>CM055123.1:210907848-211566181 GCA_029206835.1 Rana muscosa | reverse complement strand
TTTTATTTCTAAGGGGCCCAGATGTCCCTAGGGGCCCGGAGGTCCCCAGGGCCCCAGATGGTAACCCCCCTTTTTTATGTATTTTTTATTTAAAAATAATAATAATAATAATAATAATAATTTTTTATTTTTTTTGTAAGGGGCCCAGAGGTCCCCAGAGGCCCAGGAGGTCCCCAGGGCCCCGGATGGCAACCCCCCCTTTTTTTTTCTTTTATAAAAAAAAAAATATTTATTTTTTTATAAAAAAAAAATTTTGTAAGGGGCCCAGAGGTCCCCAGGGCCCGGATGGTAACCCCCTTTTTTATGTAATTTTTATAAAAAAAGAAAAAATGTTTTTATTTTTTTTATTTATTTTTTGTAAGGGGCCAAGAGGTCCCCAGGGCCCAGGGCCCCTTTTTTTATGTATTTTTTTATAAAAAAAAATGTTTTATTATTTATTTTTTGTAAGGGGCCCAGAGGCCCACAGGTCCCCGGATGGCAACCCCCTTTTTTTTTTTTTTTATAAAAATAATATATATATATTTTTTAATAAATTATTATTTATTTTTTATTTTTTTGGAAGGGACCCAGAGGTCCCCAGAGGCCCGGAGGTCCCCAGGGCCCCTGATGGCAACCCCCCTTTTTTTTAGTTCTTTCTTTGTTCTTCAGCACGCAAAGCCCCCCGACCTCAACAATTCGCGGCAGCAGCATCCCTCCGCTGCTCAATTCGTGGCTGCCCCCCCGCTTCTCAATTTGCGGCGGCAGCACCCCCCCCCCCCAGTTCTCCTCTGCTCCAGGGGGCTCATGCCTGAATCTGTGTGTAAGGGGCCCCAAAATTCCTGATGGCGGCCCTGTGTGTTGCACTTTTTTTTTTTTTTTTTAAATAAATGAGCGTTTTATTTCCTAAAGTTTAAAGTTTTTAACGTTTTAATCACAGTCTAGGTAAAACCAACGTTTTTTTTCCCCTTTAAAAATGCTTATAAACGCAAACGCGCATGAACGCGGTTTACTGCGGTTACACAATGTAACAAGCGGTTACAAGCATTTGGCGTTTGAAATGCCAGTAAACTACAGTCCTGACCGCCATTTTTCTGCTTTCAAAAAAATGTCAATAACCTCAAGTGCCTTTAAACTACTATAAACGACTGACTGTACATGTACACATAAGATAACATAGAGGAGAGTTCAGGGGCTCCTGAAAAAAATGCCCAACTGCTCCTAAGCTTCAGTTTAGCAGCTGCAGTGTACATGAGGCGGTGTCACGTCGAGAAGTTTATTGTCTCTTTGGGGACTCTTATATTGGGACTTTTACATTTTAATTATTTGATTTACTCATCACCATTGCCTGTTCACATTATGCATTCATTATACAGTATGTGTTGATTATGATGTATTTTTGATTTGTTTTTAATGAGGCAGAGCCAGGGCCGTCTTTAATATTGATTGGACCCTGGGCAAAATTTTCTTGGGGCCCCCCCATGCAATTTCGCTCTCCGCGTGCTCTGAGACATACAATTAATATTAGCTAGACTTAAAATCAGTTTACTGTATCAGATCAAGCATCGATTGCGATTGGTTGCCAGAGGGTACAGCATATTATTACCACTTACTGACTGGCTGCTAGACCACACATTACAGCACACATTACGGCTCACTGATTAGTTGCTAGAGGTTACAGCACATGATTTCTTCTTGTTGATAGGTTGCTAGAGATTACTGTACAGTAATACTGCTCACTGATTGGTTGCTAGAGGTAACAGCACATCATCTCCTCACTGCAGAGAGGCATGATAGACATACGTGGCCGCTATTTACATATGAATACTCCCGTTATTTGCATAAGAATGACGGTTATTTATTATGTAAACACAGGGTCTGCGGGTGAGTCATCTGTACACAACAATAGGGCAGAGCTGGGCAGCATTAGTAGCAGCACTTCACACAGAGATATCAGGACACAGCACAGGACTAAAGCTTCAAGGGACAAGGGAATTTAAACTGGAATAGTTGGCAAGTATGAGGCAGCTGCTTTGGGCCCCACAACAATGACAGGGCCCAGGGCAGCTGCCCCTTTTGCCCTGCCTTAAAGACGGCCCTAGGCAGCGCACCTAGAATTGGAAGTATATTTTTAAGAACATCTTGTATCTAGATTGTGGTTTAGGTGCTGCAGTAAATTTTTGTTTATTTTACACTACTTGGAATTCACTTTTTTTGTTTTTTCACAATAGGTTAAATGGCTTCTGTCTAAATTGGCCCTAGTATATGTATGTATGAATGTGAGTTAGGGATCTTAGATTGTAAGCCTCTTGAGGGCAGGAACTGATGTGAATGTACAATATATAGATGTAAAGTGCTGCTTAAATTGTTGGCGCTGTATAAATAACTGTAATAAATAATTAAAAAAATAACACAGTTTGAGTTCAGATACAGGTTGCGCCTTCCAGGAGGAGGAGTGGAGACTCCTTATGCCGTGTACACACGATCGGTTTTACCGATGAAAACAGTCCGATGGACTTTTCTCATCGGACAAACCGATCGTGTATGGGCCCCATCGGTCTTTTTTCCATCCGTGAGAAGAAATAGAACATGTTTTAAATTTATCCGATGGGAAAAAAATCTATAGCAAATTCCGATCGTCTGTGTGGAACTCCATCGGACAAAAACCCCACGCATGCTCAGAATCAAGTCGACGCATGCTCAGAAGCATTGAACTTAATTTTTCTCGACTTGTCGGAGTGTTTTACGTCACGGCGTTTGGGACGGTCGGATTTTTGACTGATGGTGTGTAGGCAAGACTGATGGAAGTCAGCTTCATCGGATTTCCGATGGAAAAATCCATCGGATTAGAATCCATAGGAAATCCGATCGTGTGTACAGGGCTTTAGGCCAGCCATAGATGGTTTGAATCTTGGCCGGTTCAGCAAGGATCAGCCGAGATTTGATCCATATATGATCAGGCTAAATGTACCCAAGTTGATCGATCAACTTGGTTACAACCAGCCTGTAGGATGTAACATACAATTATTGCTAGTGGCTATTGTAGCAGTAATCACTGTGTTCTCCAGGTGGGGACCCTCTGCCAGGAGAACACAATGGCTCTGTGAGAGGGGTTCCCCCATTAACATTGACTGTATTGGTGGGGGAATCGGGTGATTTTCTTTCTTGCAACCCGTGGTTGCAGGAAAGAAAATTGCTCCATCTATGGCCTGCAGACATAATTGTATATTAAAGTTGTAAGTTTGTATGGCAGTGATTATTAAAACTGCTTAAAAATACTCTTTTTTTTTTTTTTTTTTTTAAACTTGAGCTTACTTTTTAATATATTAAATTTGAAGCAGTGAAAGGATCAATTTTCTTTGCAATATTCTTTTCAAAAATATCTGTAGCTGAAAGTATTTGTCGTGCAACCTCAGACATGAAACCTTTTAGAAAAGGGGGAACAGGAACAACTTACTGTCGTGAAGTCAGGTGTACGAATTCTATAGTGTTTCTGCATTTCGGCCTGATGCTAAATCGTGGTTTCAAATATTCTGTACAAATGCATGTGAATGTACCGTATATTGTGTATTGTGTGTTTATTGCTATTCATTTGGAAAGTTCTATTTCAGCTTTTACAATGATTATATCTGCCTTATAACCACACCAGGATGGGTCACTGTGGTTTTAAAAAAAATGCTGCTCTCATATCGGTTTACTGCTTACAGGGAAGCTATTTTAAGTTCATATCTGTTTTATTATATATATATATATATATATATATATATATATATATATATACAAAAAGCCATAACCTTTATTTGCTTACCTTTTAAATAAGGATTTTGAGACTAGTAATTTCATGTTTTGTACAATTCCTGAGAAAATAAGCTAATGGATCCCAAAACCTTATATCTTTATTAAGTTAAAGTGGTTCTAAAGGCAGAAGGTTTTTTATCTTAATGCATTCTATGTATTAAGCAAAAAAACCTTCTGTGTACAGCAGCCCCCCTAATACGTACCTTAGCCCCGCCCCCATCTCGATCCAGCGATGTTGCACAAGAGCCTCAACTGCTGTCTGGGGTCTTTCCCTCATTAGCTGAGACAACAGCTGGTGCCGTTGGCTCCCGCTGCTGTCAATCAAAGTAAATGAGCCAATGAGGAGGGAGAGGGGCTCCTGCTGCTGTCAATCAAAGTAAATGAGCCAATGAGAAGGGAGAGGGGCGGAGTTGAGCCGTGGCTCTGTATCTGAATGAACACACAGAGCAGTGGCTCGGCTCGGGTCCTATAGCACGCTGCTTGCTGTGGGGGCAGAAGAGGAGGGGCCAGAAGCGCCGGCGTGGGACCCGAGAAGAGGAGGATCTGGACTGCTCTGTGCAAAACCACTGCACAGAGCAGGTAAGTATGACATGTTTGTTTATTTAAATTAAAAAAAAAAAAAATGAGACTTTAACACCACTTTAAGTTAGCGAAGAGAGGATATCACTTGGATATGTCCTCAATTTGGTGGTGCAGCATTTCTTAAACAGGTACCCAGAGTTGCAAGATCTTCTAAGGCAAGCCAGAAGAGTAAACTTTTTGCATTGATCGATGGCTAATACAGTGTAAGAATCTGCTATTTCTATAGAAGTGAAGATACAGTACATCTTTGTTACACAAATAAATATTGAACACATAACAAATGATTACCAAAGCATTATGGTTTAGGCAAGGCGACAGCAAAGTAAAGTGAGTTCTCTTTTATGCTGATTAAAGCTTAGGATGTAGCAGTCCAATAGCAGAAGAGTCATTACTATGACTTATGCAGTTCTGTGTATGTTTCAGCTTTAGCTATTGATCTCTGTAAAAACAGGGATTTAACAACACCATGTTAAAGGAGACGTATGGCCAAAGCTTTTTTGTAGGTCACAGGAGTGCATTCACTTTTGCTCTCCTGTGACCCAAATTCAGCCGACAGTGGACTAAACAGTTGGTTGACGTCACAGAGCTGGTCTAGGCTCTTCAGGGATCCCGACAATAATGTCAGGATCCGCCTAGATACCTGTCCGGCAGCTGGCTCAGACTCTCAGTGGGCCACTGAGAGCCTGAGTCAGCTACTCCAACTCCCTCTCCTGCTTGACACTCCAGTGAGCGCTGAAGGGGCAGAGCAGAGAGCCGGTGTCTGATAGTCACTGCTCTCTACTTAGTGAAGACCGAGAACTGAGCGAACAGCGATAACATAATTGAGTTCTCAGGCTTAGAACTAGAGAGGGGGCAGATTGCAGCATCAGACTGATGCTGTAGCAGGTAGGTAAGTTTGTATGTTTATTATTTTAGTTTTTTGCAGTTCTCCTTTAAGGAGAAACCAGAAGGATTGTGAAAAAGGTGCTCCTTCTGCTGGCTGGATATATTAATATTGGCATACATAATTACATGCTTTATGTATCCAACTAAAGAAAACATATTTTTACAATTGTATTTTTATTAGTCCTTATAATAAAAAAAAAAAATATGTGCAAAACTTTGTCACACCCCTTTAAACAGGCAGACTACTGCAAGATTGATATTTCTGTTTCTGGATTAAGGCTAGCATGTTGACCTAACAGCCTGACTCTGTATATCCATGGCAATTTATTAGTGAGATTTGGGCATCTACTCATCTGTCTTGTCCATAACAAGGGATCTTGTTCTCTATGTGGGATTTTGTATTCCAATTTATTTATAAAAAGTGCTTTAGGAGGAGGGAGCCTCCAGTGCTGGAGCCAGAGGACAATGACTTCAAGGTGGGGGAGAAGAGTATTATAATAGTAACTATTTCATGCAAGGCTAATGCCCTGTACACACGATCGGATTTTCCAACAAGTAAACCGTGTTTTTTTCCAGCGGAATGTTGGCTCAAACTTGTGTTGCATACACACGGTCACACAAATCTTGTCAGAAATTCCGATGGTCAAGAACGCAGTGACGTACAACACGTACGACGAGCCGAGATCAATGAAGTTCAATAGGCAGTTCGGCTCTTCTGCTTGATTCTGAGCATGCGTGTTTTTTTGCGCGTCGTAGCTGCATACAGACGATCGGAATTTCCAACAAGATTTTTTTCCGTCGGAAAAATAGAGAACCTGCTCTCAATCTTTTGCTGGCGGAAATTCAGACAGAAAAAGTTGGATGGAGCATGCACACGGTCGGAATATCCGACCAAAAGCTCCATCACACTTTTTTTGATGGAAATTCCGACCGTGTTCATGCAGCATTAGTTTTAGGGTCCCCAAGAGATATATAGAAGTGGTGAGAACTTACCTGTTGCTGTGTGGTTGTGCATCTTCACAGAAACTTGCCATTGTAGCAATCTCTCATAAGGAATTTGGATTGGTTGGTATGTGTTTAGTAAATTGCATTAGAGAACAGGCCTGGAAGCTATTGCCAGAAATGCGTTGCATAAGATCTTGGTCGAAGGAGAAAGTATCAGAAAAATATGGTGGTGACCCTAAAATGCACTTTTAACTACAACAACACTGCTAAAAAGTTGTTTGTTTTTTATGTTTTGTTTTTATGTTTTTTTTTTTTTATAAATTAGCTTTTTTTTCTTAAAGCTTAAAATTTTCAAAGTTTTAAGGCCCCTTTCACACTGGGACGTTTTTAATGCGGTTTAGCGCTAATAATAGCGCTGTTATACCGCATGAAAAAATCCTGCCCTGTGCCTTCAATGTGAAAGCCTGAAGGCTTTCACACTGAAGCGGTGCGCTAGCAGGACCGCTCCAAAAGTCCTGCTAGCCGCTTCTTTACAGCGGTAAAGGAGCGGTGTGTTCACCGCTCCTTTACCGCGGTCTCCCATTGAAATCAATGGGACAGCGCGGTAATACTGCCCGCAAACCGCGGCAATAGCCGCGGTTTGCGGGCGGTATTAACCCTTTTGCGGCCGCTAGCGGGGGTTAAATTAACCCCCCTAGCGACCGCATACCGCGGTAATAACGACGGTATAGCAGCGCTGAAAATCGCGCTGCTATACCGCCACCGCTCCTGCCCGCCCCAGTGTGAAAGGGGCCTTATTAATCACAGGCTAGGTAAAACCAAAGTTTACCATCCCAATGACATGGATGAAAGCATTATAGCATGTAAATATTGTAATAAAATATGTAAAGCACAACTGTGCTTTCAGTTACAGACCTAATTCACACAGGTGCTGAGGCCTGTAGACTATGAACGGGCCATTTGTTTATGCGGCTGGAGCCGCTAGGTGCTGCATGCAGACAGCCCATGTAAGTGTATGGGGATGTAGTGGCTGCATGGACACTTGTTGTTAGGCCTGTGGGTAAGCCAGTAGTTTTCCTACCCAGGCCACAGCTAGCCACAGGTTTTTGCGTAGCAGTTTTTCAAATGCAATTTTTTGGGAAAAAAATAACTTTTAATGAATAAAAACAAAACAAAACGTATTATATACCCCCATTTTTTGTATAATATGAAAGATGGTTTTACGTTGAGTAAATAGATACCTAACATGTCATGCTTTAAAATTGTTCGCTTGTGAAATGCTGCTAAACTACAGTACTTAAAAATCTCCATAGGCTTTAAAGAATTCTACAGGTTACTAGTTTAGAGTTACAGAGGAGGTCTAGTGCTTGAATTGATGAATCAGACGTTCGCGGCGATGCCTCACATGTGTGATGCAAACACCGTTTACATATGTGGACGTGACCTACGTTTTTTTATTTATTTTATTTATTAGATTTTGCAATAACAATACAGCATGACGGGTCCACTTACTTGAAAAATCTGGGATCTAAAAGACCCGATATTTCTCCTCTACCCTAAAAGCAATAGATCAAAAGCAGTTCTTTTAAATCTTTTGCTTTAAGAAAAAAAAAATGTTACATTGCCCGAGAACTGGAAGTGACGTTGATGACGCTCCAGTCCTCCAAAAGCATAGAGATGAGCGGTGGTCATCTTGCCATCGCTTATCTCTATGGGAAAACCCTGCTGACGCCAAATGGTTCCTGGACTCAGCGATCGGTAACGTTAGCCCGGGAACCACCGGGAAGTGTTGGGAGGTGAGGGGCACATCTTTTGCTACTTCTTAAAGTGATTCCGCCGAGAATCTGAGGTGAGATCACTTTTATCGGAAAGCCAGCCGCCTGAGGGAAAGAAAAATACCAGGGTTATGGCATCTAGCTGCAGCCATAACCCCGGTATTTAAGGTCAAGGTCATGACGTAAATTTCCAGTTAGGCAGTCTTCAAGTGGAGGCTTCCAGATTCCGATAAGTTCCCCCTGCAGACCCACACATACACTGAGCCAGGGATGAGGGCAAGAAGACATTCCACCCCCTTTCCTGGCCAGTCAGGCTGCATGCTCAGATAAGGTTCTGGTATGGATTTGGGGGGGACAATGCTGTTTGTATTTTTTGCATGGAGTATCTCTTTTTTTTTTATTATCATTTTTTGCTTTGGGTCTCCTTACAAGCATACGAGCCCCTAACTTGGATAACGGTCTGGCATGGATATTGAAGCAAATCACTAGCCACTTGATTAGAAAGAGAACAAAGTGGAAGGAAACTGTCATTTACTGGCAAGTTACAGTAAATGACCTTTTTCTAATTTGTAAACATCAGTTTTGCTGTAGTACATTGTACAGGTACACCCCTTAGAAGGGGAAAAATTAGTTTGCAGGATTCATCATCTATATGCTTCAATGGGGTTCAGGGAACTTTTGTATCTTCCAAAACTTTTTTCAGCTGTTCAGCAAATGCCCCTTCAACCAAACCCAGACACAATCTCTAACATCTACATTTATTTATTCAAACAATATATAAAGGGTTTCGCGCTTAAGGAATAATACAATACAAACAAGACTGTGCACCTAAAAACAATGATATAAATGCAACTATAGATCTGAAATAATACAAAGTGCAGAGTGAATTAATCACGGTTCTAAATGTCCATAATAAATCTTAAATGAAATGGTGCCAAACGTAGCAATGAGTGTAAATAAATCAATAATAAAGTACTGACAGTACATAAAGTGCAATCAATAAAGTGCAAAGAGGGCGTGCAAATGGCTGCATATAGTTCAGTATTGCAATTGATCTATAAAATAAGCGGGGCTTTTAAATCTAAGGGAATGTTTGAGTGGTAGTTCTACTCAAACACACTATTTGATAAGGTTCAGGTGGGATGCTGGTGTATAGTTCCCTGTAGCCTGTTGATGGCGCTGACATCGGAGGCTAGGGTTGAACAGCTGGTACAGTGCTGTGCTTTGGATGTCCCCTCTCGGCGGTGGTATGGTGGGCGTGTCGGCCTGCTGTGCATCCCGGGAGAGGATATAAAAGGGGCAGACCCTGTCTGTAGGTGGTGAGTTCCTGGGGGTCCAACCCCGGGAGCGTGTGATTCTGTTCGTGGCCACCCCAGGCACCTTTAGCCCTGGGGTGGAGTTCCTGGTCTGGTACATTTGGTGGATCAGTCCCAGGCACCTTTAGCCCTGGGGCTGCAACTGGAGGCCTTGGGTCCAGCACCTTCGGTTGGAACCCACGGAGGGAGGAGGAATCCCAGGGTGCTGCCTTGCGAGGAGACCCGTATCTGGAAGAGAAGGCCGAGGGGAGGACCATTCCGAGGGACTGGTGAGAGATCACAGTGAAGGAAGAGGCCCGGTAACTCTCCGGAGGGATGTCATCTTCCTGATAGAGGCCTAATACCAGAACCATCGTTCACCAGGTCTGTGGCAGAGATCTAACGTTCACCAGGTCTGTGGCAGAGACCTAACATTCACCAGGTCTGTGGCAGAGATCTAACGTTCACCAGGTCTGTGGCAGAGACCTAACGTTCACCAGGTCTGTGGCAGAGTCTGTGCAGAGACTGTGTGTAATCTAATTCGAGTATCACTCCGGCTGCTAGGATCCACTCTAATAAGAGACTATCCGGATGAGCTGAGACTACCTGAAAATATGGGTAGTGAATAAGTATTCGTTTGTGCCTGGACCTACTCCAATACCTCGTGCTGTCCTGATCTTCCTCCAACCTTTCCTTTCTAAATGACTATGCATAAGAGAAAATAAACTCTACTTTGGAGTTGCAATTGGTGTGGACCTTGGAGTTATTGGGGAATAGAGACTTGTCTTTATTGCAGTGAAGATGGGAACCATTCTCTGGAGAACCTGACCATAAAGACCCAGGTACATTACACCGCTCAACCTCTTCACACAGGAGGGTACGGGCATGTGGCATAGTGTGCCCCTTTTCCTACAAGTGAGCCAAAGGTAAGGAAGAGGGGTCTGTGTGCTACATAATAGTGATGAGAAATCGGTCTCAAGAGGTCCCATACAAATGTCTCTGATGGACAAAATCCTCTATTGGGTTAAGTGCTGTTATAGCTGTATCATTAATGTCCACAATGAATCAGCAATTGAAGTATTGAACCAGCGTGTGAATCCAACACCAGTCTCCCAGAACTCTCACCTCTACAGTAAAAATATCTGGCATTAAGCGTGATCTTATCTCTCCTGTATATCTTCTCCACTGTACTCTTTACTGGTCTATATCCTCCACCACTCACTGGTCTATATCCTCCACCACTCACTGGTCTATATCCTCCACCACTCACTGGTCTATATCCTCCACCACTCACTGGTCTATATCCTCCACCACTCACTGGTCTATATCCTCCACCACTCACTGGTCTATATCCTCCACCACTCACTGGTCTATATCCTCCACCACTCATTGTTTGAATGTTTATGTGTAAGGTGAACACAGTTAGGTTTTGCAGCTTTTGCACACATCACCTCAGTTCTATTTCATTTACTCTTTAGTAGCGCGAAAGACACCCATTCTACATTTATTTATTATTACATAGTAACCGAAAATTTATTGTACATTCACAGCTCCTCCTGCTCAAGGAGCTTACAATTTAAGGTCCCTAACTCACAATCATACACACATACTAGGGCCAATTTAGACAGGTGGCAATTAACCTACCAGCCAGTAGCGGTTGGTAGAGTGGCACTAGCACAACTGCCCCTTCCTCCGCGGCGCGGAACAGTATGGAACGGCACGACACTAACACCCCCAGCAAACCCCCCCAGCTGCTGTCCTTACCCTGGATGCGGGTGGTGAGAGCAGCGGTCGGAGCTGATGTGGCCATCTACCAGCATGTCTTTGGAGGGTGGGAGGAAACCTGAGTACCTGGAGGAAACCCACACAGGCACAGGGAGAACATGCAAACTATACTGGTAGTGCTGTGGTTGCGATTCTGGGCAAATCACAGGTTCAGTTCCATTTTACCTTACGTCATTTTTTTTTAGAATGAAATTATTTTTGCAAAGCATGTGAAAGACTAGAGCAAGATTTGATTATTAGTGTTCAAGGTTAGTGGAAGAGGTCAAAAAGCAATTATCGTAAGAACACTTCTGCTAAAAGTTGCAGCCCAGGAGGAACTGAAAAATCTCTGTTCCTCCTAAATATAGTAAGAAAAACCCTCGATGTTTGAATCGATATTCAGGAGCACCTGTAGCCTTTTTGGTGTTTGAAGCCACATATAATATGTCCCCTTCCTACAAACAGAGAATTAACTAAGTTTAAAAATGTAACTTTTACTATATAGATGTAGAGTGGCAACTGGTATTAACTGGTTATTTCCCCATCCAGGCCCTCAGCTCTGGCACCACTAAGACCTCCAGAACAGCTATGAAGTCCAAAGGCATCAGCAGCCCCCCAAGCTCTGGAACCCTCTTGGGGAGAAGGAACCCAGTTCTCCAGATCCTCAGACTATTTACAGTTGTGCTCATAAGAATTTATGATTTCTTGGCCTTTTTTCAGAGAATATGAATGATAACACAGAAACATTTCTTTCACTCATGGTTAGTTTTTGGCTGAAGCCATTTATTATCATTCAACTGTGTTTACTCTTTTTAAATCATAATGGAAACAGAAACTACCCAAATGACCCTGATCAAAAGTTTACATACCCTGGTGATTTTGGTCTCATAACATGCACACAAGTTGACACAAATGGGTTTGAATGGCTAATAAAGGTAAACATCCTCACCTGTGATCTGCAGTGTTGTCCATCTTACGTTAAAAAAGTAATTAGTTACAGTTACAAATTACTTCTTCCAAAAAGTAAATGAGTTAGTAACTCAGTTACTACATTGAAAAAGTAATTAGTTACTCAGCAAAGTAACTATATTGGTTATATTATATATACACAGGGGCGGGGGCGGGGCGGTAGAAGGATGATATATATGTAATTTTTTCAGTGTATAAAAATAATAGGAGGAATAACAATAAATAATAGGAGGGGATAATAATGAAGACGTGTATATATATTATCTATCTATATAATATATATATATATATATATATATATATATATATATATAAAATGTGGAAGGCGAAGGAGTAATAACATACACACATATTTATTTATATAATATATATATATATATAAATATATATATATATATTGTGAGGGGGTTAGCTCGGCAGCGGGTGTGTGTGACCCCCGGGATGGGCTCCCCACACAAAAACAGGCTCAGCAAACGGAGGTTGTGGTTTTCAAAATCAAAAAAAGGTGCGGTTTATTTTCTATTTACAGTGACAAAACACAGCAAAGCCAAAAGAAACATAAACAAAATAAATCCTGGTCAATTTGACCTCTGACTAAACATACAGGTTTCCTAACTAACAACTGGGATCAGCCTAGTGCTGTCCTAGTCCCTAAGTCCCTGGTTTTAAATGTCCAAGCAAAATATAGCCACACAGGCTTTCTCTCACCGCACAGGGGTTCACTCTCCCTAGACAGTCCACACAGGTCTGCTTCCAGGCATGAGCTAACACCTAATGAATCTGGGAGTTTTTATAGAGGCCTTAAACGAGCTGACAAGCCTCAGCTGGTCTCATCAACTCCCTGTCTGCACGACGCCCAGCCCTCTCCCTAGAGGTATGAGTCATCAATGATCCCACTAGTCTCAGCTGGGCTTCATTAACTCTCTACCTAGTTGTATAAGTCTGCGTAAAGCCTGAATCTGGGCGAAATATATCTACCCCCCTGGATGCAACCAGGTGACTTTACCTTCCTGCTGTCACATACCCCCCCCTCTTGTTTTAACCTCGGGGTTGGAACACCAGCAATCAGGCATTCATGTACTCGAGACAAAGCATCCACATTCCCCATTTGAACGCCAGGGCGATGCTTTACTGTGAAGTTGAATTCCTGGAGGGCCAGGAACCACCTATTCACTCTTCTATTTGTTTCCTTGTTTTGAGCCATCCACTTTAACGGAGCGTGATCCGTAACCATGTCAAAGTGCCTACCTAGCAGGTAGTACCGAAGGGAATCTAGAGCCCACTTCACCGCTAAACACTCCTTTTCAACGGTGGCGTAATTTACCTCATGGGACTTCAACTTCCTGCTGAGGTAAATGACTGGGTGCTCTTCCCCGTTCCAGACCTGGGACAATACTGCTCCTAACCCCACATCTGACGCATCACTTTGTACGACAAAGTCTTTAGAGAAGTCGGGTGAGTACAACACTGGCTGGCTACATAAGGCTTGTTTCAAGAATTGGAATGCTGCCTCAGCCTCGGGGGTCCATTTAATCATGACCGACCCTTTCCCCTTCGTCAGGTTGGTTAGGGGCACAGCCTTAGAAGCAAAGTGGGGAATGAATCGCCGATAACACCCAGCGATTCCCAGAAAGGCTCGTACCTGCTTCTTGCTGTTGGGACGTGGCCAACTCTGGATGGCCTCGACTTTGTTGAGTTGGGGTTTTATTACTCCCCTCCCAATGGTGTATCCAAGATATTTGGCCTCCTCCTGCCCAATGGTACACTTCTTGGGGTTAGCCGTAAACCCCGCTTCCCGAACAGAGTCCAGGACTGCTTGCACTTTTGGCAGATGTGAGGCCCAATCTGTGCTATGGACAATTACGTCATCCAGGTAAGCCGCAGCATACTTCCGATGGGGCCTCAGCATCTGGTCCATTTTCCGCTGGAATGTGGCCGGCGCATTCTGTAACCCGAACGGCATTCTTTTATATTGGAACGCCCCGTCTGGGGTTACAAATGCGGTTTTCTCTTTGGCCGACTTGGCCAGGGGGATTTGCCAATACCCTTTTGTGAGGTCAAGAGTCGTCATGTATCGGGCTGTTCCCAGCCGGTCGATCAACTCATCTATACGTGGCATGGGGTAGGTGTCAAATTTTGTAACTTTGTTCAACTGACGAAAATCGTTACAAAATCGCCAGCTCCCATCCGGTTTAGGCACCAACACAATGGGACTAGACCAATCACTTTGGGACTCCTCTATCACCCCTAAGTTCAGCATTTTCTGTACTTCCTCCCGTATTGCCTCCCGTCGGGCCTCTGGGATCCGATAGGGTTTTAACTTCACCCTTTCACCGGGCGGGGTAATAATGTCATGCTCTACCCCAGATGTTTGTCCCGGCAGCTCAGAGAATACCTCCTTGTTGCGAAGCACAAACTCCTTAACCTCCTGTTGTTGGGGTTGTGACAAGGTGGCTGCGATTCCAACCTCAGGAATCACGCAACCAGTTTGAGCTGGTGACCAAGTGTCTGCGACTAGGGACTCTCTATCCCTCCAGGCTTTCAACAGATTAACGTGATAGATCTGTTCGGGCTTTCGCCTTCCTGGTTGTCTGACCTTGTAATTCACTTCGCTCACTTTTTCCATTATCTCGTAGGGGCCTTGCCATTTGGCAAGGAATTTACTTTCAACCGTAGGGACAAGTACCAATATCCTATCCCCCGGGGAAAAGGTACGGGTCTTGGCTCCACGGTTGTACACTCTCTGCTGTGCCAACTGCGCTTGGGCCAAATGTTCCTTCACGATGGGCATTACCTGTGCAATTCGATCTTGCATCAGGGCGACATGCTCAATCACACTCCTGTGGGGAGAACTCTCACTTTCCCAAGTTTCCTTGGCAATATCCAACAGCCCTCTTGGGTGTCTCCCATACAGTAACTCAAAGGGGGAGAATCCCGTAGAGGATTGGGGCACCTCCCTAATAGCAAACATCAGATAAGGAAGTAGACAGTCCCAATCCTTTCCATCTCTATCCACCACTTTCTTCAACATTTGTTTTAGGGTTTTGTTGAATCTTTCAACCAGCCCATCGGTTTGGGGGTGATACACAGATGTACGTAATTGCGTCACTTTGAACAATTTACACAGCTCCTTCATAACCCGGGACATAAAGGGTGTACCTTGGTCCGTAAGCAGTTCTTTACAAATACCCACCCGGCTAAACACAAGAGATAGCTCTTTGGCTATGGTTTTGGCCGAGGTATTTCGGAGAGGGATCGCTTCTGGATAACGGGTGGCATAGTCCATTATAACTAATATGTACTGGTGCCCCCTAGCGGACTTGATTATAGGCCCTACCAAATCCATGGCGATCCTCTCAAACGGGACCTCAATGATGGGTAGAGGGACCAGCGGGCTACGGAAATGTGGCATCGGGGCCGACCTCTGACACTCAGGGCAGGAGGAACAATAATTTTCTATGTCCTTCATCACCCCCGGCCAATAGAATCTCTGTAATACCCTCTCTCGGGTTTTCTCTGTCCCCAGATGACCTCCAAGAATGTGCCCATGGGCCAACTCCAACACCAACTTCCTGTAAGGTTTGGGCACCACAAGCTGCTCAACGGTTTCTTCTGCCCTTTTTGCCACCCGATACAGTAGGTCCTTCTCTACGCTGAAGTATGGGTAAGTGCAGGTATTATCTGGGTTCACTAACTCGCCATCTATTTTCACTACGTTTTCCCGTGCCTTTATTAGGGCGGGGTCTTTCAACTGTTCTGTGGCAAAGTTTTCCCTGTGAACCTCAAGATCAGAAAACTCCACAGACGGTAGGTTTTCGTCTGAGGAGGTGGGCTCCTCTCCAGTTTCTTGAGTCTCCCCTGCCAATACTGATAAGGGAAATTCCGGAGAGTCCTCACCACTCTCAGGGGAGTTCTGGCTATCACATTCCTGGTACATAGGGGCACCAGTGGGGGGCTCAGGATCATCCCACAGTTCCCAGAACTTCGGAAAATCCCTTCCCACAATGGCGTCATACGGTAACTGAGATACCAAGCCCACTGGATGAGAGAGGGTACCTTTGGGGGTCTCAAAACACACTGTAGTCACTGGATACTCTCGGGTGTCCCCATGCACACAAATAACAGCTACCTTGCTATTCCCAGAGACCTCTGTTTTAACTAACTCAGCCTTTATCAGGGTCACAAGGCTACCTGAATCCAGCAATACCACAACATTTCTACCATTAACACACATTTTGCATAAATGTTTCTCAGTTCCTCGAATGGCAGTGCATGCGACTGTCGCACACAGCGACTGACGTCTGCCCGTCAGAAAGTCACACTGCATGGGTTCCTCCACAACCGGGCAATTGGCTGCAATATGTCCCGCTTGCCGGCAGCGGTAGCAAACGATCCTTCTTGCCGCCTCTTGAGCCGCTGATTTCCCAGGCTGTTCTCGCCAAACTTGGGGTAGAGCTCCCACCCTCTCACTCTCTCCACCCTCACCCCTTGGAATCCTCTTATCCGCCCCTGGGGATGGTCTGGTCTTAGGGTGGAAAGTCCGAGTGTCTCTGGAAGAGGCCGTCAGGTTCTCTGTAGCCAAGTATTTCTCCACACGATCCACAAGACCATCGGCCGTCTCTGGGTCTCCATGGCTTACCCACTTTTGGATGGCAGTAGGAAGAGCTCTCAAAAACCGATCCATTACAACACGTTCCACAATCTTTGGTGCGGACAAAGTCTCTGGCTGTAGCCACTTTCTGCTCAGGTGAATGAGATCATACATTTGAGACCTGGGGGGTTTTCCAAGCTGGAAAGTCCAGTTATGCACACGCTGAGCCCGGACAGCCAGGGTGACACCCAGCCTTGCCAATATTTCAGCTTTTAGCATCACATAGTCTTTTGCTTGGTCAGGCTCTAGGTCATAGTAAGCCTTCTGCGATTCACCCGTTAACAGAGGAGCCACCAGTCCAGCCCACTGCTCCTCAGGCCACTTTTCTCTTTCAGCAGTCCTTTCAAATGTGGTCAAAAATACCTCTGGATCATCCTCTCCAGTCATTTTTGTCAATAAACGACTCACCCCAAAGGACGCGGTATTAGTGGGACGGCTTTCCTCACTGGTCTGCGGACGTTGCTGCATTACTGCTTCCATTTGTTGTAGTCTCTGCTCTTGCTTCTGTAACAGGTCTAGGAAGCGGGCCTCAGATTGCTGCTGGGCTTGTTGCTGAGCTTCCAGACTCTGTTGGTGAGCTTGCTGCTGGGCTGCAAGGCTCTGTTGATGAGCTTGCTGCTGGGCTGCGAAGTGCTGTTGTTGAGCTGCAAGGCTCTGTTGATGAGCTGCAAGGCTCTTTTGCAAACCTGCATTTGTCTGCTGTTGATTGGCATTTGCTAGAGCCAGCTGCTTCAGTATCTCCTCCATGCTGGCTTAAAAAAAAACTGCCACTGGTTCTCCACCAACTGTGAGGGGGTTAGCTCGGCAGCGGGTGTGTGTGACCCCCGGGATGGGCTCCCCACACAAAAACAGGCTCAGCAAACGGAGGTTGTGGTTTTCAAAATCAAAAAAAGGTGCGGTTTATTTTCTATTTACAGTGACAAAACACAGCAAAGCCAAAAGAAACATAAACAAAATAAATCCTGGTCAATTTGACCTCTGACTAAACATACAGGTTTCCTAACTAACAACTGGGATCAGCCTAGTGCTGTCCTAGTCCCTAAGTCCCTGGTTTTAAATGTCCAAGCAAAATATAGCCACACAGGCTTTCTCTCACCGCACAGGGGTTCACTCTCCCTAGACAGTCCACACAGGTCTGCTTCCAGGCATGAGCTAACACCTAATGAATCTGGGAGTTTTTATAGAGGCCTTAAACGAGCTGACAAGCCTCAGCTGGTCTCATCAACTCCCTGTCTGCACGACGCCCAGCCCTCTCCCTAGAGGTATGAGTCATCAATGATCCCACTAGTCTCAGCTGGGCTTCATTAACTCTCTACCTAGTTGTATAAGTCTGCGTAAAGCCTGAATCTGGGCGAAATATATCTACCCCCCTGGATGCAACCAGGTGACTTTACCTTCCTGCTGTCACAATATATATATATATATATATATATTTATTTTTTCAGTGTAAAAAGAAAATGGAGGGATAACATTAAATAATATTGGTTATGTGCCCATGCCTCACTGTGCCCATGCCTCACTGTGCCTCACTGTGCCCATGCCTCACTGTGCCCATGCCTCACTGTGTCCATGCCTCACTGTGCCTCAAGTACGGTACCTTGATCGGCGCTGTGCCCATCTCCAGTCTTATTATGTCCCGGCGCCGCCGGCGGCCATTCCGGTATTCAAAAGCCGCGCCTCCTCCTCGTCTGTGATAGGCGGAACACTCAATTTCCCAGCATTCAGTGTTCCGCCTATCACGGACATCCGCTCATCCTCATAACACGGATGAGGATGAGAGGATGTCCGTGATATGCTGAACACTGTCTGCTGTAAAATTGAGTGTTCCACCTATCACAGATGAGGAGGCGTGGCTTTTGAACACTGGAATGGCCGCCGTCTGTCTGCATGACACGCTGATCAGGTAGGCAGACGGCCGCGGCTGTAATGGCGATAACATCTACTCGCGGCGGCTGCTTCGAGTAGATGTAATTGCGGTAACGCCGCCCAAGTAATTGGAACAGCATTACCATGGGGGGGAAGAGTAATCCGTTAGATTACTTGTTACCCTCTAAAGTAACTGCGTTAAGTAACGCCGCTTACTTTAACACAGTTACTACCAACACTGGTGTTCTGTTTGCTTGTAATTAGTGTCTGTGTGTATATTAAAGGTCAATGAGTTTCTCAACTCAAGACAGACCCTTGCATCTTTCATCCAGTGCTGCACTGACGTTTCTGGATTCTGAGTCATGGGGAAAGCAAAAGAATTGTCAAAGGATCTGCGGGAAAAAGTAATTGAATGATATAAAATAGGAAAGGGATATAAAAAGATATCCAAGGAATTGAGAATGCCAATAGGCAGTGTTCAAACTCTAATCAAGAAGTGGAAAATGAGGGGTTCTGTTGAAACCAAACCACGGGCAGGTAGACCAACTAAAATTTCAGCCACAAGTGCCATGACTATCGTATAACAGATGTCCTTATTATACACCCCTTATTTACTATCTTACTTATGACTAAGTAAACGAGACCACACCAGGAGTTGGAGAAATATATATAGGCCGTAGCAGCCTTATTTATTAAAACGCTGTATAACTTTTTTTAACAGTAACCATAAACTCTGTCCTAAAAGGACCCTCAGTAAATTACTGGTGTCGATCTCTGCAGGAACCTCTATTAACATTTGTGTCTATTATTGCACTGCGGTACTTCTCAAAATCCGCTAATAGGCCTCAAGCCGACATGCTGGCTCAGAGACAACCATGACCGCAGTGCACCATCCCAATGCTTCAAGCTAAACCTCCGTTAACTGTAAGCCCACCGTCAGGACCCATACCAACGACAGGTCCTGAACCCTTCTTTCCGAGGTATCATCCTTCCCCTGCAAAGAACAGACACCCGCCACTGCCACGACATCTGCAATGACCCCACTTGTACCTGTAAAACAAAATGTAAAGACAACATCCCCAACTCCGTCCAAATTCAGGAGAGGGTGGGCGGGAACTTTCTCTGCGCCGCATGTTATCCGGGGAGAGGGCGGAGTCTTCCTTTATACCCTCAATGCCCCCTCCCACACAAATTAACCCACCAATCTTATCCCCTCTTCCTCAGCCTTACCCCACCAATCCCCTAATCCTTCACATAAGTCCCTGTTTCCCTAGTCATGTTCGCCCTCCACCCATTCATTGCATTCCTTGCTCCGGGCTTTTCTTGACTATCGTATAACAGATGTCCTTATTATACACCCCTTATTTACTATCTTACTTATGACTAAGTAAACGAGACCACACCAGGAGTTGGAGAAATATATATAGGCCGTAGCAGCCTTATTTATTAAAACGCTGTATAACTTTTTTTAACAGTAACCATAAACTCTGTCCTAAAGGACCCTCAGTAAATTACTGGTGTCGATCTCTGCAGGAACCTCTATTAACATTTGTGTCTATTATTGCACTGCGGTACTTCTCAAAATCCGCTAATAGGCCTCAAGCCAACATGCTGGCTCAGAGACAACCATGACCGCAGTGCACCATCCCAATGCTTCAAGCTAAACCTCCGTTAACTGTAAGCCCACCGTCAGGACCCATACCAACGACAAGTCCTGAACCCTTCTTTCCGAGGTATCATCCTTCCCCTGCAAAGAACAGACACCCGCCACAGCACCCGAATGTAAAAGCCTTTACAATTGGGTGCCCCTCCACACCCTGAGAGCCCTCTGTATACCATCCTGTAACCCTAACGCCCATAGGTCTATACCCACATCACTGAGGTGTACCCCATCACCCCGAAGGTACCGCCATGTCTCCAACTCCAGCTCAAAATGACGTATCACCAACCCCCCATTCCTAACCATGAACCTGGCCACATCCCGATTAACTTTCCTCCGCGCCCTATTGATGCCTTCTATGGATCTAGCCGTCCGCCATGAAGTACGAGCCACCATGTCGGACCACACTATCACCATTTCCGGGAATGCCATACGAAGACGAAGAATATCAAATTTGATATCCTTCGTCACATCCAGCATAGATCTAACACCTAAGTCATTCCCACCTACGTGCAAAATTAAAACGTCAGGTGGGCGGTCCAGTCGCGCATAACGATGCACTTCTGGAACCGTCCTACTCCATAACATTCCCGGAATTCCCAGCCAGCGAATCCGGGCCTCCTGCCTTGGAAACCCCAATTGCCGACCTTCCGGTCTTGCCTCAGCCCTCTTACCCCCCCTGTACACGTAAGAATGCCCCAGTATCCAGACCAACGCCGGTGCCACACCTGAAAGAGAGAAAAACATGTATCCATCATAACCACAGCCAAGCCTGTCAACGTAACCTCATTATTTTATTTCCTTTTTTTTTTTTTTTTAAACTCCAATCAGCCCCACTCCTACTCTCCTCATACCCTTACTCCTATTCTCCTCACACCCCTACCACTAAGTGAGGGCGAATGTAAGATCGAAATCTCCTCGATTCCCATCTCCCAATGCGCTTGACCGACTCACTATCCAACCCACTTAGAGCCGCTTCCGTAGCCGCCCCAATTCTGAACGAATGTGACGAAAATTCTTTCGCCTCTAAACCTAGGCACCCCAAACATTTTCGGAAAACCGATAAGAACTGAAACCTGGACAACGGACACCCATCCGCATGTATCAGAAAGGACCCCACGTTCCCTGGGCGTACCGCCAGAAAACCCCGAACGGCCCCAACCGGACAAAGCGGTGAGCCCGGCAACGAAAAGATCTGAACTCTCTTGCCCCTCCCTTTTTGATCCGTTTTTGATCTACGTAACCACAAGGACACTCTGTCCTCCTGGCAACGCACTTCATTAGCCCCAATCCCCCCGTGCACTTTCTTAGACGAGCTAACCAGCTCGCCAATCCTGAACGCCCCAAAAAATGCCAAGGAAAATGACACTCGGAACAAGGCAGCCTCGTATTCCGAGGTGCAAACCTCCGGTAGCTTAGCCAACACCCCCCTCAGGACCCCAAAGGACACAGGGCGTCTGGTGTCTTTTAACGGCCTAACCCGCCTATAACCTTTGAGCGCTTGTCGAACCCAGAAGTCTTTCGTGAAATCAGGCAAACCTTGCCATTTAAACAAAAATGCCAACCCAGCAACCTTTTTATCCAGCGCGGATACCGACACCCCTGCTTCCATGCTCCTGGAGATAAAGTACAAGACTAGCAACCTCACCTCCGGACCATCAATATCCACTCCCGCCATTCTACCCAGATCCGCCCATTCCAACCAAACTTTCTGATATGCAGCCCACGTCGTCTCACTCACCGAATTGCTGATCCATCCGGCGACTAATCTAACGCAATCTTCCACAGCCAGTCTGGACAAGGTACCCCTCGTTGCTCCGCGTCCGGTGCCAACTCTCGGAACCTGTCCCACTGAAAGCGAGATAAAGCGTCAGCCACCACATTGTCCACTCCCGGAAGGTGAACCGCATACATGAAGATGTTTAACTGTAGGCATCTCAACACCAGCTGTTGTAGCAGGCGAACCACCGGCGGCGATGCCGCCGATGCTCTGTTAATCACCTGCACCACGCCCATGTTGTCGATGTGGAAACGCACCTTCCGATCCCGGAAAGCCTCGCCCCATAGTTCCACTGCCAGTACTACTGGAAACAGTTCCAGCAGCAACATATTCTTTATGAAGCCCGCCTCCACCCAACTCTGTGGCCACGAACCCGCACTCCATCGGCCTTGGAAAAAAGCCCCAAAACCTGCTGAGCCCGCAGCGTCCGTGAACAGATCCATATCAAAGTTGCTGACCGGGCCCGACATCCATAGTGCCCTACCATTGAAGGACTCCAAGAATGTATGCCAGACCTGCAGATCAGACCTGTGGGAACGTACCAGCCTAACAAAAAGTCGCGGCGACTGCACCCCAGCCGTACTTGCCGACAACCGTCGGCAAAACGCTCTCCCCATCGGCAAAATGCGACAGGCGAAATTCAGCTTCCCCAATAAAGATTGCAGCGTTCGCAGCTGTACCTTACGCAAACCCAACATCAGTTTAATTTCTTCTTTCAGAGCCGCAAGCTTATCTTCCGGTAAACGGCATTCCATGGCTTCAGAATCCAGCGTTATCCCCAAAAACGTAATGACCGTTCTTGGCCCCTCCGTCTTGTCCGGCGCCAATGGGACGCCAAAACGATCCGCCATATGCTCCAGCGTTGCTAACAGAATCGCACAATCCCTGGATGAAGCCAGGCCCACGCAGAGGAAGTCATCCAGATAGTGTATGACCGAATTTACCCCTGCCACGTCCCTGACCACCCATTCCAGAAAGGAGCTAAACTCCTCAAATAATGCACACGATATGGAACAGCCCATAGGCAGGCACTGGTCCACATAAAACTCCCCGTTCCAGTGACACCCCAATAATCGAAAACTATCCGGGTGAACCGGAAGAAGCCGAAAGGCCGCCTCCACATCTGATTTTGCCATGAGAGCCCCCCTTCCATAATGCCGGACCCAAACCACTGCTGCATCGAATGATGTGTAACTCACCGTGCAAGCATCCGGCTCAATGGCGTCATTAACCGACCCCCCTTTTGGAAAAGAAAGGTGGTGAATGAGCCGAAATTTATTCGGCTCCTTTTTTGGCACCACACCCAGCGGAGAGACCACCAAATCCTTTAATGGGGGAACTGGAAAAGGGCCGCTCATGCGGCCCAACGCCACTTCCTTTCGTAGTTTCTCCGAAACTACGTCGCAATGTAGCAACGCCGATCGCAAATTGCGCGGCACGGGGGGGACCTCCCTCAACGAGCATGAAATACAAAAACCCTCCGCAAACCCCCTTTCCAACAACCGCGCAGCCGCCCTGTCTGGATACCTACCTAGAAACGGCCGCATCCTTTCCACCATCACCGGCGTCTTCCCTCTTATTCGTAAGTTCTCCGGAACGGTTCTTCCCTTGCTTAAAGCATCTAGACGAGGGGTGGGAACCCCCGCATCCGGAACACTTATGTTTGAAACGGCACGTTCCTCCAAACTTGCATGTACCCAAATTAAACTGCCAACAAACCCCTTTTGCCTGACCGGCCGGTTGTCCAGGGGAAGACGATCCACCGCCCCCCCCCCCCCCCCTGAAAAAACTGGTTCGGGGCCCTCGCCGAAGTCATCAATCGCATCCACAAACTAATGTCTTTGTGGTCCCATCTCAACTCCGGCCGCATCGCCATCCTCTGGCGAAACTGCTCGTCGTACCTCAACCAAGCCGTGCCCCCGAAGGTTCTGTATGCTTCCCCTATAGCATCCTGGTAGCAAAACAGAGCAGAGCAGAACTCCGGCTTCTTTACCCCTATCACACTTGCCAAAATGCCAAATGCCTGCAGCCAATTTGTAAATGTCCGAGGGATAAGTCGATACCTACGCTTCTCCTCATCTTCCTTCTTAGAGTCATCCGGCTTGACTCTGTCCAAGTTGAACTTCCCCAACGGCAACAGTGAGAATATCTCCACATACTCACCTTTCCAAATCTTGTCCCGTACCTCCACCTTTAAATGCGCTCCCAACGGTCCCTCAAAACAGATATAGACCTCGCACATCGCCGCGTCAGCCAACCTCACCAGGTCCTGCCTGCCCGTCTCCCCCACTGCCGCAGGCGTATCAACCCCCTCCTTCCTTAGCGGAGGACTGTCCATCCCCCCCTGCTGTGGCACCACCACCGCTGCCCCTGCCACCCCGCTCCTGCCATCCCCCCCACCTAGGAAACCCATGCCTCTGCCGGGCATGGTGCCCCACCTGCTGAATTTTCAAACCTGTCCACCAATTCCTTGATTCCTGCTAAAAACCCCCTCATACTTGTATCCATCCCTACTACCGACCTCTGACCCCGGTCTGCCAAGTCACCATCCCCAGCCGAGCACCCCCACACTGACGTCCCAGCATCACCCCTACCACTGCAGCCCCCAGCACCCAACACCTGTGACTGACCCAGTGAAGATAAAGGAAAAACAAACTTACCGGGCTGCCTAGGAAGCGACCCACCAGCCGACCGTCCCGCCTCCATCGATGCTGACCTTCCGAGAGGCTCACGTTCCACCTCCGATTCCGACCCTGCACCGTCCGACCGTTGCTCCTCCCCTTCAGCTCCCGATGCAAGCCCTCCAGGAGAAGGATCCCTGGATGCCGAGGGTCCCGCTCCCCACCGACTCCTTCTTCGTGTTCTGGACCCGCCCACCGATTTTTTCGTTGCCTTGCCCAGGCCGGGGGGGGGGGGGGCTCCGTCCAGCCCTGTCGCCGACATCCGCTGCCTCTTCCCTCTGCTCCTCCGCCGCAAGGTCCCCGGCCGCCGCAGTGGAAGGCCCGGCCACCGCCACACTGGATCTCCCCCGCCGAGGCCCCATCCCCGGTGACATCACTCTGGGGGCGGGGCCCGCTGCCTCCGACTCCAATCGCCGAGCGGGCCTGGTGGCCGCTCCGGAACTCCCGGAACGGCCGCCCGCGGAGCTCCGACTCTGCTGGGGATTCCTTCCGGCGTCCAACCCAGCGACAGCAGCTCGCTTCGCGGGAGGACCCGAAGGGGCCCGCGAATGGGGATTCCCTATGTGTCTGCGAGCTCCGGAGGTGAGGTCAGGAGAGAAGCGCTCCGGCGGTTTTGACTGCCGAGCTCGCGCTGACACTCTCCCCCCATTAACCACTTAAGCCCCGGACCATTTCGGGCCATTAGGACCAAGCCTGTTTTTGGGATTCGGCACTGCGCTGCTTTAACTGTAAATTGTGCGGACATGCAATGTTGTACCCAAATGAAATTTGCGTCCTTTTCTTCCCACAAATAGAGCTTTATTTTAATGGTATTTGATTGCCTCTGCGATTTTTATTTTTTGCGATATAAATGGAAAAAGAACGAAAATTTTGAAAAAAAAAGATATTTTCTACTTTTTGTTATAAGAAAAATCGAATAAACTCAATTTTAGTCATACATTTAGGCCAAAATGTATTCAGCCACATGTCTTTAGTAAAAAAAATGTCAATAAGCGTATATTTATTGGTTTGCGCAAAAGTTATAGCGTTTACAAACTAGGGTACATTTTCTGAAATTTACACAGCTTTAAATTTATGACTGCCTATCTCATTTCTTGAGGTGCTAAAATGGCAGGGCAGTACAAAACCCCCCCCAAATGACCCCATTTTGGAAAGTAGACACCCCAGGGAAATTGCTGAGAGGCATGTTGAGCCCATTGAATATTTATTTTTTTTGTCCCAAGTGATTGAATAATGACAAAAAAAAATAAAAAATTACAAAAAGTTGTCACTAAATGATATATTGCTCACACATGCCATGGTTATATGTGGAATTGCACCCCAAAATACATTCTGCTGCTTCTCCTGAGTACGGGGATACCACATGTGTGGGACTTTTTAGGAGCCTAGCCACGTACGGGACCCCGGAAACCAAGCACCGCCTTCAGGATTTCTAAGGGCGCAAATTTTTGATTTCACTCCTCACTACCTATCACAGTTTCGAAGGCCATAAAATGCCAAAATAGCACAAAACCCCCCCAAATGACCCCATTTTGGAAAGTAGACACCCCAAGCTATTTACTGAGAGGCATGTTCAGTCCATGGAATATTTTATATTTTGCCACAAGTTGCGGGAATATGACAAACTTTTTTTTTTTTGCACAAAGTTGTCACTAAATGATATATTGCTCACACATGCCATGGGCATATGTGAAATTACACCCCAAAATACATTCTGCTGCCTCTCCTGAGTACGGGGATACCACATGTGTGGGACTTATTGGGAGCCTAGCCGCGTACGGGACCCCAAAAACCAAGCACCGCCTTCAAGGTTTCTAAGGGCATACATTTTTGATTTCACTCCTCACTACCTATCACAGTTTTGAAGGCCATAAAATGCCAAGATGGCACAAAACCCCCCCAAATGACCCCATTTTGGAAAGTAGACACCCCAAGCTATTTGCTGAGAGGCATGTTGACCCCATTGAATATTTTTTTTTTTTGTCCCAAATGATTGAATAATGACAAAAAGAAAAAAAAAATGTACAAAAAGTTGTCACTAAATGATATATTGCTCACACATGCCATGGTTATATGTGGAATTGCACCCCAAAATACATTCTGCTGCTTTTTCTGAGTACGGGGATACCACATGTGTGGGACTTTTTGGGAGCCTAGCCGCGTACAGGGCCCCAAAAACCAAGCACTGCGAACGCTGCAGTTATGTGTGTTGTGTTTGGTAAGTGACAGTGATCGATCGATACTGCACTTGGGTGGGCTGGGCTGGGCTGGGCTGGGCGGAGGGGCTAAACGCAGGCGCTAGCAGGTATCTGGGCTGATCCCGCTAACACTGCGTTTTTGGGAACCCTAAACCGCTGGGGATGCTAGTATAGATCTGATCAGATCTGATCAGATACTATACCACTAAGGGGGGTGTATGCTTTGCGCGTGGGTGTTAGCGTTACTGTCACTAACCTAACACTGCCTGGGGCGACGCAGACCCTCTCTGGCGCTAAAACCTAATTGATCTCACCCGCCGGGCGATCAGGGGGGTTAAACCTTTATTGGGTTATATACGGCGGGTGCCCTGATGCTATAAAAAGCAAACTAATCAACCAGCGTCACCCGTAACCTTTATATGGTGATCACTGGTGAAAGGGTTAACTAGGGGCAATCAGGGGGTTAAAATCTTTATTAGGTTAAATATGGGGGTACCTGACACTATATAAAAACCTGACGGGTAACCTAAATAACTAAATAACTTACTGGCTAACCAGTGACACCAGTGACGCTTATACGGCGATCACTGGTGAAAGGGTTAACTCTAGGGGCAATCAGGGGGTTAAAATAATATATGGGGGTACCTGACACTAATAAAAACCTGCGGCGAACCTAAAAAAAAATAACTGCCTATCTAAAACACCAGCGACACGAATACAGCGATCGGAAAAACAATCGCTTAGTGACGCTGAAGTTAGGGGGTGAAAGGGTTACCTGGGGGGTGATCAAGGGGTTAAACCTTTATTAGGGGGGGTTAGGGGGCTACCCTGGACCTAAAGGGGCCTAATCCTAACTGCCCTGCAACTTTTTACAATCACAGATGACACTAAATGCAGTGATCAGTAAAATAAATGATCACTGCAATCAGTGACACTGTGATTGGGGGCTTTGGGGTGACCTGGGGGGTGATCTGGGGGTGACTGGGGGGTGATTTGTGTGCCTATGTGTACCTACGTGTCAGTGGACTGTTAGTGCACTAACCTGCTTCCTCTCTGCTCGGCGCCGGGAACGGAAAGACCGCGGCGAGGGAGATGACATCACTTCCTCCAGCCTTGTTTACATCACATGGCGGAGGAAGCATTTTCATTGGCCGGGAGCGATCGCGAGGGGGGGGGCGGAATCGAGCGCCCCCCCCTCATGCCTGATCGCTCCCGAACACTTAACGGCCGCTCACTGCAGTGAAGGGGGGTCCGGATGGACCCCCCAACTGCACAAAGGCGATCACGTAGATCTACGTGATTCTGCCTGTCCGTGCCATTCTGCCGACGTAAATCGGCGGTGGGCGGTCGTTAAGTGGTTAACCTCTTCCTCCACCGGACGCCCGAGCAAAGGCCCTAAATGTTCCTGGGCCCACCGCGGGCCTCGCGCTGCTGTTTCTGCCCGCAATTGGGCCAGGAGCTGCTCCAAGTCTGCCACCCTGAACTTTCTCTGCGCCGCATGTTATCCGGGGAGGGGGCGGAGTCTTCCTTTATACCCTCAATGCCCCCTCCCACACAAATTAACCCACCACTCTTATCCCCTCTTCCTCAGCCTTACCCCACCAATCCCCTAATCCTTCACATAAGTCCCTGTTTCCCTAGTCATGTTCGCCCTCCACCCATTCATTGCATTCCTTGCTCCGGGCTTTTCTGGAAAATTGTTCAGGGTGCAGAGAAAATCCCACAAATAACTTCAGGTGAAATACAGGACTCTGAAAACATGTGGTGTGGCTGTTTCAAGATGCACAATAA
Organism: Rana muscosa; assembly: GCA_029206835.1. Classification (NCBI taxonomy): domain Eukaryota; kingdom Metazoa; phylum Chordata; class Amphibia; order Anura; family Ranidae; genus Rana; species Rana muscosa. Next base: position 211,537,565 of record CM055123.1, on the reverse strand, counting down.
GGAGGCACTTGAAGAAAGATGGGCTGCATGGTCGAGTCGCCAGAAGAAAGCCATTACTACGCAAATGCATCAAAGTATCCCACAAAGTATCCCACTTACAACATGCCAAACAACACAGAGACAAGCCTCAAACCTTCTGGCACAAAGTCATTTGGAGTGATGAGACCAAAATTTAGCTTTTTGGTCACAACCATAAACACTACATTTGGAGAGGAGTCAACAATGCCTATGATGAAAGGTACAAAATTCCTACTGTGAAACACGGAGGTGGATCGCTGATGTTTTGGGAATGTGTGAGCTACAAAGGCACAGGAAATTTGGTAAAAATTGTTGGCAAGATGAATGCAGTATGTTATCAAAAAATATTTCATCAGCCAGGAAGTACTGCGGAAGTACTGCGCATGGGACGTACCTGGACATTCCAACATGAGAATATCAGGCAAATTATCGTCTGTTTTTTTTATTTATGCTAGTTTCATATTGAAAAGGAATAGATTACTAAAGTTACAAAAATTCTCGTGAGACAGAATACAACTTCGGAAGTGATGTAATGTATTGTATTGTATTGTAATGTATTCCTTCGTTTCCGAGCATGCGTGGTCCTGATCACATGATTTTTTTCATACAAATACTATACTAATTACGTAAAAAATCATTTGTTCTGAGAAAGATTTTTGTGCTTGTCCCTTCAGATATTTTTGCATGAACTGTTGTGATTGGCTCTTGAAAGCTGTGTACTAACGATCAGATTATCTGACGATCGCTCTGAATGCATTTTGTTTTGGTACGATATTTTCATCATATGTACGAGCCTTTACCCCTGGTTCACACCTATGCATTTTTAGTGCTTTTTGCATTTGTAGATTTGTGCTACAGTCTATTTAACATGGTTTCCTATGGAACACATTCTGTAGTGCAAATCTGCAAAATGCAAAAAGCACAAAAATATGCATATGTGTGAATTAGGCCTTAGGTTGCAGTTTGCATATTTCAGGTGCATTTTACGTTTTTCAATACACATTGTTGATCCATTGATGCTTTGGGACCGAAAAACCAGAAACAAATCTCTGCCCCTTTCCATAAAATGCACAGATGTGAACTACATCCATAGGAAACAATTTTAAACGGACTCTAGTGTGTTCCTGAAAAACTGAAAACGCACTAAAAAATGCATAGGTGTGAACCAGGCATTATTTTCTGTGAGATTCCGGTAATGCTGAATCACAAACACAAGGATGCAAAGCCTGCAGGATTTCTTATTACAACACTGTGACTGATTGGTCACACCTTTCACCTACATAGCAGTCACTTTGATAAAATGCTGGCAATGCAAATATCAGTACAGACAACAGAGAAAGGCTGGATTCACATCTATGCATGTTTAGTGCTTTTTGCATTTTGCAGATTTGCACTACAGAACGTGTTCCATAGGAAACCATGATAAATGGACTGTAGTGCAAATCTGCATAATGCAAAAAGCACTAAAACTGCATAGATGTGAATCCAGCCAAAATCTGCCGTAAGGTTTGTTAAAATCCAATGCATACAGTTCACCACTTAGAAAAAATAAATAAAAAATACTAGTGTTTTACTTTAAATGTGTGCAGATGTTGCCAAGTAATCAGAGGAGGAAGTTCAGTGACCATTTTGCTGTTTATTAAAATCCACAAAAAATGTGAAGCAGCCTCAGTGGTGTTCTGTACCTGCACACTGCAGTTTACTGTCTAACATGGCAGCATGCTGTCTACATTTTGTATTAAATTGGAATGCTAATCTGGACCAGGGGCGGCCCGTCTATTAAGGGTGCACGGCCACCCCCCCTGTCAATCGCCGCCTCCCCTATCCATGCGTCCAGCCCCTTTCAGGACACTGGACCATGGATTCCAATGCGGAGGGGCTGTTTTTTTGAAGCACTGATTAGACCCAGAGGCTCTAATAGGCTTCAATATAGGGTGGGCTCTGGTCGCAGAGAGTGCGCTCCGAGCCCACCCAGGTGTGTTACAACAGCGAATCAATATTCGCTGTTGTAACACTGATCCCCCTCCTGGCCAATCAGGAAGCGGGTTTTGACACCGGTCACCCGATTGACTAAAATTACAGGCAATCCTATTGGAGGCCTAGGAGGAGGAGGGAAGAGCCCCACGGCGGAAGGAGCCCACAACCTGCCGCCCGTAGGAGCCTGCAACCCGCACATAGGAACCCGAAACCCAGGCGCCCGTAAGAACCTGAAACCCGCCCATAGGAGCCCGAAACCCGGCCGCTGCCCGACGCCAGTAGGAGCCCGTCTGCAACCGATAGGGTAAGTGCCGGGGTGGGGGTGCCGCTGACTGACCAGCCGGGGGGGTGGGTTTGCCGGGTTTGCCGCCCCCCCAAAATAAAAAAACACCAGCCGCCACTGATCTGGACACTGAAATATTATTTAGGAAGTCAATTGCTAAACAATTTGTGTTTGTTTTGCCCAGTCCCCTTTTAGCATCCATGTCCCTGCAATTCCTTTTTAGCCCACTTAAACAGCACAAGTGGGAAAAAGGATACAGTATGTCTCCCACTTTCTTATTTTGTTGTGTTTTTAACTTTGATGTATTCTGTAAACAACAGTATTTTTTATTTTGTTTCTTTTTAGCAGTGCAGCTAAAGTTAGCCTGGCAAGCGAGTGACACTAGCCAGAAACCCCATCTTCTGTCTCAAATTTTATTTTTTTAAATTGAACATCATAAAAAATAAAACAAAACCCTATACATTTGATTTAATTTAGATGTCACTTCACACTTTAATTGTAGAGCCAAGGGTGTTTCGTTTTACTGTACACTCTGAGGGGGTTATTTACAAAAGGCAAATCCACTTTGCACTACAAGTGCACTTGGAAGTGCAGTCGCTGTAGATCTGAGGGGTAGATATGAAATGAGGGGAAGCTCTGCTGATTTTATCATCCAATCATGTGCAAGCTAAAATGCTGTTTTTTTTTATTTTCCTTGCATGTCCCCCTCAGATCTACAGCAACTGCACTTCCAAGTGCACTTTCAAGTGCACTTGCAGTCAGAGGCGGCTCTAGGCTTTGTGAGGCCTTAAGCAAAACTTAGACACGGGGACCCCACCATGGCCATAATGGGTAACAAATTTCAAGCAGAGGCTAAATTAGGCGGCCGCGAGGCCCCTGTGAGTGCGAGGCCTTAGGCGACTGCCTAATTTGCCTAATTAAAGAGCCGCCTCTGCTTGCAGTGCACTTGTAGTGCAAAGTGGATTTGCCTTTCGTAAATAACCCCCAGAGAGTACCTGAAACTAGCAGTTTACTAAACTGGTGCAAATGAGCTAGAGTTCTCTAGTAGCAATTGGGGAGTTGTTCCCCACAGTTGATGGGTCATTTGGTAATACTGCATACTATTAAGCTCTGACTGCCCATGCACCCATTCTGACAGAGGAGGGCTTCTCCCCTGGCTGCAGATCACTTGCCCAGCTACCTTTGCCCCATCAGGTGTGACCTTTATGAGCTACTGAGTGGGGGAAGCTAAGGAATGTATACTCCCTGGCAATTAAGAAAGAAATTGCCCCAGCGTGGACTTTATAGGCAGGTTAGGGGAGTGTGACAAACTAATACAAGGTATAAAATATAACAACGTTTATTTGTCACATAATATAAAAGTATTTCCCAAGAGGGGACAATAAAATACATAAGAGCAGAGCATGATGATAAAAAAAAAAACACCCAATTTGTAAGGTGGGCTGGAGCACCGAGCCGGTCAGGATCCAATAATGGCCCAACAGGCTTCAAGGTGAACAGCTGAACTCGAATCCAACGTGTTTCGTAAAATGTTTTGTATATTCCTTCTTCAGGGGAGAAGAAAAGGGTGTACAAAAGAAGTAATCATCAAGTACAAGACATCAGGTGCATAATAATGGTATCTTCCAGCGGGACATCAGACTCAACTCAGCAGGGCAGGGCACAAAACCCAACTCCGTGCAACTTACGGGGACCGTAAGCAGTCAGACATTATAAATTACCCCGACTGAGAGGAGCAAAGGGGGTCGTGAAAGAGCATCAGTCCGCCTGGTGTGAGGCTGAGGGAATCCCCCAGCCTCACTCCCTGGCATGTCCGAGAACCCATGGATTGGTTAAGAAAAAGAGTTAAAGGGGCCAGTGCCTGCATCTGAGCATGGTGAGCAAATAGGCATTCCACTACAATGCTAACATGTTAAGCATCTCATTTTTTTTTTAAGTTCAAAAATACATACAACCTATCTTGTTTTATTTAACTGTAAGCCAGAAATAGTGTCAGTTTTTTTCTCCCCCTGAATCTCAGCTAGGAACGACATATGTTATGGTTTCCTGATGTAAAATGCATTACTTGTCAGAGACATCAGAATAAGCTGACAGCAGGATTTGACCTTGCTTTCTTTACTTTTAACTTTGCTCTACATAATAGTTTTAATGTTGGAAATGAAGTGATTGGGTCACAGGAAGCTGCATGTTTAAACACGTATTTATTCCTCCAGAGGAACACACAGGGTTGTAGGGAGCAGTCTATGCCGCACTGGTAAATGCTTACATTAGTGGCCTCTTTAATGCAGATAGCCTCAGCAAGCCTGGGGCATGGGAATTGTTTACTAAGACTCTCTGCTGACACTGTATAGACTGCTGCTGGGTTCTATTGCTGCTGAGAAAATCTGATTGAGAGTAGCAGAGAAGGAAAATAAAAATAGGATTGAAAGGAAAACAGGCAATTTTCTACCAGAAGGATTAGATTACCCTTCATCTACTATTATCCAGTGTGTAGTTTAGAAGTGTCTATGTTCAGCTTGTTTGAGCCTCAGTTCTTTAACAGTTTATAAAGAAGTGGCTAACTTAGGCCCCTTTCACACTGGGGCGGTTTGCAGGCGCTATTTTGCTAAAAATAGCGCCTGCAAACCGTCCCTAAACAGCGGCTGCTGTTTCTCCAGTGTGACAGCCCTCGGGCTGTCACACTGGAGCGGTGCGCTAGCAGGACGGTAAAAAAAGTCCTGCTAGCCGCATCTTTGGAGCGGTCAGAGGAGCGGTAAACACCCTTGAAAGCAATGGGAAACCGCGGTAATACCGCCGGCAATGCGCCTCTGCAGAGGCGCATTGCCAGCGGTATTAACCCTTTTTCGGCCGCTAGCGGGGGTTAAAACCCAACCGCTAGTGGCCAAATACCTCCGCAATTCCGACGGTATAGCGCCGCTAAAAATAGCGGCGCTATATCGCTACCGCACCCACCGCCCCAGTGTGAAACCAGCCTTAAGTTATAGGAAAGCACACAATTAGTTTTCCACCTTTGTCACTTTTTGTTGTCCTACAAATACAGGCATTCTCTTGTCATGGGCCACCTGGACAGACTCAGTCTTATGGTGCCCATACACTAGATCAAAAATCGTTTGAAAATCTGTCACTTGGACAGTTCGTTAGTTTGGAAAAAGTCTGCCGAAGGAACGAAAATGTAAAATGTTAATGTGTTTCTTGTTAAAAAAAAACTGTTGTTACTGCGCATATGTGAAAATAATTTTAACCCGGAAGATAAACATTCCTGTCAACGAGCGGTCATGTCTAAAATAAAGAGCACACAGCACACACAAGACTATCAAGATAGATTTATGAACATTTTTGTTTCTTTAAATGTTCCCCCAAAAAATTTAATACAAAAAAATAGAGACCAAAATAATGCAAAAATAAACATTTTATTACAATGGTTTTTTTATTGTTCGAAAATGGGTCATTATGTGATGGCAATATCGTTTGCTTTCACGCCCGTGTGTTCGAAAACGTGTTCGAACGATTTTTCGTATTGGGCAGGAACATGCAGATACAAAACACATCCACCCTTTTAACCCCTTTTACAGCCACGTCTATCCATTTACTATCCCATTACTGCAGTTTTATTTTTACTACTATCTCCTAATTACTAGCTCTAACATTACCACCTCTGTTATATTAAGCATCCATATTGGCTCCTGGTCCCCCCATAGAGAGGTGCAATGGCCAGCAGTAGAGGGATTCCTCTGGTACATGACTCTTCCTTAAGGCTCCCCCTATATTCAACAGATAGACCCCTTTTTTCTTTTTGTGGCCTTGCTGTTACCGGTTGGCAATCGATAGGCCAGAGATCTACACTTTCCATGGTAAATGCCCAGTTAAAGCTACATATATGTTTGGCATGTGAAATAAAGTCAATGTCTAGCCAAGCAATGTTGTATTGATGGTGGATTCTCATTGGAGAAAATTTCCTGCCCCTGTGGCCATTCTAACTAGCATAGGAAGTAAGAAGAAATATCTCCCATAGAATCTTTTTCTCCACATGTCCAAAATAGAAAATATTTGTTTTGGGTAGAACAACCAGTTTGGCTTTGTTAAAACTATTTATGGATGTACTTGACACTTCCGTCTGATATACCAGTGCGGGTGCCAATGGTAGGGTTCTTATGAACAACATATCATTTTTGGGGCCCTTTTAGACCACCCTATGTATGCCTACATATGATACTGAGCCTCAAGATCTGAAATCCAATGAATGACAGGGGCAGGCCAGGGACAGTTAGGCTGGGGAGGACAAAAATACATGTTGCTGGATGTCCTCCAGCCAGGAAATGAGGTGGTCTATCTCACTGCTTCAACTTCTAATGCCCACTGCGAGAAGCTCACACTGTGCATTGAAATCACAGCAAGACATTTTAGTAAAGGAAAGGAGTCTGTAAAACTGGTCAAGACTAAAGCGAAGGCTGGAATTTGGCTTTATAGCTTATTTCCACTCGAAAGTGGAACTTCCACTTATCTGATCCCCCCCCTCTGGTGCAACATTTGGCACCTTTTAGGGGGAGCGGGTTTTTTACAGGTACCCTGTCCCCACTTCCGGGAGACCGGGCCGCAGCATATTACGTCAACAGCTTGGCCCGCCTGCTCACTCCCTTACTGCTGGCCAGTGAGAGAGTGCAGCGTGCATCGCACAGACCCAGTAGAGACCCAGCCGTGAAGCCAAAAGGATACACTGCCGGGTTCCCTTACCCACAATGGCGGCGGCAGCACCCGACGCATTGTGCGTCCCTGCCGCAAGCTCTTTGAATCCAACCGCGGGTCCCGCGGACTCGATGTCGCACGACCGCGCAATTGTCAGTTAAAATGAAGCAGTGCTGAATCGCAAAAAGTGGCCTGGTCTTTGGCCAGCCAAATGGTCCGGGGCTTAAGTGGTTAAAGGGGCGAGCGGAACTTCGCTTTAAATACTAGATAATAATAAATCTTAAGAATGCTTGGTGTCCCAACAGATAAATCCAACCAATAGCTTTGATGTTTAGGGGTAATTGAGACCTTGAACTTAGGGTGTGCAGACATACAAGCTGCTCCCAGGTATTTACCATCTATATGGTTTCATTGCATTCTGTACAGAATAAGTATACGTTTACCTTCATCTTTCCATTTCTTCGGCCCTGATTGCCTTTTGGATATTCACCCAAATGTAATAAAACGTTATCTTAATAGCTGTATAGCACAGCCAAAATGTTTGCATTAGATATGATGACCTCTGTTTAAATTTCAATGAAAGGTTTGTTGAGATTTTGTTATTTATCTAGTGAGAATTTTTACTCAAGACGTGCCCAATGCCCTCAAGGGTATAACCTGAGATATGATTCTTCACTTTGCTAGCATGATAACACCAATGTGTGGCAACAACCGGACTGGGTGATACTTTAGGCCAGTGGTTCTCAACCTCAGTCCTCAAGTACCCCCAACAGGCCATGTTTTCCTTTACTTTGCACAGCTGCTTTAAATCAATATCAATGACATGATATTGATAAGAGCTATTTTATCCAAGGGAAGTTCCCAAAACATGGCCCGGTGGGGATACTTGAGGACTGAGGTTGAGAACCACTGCTTTAGACTTCAGTGTGGGGAATTTCCCCCCTCCCCACCTCACAGTAACCTCTGTAACTCCAAAACTTACACCATCCCTCCCTAATGCAATCTACACTATGGAGTTGTGTTACTAAAGGCAAATAGACTGTTCACTTTGCAGGGGGAATTGCACTTTACGAGGGAGCTACCCCCATGCCTTAAGGTAAAGTTCTACTGACTTTCATTGCTCAATCATGTGCATGTTGTTTTTTTTTTTTTTTTTTTTCCTTGCATATGACGTATTCTTTGCAGAGTGCACCTCCTCCACTAAGCTCTAGGAATAATTCCCTTGCAAAGTGCTACTTCCCTTGCAAAGTGCTACTTCCTTTGCAAAGTGCTACTTCCCTTGCAAAGTGCTACTTCCCTTGCAAAGTGCTACTTCCCTTGCAAAGTGCTACTTCCCTTGCAAAGTAAACAGCCTATTTACCTTTATTAAATTGACCCCTATATGACCAAATGTTTTTAGACACCTGAACACCACAGCTGGTGGCCACCACACAAAATAGTTGAGTTCAGATGTGAAGGGTACAGGTAATGCTACAGCATACAAAGACTTTATAGACAATTGTTTAATTCCTACTTTGTAACAACAGTTTGGGGAAGGCCCTCTTTTGTTCCAACATGACTGTGCCCCTGTGCACAAAGCCAGCTCCATAAAAACATGGTTTGATGAATTGGATGTGGAAGAACTTAAGTGGCCTGCACAGAGTCCAGACCTCAACCCTCTTGCATGCCCATGGGATGCCAGTTCTTTTCATTCAGCATCAGTATCTGATCTCACAAATGCTCTTTTTGCTGAATGAGTACAAATTCCAACAGAAGAGCAGGGGCTGTTATAGCTGTAAGACCCCTTTCACACTAAGGCGCTATAACGCTAAAAAATAGCACCTGCAGAGCGCCCTGAAAGAGCCGCTCCTTTCACTCCAGTGTGAAAGCTCGAGGGCTTTCACACTGGATCGGTGCACTGGCAGGACGCTAAAAAAAGTCCTGCTAGCAGTCTCTTTGGAGCGGTGAAGGAGCGGAGTGTATACTGCTCTTCCACCGCTCCTGCCCATTGAAATGAATGGGCAGCGCGGCCGAAACCGCTGGCAAAGTGCCACTGCAGCAGTGATTTGCGGGTGGTTTTAACCCTTTTTCGCCCGCCAGCGGTGGTTGAAATCGCCCCGCTAGAGGCCGAATACCTCCGCAAAAACGACGGCAAAGCGCCGGTAAAAATAGCGGTGCTTTACCGCCGACGCCGCCGACTGCCTCGGTGTGAAAGCAGCCTTAAGAGGGTAGGGGTAGCTCCATATTAAAGCCCACGGTTTTAGAATGGAATGTCCAACATACTAATATAGGTGCGATAGTCAGGTGTCATAAACTCATGGCCTTGTCCTATATGTTGGCATACACATCATTCCTGGAAAAGGACCCCCTGCACTGAAGACGATCAACCAGTCTGTGCAGAATGATACCAGAAATTTGGTGTTACTAGGACCAGGGTTAATAATAGGAGAGAACAGCACAATGTAGTATCTTGTCACTTGATATCTAAATATACCTGGAGGAAGTGGGTTTCCTGATAAAGGACAAACAACAAAGCTTCACCATTATTGAGTAGAGCTAAATATTCTTTACTAATAGCTATACACCATAGACAGATACCTAGACCTCAGACTCCTTGTATCTTTTATAGTCCATGAGTAATAATACCATAAAAGCAGAATATTCTTTGTTCAGATAAGAATGTTTAGCTCACTGTTTGTAACACAGAAGCTGGAGATGATTTTGTGATTCACACAACAATCATTAATTAATTTTATTCAACATCATAATATTAACAGTGGACATCCTCTATGTTACCATGGTAATATGCGACAGGCAGTGACCTACTCATAAATACATTCAGAGGTGTAGAATCTGTTACTTGGAAAGCTCTTTGGAAGAATAGAGGAAAATTGCTGCTGATCAGTAATGAAGTCATCATTTAAGACAAGAATTCTACTTAACTAACTAACTAACTAACTAACTAACTAACTAACTAACTAACTAACTAACTTACTCCTCCTGTTATCAGCTCCATCTGAAGTTTTCCAAGCTTATTCTCAATTAAACCAGAAACAATATTGACATGAAGACCTCTGATATGACTCTGCCCTAAGACGTTACAGCTGAACTCCAATAATCATTTGTTTGCATACTTACATTGAGCCAGCTTGGCTTGATGTAAGTAGGCATATCTGATATCTGGAGGGTCACAGGCAGTGGCGGAATTATCAGGGTCGCAACAGTCGCCGTCGCGACTGGGCCCTGTAGTTCCGCCAAGTCCGGTGGGCCTGCCGCCCATGTGAGGGGCCCGCCCACCGCCCACCAGTGTGAGGGGTGTTCCGCCACAGGGATCGGGTGCTTTCGCCCGCTGAGGGACAGAGAAGGCAGAGGCAGCGCTGAGACTGGGGGCGGACACTGAAAAATGAAGTCAGCAGACCTGCTGACACCAATGAGAGAAGACAAGGGAGGAGCTTTCCTCTCTGCGTGGAGTACCTGTACCCGGCGTCTATCCATGAAGGCATCCTGGCGGGAGAAGGCACGGTGACGGTGACCGATCGAACGGAATTCCTGGGGTCGGAATCGATTGATTGACGGTAAGTGACATTTTGCAGAGCTGAGCAATCACTGCCAACCTCCACCACCTGTGCCTCTTACTGATCACATCCTCCCACCACTGATCTCATCCCTATCCCCCCCATTACTTCTACAACAGAGGTGATGGGGAGGATAGGAATGAGATCAGTGGTGGGAGCTTAGTGAAATTTCACGTTGCAAATCATGCTAAAAGATGGAGGAGACTATTCACATGCAGCAGTCATGATGCTTCATGTCACGGCAGCTGCAAATGTAACACAACATGGTAAGCTGACAGATGGCACTGCCTGTCAAACTTGGCAATTAAAGTCAATAGGACCAAACTGCAAACAATTGGTTTACAGTTGTGGTGCATTAGCCCCAGTGGCAGCTGGTGCTCCATTTTTTTTGGGGGGGGGGGGCGTCAAACAAACACCCACTCGCCAGCCCCGCTTACCCGCATACCAGCCCCGCACTTACCCCATCCATGTCGTGGGTGGCTTGGGCTGCTATCCCGGCTTCTCCTCCCAGCCATTCCGGTCTTAGGACCAGCTTCCTGTCCTGTTTGGCCGGGAGGAGAAGCAGAAAGACAATAGCAAATGTTGATTTGCTAATGTCACAAGTGGTTGGGCACAACCTTTTTGAAGCCAATTAGAGCCTCCAGCTCTAATCATTTGCTTCCAAAAAAAATATTTTTTGTAGAACTCTAAGCGTCCGGGGCTCCGCATGGAGATTAGGGGTCGGCGCCCCTGCACCTCTTATGGACCCGCCACCACTGATTAACCCCATTATAAACTGTTAGAACAAAACCAAAGCAGGCATTCAGGAGGCTGCTGCTTATCTGAGCTCTGAAAATCGATCCAACGTTGATCACTTTTAAGAGCCTTGGCTAGTGTGAACCTAGCCCAAATGCACTCGCATAAAGGGATACTTGGATTAAATCAACTCCACAGGGGGTTCTTGCTGATTATGTGCTTTTATTTAGAAGTTTGAGAAACGCTGCCCTAGCCCACAATTATCAAGGGAGGCTCAGCATGCATTCCTAACTGCAGCTGAGTGCATTCCAGCATTTAATATAGAGAAAAAAGACAACAACACAAATTCATTTAATATTGGATGGGTGCCACATGTCACATGCTTGATAATGCAGTGAAATATTAACTTTGTGAATATCTTCAATGTAAGAGTCCCTGTCTCCAGCTTGAAAAAAAAAAACATGAACACAGAAAAATGTATTTTACATGCTTACCTGTGTTTTTACTTTCCATAAACAACTTCAATAAACCTGCAATGTGCCTCTGAACTTGCAAGCAAATGTTAAAGGTCAATTCTCTAATACAGCCCTCTCTCTCCTGCCACGTGATTACTCTCTCCTCTTTTGTATGTGTCTAATCTGTGCTGACCCAGCTCCTCTGCACCTCCCTTTACCTCCCTAGCAGTTGGAGGAGGAGTGAAGGAAAATACTATAAAGTGTTCATTGAGTGACAGCTGGGGATGTTGACATCTCATCCAGGGCTGTGGTGCCCAGCAGCAGTTTAGGGCTATTGGAGGTCTATACATGGGAGGAATTTACAGGCAACGAGTATGCCTAAAATACGTTGAAAATGCATACCGTATGATCTTGTAGGAAGATTGTTGTAGAAATGAGTGATCTGGTGACAGGGTCTCTTTATTGGAAGACTTGCATTCAACCTAATAGGCTCAATGTATTATTAACAAATTTTTAAATCATCATTGACATAAGTTGACACTTACCAGAAAAGTGTGTCCAGTCATTCCCATTTTTTCTACTACTCCAGTACATTCCTGAAGACCGCACTGATAATGAGAAAACAGATTGCATGGAATTAGTTTGTAGACAAAGGCTGGGTAAAAAAATTCGATTTGTAAAACTACAGCGAGTGAAAAGTTACTATTTGCTTTACTATTCTGCCAGATTCCAGTGCAGGTTTAACATTCTCTGTTTGTATGGTTGGCATCTTTGAAACACGCAGTTAGTATTTATCAATTAAAATGTTACATCTTGGGATATTCAAGAGAACCAGTCACCAGTGGGTCCCCTAAATCAAAAAAGAATATACAAAAACATATAGGAAAAAAAATAATCAATGAACCCATAAGAGGCTGCATTGCTATAACAGTTTAAGAGATGAATTTCAGAATAAAGTGTAGCTAAACCCAGAACCAAAAATGCAAAACAGTATATTGCACCTTACCAATTCTAAAAGGGATAGTTCACCTTTAACACAAAACTGCCTATGCAGATAAGGGGCATCTATAGATAAAGACAAACTGTGCAGCTCTGACTAAAGTTGAATATAGAATCATTTTTACATTTTAGAGTGGGGTGCCTCAAGACTGTCCATCATTTTAGAGGGTGCCTCAAGACTGTCCATAATTTTAGAGGGTGAATCAAGACTGTCCATAAATTTAGAGGGTGAATCAAGACTGTCCATAATTTTAGAGGGTGACTCAAGACTGTCCATAATTTTAGAGGGTGAATCAAGACTGTCCATCATTTTAGAGGGTGCCTCAAGACTGTCCATAATTTTAGAGGGTGACTCAAGACTGTCCATAATTTTAGAGGGTGACTCAAGACTGTCCATAATTTTAGAGGGTGAATCAAGACTGTCCATAATTTTTAAAGGCTGCCTTTACTGTAAAAAGGTTAAGAAACACTGCTCTATGCTGTGCAGTGTACTCAGATAAACAGGTACAACTTATGTATGAGGATTTGTCTAGCTCTGTGTATCACCTGAGGCCAGTCACTTCACTGGGTATATGTAAGGGTTTACAACCACTTTAATGGGTTGAGACAAACTGTAACTCCAAAAGGGGTACTATAACACATTTAATTGCATTTGCTCTAACTTCACAAGCATGCATGTTTAGCGGTACCCCTGTAGGGGCTGCTGAAAGTTGTGGTCCACCTGTCACCCTGCCCAGCTCAGCATTCACTTCCCAATCACCTTGGAGACAATGAACAGTCCATGTACTTGTTTTTGTATTTTTATTGAGGGATTTGAATTTGGATAGGGATGGGAATATATGGGATGCCCAGTAGAATTTCAGAACAGCCAAACTCCCCCTGCACAACACTTGCTTGCAGACTATCACTCTCTCTCTCTCCTGCACAACACTTGCTTCCAGGTACAGCTAGCACATGGTTAGGCCCAACTCTGACTCAGTCAGGCCTTAGAAACGGGTCCCATTTGGTGTAGCAAAAATACAATAGAAAGTGCTAGCTGTCCTATGCTGAACTACTGCTCCCAGTAATCACTCTGCAGGCCCTGCCAGGCCTCCTGGCTGCAGCTGCCCAACTCCACTGCCCATGTCATCACAGTCCTTACCGCTGGCTCTGCACCCATCCCAGACTGCACACTCCAAGTCTTCTCAGGCATGCCTCCCCAGTTCTCCCGACTGTGCCTGCCACTCACCAGCCCTCCTGGCCTTACACACAATGGTGGTTCCTTCCTTAAAACTTGCCTGGCAGTACTAGCTCCCGCTGTCCTTCTTGACTCCTCTCTGTGCCTCCTTTCCAGATCCTTCATGCGTTCTTGAATGGATCCTTTCTGCACCCGAGCTCCACACCCAAGGTCACCCCCCAGACTGGGGAGCGGCCTCAAAAGCCCCGGCAGCCTAGCACCCTATCCTCAGTTCTTCCACCCGACAACAACCCCCCAGCTGGGCTGACCCTTGGTATATCAAGGAGGCCTGCTCCCTGCCAATCCTAGTTGGGGATTGGTCAGGGCTCCCTGAGACACCCCAGACAGCTCCACCCCTCTTCCCCTCCTCTCTTCTAGAATCCTCTAGAAGCCAGAGGGAGGTAACCGAGAAGTGATGCTATCTGTGAGTCGCCAGCCTACTCTGAGCCACTCCCAGCCCACACAGATCAAAACAAACAAGCCTAGCTTCCAGCTAGGCCTGCTTAAATTTACCTGCACTCACCAAAAAAACTCAGCCAGAAATTTCAGTCCTGCCTTATAATGGGAGAAATCATAGCAATCCTTTGATAACTAGCCTAATAGTTGTGGGGATGCCCAGTGCAGTTTGTTTTTAGCCAAAAACAGAATAAATGTTGCCAAATCTGGCTAAAATTGGTTCATCAAGTGAGAGTATTTCATTAATATAGGTACATTTCAGTATATATACGACTGAGACAATGAATGAATAAATGGACAAGCAGTTCCTTACTAGCAAGCTAGATTGCGGAGGATTGTACAATACACGTTGTGTAATTTTCCTTCCTTTTCCTGGCTGCCAGACATTGCCAACAAGCACAATGTAACCTACAGCCTAATAAAGATAAGATATATTTGCTGCAAATGTATTTAGAAATCCATGTCATTTTTTCAGAAGCAAATTATGATCACACAGGTGATAAGTTCTTATGGATGGTTACAATTGACTGTACTGACCTACAGTCACCAATCTGATCCAAATATGTCCTTATAAATGACAGTAAGGCAAATAGCAGTCACCTTGTCAAAGTCTGACTAGTAGGTCTAATGCCCTGTACACACGATCGGTTTTTCCGATGAAAAAAGTCCGATGACTTTTTTCATCTGAAAAAAACGATCGTGTGGGCCCCATCTGACTTTTTTCCATTGGTGTAAAAAAATAGAACATGTTTTAAATTTTTCCGATGGAAAAAAAAAAGATAGGAAATTCCGATCGTCTGTGTGGAACTCCATCGAAGAAAAATCCACGCATGCTCAGTCTAAATTAGAAGACGGGAGCGCTCGTTTTGGTAAAACTAGCGTTCGTAATAGAGATAGCACATTCGTCATGCTGTAACGGACTGAGACTGAAAAGCGCGAATCGGCTAACACCAAACTTTTACTAACACACGGTAACACAAAATCAGCAAAAGCAGCCCAAAGGGTGGCGCCATTGGATTTGAACTTCCCCTTTATAGTGCCATCGTATGTGTTGTACGTCACAGCGTTTTGGACGGTCGGAATTTTGTCTGACAGTGTGTATGCAAGACTGATGGAAGTCAGCTTCATCGGAATTCCAATGGAAAATTCCATCGGATTTTTTTCCATCGGAAATCCGATCGTGTGTACAGGGCATAAGGCTTTCTGTACACAGGACGTTGTTTAACCTCTCCTGAACGACTTAACTTGACAGCTAGAAACCAGCGTCTAAAAACGTCTGTTTAGCCGCGTTTACATGCCGTGTTCAGTCGCGTTTGCGTCTACAATGTATGTTAAAATGAAAAACGTCTGTAAACGAAACGCTGCTAAACGCAAGTTACCGCGTTTAGCAGCGTTTACAGGCTGTTACAGGCATTTGGCATTTCAAATGCCTCTGAACATCCGTCTAAACCCATTTTTTTGCGTTCCAAAAAATGCTTCTAAACTCAACTGCCTAGATGACTATAAATGACCCTGTGTACATGTACTGATAAGAGAGAAGAGTTCAGGGGCACCTGAAAAAAATGGCCAACTGCTTCTAAACCTCTGTTTACCAGCAGCATTGTACATGAGGCCTTAGAATAGTTTTACATAATGCAGCAACATCCACACAAGGACACCCAACGTTAGAGGTGATTTATTCTTCCAAAGCAAATACACCTCTGCAAACTGGTACTGACTAGTATTCTGATGTTTCTCTTCTCCCTTAATTTTTCTCCATCACTTAGCTAATGTGACACCAATGCTGACTGAGAGGGGCAGGAGAGGGGGATATAAGTATGCTATGCAGGCCACGACATCCTTCTTATCAACGGATTATGCCAATGGTTGTTAGGACGCCGGCAGTTAGAAGGTTATAATGGTACACAATGAAAACCCCTGGCTTTGTGTAACTAAAAAACAGTCTTCATCCACATGCCAGTTTTTATTAAAAAAATTGGGCAATTTGTAGGCATTTTGCCAAGGCACCCCTGAAGAAACCTCAAGGCACAGTCCTATATGGGAATATGCACAACTTAAGCTTAGTACACATGATGAGAAAATTGTACAAAAAATACTGTTTTTGAAGTGATTGTACGATAATCTGATTTTTAGTACACAGCTTTCGTACAAAACTATCCAAAGGGACAAACAGGAAAAAATTTCCACCTACAACACCAGATTGTATGATTTTCGTTTAATCACTACAATATTTGTCCAAAAATATAATACAAATACAATATACTACATTACATTCACTTTCAAATTTTTATTCTGTCGTACGAGAAATTTCATAACTTTAGTAAACTCTTAATTTTCAATATGGAGACTACCACGCAAAAAAAAACAAAAAACGACGATCATTCGTCCGATTATGTCATGGTGTGTACCAGGCTTAAGGCTGTCAATCACCTGCTGTGTAATGGAGAAGGGCAGGGCCATGTCCCAGGATTGTCTGCTGTCGGTACATAGACTGTCAGAAGTGACTTATTAACAGACGGCTCTTGTACTTCAACAAAATGCATTTTTGATGTATCTTGACAGCATGTTAAAATTTGCATAAAAAAAGAAGGCGCCTCATGCTGATCGACATGAAGAAGGATGCTCTGAAACGCGTCCAACCAAATAAACGTCACTTGCGGCCCGTGCGTTCCATGCTGGTCCCGGGCGCACTTCCGGTAACGTCCTCTACGAGTCTAGCGTTCCATGCTGGTTACCACAACACAGCTTTCCACTGGTCTCCCCTCAGGCGGTTTCCCACTACTGGACAGCCGGGATTAATTACACCCTGCTGCGGACCTGACCATCCTAGGACTACCCCCACTGCTGGACCCCTTTTCACACATGAGCTTTTTAAACCTCCACCTCTAGTAAGTGTTTTTTAACCTTTTGGCTAATAAAATTTTAATGCTGCTGCACTTAGAGGTGCCTTATTTTTTATCCTGTTTCCTTTAGAGCTGTTGCTTTCAGCCTCGCTCTCCCGGCAGTTTTCTCGTCAAGAATCGACAAGAAAACTGCCGGGAGAGCTTTCTTGCCAAGAAAACCGGCCGTGTGTACGAGGCTTTCAGGTTTCTCGTTAGGAAAACTGGCCAGAATCTCGACGAGAAAAATAGAGAACCTGCTCTCTATTTTCTCGTCGGGATTCTCGTCGACCTGTTTCCCAACGAGAAACCCGAGAGTGTGTACACTTACCTATCGCCGTGGAAACCCGCGCATGCTCATAATGACTTTGACGCATGCGCGGTAGCTTCCTAGGCATAGGTAGGGTGTAGCAAGATGGCGGCGACGGCATCGAATGTGATGAGCGCACGCTCGTCGTAGTCAATGACATCACGCGTTCGTGCCATTCAAAAGAACGGTGGTTCTTTTGAATTGTACGTGTGTACACTCGGTCGGGACAAGATTCTTGTTCAAGAATCTCGTCAGGAAAAACAACGTGTTTTTTCCTGACGAGATTCTCGGCCGTTTGTACGAGGCTTCACTCTTAAAGTGCTGCCTCAGTGCTTTATACAGACGTTCATCAGCCAACAACACACCCATCCTCTTGGGGACATTTTCTCTGGTCAGACACATCTATCCAGAAGCGCCCTTCCATGGCTGTGGGCATGAGGCACCCAAAAAGCAGACCCTGTTGGGCTGAGCCTGCCACTAGTTTCTTATATGTATTGGAGGCTCCAACAACATGATCTGATCTCAGTGCCATAGTTCCAACTTCGAGTTTGAGATTTTAATCCCTATCTTTGCACATTCAAGTTCAAGAGTTGTTACGTAATATAAGAAACTGTTAAGTAACTCTCCAGCATCTGCCAAAACTGAAGTAACATATCTAAAGCCGGTGTTATCAGGGAGAGGTGAGTGTCAGAATACGGCTTGGAGGAAATGTCTCCTGATGAGGCTTCACGGCAAGCATGGACTCACAATGCCCGCTGATAACGGGAATGAACACCCACTACAGTTTACATCTATCACTACCCATGTCCACTGGCAAATTCTAAAACTGTAACATGCTTGTTTCCATCTATAATGCAATATTTACATTTATTGAAAGTTTCAAACTGAGAATTTGTTGCCACAGAGGCGTGACGTCTGCAGTTTTTCCTGACATTGCCCCAAAATGTGTCAATATATGCGTGAAGTAATACCATCACAAGTTACAAAAATATCTCTACAAAATACGCTTGAATAAATTCAAATACTAACAAGAATATGCAAGTTCATATGAGGATACCTGCTGATTTACATGTCAAAAACTAAACCAAAACGAATCCCAGTTTTGTCCTGTAAATACGATTCGTTATAACATGAAAGTTCACATTTCTGGTAGATTGGACACCGGATATTGAAGTACAGAAAATAATAAATATCTACAGTATGTTGTGTTTGTTGTAGTGTTATGCCGCGTACACACGATCGTGATTCACGGCGGTGAAAACACCGCCGTGAATCACGACATGAAAAAAAATGAAAAACGAGGGAACGGCATTTTCCCCCACACACGACCGTTTTTCCCGTCATTTTTTTCTTTGTCGAGAAAAACGACCGTCTGTGGGCTCCACGGCAGTGTCTCCCTATGGGAAAACTGCCGCGGAAAAAAATGATGGAAAAAACGATGAGAAAATTTAGAACATGTTCTAATTTTTCTCGTCGTTTTTCCTGCCGTTTTTCTCAACGAGAAAAACGGCATAAAGCCCACAGACGATCGTTTTTCTCGGCGAAAAAAAAAATGTCATTTTTCCCGACGGGAAAAATGATCGTGTGTACGCGGCATTAGAACTGAAGACAGACGAAGTGCTGTGATCACTAAAAACAGCTGTAGGCAGTCACTATTGAACTATGCACAAAATGTAAATGGTAAAAGAACTTTCAAACAAAGTTTACTGACATTTTTTTTTGCCTTTTTGCAATCCCCCCATCCCCCCACTTAGTTCATCTAACCTACACCTCTGGTCCAGCAACATTCTGCCGCCATGTTTACCTCCAGCTGGACTTTTTATCCTTGCTACCTGCAAATGCACAGCTGAACACCACACATATTTGCAGAGCTTTTTCCTTGACTTGAGAGTTAGGTCGGCCATACATGGTTTGAATCTCGGCCAGTTCAGCAGGAACCAGCCAAGATTCAAACCATTAATGGGCAGGCTGGATGTACCACGTTGATCAATCGATTAACTTGAATACAACCAGCCTGCTGGATTATCTTGCGATTATCGCTAACCGCTGCTATAGCTGCAAGCAAAAATCACTGTCTTCTCCCGGCGGGGACGGCTTCCCCCCCCGCCCCCCCCCGCCAGAAGACAATTGCTGATTCCTCTGTCAGCACAGTCTGGGCAACCCATGGTTGCAGGAAAGAACCTAGCACTGTGTACGGCCGGCCTTAAAGTGTTATTAAACCCACAACAGTAAAATCAGTCTGTGTATGCAGTAAAGCATGCTTGTGGAACGGGTTAATCCTCCACACTGTGTAAAAAGGCAGTTTGATCCTGTCTTCTCCGATTCTCCTCTTCTTCCACTGCCTCCAACTCAACTCCGGATATTATAGAGGGAAGGGGACAAGCTGCACATGCTCAGTTTGATGTGTATTGCTAAAGAGTTTTTTTTTTCTTGGGAGGGTGCTTGTGATTAGCCCAGGGCCAATCCGCTCTGTCCAGACAGAGAGTCAAGGGTCATGCAGCCTCATAGGACAGTCAGAGAAGAATGAAAACTTCTCCTACAAGCTGTAACCAGACACTGATAGAAGTCATAAGGCTGCTATATACTGCTAATGAGAAAAGGTATTTAGCAGTTTATATTTACTAAAATGATTGCATTTCCATGTTCTGTGTACTGTGAGAGACCAGATATAGTGAATGCAGGGTCCTGGGTTTAGTAGCACCTTAAAGGCTAAGGCCCCATACACACTATTAGATTTTCTGCAGACTTTTGTCTTCAGATTTACCAAAACCATATAATATGAGGTCAAACCTTAAGAGTTTCAATTTGTATGCAATCAGGCAGGCCCTTACACTACATGGTTTTGGTAGTGTGTATGGGGTCTTAGGCATGCTATAGATTATGCAATTTTCTTTCCTTCAACCCCTGAAAATTGCTATATTTCCTTCCCACAGTGCTATTGTGTTCTGCTATAGCTGCCAGCAGTGATTGGGTGAAAAAACCCTGATGGGCTAGTTGATGAATTGAATTCAGTACAACCAGCCTGCCCATAGATGGATCAAAATTTGGACAGTTCCTGCTGAACCGGCTGAATTTCAATCCGTCAATGGCCGGCTTTAGGGCCCTTTCACACGGGCGGACCGTATGTCCGTATTTCATCCATCCGTTTTTGGATGAAATACAGACATACATGTATCTCTATGGGATAGCGGGTGTCAGCGGATGAACATCCGCTGACACCCGATATCATCCGTCTCCGCTATGGTCCGTTTCTGCAGACGGAGGAAAATCCTATTTTTCCATCCGTCTGCAGAGCGGATCGGATGAACACGGACAGACGGTCCATGTTCATCCAATTCCCCCATAGAGGAGAGTGAAGATCTGACAGGGCGGTCCCTGCACAGTGTGCAGGGACCGCCCTGTCATTCGCCGACTCAGCGGGGATCAATGGAGCGATCCCCACTGAGCAAGCGGATGTTCACGGGGCGGATCATCACGGGATCCGCCCGTGTGAAAGAGCCCTTAGTCCACCTTTCTGACAATGGACAAATAGGCTGTTCACTTTCAATTGGAAGTTGCACATTGCATGGGAATTCGCCCCAGAGCTTAGTTAATGAAGTGAAATTTCTCTTTGCAAAAGAATACCCAATTAGGTGCAAGACAAAAAA
Organism: Rana muscosa; assembly: GCA_029206835.1. Taxonomy (NCBI): domain Eukaryota; kingdom Metazoa; phylum Chordata; class Amphibia; order Anura; family Ranidae; genus Rana; species Rana muscosa. Next base: position 211,516,353 of record CM055123.1, on the reverse strand, counting down.
AAAAAAAATCTTTGCTTGCACATGATTGGATGATGGAAGCCAGCAGAGCTTTACCTCATTGACTAATGTCTAGGGAAAATTCTCTTGCAAAGTGCAACTTCCCTAAGGTATGTATGTTACACCCGATTGTTACCCCATCCCCAATTCCAACCACCCCCCCTCCACCAGCACCACTGAATTGCAAGGTTCTTCTCCCTGTAAGTTTTTTTATTTGGCATGACTGTGCATTTACAGAGATTTGTGTATGGAGAGAGTCCCCTCTACCCAGCCCACTTCCTGCTAATGCCTATTTTGCCTTTATCCACTGCCTTCTATTACCTGCCAGGAACGAAGAAATAAAACCCAGTACTTCAGAGTATTACAATCATATCTTATCTATCCATTGAAATCCTCTTCCCATGTGTGGATTACTGTTCAACTGGGTTGTTGACTATAGATCAATTATTGATCAGAAAATAAATTGATAATTTATTGAAGCATGTATGGTAACCATAATTCCTATAAACAACTTAATTCCAATCAAGAATCCCAGTATAACACAACTGCCACTTGTATGCCTCTAATTTGTGATACCTTATAGTTATAAAACCAAACATAGTCGTTTGCACAGGGTGTGCTGGAGGTGTCTGGGCACGCCCTAATCACCCTGTGCGATGCAGATCCCCCTGCTGAACCCCCGTGGCAGCTGGGGAGACTGGGGAATCTCTGTCCTCAGTTCCTTTCTCTGCTATTTCATCAAAGCCCCTCAATAGGGCTCCTACCAAATTGTAAGAGAAAATAATAATAAAAAAAATATTATAAAAAAAAAAAATTTGTAAAAAACAAAAACAAAATAACATTTTAATAAAAAAAAACTACTGACACCATCCACTGCTCTACTGACACCATCCACTGCTCTACTGACACCGTCCTCTGCTCTACTGACACCGTCCTCTGCTCTACTGACACCGTCCTCTGCTCTACTGACACCGTCCTCTGCTCTACTGACACCGTCCTCTGCTCTACTGACACCGTCCTCTGCTCTATTGACACCGTCCTCTGCTCTATTGACACCGTCCTCTGCTCTACTGACACCGTCCTCTGCTCTACTGACACCGTCCTCTGCTCTACTGACACCGTCCTCTACTCTACTGACACCGTCCTCTGCTCTACTGACACCATCCTCTACTCTACTGACATCGTCCTCTGCTCTACTGACATCGTCCACTGCTCTACTGACACCATCCTCTGCTCTACTGACACCATCCATTGCTCTACTGACACCATCCACTGTCCTACTGACACCATCCACTGTCCTACTGACACCATCCACTGCTCTACTGACACCATCCACTGCTCTACTGACACCATCCACTGCTCTACTGACACCATCCACTGTCCTACTGACACCATCCACTGCTCTACTGACACCATCCACTGCCCTACTGACATCGTCCTCTGCTCTATTGACACCGTCCTCTGCTCTATTGACACCGTCCTCTGCTCTACTGACACCATCCTCTGCTCTACTGACACCGTCCTCTGCTCTACTGACACCGTCCTCTACTCTACTGACACCGTCCTCTGCTCTACTGACACCATCCTCTACTCTACTGACATCGTCCTCTGCTCTACTGACATCGTCCACTGCTCTACTGACACCATCCTCTGCTCTACTGACACCATCCACTGCTCTACTGACACCATCCACTGTCCTACTGACACCATCCACTGTCCTACTGACACCATCCACTGCTCTACTGACACCATCCACTGCTCTACTGACACCATCCACTGCTCTACTGACACCATCCACTGTCCTACTGACACCATCCACTGCTCTACTGACACAATCCACTGTCCTGCTGACACCATCCACTGCTCTATTGACACCATCCACTGCTCTACTGACACCATCCACTGCTCTACTGACACCATCCACTGCTCTACTGTACATGTGTGTTTGGACTTTGGGGCGCACACCCTAATGCAATAGTCTGTGCATGATGAAAAGATTGTGTGTGTTTCCGCACGGAGGAATGTACAAGGCAGATGAAAAATGTAAGAGAGAACTGCTGCCCTTACAAAATACTACCACCTGAGTGGAGTACAGATAAATAGATTGGGAAGAGTGTAGGTGTGGCGCTATTCCTCTTAAAGAAACTTATATATATGATAATTAAAGTGCTTGGGGTGAATTAAGTGACAAGTGCTAAAAAATGGCCAAAAAGCCTATAAGATAAACTAAATGAATGTATGTGACAGTCTTTGCATATAATTAAAGTGATTTGTGCTTATGTGTTACACCCTCTGCAGAGTGCAACACTTAAACGGTTGAATGCCTTCCGGGTTAATGATAACGTGTGCTGATGGCGTGTATGGAAATACAACCCCTGTGCGCTTTTACTCCTGCCCTCTGTTCCACAGGTGTTAGTGTGATGTGAGGGGGTTTGACCCCCTGCTGATGGTGCAACAAATGCTGATTACGTAAGCTGGTGTTTGCACCGTTCAATTATTATAGTTAATGGAATGACAACTGAGGTGTATTAAAGGGGTTGTAAAGGTTTTTTATTTTCTAAATGGGTTCCTTTAAGCTAGTGCATTGTTGGTTCACTTACCTTTTCCTTAGATTTCCCTTCTAAATGTTTTTTTTCTTTGTCTGAATTTCTCACTTCCCGCAAGCTTGCCCCCATCATCCTAGCCGTTCGGGCTGGGGGTTAGTCAGCGTGCTCGCCCCCTCCCTTGGGACTACATCCCTGCAGGGAGACGCTGTGAACGTTCACAGCGTCTCCCCACAAGGATGTAGTCCCAAAGGAGGGGGCAAGCACGCTGACTAACCCCCAGCCCGAACGGCTAGGATGATGGGGGCAAGCTTTCGGCAAGTGAGAAATTCAGACAAAGAAAAAAAACATTTAGAAGGTAAATCAAAGGAAAAGGTAAATGAACCAACAATGCAGTAGCTTAAAGGAACCTATTTAGAAAATAAAAAACGAACCTTTACAACCCCTTTAAAGAAAAACTTTAAAGAAAAATACACACCAAAAAAAAAATGATATAATAATATAAAAAAATAGGCGGCGCACACCTATGAAACCAAATAACCCAATTTTTGCTTGATCTAAATTTTTTCCCCAATTGGGGCTTTTTTTTCCCCACATAACTTTACAATTACCATTCTATACACAAGTGTTATTTCAATTATAAGTGGAAGCTGGTGGGCTGAGTCAGTCCCCGAGTTTTTCTATGTCTCGAATAACCCAGCAGTGAGGTCTCCCTGGCATAATTCCAGAGTCTATTCCTGCCCATCTCAGTTTTGGTGTGTTCCCGCCCACCTTTGAATGTTCCAGCTTTATCCGTTGCATTCTCCATAAAAATAAATGAAATACAAAATCCAACAGGAAGAGAGTGGGAACCCCTCGTAAGAGGTAGAGCCAATGTGCAGACCTAGAAAAATCAAGACAGAGATCTCACCAATAGAGTCCTGGAGAGATGTAAGAAATTGAGTGGTCTGAGGCTCCAGCACCTACCAAAACTAGAATTTGGGGTGGACTTGTCCTTTAAAGAAGAGTCAGTGTGACATCTATATTCTTTTTGAATCCTTTGTGTGCGGTTTGTCCCATGTATCAGCAGTATACATCAATGAGTACACAGCACTCTTCTTACCTGCTTTAAAAGATCAGAAACTTGATAAGTTGTCCAGTTCTCAAAGTCTTCCCGGAGTGGGAGTTTATACGCCATCGTGGGGACTTTCTTTACAGTATAACATATGCCGAGCCTCTCTTAAGAGATTTACAAATTGTCAGAGAGGAAGTGTCCTTTTCAGTCTACAGTAATTGCGTGGAACTAGACTTAACCCCTTCATCACCAGGGCTGCTATTGACATGCGTGTGAAAAATAGGACACTAGAACGGGATCATCTATCTTGTCACTCTCCATTGATTGATACTAAGCATGCTGTGTGCACAAGAGCTCCAGGCAATAGGGAGTACTAGAAAAAAAAAAAGGGTGTGCGGATATGACTGGAAGCAGAAAGTAAATCATAGACAGTAATGCCGATCATTTTTCCCGTCGAGAAAAACAAAATTTTTCCCTTTGGACGAGAAAAACGATCATCTGTGGGCTTTTTGTCGTTTTTCTCGACGGGAAAAACGGCATTAATCATGACGAGAAAAATTAGAACATGCTCTAATTTTTCTCGTTGTGATTCCCGTCGTTTTTTGCCTCGGCAGTTTTCCCATAGGGAAACACTGCCGGGGAGCCCACACACGGTCGTTTTTTTTGGCCAAAAAAAAAATGTCATTTAAAACGGCCGTGTGTGGGGGGAACAAGCTGTTCCTCGTTTTTCATGTCGATTTTCTCGACTGTGTTTTCACCATCGAAAAAATCGATCGTATGTACGCGGCATGAGAGACCTATATGATCCATTTAAATAGCCCAAATGCTCTTTAACTACTTCAGCTCTGGAAGGTTTTACACACTTCTCGTCCGGGCCATTTTTTGCGATATGGTGCTGCGTTTCTTCAACTGACAAATGCACAGTCGCGTGATGCTGTACCCGAATGCGATTCGATTTATGTCCCTTTTTTGCCCACAAATAGAGCTTTCTTTTGCTGGTATTTGATCACCTCTGCGGTTTTTAAACAAAAAAAAAAAAAGACCAACAATTTTAAATAAAAAACAATATTTTTTACTTTCTGCTATAAAACATTCCCAATAAAAAATGGTATCAGTTTAGGCCAATATATATTCTGCTACATATTTTTGGTGAAAAAAATCCCAATAAGACCCCTTTCACACTGAGCTGTGGCCGCGTCAGCGGTAAAGTGCCGCTAGTTTTAGCAGCGCTTTTCGGCCGCTAGCAGGGTGCTTTTAACCCTAAAGAAGGGCTTTTCAGGTTCTTTTTTTTATTTCAATGGGCAGGGGATTTTGGGAGCGCTCCCAAACCACCCCAAAGATGCTGCTTACTTGACTTTTCCTAATGTCCCGCAAGCACACCGCCTCAGTGTGAAAAAACACACTGAGATTAATGGGAGGCGGTTTTCAGGCTTTATTTAGAGGCTATTTCTAGTACTAAAACGCCTGAAAACCGCCTCAGTTTCAAAGGGATTTAAGCGTATATTAACCACTAGAGGCCCGCGCTATAGTCAAATGACGGCTACAGTGCGGACCTGAAAATCCGGGAGGCCGTCAATTGACGTCCTCCCCTTTGCGTGCACGACGCGCTCTCCCTGCAGGGCGCGCGCTGTGATCACCGAGTCACTGAGACTCGGGAGATCACAGATCCGTGTAAGGGGCCGGTCCCGGCCCCTTACCATGTGATCAGCTGTCAGCCAATGACAGCTGATCACATGTAATAGTTTTTTTTTCTCCTCACCCTGATAGCGTGAGGAGAAAAAAAAAGCCTATCACGGCTTCTTTACAAGGGACATCGGTCCCGAAAATATTGCCTGCCAGTGCCACCTGCCATTGCCACCTGCCAGTGCCACCTATCAATGTCCACAGTGCCACCTATCAATGCCCGCAGTACCACCTATCAATGCCCACAGTACCACCTATCAATGCCCACAAGTGCCACCTATCAATGCCCACCTGTGATGCCAATCAGTGCCACCTAGTAATGCTGCCTATCAGTGTAACCGATCAGTGCCAATTATTGCCACTCATCAGTGTCCATCACTGCCACTCATCAGTGCCCATCACAGCCACCTATCAGTGCCCAGGGCCGCCATCAGGGGGGTACAGGCAGTACACCTGTAAGGGGCCCGGAGGTCCCCAGGGGCCCGAATGGCCCCCCTTTTTTTTATTTATTTTTTATTTCATTTTTTTTTTGTAAGAGGCCCAGAGGGCCCCAGGGGCCCAGAGTTCCCCAGGGCCCCGAATGTCAACCCCCCCCTTTTTTTTTATAATTTCTTTATTTATTTATTTTTGTTTAATTTTTTTTACATTTATTTATGTTATTTTATTTTATTTTTAAGGGGCCCAGAGGTCCCCAGAGGCCCGGAGTTGCCCAGGGCCCCGAATGTCAACCCTCTTTTTTTTATCTTTTTTTTTGTGTAAGGGGCCCAGAGGTCCCCAGAGGCCCGGAGGACCTCAGATGGCAACCTCCCCTTTTTTTTTTTGTAAGGGGCCCAGAGGCCCGGAGGTCCCCAGGGCCCCGGATGGCAACCCCCCTTTTTTTTGTTCTTTTGTTTTTTTTTGTGTTTGTCAGCACGGCAGCACCCCCCCCCACTTCTCAATTTGTGGCACCCCCCGCTTCTCAATTTGCGGCAGCCCCCCCGCCCCCTTCTCAATTCGCAGCGGCAGCACCCCCGGTTCTCCTCTGCTCCAGGGGGCCCATGGCTGAAGCTGTGTAAGGGGCCCCAAAATTCCTGATGGTGGCCCTGTCAGTGCCCATCACTGCCATCTATCAGTGCCACCTATCATGTCACCTATTAGTGCCACTTCTCAGTGCCCACCGGTGCCACCTATCAATGCCCATCAGTGCCACCTCTCAGTGCCCACCAGTGCCGCCTATCAGTGTCCAACAGTGCCGCCTATCAGTGCCCACCTGTGCCGCCTATCAGTGCCCATCAGTGCCCATCAGTACAGCCTCATCAGTGTACATTAATGAAGGAGAAAAATGACCCGTTTGCAAAATTTTATAACAAAATCTAAAAAAATATATTTTTTTTTTTAACAAAAAAGAAAAACCGCAGAGGTGATCAAATACCACCAAAAGAAAGCTCTATTTGTCTGAAAAAAATTATAAAAATTTCATTTGGGTACAGTGTGGCTTGACCGCGCAATTGTGATGCAAAGTGCGACTGCACTGAAAGCTGAAAATTGGTCTGGGCAGTTCAGGGTTTAAGTGCCCAGTAAGCAAGTGTTTAACCACTTTAGCCCCCGACCATTTTGCTGGCCAAAGACCAGGCCACTTTTTCCGATACGGCACTGCGTCGCTTCAACTGACAATTGCGCGGTCGTGCGACATGGCTCACAAACAAAATTGATGCCCTTTTTCCCCACAAATAGAGCTTTCTTTTGGTGGAATTTGAATCACCTCTGCGGTTTTTATTTTTTGCGCTATAAACAAAAATAGAGCGACAATTTTGAAAAAAAATCAATATATTTACTTTTTGCTACAATAAATATCCCCAAAAAATATATAAATTTTTTTTTTTTTTCCTCAGTTTAGGCCGATACATATTCTTCTACATATTTTTGGTAAAAAAAAAAATGCAATAAGCGTATATTGATTGGTTGGCGCAAAAGTCTAGCGTCTATAAAATAGGGGATAGAATTATGGCATTTTTATTATTATTTTTTTTTTACTAGTAATGGCGGCGATCTGCGATTTTTATCGTGACTGCGACTTTATGGCGGACACATCGGACACTTTTGACACATTTTTGGGACCATTGTAATTTTTACAGCGATCAGTGCTATAAAAATGCACTGATAACTGTGAAAATGACACTGTCAGTGAAGGGGTTAACCACTAGGTGGCACTGAAGGGGTAAAGTGTGCCCTAGGGAGTGCTTCTAACTGTAGGGGGGATGGGCTGTGTGTGACAGGACAGTGATCGCCGCTTCCGATTACAGGAAGCTGTGGTCACTGTCCTGTCACTAGGAAGACTGGGGAAATGCTTGTTTACATCAGCATTTCCCCGTTCTTCCTCACCGTGACACGATCGCGGGTATGCATCGAGTCCGCGGGACCAGCGGTCAGAGGGCTTCTTAAAGGGGACATATATATACGTCCTTTTGTCTGCCCGTGCCATTCTACCTACGTATATCTGCGTGCGGCGGTCGGCAACCAGTTAATTGGTTTTCGCAAAAGTTATCGCATCTACAAACTATGTGATAGATCTAGGGCATTTTTATTTTATTTTTTACTAGTAATGGCGGCGATCAGCGTTTTTTAGCGGGACTTCGACATTGCGGTGGACAAATTAGACACTAAGTGACACTTTTTGGGGACCAGTGACACTAATATATTGATCAGTGCTAAAAAAAATGCACTGATCACAGTATAAATGACACTGACAGGAAAGGGGTTAACACCAGGGGCGAACAAAGGGTTAACGGTGTCCCTGGGAGGTGCTTCCTAACTGGGGGACGGATACACTGGAGGAAAAGATAGATCCGTGCTTTAGCTTAGCTGAAACACAAGATCTCTCTTTTGCTCCCTGACAGATCAGTGGTTTGCCCTAGTTTACATAGGCAGACCGCTGCTCCCTCTCTCCACTGAACAATTGACGGGTTGCGGCAGCCTTCGCAGCCACCAAACCCGCTAATTGGCTCCTGCTGTGCCCAATCACAGCGGGAGCGGCGCTCTGGCGGCATGCGCGCCCCCTACACCGCGTGCACAAAATCACGTACAGGTACTTGATTTTGCGCACCAGGGCCGCCGTATATATGCGGTGGTCGGTCCGGAAGCGGTTAAATGCATTTTATGTTAATATTATATTTAATGTGTATTCAAATTGTTATTTAGTATTCAAAAAGCACAACCAAAAATGTAGCGGTTTGTGCAAGTTTTAAGTGGTATTAAACCCAAAACCAAAAATGTAATATTTAGATTGTAAGCTCTAATGATTCCTCCTGTATTAAATTGTCTGTCATGTCCTCATGTCTGTCCTCATGTTGTAAAGCTCTGCACAAACTGTTGGCGCTATATAAATCCTGTATATTATAATATTAATGTAGCGGCCTCCTCACTCCCCTCTTTGCATCAGCTCGTCTTTCTCTTGTCTAGGGGTACCTTAGAGGGGAGAGAGCGGGGTCACCACGCCAAGCCTTCACCACAGATGTCTGTGTGGTGTAAGCAAAGTTCTTTCTCTACCTTCGGGTCAGTGTTGTGCACCTGGAGTTACCTTGAACAATGTCCACCAGAAAAGAGCCCCACACCATTAAAGTCCAACACTCATTTATTCTTCTCGAGTGAACAGCATAATCAGTTAGACTCCCTTAAAGAACAGAACAAACAAGGAGGTGTGGATGCGAGTAGGCCCAGACACAATGACTCTCCACTTTCCTCCCTGAAAGTGGGCTGAGGTCTCAGAGCGGGGGGGGGTTTCCTTCCAGGCGGTCTCCGATGGGAGGCTCACCTGTCACTGGCAATCTGCTGTACCTGGTCTTCAAGTGAGTATCTGCCCCCGGTCCATTACGCCTTCCGGATTCGGGTACCCAATCCCTGGGTTCCCTAGGACCTCCTTCCCTCGCGGAACTCAGTGTTGGGCGGAACTCAGTGTTGAGCTCCAGACCTCCATCTGAATACCTCACCCCAGGCTAAAGGTGCCTGGGATGGAACACGACCTCTGGACGTCCTCTAGGCCTAGGCTGCCTAGAGGACCGACACGAACCACCGCCCTCAGGCTGAAGGTACCTGGGACTCGACCCCGTGACAAAGATGGCCGGCCCCTTTATACCCTCTCCCAGCAAGCACGGCGGGTTCCCCGCCCCACCATACCGCTGCCGAGGGAGGACAAAAAGGAGGCACGGCACACAGCAATGGTTCAACCCCAGCCCAGGGCAAAAGCGCCACCCGCTGGGCCGCAGGGAACTGCACATCGCTGGTGTCTCTGCCAGTTTTAAATAGAGAGAAAAGTGTATACCCGCTACATTAACAACTAGGTGGTCACCAGCACAAAATATGGCTTTTCGCGGATGATATCCTTGTCTTTTTATCACATACTCATCTACTCACTACATTGGATAACTTTGTCCATGCCTCAGCACTTCATGTTAACCCCACAAAATCAAATGCATTAAATATTTCCTTATCCTCATCAGAACTCCAAAGTGCACAAGACTCTTTACCATTTAATTGGGTCCCTAAACAACTCCCATACTTAGGTATACAACGCACAATCTCCCTTAAGGTTATTTTTGCAGCCCATTATCTACCTCTCCTGAAACAAACTTCTGGTTTTATGAAACAATGGACCTCTCTTACACTATCATGGCTGGGAAGGATCAATGCCATAAAAATGTCCATTTTGCCAAAATTTCTGTATTTTTTTAGAGTCCTTCCTATTCCGTTACCATCTTATTTTCTAAAAATCACTCAACGGAGAGTTATGTCCTTTATTTGGGGTTCCACTAAACCTTGCATACCTAAATCTATGGCCTCGTACACACGACCGATTTTCTCGGCAAGAACCAGCAAGAAACTTGCTGGCAGAGAGGTCTTGCCGAGTAAATCGGTCGTGTGTACGCTGCTAGCGGGTTTCTCGTCGAGAAAACCGACAAGAAACCTCGACGAGAAAATAGAGAACCTGCTCTCTATTTTCTCGTCGAGATTCTCCTCGGCGTGTTTCTCGACAAGAAAAGTGAGTGTGTGTACACTTACCTGTCCGCCCGGAAGCCCGCGCATGTTCGAAATGAATTCGACGCATGCGCGGTAGCTTCCTAGGCATACGTAGGGTATACCAAGATGGCGGCGACGGCATCGAATGTGACGAGCGCATGCTCGACGTAGTCAATGACGTCACCGCGTACACTCCTTTCAAAGAACCGCGGGTTCTTTGAAACGAGCGTGTGTACACTCGGCCGGGACAAGTTTCTTGTCCAAGAATCTCGTCGAAAAAAACGACATGTTTTTTTCAACGAGAATCTCGGCCGTGTGTACGAGGCCTATGCTTTATCTTCATAAATTGAGAGGTGGTTTGGGATTGCCCAACTTCTCCTCCTATTTTCATGCTGCTCAAATCGCACTCCTTCACAAATATCATGCTACAGTCAAAACACCCTTATGGGTAGCTATTGAATCTGTAGATACTGACCCTATCTCAGTGGCCAACATATTATGGCTTCGTCCTGCCGATTGATTATGTATCACCAATCCTATAACAAAACAAACCTTAGCTATTTGGGACAAATTTAAGAGTTCACATAACCTTCAATCCTCACATAATCCCCTACTTTCATTCTTGAGTAATCCGACTTTTTATCCCGCTTGGAAATTCCCAAGATCATTATCTGCTTGGTCCTCTCGTAACCTGATTCGCTTATACAATCTAACCTCTGCTACTACTATTCATACCTTCCCTGTACTATGTGAAACCTTTGGTCTTCCTAAAAATTAAATCTTTTGTTATTTACAAATAAAACATTTCTACAAACCATTACTTAGTACAGGCTCATCTCTCAGCCAAATTACTCAATTTAAGCGGATATGTATAAGAGACCCACATACAGGGCTGGCCCAAGACATTGTGCTGCCTGGGCCCAAGAATGAAATGCTGCCCCCCCCCCCAAAAAAAAAAATCCTATGCCCATCCAGCAAAGAGACGTTTCCATAAAGCAAAGAGACAGCCCAATATATTCAGCAAGAGACATCCCATATATTCAGCAAAGAGACATGCCCCTTCTAGGGTGACCACGCATTTTGCAGGTCTGTCCCGGGCACATTCATTCCAGGACAATACAGTGTCCCGGAATGAAACTGACACAGCCACCCCCGTGCCAATCTGATGCCCCCAAAAAAGGCCGCCACATCACCTCTTTACTCACTGACAGTACTTGTCCTGGCCGGGAATGCCTGGAGGAGCACAATCCCCGCCCCCTGCATGTGATTGGAGAAATCATAAATCCCACCTCTTGTGTCCAATCACTGTGCTGTGATTCGTTACAGAACAAGCTGATGTTTGGGAAGGGGGGGGGGGGGGTGTCCCTGAATGGTAGTTTAAAAATGTGGTCACTCTAGCTCCTTCCTGCAAAGAGTATTGTGTAGCACCACGAAAGCTCCCCCCTTTCTCTCCACTGCCACCGACCAGCTACGCTCTGATCCCAGCTCAGTGATGCAACATGCTGCAACAACAGCGCTGCATTGACCACATTTACAAACTGCCATTCAGGGATACCGCCCTTCCTTCCCAAAAAAAGATGAGGGGGGGGGGGGGGGGCGGGTGTAGTCTCGCTGACAGGGAATTTGGCAGCGGGTGATTTGTCGGCGAATGGCTGGTGTTAGCACTTAAATCATCCTGACATCATGCTTGATATGGTGTCAGGATGATCAAATCACATTATTTCTATTACTACATTGTAATATATAATGAAATAGTTTAACTCACCATAATGCGGAATCAGTGGGAACCCTGAGTTTGTCATTTGCCACCATTGCTTGCCACCAGATGTAGCTTATTGCTTGCCACCGTTGCCTGCCACCAGATGCAGCTGTGCCACTTGCCACCCATAGCCTGCCACAACATGCAGCCTGTCACTTGTCACCAATGCCTGTCACCAGATGCAGCCTGTCACTTGTCACCAATGCCTGTCACCAGATGCAGCCTGTCACTTGTCACCAATGCCTGTCACCAGATGCAGCCTGTCACTTGTCACCAATGCCTGTCACCAGATGCAGCCTGTCACTTGTCACCAATGCCTGTCACCAGATGCAGCCTGTCACTTGTCACCAATGCCTGTCACCAGATGCAGCCTGTCACTTGTCACCGATGCCTGTCACCAGATGCAGCTTGTCACTTGTCACTGATGCCTGTCAACAGATGCAGCCTGTCACTTGTCACCATTGCCTGTCACCAGATGCAGCCTGTCACTTGTCACCGATGCCTGTCACCAGATGCAGCCTGTCACTTGTCACCATTGCCTGTCACCAGATGCAGCCTGTCACTTGTCACTGATGCCTGTCAACAGATGCAGCCTGTCACTTGTCACCATTGCCTGTCACCAGATGCAGCCTGTCACTTGTCACCATTGCCTGTCACCAGATGCAGCCTGTCACTTGTCACTGATGCCTGTCAACAGATGCAGCCTGTCACTTGTCACCATTGCCTGTCACCAGATGCAGCCTGTCACTTGTTACCATTGCCTGTCACCAGATGCAGCCTGTCACTTGTCACCATTGCCTGTCACCAGATGCAGCCTGTCACTTGTCACCGATGCCTGTCACCAGATGCAGCCTGTCACTTGTCACCAATGTCTGTCACCAGATGCAGCGTGTCACTTGTCACCAATGCCTGTCACCAGATGCATCCTGTCACTTGTCACCATTGACTGTCACCAGATGCAGCCTGTCACTTGTCACCAATGTCTGTCACCAGATGCAGCGTATCACTTGTCACCAATGCCTGTCACCAGATGCAGCCTGTCACTTGTCACCATTGACTGTCACCAGATGCAGCCTGTCACTTGTCACCATTGACTGTCACCAGATGCAGCCTGTCACTTGTCACCATTGCCTGTCACCAGATGCAGCCTGTCACTTGTCACTGATGCCTGTCAACAGATGCAGCCTGTCACTTGTTACCATTGCCTGTCACCAGATGCAGCCTGTCACTTGTCACCGATGCCTGTCACCAGATGCAGCCTGTCACTTGTCACCGATGCCTGTCACCAGATGCAGCCTGTCACTTGTCACCGATGCCTGTCACCAGATGCAGCCTGTCACTTGTCACCGATGCCTGTCACCAGATGCAGCCTGTCACTTGTCACCGATGCCTGTCACCAGATGCAGCCTGTCACTTGTCACCGATGCCTGTCACCAGATGCAGCCTGTCACTTGCCACTGATGCCTGTCACCAGATGCAGCCTGTCACTTGTCACCGATGCCTGTCACCAGATGCAGCCTGTCACTTGCCACTGATGCCTGTCACCAGATGCAGCCTGTCACTTGTCACCGATGCCTGTCACCAGATGCAGCCTGTCACTTGCCACTGATGCCTGTCACCAGATGCAGCCTGTCACTTGTCACCGATGCCTGTCACCAGATGCAGCCTGTCACTTGCCACTGATGCCTGTCACCAGATGCAGCCTGTCACTCAGCCTGGCTCTCTCTCCCTCCCCTTCAGATGGGCATGCTGGGGGGCTGCAGTTTCCCCCCTAGAATTGCAATGGGCCAGCCATTTGCACTACACATCCCATAATCCTCTTTTCTCCTTTTAGTTTTTTTCCCTGGCCAATGGGAGAAAAAGGGGGAAGAAACATAGCGGTGGCTGTCCTAGGAACAGCAGCATGAGGAGGAGACGGAGGGGGGAGAAGAGCCCGCAGCTGCTCTCTCTCCACACACACAGACGCTCCGATCTCATGCTGTTACATACAGGGAGGAGGTGGGTGGAGCTAGCGGAGGAGGAGGAAGTGAAATACTCTCTGCAATGAATGATGGGCCTCTCTCTCCTTACGTCACTGGTTGCTAGACACAAAGCGGTCCGCAGCTAGCAACCAGTTTGGGCAGTGAAGCAGGGGCCGCTGGTGAGACCCTTGAAGTGCTCTTGCCACTGCGGCCAGTGACAGCGGCGCCGGCGATGCAGTACAGTATGACACTGCACACAAGATGGAGGGAAACCCAGATCCTCAGGCAGTGCGCCCCTGTTGCCGCCCCTCTTAAAGTGCCGCCTGGGACCATGGTCCCATCGGGTCCCATGGTAGGGCCGGCCCTGCCCACATATTAGAGGACTAATTTCCACTTTATACCAACAACTCAATGAGATCACTGATGAGATATTACCCTCGTATACTACTAAATGGGCGCAAGACATGAACGAGTGTTTGATATCAAAGATTGGTCTAATATCTGGTTAGCCACTAAATATTCCTCTCCTAATTGTTTTGCTGTAGAAACAAATTATAAAGTCCTAGCACGTTGGTATCTGGTACCTGCCAGAATAGACAAATTTATCCCCACATACCCAATTAATTGTTTCAGAATTGAAACACATTTCCACATTTCCACATTTGGTGGCAATGTTCAGTGACCCAGGAATTCTGGAAGAACATATTTTTAATGGCATCTACAGCCCTGGAAGCCTCAATCCCCCCCAGATCCCGCTATAGCACTTCTTAATCTAAAGCCCAATACACTTACCCACACGCAATTTCAACTGCTTAGTCAACTTACCACTGCAGCTAAACAAACAATTGCCAAGGCATGGAAATCCCTAACTCTAATCTTAGAATGAACAGAGCACTTATATATGCTAAGATGACAGCTATAGAAGATAATAAAATAAATACATTTCGTAAGATTTGGCAACCATGGGTTAAACACTACCTCTCCTCTGATTTTGACCAGTCTTTGTTGTTACCACACTAGGTTGCATAGACTACTTGCTACTTATTTGTCTTTCTCAATCGTGAGCCAGGCCACCACCTCGGGAAACTTTTTCTACTACCCTTTCCTTCCCCCTTTCTCTGTCATTTTTGTTTTTGTTTGCCTTTAAGTTCTCTTTTATTAGGACTGGCATGTTATATTGCGACATGTCAGATATTTAATCTCGTTTTTTTTTTTTTTTTTATCTCCCTGTATGATATCTATAATATAGGGATACTCATTTGTCTCTTTTTTTATGCCGCATATCCTACCACTAAAAAATGATATCTTGTTTGATTGATTGATCAATATATTTTTATTTTTCTCTTCATTTTCAATTTACTGTTTTTACAGTTCAAACACAGTGGTATGATAGACCTAAAAACTTTATTACAAACACTATAATTTGTAAGGAGAGTGTTATACCCCTTTTTATATAACATATAATTTACTCATCAAGTACTTTAACAACTCCAACATTTATTGACCGTGTCCCCACTCATCCACAGATTGAGCCCATTTGGGGTTTATGAGTGGTCAGGAGGCACGCTTTATGGAATTTTTACCCTTAAAATCTATTATTCACCTATGTGATATTTATGAAGTTTTCCTTCTACTCTCCTGTTAGTTTGGATAGAGTTAGGTAAATATAGATATGTCTTTACTTATTATATCTGTATCTCATAATATGTTGCTTATTATATTTTATTTTTCTTCTTGTAAAACTCAATAAAAATATTGAACAAGAAAAAAAACACAAAAAAAAATCTGATACGCCTAAAAAAGTGGTGTTTTTGGCACCCAAGTGCAAGAGCCCTTAAAGTGGTTGTAAACCCCCTTTTGCAACTTGCACCTACAGGTAAGCCTAGATTAAGGCTTACCTGTAGGTGCAAGAAATATCTCCTTAACCTACACGGTTTAGGAGATATTTGCTAAAAATGACATTGCTCCGTGTCTACTGCGCATTTGCGCCGTAGACAACGGCGCATTCATGGTGTTAATCCCATTCACAAATCCGGCTAAGTCCCAGCATTCTCTGACTTGCATGCGCAGAGTCACGTCTTCGGAGCGGCGCTGTGATTGGCTGGAGCGGCGATAGCCGGAAGTAACCTTCCGGCTATCGCCGCAGCGATGGCTGCGGCTGGAGAGGGAGACGAGGATGGCTTCGGGGGCCCCGATCTAAGGTAAGTGATGCATAATGAGCTATTATGCTAGTCATATTAGCTCATTATGGCTTTCTCTTACAGGTAGTTTAAAAAAAAAAAAAATTCAGGGGTTTACAACCACTTTAACGCTAACATCATTAGCAATACTTACAAAAAAAGTAGGCAAGATTCTGCCTATTTCATGAAACTCTGCATATAATCTAAATTCATTATACCACTTCTCCAATTTGTTTAGTGTATTGCACATATTGGAGTTATACAAAATCTACTGTACAAATAAAACGCATTGTTTATTTAGTCACAGCTTTAATAATGATTGTCTATGATATACAAAGTGCTTTTCATTTCTATTTCTTCTCTAGATTTGTAGAATTACAGAAGCCATTCTTTCATCTGCTACTGTCATTGTTTCTGTGAGGATGACACATCCACCTTGGAAGTTGAACTTCCTCTATTGCAATGATGTCAACTCAATGTACAGCGAACATGAAACTCACGTGTGGTATTAGTCAGCAAACCAGAAGCCATTTTGTTTTTCTCTAAAGTTTGGTTTCATATCATGAACTCAATGGCCATTTTAAAGAATTGAAAATTTGAAGTGCACTTTTTTAGTTTTCAGCATAGTTTAGAAGCGTTCAGCCACAATTGTTGGTCAACGGAGCGTCTGATTTTTGTCCAAAGGGCCTGTGCCTGGATCTTGTCTTGCATACTAACGGTACACAATTGTCGGCCAACAAACACGAACGTATTGACGTACTATGAGTAATTTCAGCTCTTGAGCGCCACCCTTTGGGCCCCTTCTGCTAAGTTCGTGTTTGGTGAGCCTTGATTCCGAGCATGCGTGTTTGTACTTTCATCTTTTGTGTGACGGACTTGTGTACTGAAACTCAGACAACAGACCGTTGTCCGCCGAAAATGTACTAGCATGTCATACAACATTTGTTGGCCGAAAGTTAAACAATTGTCAGAAGGAGCGTACTAACGGTCAGATTTTAGGACAACAGTCTGTCAACAGACAATTCACTGCCAACAATCTGATCGTGTGTACGAGGCTTTAGACCCTGCTGGACAATTCACCTCTCTCTATTTGATCTTTTGACCATTGTCGTTAAAGTGAATCTAAACTCAAAGGGCTTTCTTTGACATGGGGTTGGGTAACGTTAAAAACACACGGTTGAGTCATGTTTTTACTATCCCCAACTGACCCTTCTTAAGCTGCAAAGGCAGCAGATGTGGGTGTTTTGCTTCATGTCTGCAGCAAAAAGTATTGCCTGCTGTGTTTGACAGGAAGCAGGGCTGCTGTTAGAATTCATGGAGCCCCAGATAGTGTTCCTGACCCCCCCCCAACCCTGCCTACACCCCCCTGAGGTGCAGCGAAACAACAGAACTGACTTTATCTGCCTACGCCCCGAAAATAATTTAAAAAAGTTTCTCCACAGCTCCCACCCCCTGGGCCCCGCTGTTGACATGATGAAGCCCAGAGAAATGTAATGTAAGCCCTGGTAAGCAAGTAGGAGTGGGGGGGGGGGGTGAACAGCTCCCAATTTTCCCTGATTTTGAGGGACTGCCTCCCATTTGGAACACAGTCCCTCTGTCCCCTTTCCTCCTCATTTGTCCCTCATTTTGGGCTGATCTATAAAGTTGTATATAAAATGTACTATTTATCTATCAATAAGTGTTCCTCAGTGCTAAATCTTTTATCCAATTTCTAAATTGCTGCATTTGTAAATTCCAAAAGCCAACACAAAGGAATAGTAGTGGTAAAAAAGCACTGGTGGGTTTAACCAATCTTTTTTTTTGTGCAATTCTCCTTTAGGTGCGTTGCAGATGATATGTCCTATGCCTACATACTTTTGCTAATAGGTGTCCCTCATTCCCATCTCAAAAAGTTGGAAAGTATGGGTGTGGTCTAGTAAAATCTATTTACAGTATTCAGTTAGGCAGAAATGAGCAACAAAACACCCTTTAAAAGTCTATGGGAGAAATCAAAAGTGCTAATTTTAAAGGTTAATATGCAAGTTATTGTCATGAAAAGTGTTTGGGGACCTAGGTCCTGCCCCAGGTGACATGTATCAATGCAAAAAAAAGTTTTAAAAACGGGAGCAGTGATTTTAATAATGCTCAAACTGAATGAAAAAAGTGAAATATTCCTTGAAATTTCGTACCATGGGGGTTGTCTATAGTATGCCTGTAAAGAAGCGCATGTTTCCCGTGTTTATAATAGTCTCTGCACAAAATGACATTTCTAAAGGAAAAAAAGGAATTTAAAACTACTCGTGGCTATAATGAATTGTCCGGTCCCGGCAATACAGATAAAAGTCATTGAAAAAAAAAACGGCATGGGTTCCCCCCTTAGTCCATTACCAGGCTCTTTGGGTCTGGTATGAATATTAAGGGCAACCCTGAACCAAAATAAAAAAAAATGCGTGGGGGTCCCCCCCAAATTTCATATCAGGCCAGGCCCTTCAGGTCTGGTATAGATATTAAGGGGAACCATGCGCCAATTTCCCCCCAAAAATCCATACCAGACCCTTATCTGAGCACGCAAGCTGGCAGGCCGCAGGAAAAGAGGGGGGGACAAGAGAGCGCCCCCCCTCCTGAACTGTACCAGGCCACATGCCCTCAACATGGGGAGGATGTCCCCATGTTGATGGGGACAAGGGCCTCATCCCCACAACCCTTGCCCGGTGGTTGTGGGGATCTGTTGGCGGGGGGCTTATCAGAATCTGGAAGCCCCCTTTAACAAAGGGTACCTCCAGATCCTGGCCACCCCTATGTGAATTGGTAACGGGGTACATTGTACCCCTACCATTTCACAAAAAAAGTGTCAAAATGTTAAAAACCACAGGAGACAGCTTGGGACAAGTCCTTTATTAAAAATAAAAAATAGGACACGTGACCCGTTTGACAGCTCTTTTATAGCTGAGGAGACAGCTTGGGACAAGTCCTTTATTAAAAAATAAATAAAAAAAAATAGGACGCGCAACCCGTTTGACAGCTCTTTTATAGCTGAGGGCGGGGGCCACCTGTCACGTGTGCGGGTGACCCCGCCCCCTCTGACGCAGGGCAAAAGGCCAGGGGTTACCCAGTGACATGTACGGGTGACCCCGCCCCCTCTGGCACGTCACAGGAAACCCACGTAGCACCAGAGGGGGCGGGGTCACCCGTACACATCATTGGGTAACCCCTGGAATTTCCCGTTGCATCAGAGGGGATGGGGTCATCCATCCACGTGATGGGTGGCCCCGCCCTCGGTTATAAAATAACTGTCAGACGGGTCGCGCATCATTTGGCCGGGTGCCTCCTATGGAGGAGGCTGTATTGTTCGTAGCGGTGGATCGGACTCGTAGAAGGATTACGGCGCTGGATTTCTTTTTGATTTTTTATTAGAACTTGTCCCAAGCTTTTTCTCACTTTGTTGGGTGAAACGGTAGGGGTACAATGTACCCCGTTACCAATTCACATAGGGGGGCCGGGATCTGGAGGTCCCCTTTGTTAAAGGGGGCTCACAGATTCCGATAAGCCCCCCGCCCGCAGACCCCCACAACCACCGGGCAACGGTTGTGGGGATGAGGCCCTTGTCCCCATCAACATGGGGACATCCTCCCCATGTTGAGGGCATGTGGCCTGGTATGGTTCAGGAGGGGGGGCACTCTCTCGTCCCCCCCTCTTTTCCTGCGGCCTGCCAGGTTGCATGCTCGGATAAGGGTCTGGTATGGATTTTTGGGGGGAACCCCACGCAATTTTTTTTAAAAGAATTGTCGCAGGGTTCCCCTTAATATCCATACCAGACCTGATGGGCCTGATATGGAATTTGGGGGGGATCCCCACACATTTTTATTTTAATTTTGGTTTGGGTTCCCTTTAACACTCATACCAGACCCAAAGGGCCTGGTAATGGACTAAGGGGGGAACCCATGCTGTTTTTTTTCAATGACTTTTATCTGTATTGCCTGGACCCGACAATTTATTATAGCCGCGAGTAGGTTTTAATGACTTTTTTTCCTTTAGAAATGTCATTTCGTGCAGGGACTTTTCTAAGCACAGGAAACATGCGCTACTTTACAGGCATACTACAGAGACCCCCCAGGTACGAAATTTAAAGGAATATTTAACTTTTATTGTTTCACTTTAAGCATTATTAAAATCACTGCTATCGAAAAAACTGTAGTTTTTAAAACTTTTTTTGCATTGATACATGTCCCCTGGGGCAGGACCCAGGTCCCCAAACACTTTTTATGACAATAACTTATTTACTAGCATATTAGCCTTTAAAATTAGCACTTTTGATTTTTCATGTTCGTGTCCCATAGACTGTGTTCACGTGTTCGAACTAATTTTTAGCCTGTTCGCATGTTCTGCTGCAAACCGAACCGGGGGGTGTTCGACTCATCCCTAGTGGGCAGTACTACCACTAAATGCAACCCATTCAAGTTAATAGGAATGTGCAAATGCCCTGCAACTATATGCAATGCACATGGTTGCAGCTTGTTGGTATGGCATTTATGGGGTTAGAACAGGCAGTAAGGAGGCATCATATTGTCTCCTTAACACCTGGCAACTACCTCTGAAAAGTGATATTGGTATTTGACAGTTATATTGATTCACTGGCTTTAATACTTTGAGCACTGTCCCATAACAAGTATAGAAATCAGGACAACCGAGTTCACATTGTATTCACATGTGATACTAAACACACACTGTTTAATTTACATTGTCCCTTCTATTTCTGTATGTGGATGGTGGTACTGTACATAGTTACATAGTTACATAGTAGATGAGGTTGAAAAAAGACCATCAAGTCCAACCTATGTGTGTGTGTTTTTATGTCAGTATTACATTGTATATCCCTGCATGTTGTGGTCGTTCAGGTGCTTATCTAATAGTTTTTTTAAATGTTTTTATTAATTTTTTTAAAGTATCTAAGTACCTTTTTCTTAATTGATATACAACTGTCACATGACCCAGCTCATTCCCAGCCTGTCTGCAGAGAAACATTAGCAGGAGGAGGTTCTAGTCCTCTGCTGCTGATCACATGTTCAAAAACAAAACAGCCTGTGTAACTCTATAATCACATGGGCTGCTCAGATGTGATAGGGAGGAAATGCTCAGCATAGAAACACACTAAGAGCTGAGCATGTGCAGAGTTGCCAACACAGCTGCAAAATCCCTAGCTGAATTGGGGACATAGACAGAATGTGGAGATAGAGAGCAGTAGGATCAGCCAGGTTTTTTGCAGAATACAGAAAACGAGTATGAACAGCATGTAATACACCGTTTATTGATAGTTTTTTTATGATGTGGGTTTAGTGACACTTCAAGTCGCTAGGTGGGACCTCAATGGATCAGGCTTGTTTTTCCACTGCATCCCATAGATGCTCGATTGGCTTGAGATCTGGAGAATTTGGAGTCCAAGTCAACACCTTGAAATTGTTGCATTCCTCAAACCATTCTTGAATTCATCATGCCATTGCTCCATGGTTCAGTTCTGATGCTCATGCTCTAGGTACTTTTGGCTGTGGGCATGGATCAGCATGGGCACCCTGACTGATCTGTGGCTACGCAGCCCCATACGTAACAAACTGCGATGCAGCCTTCACTCCCCAAGTGCATCAATGATGCTTTGGCCACCCATGACCAGTGGAGGCCTGTCCATTAGGGGTGCCCAGGCACCGCTCCCTCTCTCCACACCACCCCTTATATGCAATGATATATTCATGCATAGCATAAATCAATCCACAGCCATTGTAGCCACCCCCTATTCATGCGTCCGGCCCCTTTCAGGACGCCGGGCACATGACTTACATTTTTTTTTTGGCACCTGATTAGAGCCAGAGGCATGGGATGTTCACATACTGTTTACTGCCCCCCCCCTAAAAAAAAATCCACCGGCCGCCACTGCCCATGACCCTGTCACCAGTTTTTTGGTTCTCCTTCTTTGGATCACCTTTGGTAGGTCCTGACCTCTCCAGATCAGAAATATCCCACGTGAGCTGCAGTTTTGGAGTTGCTCTGATCCACTCGTCTAACCATTACAATTTGGCCCTTGTCAAAGTCTTTAAATCCTGATGCTTGTCCATTTTTTTCTGCTTTAAACATATATTCTTCAGGGACAACATGTTCACCTGCTTCCTAATATATCCCAACCACTTTTATTACCATTATAACAAGATAATCAATGTTATTCACTTTACCCATCAGTGGTCATAATCTTTTGGCAGATTGGTGTATATCAGTACTTTCAATATAATGCTGTCTTCATTTTTCATCAGCATGGACCTATTACAGGGTGCGATTTCAATGCTTGCCATATGCACCATTTTCCATAGATAAGCCACAGCAAATACCCCCATCTCTGCTAGAAGAAAGAAGACGGGGATGCCTCAATCCTCTCTGAGTCTCTCTGCAGAGTGTCTAATGTGATCTCCCTGCTATTTAGGCTTATTTCAGAAAAAAAAATATTTTTTTAAAAGCAATTCAATACATTTCGTTTTAATATTAATCATATAGAAATAAAATAATGGTAAAAACATACACTTTCCATGTAACATTGAAATGTACCTGTTGAACTGTAAATCTGGTATTATTTAAAGTCACTTGCAGCAGTGTAATCTAGAATAATGAAAAATCAAACATCAGTAACAAGCAGAAACAATGTGCCATTATCCTGACCTGCCTGGCTGCCTGCCTACCATTATGCTGAAGAAATATAAATAAAGCAAGGCAGTCTTCAGGGTAGGAGATAGCAATAAAAATCGAATGCCGCGAACACAAGACCGTTTTTAATGACGAGAAAAATGCCATTTTTTAAAATGGTCATTAAAAATGATCGTGTGTGGGCTTCAGAGCGTTTTTCACAACGTGAAAAATGGCCATGAAAAAATTGGAACATGCTCTAATTTTTCACATCGTCGTTTTTCTCGTCATAAAAAACGGCCGTGTGTAGGCTTTAACGACGTGAAAAAAAATGCGCATGCTCAGAATCAAGTATGAGACGGGAGCGCTCGTACTGGTAAAACTAGCGTTCATAATGGAGATAGCACATTCGTCACGCTGTAACGGACTGAAAAGCACGAGGCTGAAAAGCGTGAAACGTCTCTCAACAAACTTTACTAACATGAAGGGTGGCGCCATCCGAATGGAACTTCCCCTTTATAGTGCCGTCGTACGTGTTGTACATCACCGCGCTTTACTCAAGCATTTTTTTCCACGATAGTGTGTAGGCAAGGCAGGCTTGAGAAGAATCACGTCAATAAAAATGCAGTTTTTTTCAATGACATTAAAAACGGTCGTGTGTACGCGGCATAAGGCTTAAGCTGTGCAGGATTTGGTATCTTTAAGGAGAGACATATTGTAAATGAAGGCTAAATACAACCTCTGGGCAAGAAAATAAAAATAAAAAATGAAGCATATAATAAAAAAATAATAAAAAAGCAAAATATTTAAGTAAAATGTGCTGATGCTTGGGATATTTATAAACATGTAATTATATTTTGAACTGGATTTTTGCTGCTTACATCTACTTCTACAAAAAGTGATTTGCATACATACTATAAATAACATGAAGGGAATCCTTTATGTGGCTACTGAAGAGGAAATCGAATTTCCTGTTAGTTTGGGAAATATAGGTTTTTGATTCTGCACTAACACATATACGTCTGATTTATGTAAGCTAGAGAAAACTAAAATGAATATGTTGCTTAAGGCAAACGACCACATTTCATCTTTTATTTTCTAGTGCTGGTTTGAGAGCTGACACTTGGATTGGTTGTTATGGCCAACAACTATTTTTTACCTTATCCACTGGCTTCCTAGCGCAGGAAATTGTTCACATAAGAGTTTATACTGCTACGAACTGCAGCTATTCATGTGTCCAAAGATTGGAGATACTTGAACCTCTACAGAAGGCTGTTAATACAGCGAAGTCTAAAAAATGCAGCCCCAGACTGGGGGTTGAGGCCGGGTTCACACTTGTCCGACAAACGCTCCGACATTGGGAGCTCATGTCGCATGACGTGTGAAAATGAATGTTTCCCTATGAGAGCCGTCTTAAGTGGTCTGACACATGTCGTTCCGACTTTGAAAATGCTCCCTGTACTACTTTGGTCCGACTTTGATCCTACTTCAGCCCATTGAATATCATTGAAGTCGGATCAAAGTAGGATCCTTGTCCTAACCATCCGACTTTTGACACCCGACATGGTGATTACAGCAGCAGTAAAAAGAATTTATCTCACCCTGGGATTGTTTTGATTGGTCAAAGGACAAGTCAGACTATCACAAAGTTGGATCAAAGTAGTATCCTGTTCATTCAAGTCGGATGGATGTCGGACCAATGTAGGACCGATGTAGGACTGATGTCACAAAGCAAAGTAGGATGAAAGTCATATGACTGTCGTGTAGTATCAGTGTGAACCCAGCCTCAGGCTCTACTGAAACTAGTGCAATTTTAGATATGACTTGAGTCACACAAAATCGCATGACAAGGGAAATCACATTGGAGGTTGATATACTAAAACTGGATAGTGCAAACGCTGGTGCAGCTGTGCATGGTAGCCAATCAGCTTCTATCTTCAGCTTGTTCAATAAGGCTTTGGCAAAAAAATAAAAAAACAGGAAGCTGATTGGTTTCTATGCAGAGCTGCGCCCGATTTTGCACTCTCCAGTTTTTGTAAATCAACCCCATTATTTCCAATGGTGTCCATTCACATAAATCAGTTTTGAAAACGCTTCCTGTACTACATTGGTGCAATTCCAGTGTGGATTTGGCCCCATAGAATATGCAGACATTATCCAAGTAGCAGTAAAGTTGCATTCAAGTTGTACTACATAATTCCACTGAAAATCAGATTGCTGTCTTCGACTTCCATTTGAGTTCAGTTGGAGATGTATGGAGATGTATGTTGGAGAAGTGCCTTCATAGGTGCATTTGACCTGCAGTTGCTCTCTTTCTGACCTGCAGTTGTCTACCTTTGGACCTGCAGTTGTCCTTCTACTGACCTGCAGCTCTCCTACAAATGACTTGTAGTTGTCGTTCTTCTAACATGCAGTGAACCTTCTTCTGACTTGCATCTATCCTCCTTCTGACCTGAAGTTTTATACTGCTTTAGGCTGCTTTTGACTTATAATTGACTTGTATACAGAGCAACTCAGTTATGAACCTAACAAAGGGCAATAGAAAGATGACATGCTAGATAAAATCTCTATATATTCAAAGTTAGGTTATAGTGAATAAATGCCACCAATAGATAAGTAGTGGCTGGTAACTGGTCTGGGGGATGGAAACCCCAAAATCAAATTACCGTACCTAATCTTCTAAGGTGAATAACGAATCTCGGCCTGTTCAGTAGGGACCAGTCGAGATTTGTACCGTGTATGGGCAGGCTGAATGTGCCAAGTTGATCGATCAATAAGCTTTGGTACAACCAGCATGCCGAAGTCAGAGGAAACTCTGTCCAGTAAAAATGATCGACCATATCCAAAGAACAAAGGTAGCCAGACTAATACTACAAGCAAATGATCAAAGCAAGGAAAAGTAAACAAGCTTGCTATACAGAAATGTATACTGAGATAAATCAGACAGGTGCCATATAGAGGCTATAAGATGAATGTAGGGCTCATTCACATGTGTGCAGAGGATGGTACAGTGCTCAAGAGCCATTTGTTTATGCACCTGGAGCAACAATGGGTTGCATGCCGGCAGCCTATGTTAGACAATGGAGACACAGAAGATTTATAGACTCACTTGCACATCTGAGTTTGTCAGGGTGAGAGGCCTTAAGTGCAAACAGGCTGCACACCCGTCCTTGAATGCCTGTCAAACTCAGATGTATAGGTGAGTATGTAGGCAGTTGCAGTCTACTTTCTCCACTGTAGGTGGCGCTCATCCGCAGCGGCATTGCAGTTGAAGAGGAAGTCAAGAGGAACATGGTTCCTCTATGGTTTTCTCGGGACACTAGTCAAGTTATCCAATTGGATGCTGCCGTACCATGTGACTCTAGCAGCCATATTTGGTCAGGCAGAGCCTATTTAAGTCACTGGCTTCCAGGCTTGGGGTGCATTTTGCGAATGAGTAGAGTAGGGATAGGTACCCCGTCTGGTAGGGACAGATCTAGCGGCAGGAAAATGTTCCTGATGAGGAGAGAAAGCGTAGGGTTTGCAACTTCTTTGGACATCTTCCTGCTTGGGCACAAGATGATCAGACCGGATTCTGCCCCTCCTAACAGGCGCTGTCTGTTCGGCTGAAACCTTCTCTCTACACACATTGAACCTGTGAGTGCTCTCAGTTGTGCTGTCTTCCCCACGGGTTTATTGTGAAACGTTTTTGCATAATTTCAATACAAGTTCTTTCATTGCACTTGGACTCTGTGTGTTATTACCGACACACGGCACCCCACCCACCCCACTTACAAGTATGTGCTGCGTCCTTATTGACTAACATAGGCTGCTTGCTCGCAGCTCCCTCTGCTATAGGCACATAAGCGTTGCACTGGTCTCTGTGCATGTGAGAATGATTTCTTAACTATGGCAAATATTTTTTAGCTTTATATATAATGGCAAAGAGTTACATTTATGTCAGGGTGTCTGTCGTAGTACATTAGAAAGATTTCTCCTCACTTCGGGTTCCTGTGACACCCTTTAAAGAAATGGGTGGAGTGGTCGTAATAAAGACAGAAAAGAACAGACAGCAAAAAAAAATGTTGAATTCTTCCTGTTGGAGAGGTTTTATATTGTATTGCCCTGTTGAAGAGGTTTCCCATCACTTCCTGTGCTGACAGGAAGTGGGGGAAATTTACCTGTTAGAGACAAAGATGGCAATGCAAATCTGACAGAGAATGAGCAAATCTGCCATGAACAGTTTTTGGAATCTTGCTTAAATTTTGTACAATTTGCACAAAACCCATTAAAAGCTATGAGGGGGGAATCTTGTTTTTCATTTCTGGACATCGAATAACAAAGACAGAATTGTCAGTTCTTCCTAACAACAACACACACTAACAATATAGCCGCTGTGAGTTCACCCTGTTCCAGTGAGGGGGCTGGGTTTTTCATTCTGTCAGATTTTTGGCTCTTGTGACCAGGCTATGTACTTCATTATTGGTTGCACCTTATTTCTGGTGAGCCTGCAAAGTTCATGATTTGCAAACCATACGGATTGTCCACAAACCCATGGCATTGGGAATGTGAATGCCATAGTGCTGATCTATAAGGATATAGATGCCTCCTGCATGTATCCTTATCTGTCAAATGTCTCCCGTCTGTCTGTAATAAGAACTGAAAAACTGCAGATTCTGTGGGTGGATCTGTTGTCTGGAGCTCGGT
Source organism: Rana muscosa (assembly GCA_029206835.1). Taxonomy (NCBI): domain Eukaryota; kingdom Metazoa; phylum Chordata; class Amphibia; order Anura; family Ranidae; genus Rana; species Rana muscosa. The sequence goes on along the minus strand of CM055123.1, from coordinate 211,488,859 downwards.
GGGTGGAGTCGTGATGTCAGTAGACTCCCCGCCCACCTCTACACTCCCCTTGTCAACATGCATTTTCTCCTGTGTATTCCTTCTGCTATGATCACTAACATCCAGTCAAAGTCCAGGAAAAGTAACCACATGACTTTAGAAAAGGAGTGGGGGTGGGAATTAAAAAATAATGCCTGTCTAAAGCTAGTGCACAAGATATGTAAATAACCTGTCACTCAAAGCAAGGGGGCGGAACGGACAAAGGTTTTTTCTCTGTTTGTCCGTTTTATCTCACTGAACAATAAAGGAGGATTGCTCAGAGCTGCTGGAATATACTCTTTGTGGCAAGACCTGGCACAAATGATAGGAAATCTAATGCCGCGTACACACGATCGATTTTCTCGACGGTGAAAACACCGTCGAGAAAATCGACGGGAAAAACGAGGGAACGGCTTGGTTCCCTACACACGTCCGTTTTTCCCGTCATTTTTTTTTTTTGGTCGAGAAAAACGACCATGTGTGGGCTCCGTGGCAGTGTTTCCCTATGGGAAAACTGCCGCGGAAAGAAATGACGGGAATAACGACGAGAAAAATTAGAGCATGTTCTAATTTTTCTCGTCGTGATTAATGCCGTTTTTCCCGTCGGGAAAAATGACAAAAAGCCCACACACGGTCGTTTTTCTTGTTAAAAAAAAAAAAATTTAATTTTTCCCGACGGGAAAAATGATCGTGTGTACGCGGCATTATACTCTACATTGTGACAGCAAAAAAATAAAAAATAAATTTGGGTTTACATCCACTTTAAGGAATGACAGCAGTGTAACAGTTAAAGTAGTAAAAAAGTAGAATCCTACTGACAGGACTGGACAATGAAGCAGCTTACAAGGAAAATGGAAAATAGTTAAAGACGTAGTACATAAAATAAATTAGTGTTTGAATAAACCTGTAAAGGTTTGACCTGATGAAGAGTGCAGGAAAAAAGAAATGCAGAAAAAGGAGATATAAAGGAAAACCAGAGTCACCGTAGAACAGCTTAAACAGAAAAGGAGAGAGATTGATAAGTAGAGTAGGAGAAAGAAAAGAAGGATAGTAAGTAGAACATTAGGTGACGTTATTTAAAGTGACTCTGTAGAATCAAAACTTCAAAATAAGGTCTCTTTGTAAAGAATATACTGAATACTTACCTTTCTGCACCTTGTGGTTCTATCCTCTGACACCAAGTAACTACCGTACACAGCAGTAACAAAGGGGTTTAGGAAAGAAACACAGTGTGTTATAGGGAAAAGAAATGTGAAATTTGCAGTGTGATGGAGGTTGCAATGGTTGGAAAGGATCAATGGTAGGAGGCACTAGCCATCAAAAGGTGATCATACTTCCTCCTTTATTGCATTTCAATTTATTTTTGATGACTGACGGGATCATTTCAATTATAGCAACAGAGTCGCTTGAACTGTAGAAGTTCCCAGCTGTGGACCTCCTTCTGTAAAGATAAGGAGAGAAACCATGGAGTAGATTATATCTTTGGCAGATGGGTTTAGTACTCTACGAATATGGAAGATGAGACTGGGGTGTAGTAGTATTGGAAGAGGAAGAGGAGCTGACAATGTATAGAGAAGGGATGAGTGATGAGACAATCCCAACTTCTATCTTAAAGGAAATTAATTGAGCTATTATAAAGTTTAAACACCATAAAACTCTGTACGGGTGAAGACAACCTTCTGGATGAAATCATCAGGTTTGCCACATGCTTACATGTCTTGGGGACTGCTGTGACAAGATATCCCTTTCAGAATTCCCACCATCGTCCAATTGCCATTAATTGTTGTTAGATACTAAACCAACTGATGGTGTCACATTCACTAGATTGCCCATATTTAGAATAAAAAAAATTGGGAATTCAAATGTAAGAAACAGACAACTTTGCGATGATTTTGTGGAAGGGTGAAAGACACAAACTACTGCCAAGAAACATCATCATTGGGGGTCCTTGATATTTATAAAAGACTTGCAGGTTATTAAAGTGTTACTAAACCTAGGACCCTGCATTCACTATATCTGGTCTCCCACAGTACAAGTAAATGTAACATGCTAAATACCTTTTCTCACCAGCAGTTAGAGCAGTCTTATGACTTCTATTAGTGTCTAGTTAAAGCTTGTAGGAGGATTTTTTTATTCTCCTCTGACTGTCCTGTGAGGCTGCAGGACCCCTGACCCTCTGTCTGGATAGGGGTGCAGATTGGCCCTGTGCTGATCACATGCACTCTCCCAAAAAAAGAAAAAACTCTCTAGAAATACACACTAAACTGAGCATGTGCAGAGTGCCCCCAGGGCTCTGTACTATCAAGAGATGGATTGGGGACTGTGGAAGAAGGGGAGGATCAGAGAAGACAGGATCAAACAGCCTTTTTACACAATGCACAGGATTAACCCCTTAAGTTCTGAAGTGAGCGTAACAAGCATGCTTTACTGCATATACAGACTGACTTTTTACTGTTGTGGGTTTAGTAACACTTGAAAACCACTGGTGCCCACACAGAACTAAACTATAAATTTTGAATAAAGTCAAACCTTTAGGATATATGTAAAGCCTAAACATTTGTAGCACCCTCCAGATTGGGTGGTAGGGAAATTTCGTTTTTTGGCTCACTCTGCTTCATACAGGGGTAAAGATTGTTTACTTTTGGCTGTTGTGGCTTTACAGGCTGATCTGTTGAGAAGTTTCCAGAGTCAGATGCAGGAGAGATTCAAATCCTCAGCCTGATTATTTACTGCCCTCTGGCCAATCCTTGGGGGGGGGGGGGTATGCTCAGTAGGTGGTCAGAGGAGGGGGTAAATGGGCTAAGGCTTGGGCAGGCAGAGCAGTGTGTGTCTGGTCTGACCTTCAGGAGGACTGCTGAGCTGGACTACTTGGTGCCACGGTCAAGATCCTTAACCTCTGGAACTTTTCTTTGGGTCTGTGAGTAGATCTTTCTTTACTGAGCTGAAGTCTCCATGGTCCCAAGCTGTGGATAGTAACTGTTCCAGTTAGCCCTAAACTTGCTCAAGATTTTGCTATGATTTAGGCTGCTTTCACACTGAAGCGCTTTACAGGCTCTATAGCCCTAAAAATAGCGCCTGCATAGCGCCTGTAAAGCGCCTCTCCTCTCACTCCAATGTAAAAGCCAGAGGGCAGGGCGCTAAAAAAAGTCCTGCAAGCCGCATCTTTGCAGCGCTGTAGGAGCGATGTATACACCCCTCCTAAAGTGCCCCTGCCCATTGAAATCAATGGGCAGCGCCACCAACCTGCCGGCAAAGCGCTGCTGCGGGCAATTTTGACCCTTTTTCGGCCGCTAGCGGGGGTTAAAAGCGCCCCGCTAGCGGCCGAAAAGCGCTGCAGAAAAGACGGTAAATTTTAAAGGACTGTATTTTTAGCGGCGCTTTACCACCAACGCCTGGTGCTGCTCAATGTGAAAGCAGCCTTACAGCTACCTGGATTTTAGATGGCTCTTTTCTACCTCAAACTGTGCTAAAAAAACCTTTCATGCTCATAGACTTTGCTAAAGAGAGGATTCACAGTACGGCTGCTCAAGCAAAAAGTGTCTTCTTCAGCTTGCATATGTGCTTAAGTATTTTGGAGTATCCAACTCCCCAATAATCTCCTCCAGTTAAAGAATTACTAAACCCAGGACACTGCATTCACTATATCTGGTCTCCCACAGTACACAGAACATGGAAATGCAATTATTTCAGTAAATAAACTGCTAAATACCTTTTCTCATCAGCAGTATATAGCAGTCTTGTGACTTCTATGAGTGCCTGGTTAAAGCTTGCAGGAGGAGTTTTCCTTCTCCTCTGACTGTCCTATGAGGCTGCAGGACGTCTGACCCTCTGTCTGGACAGTGCTGATTGGCCCTGTGCCGATCACATGCACCCTCACGTCCTGTTTCAAAGACACACCAGGCAGTAAAAGAAGATCTCTCCAAAAAAAAAAAAGAGAGTTCCCTGTTAGAAAGTTGTCAACGAAACAGGTTCACTAATTACAAGGTTTTCCCTCAAGCTTTTCTGTAACAACTCTGGATTTCCCATTACTTAGTACAGTGAAGACAATAATCAGCAGATCCAGTGAGAGAGAATCTCGCAAAGAGCAATAAAAACCAGACTGAGGTTCTAACCCTTTCACATTTTATCAAAACCTCAAACAAAGTTTTGGCTTTACATACACTTGAGGTAGCAGCAGAGGTCTCCATTGGAAAGGCATCTCTAAACTGAACAGCTGATGTGACTGTACTCTCGCTGACATTTTTACAGAAAGGACATGCTAAGCCTGACAGCCTATGAACATTTGCACAAGAGGTGCTACAAATAGATGCATTAGAGTCACAACCTGGAGGAAGAACCTGACATGTCATGTCTTTTCCTGGGGCAGAGAAATATGAAAGATACAGTTCCTGGGAATAACATTAAATTACCGGTAAATACAAAATGTGACACTAATGCCCTGTACACACGATCAGAATTTCCGATGGGATAAAATCCGATGGAATTTTCCATCGGAATTCCGTTCAAGCTGTCTTGCATACACACTGTCAGACCAAATTCCGACTGTCCAAAACGCGGTGACGTACAACACTACGACGAGCCGAGAAAAGTGAAGTTCAATGCTTCCGAACATGCATCGACTTGATTCTGAGCATGCGTGTTTTTTTCTCCGTCGGAGTTCCACACAGACGATCGGAAAACAATAAAACATGTTCTATTTCTAAACTCCGACGGAAAAAAGTCAGATGGGGCTCACACGCGGTCGGAATATCCAATGAAAAAATGTTGTCAGACTTTTTTCATTGGAAATGTGTACGCGGCATAAGACATCAAGGCAAGAAATTCTCCTATTGGAAGTTGGCTCTGTAAAAAAAAGAATTAACCACTTCCTGTCTGGGGTGACTGCAGGCATTCTTGGAGGTAGTCATTCACTACAGAATTTTTTTTTTTGTGACAGATGTTTTTGTTTTGTTAAGAAAATCGAGAGACCCAGAGATTTGTGTAGTACAAGAAGAAAACTGTCATTCTTTTTAAAAAAAAGCCTATCGTCTATCTCCACTGAGGCAGCAACAAACAAATGTAAGACAAGAAAACTGGAAACGAAAACCAAAGTGTGCTAAATATTTCACTGATCTCATCTGATGTCTGTTTATGGCTGGCTTAGTGGGGACAAAAAAATTATGTTTCTTAGAAGAGAACAAAAACACATTGAGTGCAGTTTTTTTGTTAAATGACGATGATCACTAACAGGAACTTTGGGGTCATACAGGGTGACAACTGCTGTTGCCCTTCTCACAGCATAAAAACAGTGCAAGCTTGATTGCAGGAATGCTACTAATTAAAGTCACCCATGAACAAGGTATTGCTACTTTGTATCCCAACACCTTCTATATAAAAACGCTAGGAAAAAATATATACAAATTTAGAGAGGAAAAAAAAAGACACACACCCTGGCCCAGTTTCAAGGGAAAATTAAGAATCCCATATCTCATGAGCATATACAGTATCTCAAGAAAGTGAGTACACCCCTCACATTTCTGTAAATATTTTCTTCTATCTATTCATGTGACTTCACAGGTTACCACTGGAGTCCGCTTCCACTCCTCCATGAAAACATCACAAAGCTGGTGGATGTTAGAGACCTTGTGCTCCTCCACCTTTGAGGATGCCCCACAGATGCTCAATAGGGTTTAGGTCTGGAGTAAACCTCTGTATGGTCTTGCCTACCATGCTGCAGCTCAGTTTCAGGATCTTGGCAATCTTTTTATAGCCTAGGCCATCTTTATGTAGAGCAACAATTCTTTTTTCATATCCTCAGAGAGTTCTTCACTATGAGGTGCCATGTTGAACTTCCAGTGACCAGTGTGAGAGAGTGAGAGCGATAACACCAAATTTAACACACCTGCTCCCCATTCACAGCTGAGACCTTGTAACACTAACGAGTCAAATGACACTGGGGAGGTAAAATGGCTAATTGGGCCCAATTTAGACAGTTTCACTTAGGGGTGTACTAACTTTTCTTACCAGCAGTTTAGACATTAATGGCTGTGTGTTGAGTTATTTTGAGGGAACAGCAAATTTACATTGTTATACAAGCTGCACACTCACTACTTTACATTGTAGCAAAGTGTTATTTCTTCAGTGTTGTCACATGAAAAGATATAATAAAATATTTACAAAAATGTGAGGGGTGTACTCACTTTTGTGAGATACTGTATTTCTGCACCATGTTAGAGCACCTAATTCTGAAATTTGGGATCCTCAACTTTTCCAAAATCTAACGTAAAGGCTAAGTGATGTCTAGGTTAATAGGCTGGTAGCTGGGGTCTAAGGTAAGTATCTTTAAAGTAGAAACCTAAATATCTAGTTTTCTAAAGCATTGTGTATCATAAAAAACATGCACCCACAATATATATATATATACTGGAGAAGGAAAAGACACCGCTCAAACTGACCAGATAAAGTCACCGCCCGGATAGCAAGGATAACTTGCCACAAATTTGTGGCAGTGTTGAATTGTGAAGCCTCGTACACACGACCGATTTTCTCGTCCAAAACCGGTAAGAAAAGTGCTGCGAGAGCTTTTTTCTCGAGAAAACCGTTCGTGTGCATGGTTTTACGACGAGAAAATTGCCATGAATCTCGACGAGAAAATAGAGAACCTGCTCTCTATTTTCTCGTCAGGATATCAGATTTCCTCGTCGTGTTTCTCGTCGGCCTGTTTTGTGACGAGAAAATGGTTCGTGTGTATGCTTTAACGAGTCTTTCAAAAGCGTGCATGCTCAGAAGCAAGTATGAGACGGGAGCGCATCTTCTGGTAAAACAAGCCTTCGTAATGGAGATAGCACATTCGTCACGCTCGAAATTATTGCATCGTTTAAATGTTGTGCATTGAAATCTTCTTTAGAATGTTACATTAATCAAAACGAAAGAACTTCTTTTGCTGCTGATCTTCACACAGAGTTATGACTATCTTTTTTTAACCTTTTTCATGCTGCTCTTAAGAAGATTTATGTGTATCATATCGTGCAAGTTTTTATGAATATTTAACATTTTTATATTTTTCAAACTGATGTTAATTTTAATTTCGCAATGTTTTGATAGTGATCTCCCATTGAATATTTTAATATATAGTTGTTAAATTTTACACCCTCTTTTTGGAAAATCAGATTCTTTTATTTTTTAGGGGGGTTGTTATCTGTCCCTTTTTTTGTCAGTCAAATGTCTCTGCTTACTCCAAAGCTAAATTTAAAATTTTTACATATACACATAGTCAAGTATGAACTTAAACAAAAATAACATTTATTCATGTTTCAAATAAAATAAAGAGAAGGCAGCGCTGGAGAACATGCTGCCATTTGTGCATCCCAGGGACCCCAGAACACACATCAACCCTGTGTGGACCCTAAAATTGGGAGTTTGAGAAGGCCAACATTTCTGAGCACAATCTGATGCTGGCCTCCCAGAGGTCAGGAACAGCAGCAGGTGATATATATGTCCCAAGTGTGTGGTACTACAACAGGCTGCCTTCTGTCCGACCACCAGGGATGAGCCGAACACCAGAACCTGCGAACAGACAGAATGTTCGTGTGAACTTTAGAACCCTATTAAATACAATGGACTCGAACGTTCGAAATCTAAAGTGTTAATTATAAAGGCTTATATGCAAGTTATTGTCCTAAAATGTGTTTGGGGACCCGGGTCCTGCCCCAGGGGACATGTATCAATGCAAAAAAAAGTTTTAAAAACGGCAGTTTTTTCGGGAGCAGTGATTTTAATAATGCTTAAAATTAAAAAAATAAAAGTGAAATATTCCTTTAAATTTCGTACCTGGGGGGTGTGTATGATATGCATGTAAAGTGGCGCATGTTTCCCGTGCTTAGAACTGTCCCTGCAAAAAATGTCATTTTTGAAAGAAAAAAAGTAATTTAAAACTCACTCGCGGCTATTAATGAATTGTCGGCTCCCGGCAATACATTCAAAAGTATGTCGGACCCGCCTACGTCATTGGCTTGAGCGGGGAACTTCCTTCACTATGTAAATTTAAATTACACAGTGAAGGAAGTTCCCCGCTCAAGCCAATGACGTAGGCGGGTCCGACATACCGAGGGGGCGGACCTGATGGGGAACTGCTCTCACTTTGGTAATACATGTATAGACCCGCCCCTTCTCATGTTCCGCATCTGGTCCGCTGAGCGGACCTGATGGGGAACTTTAGAAGGGGCGGGTCTATACATTTAAAATACTGAGAGGGAGTTCCCCATCAGGTCCGCTCAGGCACAACCAATGAAGGACAGCGCTGGACATCGGGATCGCCGCGGGACACTGGATTTCACCGCTGGAATGTTTTTTGTTTTTTTTTAAATAAAGGACTTTTTCAAGGTGTTTGTGTGTTTTTTTAAACATTTTTTTACGCTTTCTTCGTGAAATGGTAGGGGTACAATGTACCCCTTACCAATTCACATAGGGGGGGTGGGATCTGGGGGTCCCCTTTGTTAAAGGGGTCTTCCAGATTCCGATAAGCCCCCCACCCGCAGACCCCCACAACCACCGGGCAAGGGTTGTGGGGATGAGGCCCTTGTCCCCATCAACATGGGGACATCCTCCCCATGTTGAGGGCATGTGGCCTGGTATGGTTCAGGAGGGAGTGGGGGCCGCTATCTCGTCCCCCCCCTTTTCCCCTGCGGCGGCCAGGTTGCGTGCTCGGATAAGGGGTCTGGTATGGATTTTTAGGGGGACTCCACGCCATTTTTTTTTAAATTTGGGGTGGAGTTCCCCTTAAAATCCATGCCAGATCTGAAGGGCCTGGAATGGATATTTGGGGGAACCCCACGTCAATTTTTTTTTACATTTGCGGCGGGGTTCCCCTTTATATCCATTCCAGACCTGAAGGGCCTGGTAATTGAATTCTGGGGAACCCCCACGCTTTTTTTTTTTTTTTATCAATGACTTTTGTATGTATTGCCGGGAGCCGACAATTCATTAATAGCCGCGAGTGAGTTTTAAATTACTTTTTTTCCTTAAAAAATGACACTTTGTGCAGGGACAGTTCTAAGCACGGGAAACATGCGCCACTTTACATGCATATCATACACACCCCCCAGGTACGAAATTTAAAGGAATATTTCACTTTTATTTTTTCATTTTAAGCATTATTAAAATCACTGCTCCCAAAAAAACGTCCGTTTTTAAAACTTCTTTTTGCATTGATACATGTCCCCTGGGGCAGGACCCGGGTCCCCAAACACTTTTTAGGACAATAACTTGCATACAAGCCTTTATAATTAGCACTTTAGATTTCTCCCATAGATTTTTCGAATTTGCCGCGAACACCCCAATTTGTTCGCTGTTCGGCGAACGGGCGAACAGGCAATGTTCGAGTCGAACATGAGTTTGACTCGAACTCGAAGCTCATCCCTACCGACCACAATGAAGCAAGGCCATCACTTCCTCGTCTTCCTGGCAACCTTCCCTGAAACCTTTCCTGAAGCCTTCCCTGCAGCCTTCCTTCTTCGTTTGGCTGGAGGCTGGGCCACTGGAGGGGTACTCCTGTCAGGAGGAGGAGGAGGTGGAGGAGAAGGGGGTGGCGCAGAAGAACAAGGTGGAGGTGGAGGAGAAGGGGGTGGGGTGGAAGAACAAGGTGGAGGTGGAGGTGGAGGAGAAGGGGGTGGGGCGGAAGAACAAGGTGGAGGAGGAGGTGGAGGAGAAGGGGGTGGGGCAGAAGAAGAAGGTGGAGGAGGAGGTGGAGGAGAAGGGGTGGGGCAGAAGAAGAAGGTGGAGGTGGAGGTGGAGGAGAAGGGGGTGGGGCAGAAGAAGAAGGTGGAGGTGGAGGAGGAGGTTGAGGTTGGGACAGTTGTGCCACCTCACAAATTGCTGTATTGGGGGTAATTTTTCCCATCACCCCCTTGTTGAGCAAGGTGATGAGCAGGGGCTCGCATAGGAGGCGTTGCTCCATGCTCATCACCTTGAACTTTGCCTCCACTAGGCTGGCAATGGCCTCTTCAGGGGATGTGGGCTCTTTGAGGGTGGCATGGGCCTCTTTAATAAGGGCCATTTCTGCCTCACTGGTGGTCCTGTCCCTCCTGCCTCTTTTGGGAAATCGGATGGGAGGCACCTGTGATCTGGTGCTTCTCCTTTGCCCTGCCACCTCCTGGCTGCCACTGGGCCCTGCCACCTCCTGGCTGCCACTGGGCCCTGCCACCTCCTGCCTTCCACTGGGCCCTGCCACCTCCTGGCTGCCACTGGGCCCTTCCTCCTCCTGCCTGACAGTTTCCAGACCCTCCTCCTGACTGATTTCATCCTGTGTATGAAAAAGGGACATAGTTTAGTATGTTGCTTTAATCTTTGCCTCAAAATTTATAATCATGATTGAAGCAATTAGAATGTAAATCCTGAAATCAGTTTCTAAAATTTACAACTACATCAGATTCACTATTTAGCACCCAATTAAGTGCAGACTAATGTCTAGAGATCTTGATTTCACTTGTGGAACTCTAAATAGTTTATGTTTGTCATCTTGACATATTTGTCAAACATTAATTTTATCCCAATACATTTTCATTTAATACTATACCTGGCTCCAGATGGCCAAATCAGGATCATCCAGGATGGCTGCCTCCTCTTGCTCCAAAGAAGGCTCAGGTTGGCTGCAGGGAAGTCTGGGGGGAAGAGTGGAGAGTGATGGCCTTGCCTCAATGTGGTCATCCAGGAATGACATCCTGCTGTAGTACCACAAATTCGGGACATAAACATCATCTGCTGCTGCTCCTGACCTCTGAGAAGCCAGGACCTTAGAGCGTTCAGTCCTGTAGGTGCCTCTCAAGCTCCCAATTTTAGTGTCCACCTGTTTTGCTGTGGCTGTGGGCACCTTGGTATGCACAAATGGGAGCAGGGTCTCCAGCGCTGCTTTTCTCACCCCTCGTTTTTTTGTGGATGGGGTTTTTCGTCTCCCACAGAGCGGGCAGCTCCCTTAACCGGTCTATAAATTCCGCCAGGAAATCTCTATCACTAATGAAGACATTCATATTGTATCTGCAAGTAAAATAAATAATATATAACTAATGTGAGGCAAACAGTCTAACCTCCTTAACATCGTAGTCACCTTATATATCCTCCAACATTCTCAAGACAGTATAGGCCAACAATTTGTCCAACTCACAAAATCACATACCTTCGTTCGCACGTCCGTAACTTGAACTCCTCTCTCCGCACACCGAACGTAGTATAGTCACATGTGTGTTTGCTATATATACACCACGCATGCGTCAAACTACGAACACGTCGCTCCGCACACGTCGCCCACACATGACGTTCTAACTAACATCTTTTCCCCGCCCCTTCTCTTTCGGCGTGCAGACAGATATGGCGGATTTACAGCAGGTGTCTGATAATTCCGCAACTAACGAGGAGGAGACAAGCCCGGAGACCGAGGAAACGTCACGATCAAGGAGGAGATTCAAGGCATCTAAAATGTCTTTTGCGGAGATGGCGGAGATGGTGGACATATTGCTCAAGTCTGATTATGACGCAAAGCATGGGCCGTATAGCAAACCAAATAGAAGGAAGGCCAAAATCCTGAAGAAAGTCGTGAAGAGTCTGAAGACGAATTTCGGGGTGAAACGCTCAAATGAGCAGCTCAGAAAGAGGTGGTCAGCCCTCAAACTGAGGGAGCCAGAGCAGTTAAGGAGCATTAAGAGAATGCTATCAAAAAGTAAGTAAAATGTACACTTTTCGGCTATTAATGTTTTTCTCAACTTACATGTTGCTCCTTTTTGTGATTTTATCATATTGGACTCCCTTCCATAATTTAATAATTTGAACTTGGTTTGGCACAGTAATCGTTCGTTATGTTACAGACACTTCGTTCGGCCACTATCCGCTGTTTTGGCTTATTTTATAGCCACAAAAGTAATTAGACATCTGTGTTTTTTTTTAACATTTTTGTTTCAAATTTTTAGGCTAGATGATGTGTTTGTAAAGAGAATGAAATGCAAACTTTAGTCAGTGTAAAGGAGAGGACACTCAGCAGCTGCTTCCACATCTGTACTTTGGAGCACTATAGTGTGGGCCACCAGACCCGCCTTTTTTGGGTGTCCCACACAGGTGCGATAGTGATTTTTTGTGGTGCCTCCATGTCTAAAAACTGACAGCCAAAGGTGAATACTAAACATATTATTGGTCAGAAATAATGCATTCATCTTTAACTTCCGCCCAAACACACACTTGTACCCCACTTCCAAGCAATTTAGCCTGTTTTTATTTTTCATAGAGAATTTTAGTGTGATAAATAGACCTTTTGTTTGATTATCATAGGGGAGAGAAGACTGGGAGGAGAACACTCCAGGGAGCACAGGAACCCCACAGCTTCACAACAACCCCAAACTCCCAAAGACCCACAACCAAAGGATGTTGAGGAAGTTGAGGTGGAGGAAGGAGAAGTGCAGGAAGGAGAGGTGGATGACGTTGTGGAACTGGTCACCACAACAGGTCAGTATCTGTCACCACAGCTTCAGGTAAGAGATGTAGGCCTGCAGAGTTATAATACCTTTTTATTTTGTTTTTAGGGGATGTAAATGTTGTGGTGAAGGATAGTACACGTTTCTCTGCTGACAGTGCCCTCCGAATAATACAGCAAGTGATGGAATGTAGCACGGAACTGGACAGAATAAAACAAATAATTCATGTGATGGATCAAACATTTAAAGACATTCTAGATGTTTTGGGGAGAATCGAATAAGTCAACCAAACCCCCATTTTTTTTCAGGAATGACTGTTCATCAACCTTTTATACTGTTTTTGACAATGCAACCAGCCAAAAATTGAATATGCACACAGTGTGTCAACATGTGCCATCTGCCATCAGGGGATATCCATGTACGTCTTTTGGGGGTGGAACCCCTTCCTCGTATCTAAAGTAGGTGAACTGAGGAAGGGGTTGCACCCCCAAAACACGTCCATTGATCACCCCTGATGGCAGATAGCACATGTTGACAATAGGGATCAGGAGTCTCAAATCCCTAGTGGAAAATAATACAAAATGTGTGCATATTCAATTTTTGGCTGGGCAAGGGGTGGCAAGACCCCATATTAGGACAGGCACATAGAGACATAGTTTGTGTAAGTGAATGTGTCAGATTGCTCAGAGGTATCCAATGTTGTAATTTTTGGAATGCAACTGTTTTTGTATTTTCCTAAGAAAAGAATTGGCGGTTTGTGGCCAGGAAAAAAACAAAAAACAAAAAAAAAAGGAAACGTGTGTGAATGTGCACAGAGTAAAATGTTTGAACAGAAACAACGTGTAGCTTCTTTTTTCACAACGCTCTAACCTTATTTGTGTTTTTTTTAAGGTTACATAGTGAAATGGTTGTTATTTACTAAAGGAAAATACACTAAGACAAACTAGGAGACAGGAAACAAACCAAAGTTAAAATTAGAAATCAGAATTTTATTTAACTCATTCTCCAGGAATCTTTAGCCATAGCCTGGCATAGGAATTGCCCCCCTACCCGTGAAATATTGCATATATTTGTCCCAAACCTCACGGGCATTTTGGGGGGGCAAGCCAGGACAGGCAGATTCCAGGCCCGGCAGGGGATTAGCAGGTGAAAGTCCAGCCTCAGGCAATACTGAGGCCATATATGAATTGGATTTTCTGCTGAGAAAATTGCGTAGCACACAGCAGCATAAAACTACATAGTTTATTTTGTAGTCCGCCGAGTGTGTGGAAGTCATAAAAATGCGGAACCGGCTGGCCATTATGCTGAAGGCATTTTCAACGACTCTTCGGCCCCTGGCCAGCCGGTAATTGAACACCCTCTTCTCTGGGGTCAGGGTCCTGTGAGGAAATGGCCTCATAAGATTCGGTCCGAGTCCAAAGGCTTCATCAGCCAAGAAAACAAAGGGGAGTCCTTCAATATTCCCTGCATCCGGTGGCAATGCAAGGTCGTCACTCTGGAGACGGAGGGCAAACTCCGTCTGGATGAAGGATCCCCCATCGGACATCCGGCCATTCTTCTCTACATCAACATAGAGGAATTCATACCGTGCTGACACCACCGCCATCAGCACAATGCTATGAAACCCCTTGTAATTGAAGTAGTAGGACCCAGAACGGGGGTGGCGGCACGATGCGGACGTGCTTCCCGTCTATGGCACCACCGCAGTTGGGGAAGTCCCACCGCGTGGCAAACTCCGATGCCACAGTCTGCCATTCCTGTGGCGTGGAAGGAAGCTGGGGAGTCAAACAAGATGAAAGAAAATTAGAATTTAAAAATATTACATTACAAGGAGATTATAATAAAAAAACATTAGAGGCCAACATCAATCAAATTCTACGTTTATTAAGGTGTTTTCAATAAGTATAATGGAAGGCTCATGTTTCATATTCATCACCCCCTCTGATGGTCCATTAATACATTATTTTGGGGGGGGGGTAGATGTGTTTGGCCACAGGATAGCAGTGCAGTGGCGGTGCGTCCAGAGTGGGCGCTGGAGCACTGCTCCCTCTCTCCTGTGCCTGTCACTCAGAACAATACATAGGTTTTTGCCTTGCATTAACCTATGTATTGTCAATGCCGCCCACTATTCAGGTGGATGGCCCCCTGTTAAGCGACCAACATATGAATAACTGCGGCATTTATGGGGTGAAAATTGCATATCAGAAACAGGGAGGCAAATAGGCTTGCACATTACAGCCTGAGGGATGTAATTGGCTTCATAAAAGTTAAATAGGGGACGCAGGGGGGGGGGGGAGCATTCCTTGGGTAAACACTGACAGGCTGCTCTGCCAATCATGTTCACCAAGTCTGTTTAATGGTAACATGATTGGCTGATGCAACATCAAGGGAAGGAGAAGACATCAAGGACAGAAGAAGGATGGCGCTGACCACAAGAAGGTATGTGCAGGGCTGGCGACAAAATGGCTGCATTGGAGGGGACAAAATGGCTGCATTGGAGGGGACAAAATGGCTGCATTGGAGGGGACAAAATGGCTGCATTGGAGGGAACAAAATGGCTGCATTGGAGGGGACAAAATTGGAGGGGACAAAATGGCTGCATTGGAGGGAACAAAATGGCTGCATTGGAGAGGACAAAATGGCTGCATTGGAGGGGACAAAATGGCTGCATTGGAGGGGACAACTGGGGGCGTTTATTAGGCACCTTTGCAAAAATGGAGGAAGTTTATTTCCTAAATTGGGGTTGGACCCCCAAACATTTGTTGCAACAGGCGCCCCTGCTGGAAAGGTTAGTGAAGGGAAATATGCATGGAGGAGAAAAAAGGGGCAATCTAAAGCTTCCAGCATGCGTGGGGACAAAGGGGACATTCTCAGCATATTACAATCATGGTAATTAGGGAAGGATGAAAGAAATACAATACATTAGCATACATGGAATACATAAAATGTGATGTTAAAGGAGAAAACTTACCCTAATATAGTCCTCCTGCAGGACTTGTATAATGGCAGAACAGGTGTCTGGGATTATGAGGCCCAGAGCCTGGGGGGAGATGCCTGTCGTGAACTTCAAGTCCTGAAGACTTCTCCCTGTCGCCAGATAACGAAACGTGGCGATGAGCCTCTGCTCAGCACTGATGGCTTCCCGCATAACGGTGTCCTGCTTGGTAATATAGGGGGACACCAAAGCCAACAGTTCCTGAAAAACGGGGTCAGACATCCGCAGAAAATTCCTGTAGTCCTCAGGATTATTCTCGACTATCTCCCGCAGCAGAGGCATGTGGCAGAATTGGTCCCGCTGGAGCAACCAATTCTTGGTCCATGAACTCCTCCTCACACCATTCATGGACTGGTCTTGGTCCAAAACAAGCAGACCAACGCACAGCACGAACTCGACGACGAGAACGTCCAGGCGACATGGCTAGGAAACGGTCGTCTTATCAGAACGTACAGAACAGAACGCACTTTAGAACAGCAAGGCCTATGAATAACGAACTGAAAATCAGAAACGAACGGGCAAGAACGCACTGTAAAACAGATACGACCTGCCTAGACGCCCTGAAAGTCAAGATACGAACCCACAAGCACAAACTGAACCTCAGAAAACGAACTGAAAAGCACGAAGACTGAAAAGCGCGAATCGTCTCTTCCTAAACTTTTACTTCACACGCGGTAACACGAGATCAGCAAAAGCAGCCCAAGGGGTGGCGCCAAGAAAATCGATCTTCCCCTTTATAGTGCCGTCGTACGTGCTGGACGTGAGCGCGGAGAACAACGAGGAAATTGGGAAATGTCAGTGTGTACGCATAGAAAGCTTGACGAGAAACTCGTCAAGGTTAACAAGAATCTCGTCGAAAAAAACGACGTGTTTTTAACGACGAGAAACTCGGTCGTGTGTACGAGGCTTGAGTCTGCTAACTTGCTGCACATTTTCACTTGCAAGAAAATTCAGCCACAGTGCCCCCTGTGGTGGGATGACCATAGCAGAACATAACTGAACCAGAACTTGAAGCAAACTTGCGCAATGTTTGCAAAGAAAATTGATCTGGTGTCATGCAATGCAGACTTGCTGCAATTGTGTAAAACACTTGTGAAGCATGGCAAGTCTAGCAATAGCTTAGTAAGTCATTTTCAAACTTGCAGCACAATTGCTTGCTATCTGGGGTGTATAGTTTCAGCTTCTGTTGCTCTGGCCATGCCCCCTGACAAATCTCATGTGGCCCACCACAGGGGCGGATCCAGAGTCTTTTCTCGGGAGGGGCACTGCCAAAAAATGATTTTTTTGTGGGAAATTTATCGGGGAAATGGTTGGTGTTGGCGCTTCAATCATCCCGGCACCATGGTTGTTATGGTGTCAGGATGATTGAAGCGCATTATTTCTATTATTACATTGTAATATGAAATTAAATAGTTCAATGCAGAATCAGTGGGAGCCCCGAGTGTGTCACTTGCCACACGTTGTGGATTGTCACTTTCCACGTCACCTGCCACATCTTGTGGATTGTCACTTGCCACACCTTGTGGATTGTCACTTCCCACATCACCTGCCACACCTTGCGGATTGTCACTTGCCACGTCACCTGCCACACCTTGCTGATTGTCACTTGCCTGCCACCAGATGCAGATTGTCATTTGCCACGTCACCTGACACAATTTGCGGATTGTCACTTGCCACGTCGCCTGCCACACCTTGCGGATTGTCACTAACTTGCCTGCTAAGGTGTAGTTTTGGTTGTCTCTTGCTGTGTCCCAGACTCCCAGAGTCAGGCAGCAGAGAGATAATGTAATCTCTCTGCTGTCTGCACAGTGAGGGCAGAAGTCACTGCAGGAATGCAGGGCAGGCACGGGCGGTGAGAGATGATCTCATCTCTCTGTTCCCCCGCTCCCGGCTAGCTGATTGGCCAGCTGCCACACTGAGCCTGCTCTCTCACTCTCACCTGTGCTGCCAACACACTGAGCAGCACGGTCTGCCCACGAACCGCGCCGCCCCCCGACAACAAACCGCGCCGCAAGCGGAGCCGCCCGCTTTCTTACCCGTCTGTGGAGCCGCACGCTATTGCACCTGCCCACAGAGCGGCCTGACGTGACTCACTGACGTCACTCGTTGCTAGACGCCAAGCGGCCCAGGCGTTAGCAGCGAGTGCAGGGAAGAGGCTCCACCCACCTCCTCCTCCGCTCCTGGTATCGTGTAAGTGCGCCACGTAACTACCTTAGACGAGTCTCTCTCTCGACGCCGCTGATCGGCTGATGTGAGAAACTGTGAGAGAGACTCAGAGAGGCAGCGGCAGCCGCAGAACAAGTACTGTATATACTCGAGTATAAGCCGACCCGAATATAAGTTGAGGCACCTAATTTTACCCCAAAAAACTGGGAAAACGTATTGACTCAAGTATAAGCCTAGGGTGTCCTAGGCTTATACTTGCCTCACTTTGCCTCACTGTGCCCATGCCTCACTGTGCCCATGACTAGACTGATGTTTAACATGAAAGTCTATGGAAGGAGTGCCCGGCTTTGAAAAATCGGTTCTCCCAGACACCAAACTTTTCAAACTTATAGAGGAGACATGGGGCTACATGTGTGCCAAGTTTGGGGTCCAGAGGACCTACGACCGGCCGGTACTGGGTCCGCAAAATCACCGGAGAAATTACCGTTTAACATTGGAGTCTATGGAAGGGGTGCCCGGATGTAAAAAATCAGTGCTCCCCGGACGTAGGTCCCCCAGACACAAAACTTTGCACACTTGTAGAGGAGACATTGGGCTACATATGTGCCAAGTTTGGCGTCCAGGGGTCCTACGGCCGGCCGGTACCGGGTCCCCAAAGTTCGGGAGATCAGGCGCAAAAAAAAAAAAAAACAGAGCAAGCAAGTAAGTGTGACAGATGGTCTCGGGGGGGGGGCAATTGCCCTGTTGCCCCCCCCGGGATCCGCCACTGGCCCACCAGGGCTTGGCCACAGAAGTGACCTCTGTGACAAAGCCTCGGTGAGCAGAACGAAACATGTCAGGGAGCATGGGCGGAGCAGTGCCAGCTGAGGCCATAAATCAGGTCGGTTTGAGCGGCATCTTTTCCTCAGTTCACCCACACTTCTGAATTGGTGCATTTGGACACCTGCTCTCGTGTTCTGAGTACCTGCAGGGTGATCCTCCTTAAGCCTCCAGCTTGGAGTAGTGCTACAAACCTTTTGTGGCCTCTCATCCAGTCACGGACTCAGTGTCCTCAGCTCCTCTCTAGTGTTTTGCAAAGAACACTATGTGGGAGACCACAGGTTACATTTTTTAATAGTAATTAAAATAAAAGCTAAGTGGATGTTGTTCTTCTAAGATTGCACAAGGATTTTTTTATGTGGTTTGTCTGCAAACAGTGCTCAACCGAGTAGTACTAAAAATTTCTCACCAATCTTCTTTATTTTCGATATGCTTAAAAAACTGTGTTGTCTTTTTGATTACAAACCAATCAGGCTGTCTCACATTTTCAAACTTGTATTGGAGAAATGACGACTAGAATCAGACAGGTTCCTGTGGGCAAAGGTTTTTCTCCTGCGATGTGCTGTTTGATGATTGCCAAACTCTGATAGATGTTACAGTAATATGAGACTACAAGAAAGGAAGCCAAACTACATGGTCTGGAAGAGGAAGTTAATTTAAATGCGTGGATCTCTCTTTCAGCATGAAGCTGTCTGATGAAACAAGGTTAGGGAAATATGCAAATTTACAGGTCCTCTTTATTAAAGCGGAGTTCTACTGTTTTGTAAGTTTATTAAAAGTCAGCAGCTACAAAAAGTGTAGCTGCTGACTTTTAATAAACAGACACTCACCTGCCCCACGAACCAGCGATGCGGCTAGGGTTTCCACCTCATCCCTTTAAAACCGAACATACAGTATATGAATTACACGGGTTCTGTGGCTGATTAAGGTAGAAATTAAACTCACTTGGTGCCTTATCTGTAACAAATTAGCCTCAGAACCTGTGTAATTCATATGTGTCCGGGTTTAAAGGGATGAGGTGGAAACTCTATATGCGGCCGCCCGAAGCCTCGTTCCTCTCTCCGTCCTCTCCTGAGCACCATCATTGCTACTGTGGGCACCCAACTGTGATAGCTTGTAGCTTCACAGCCAGGCGCGCTCTCCTAGTGGCCAGGCAATCTTCTGGGACCTGTGACGTGTCACAGAAGATTGCAGAGAGGGAGGGGCCGCCTAGGGGAAGAGGAGGAGTCGCCTAGGCGGCCAAGCGACGGAAGGAGGAAGTGGAACAGAAAGTACCTGTCAAAACCAGGTACCCACCCCCCAAAAAAATAAATGACATGCCAAATGTGGCATGTAAGGGGGGCGAAGAGTGCTTAACCACTTCCCGCCCAGTCAATAGGAGATTGACGTCCGGGAACTGGTTCTGTTATCTACACTGGACGTCTATTGACGTCCTGCAGGAGAACAGCCGCCGCATGCCCGGGGGGCGCGCATCGCGGCGATCGGTGGAGCGGTGTGTCAGTCTGACCCACCGCTACACTGATCTCGGTAAAGAGCCTCCGGCGGAGGCTTTTTACCACGTGATCAGCCGTGTCCAATCACGGCTGATCACGATGTAAACAGGAAGAGCCGTTGATCGGCTCTTTCTCACTCGCATCTGACAGATGCGAGTAGAGGAGAGCCGATCGGCGGCTCTCCTGACAGGGGGGGTTCGTGCTGATTGTTTATCAGCGCAGCCCCCCCTCGGATACCCACGCTGGACCACCAGGGAAGCCCCCCAGAACCACCAGGGAAGCCCCAAGCATGTGGATGGCCAAGTAAGTCCCCCATGGCCATCCACATGTACAAAAACATACACAACATATGCCAATCAGTGCCCACAAATGGGCACTGACTGGCACCATCATGGCACGACCACAATGTGTGGTGGCTGGCATTGCTGGGCATCAGTGTCATCAGTGCCACCTACTAGTGTCCATCAGTGCCACCTATCAGTGCCCATCCATGCCCATCTGTGCCCATAAGTGACCACCTATCAGTGCCCGTCCATGCCACCTATCAGTGCCACCCATAAGTGCCCATCAGTGCTGCCTATAAGTGCCCATCAGTGCCGTCTATGAGTGCCCATTAGTGCCGCCTATGAGTGCCTATCAGTGCCGCCTATGAGTGCCCATCAGTGCCGCATACCAGTGCCACATATCAGTGCCCATCAGTGTTGCCTTATCAGTTCCCGTCAGTGCCGCCTTATCAGTGCCCGTCATTGAAGTAGAAAAGGTACTTATTTACCAAAAAAATTAACAGAAACAAAGAAAAACATATTTTTTTTCAAAATTTTCGCTCTTTTTTTATTTGTTGTGCAAAAAATAAAAATCGCAGAGGCGATCAAATACCACCGAAAGAAAGCTCTATTTGTGGGAACAAAATGATAAAAAGTTTGTTTTGGTACAGTGTAGCATGACCGCGCAATTGTCATTCAAATTGCGACAGCGCTGAAAGCTCAAAATTGGCTTGGGCAGGAAGGTGTATAAGTGCATGGTATTGAAGTGGTTAAAGCGGAAGTTCCAATTTTGGGTGGAACTCCGCTTTAAGTGTTTGCACAATATCCTTATGATGTAACAGTTTACCTTTGAGCTGACAATGTTTTGGGAAGTTATTGCATTATTGCGTAATTATAATTATCAAGTTCACTTTTGGGTAGACTGATGCCGTGTACACACGATCGGTTTTACCAATGAAAACAGTCCGATGGACTTTTCTCATCGGACAAACCGATCGTGTATGGGCCCCATCGGTCTTTTTTCCATTGGTGAGAAAAAATAGAACATGTTTTAAATTTATCCGATGGGAAAAAAAACGATAGCAAATTCCGATCGTCTGTGTGGAACTCCATCGGAGAAAAAACCCACGCATGCTCAGAATCAAGTCGACGCAAGCTCAGAAGCATTGAACTTAATTTTTCTCGGCTCGTCGGAGTGTTTTACGTCACGGCGTTTGGGACGGTCTGATTTTTGACTGATGGTGTGTAGGCAAGACTGATGGAAGTCAGCTTCATCGGATTTCCGATGGAAAAATCCATCGGATTAGAATCCATAGGAAATCCGATCGTGTGTACAGGGCTTTAGTATTTTTATAATATTTCCTGTTGTAATTACACATTTTAAAATGATGGCTTGATGATTAGTTCTTCTAGCTGCATTGCTAAATCTAATAATAATAAACTAAAAACAAAACACTTGAAAAATGCACATATGGATGGAAAAATATCTTAAAAAACTAAGGAAAGAAGAAAGAAAAGATTTTAAGAAGAATAATGTGTGTGTATGCGTAATATACTTGTATACACATGTGTGCGTTTGTATACATATGTAGCACCCTCTACCATAGGTAGGTGCTAGATGTGTAGTGTTTGAGGTTCTGTCAGCGCAGGTAAATTTAAACAGTCCTAATGCTGTGAGCAAGGCCTGTTTGTTTTTGATCTAGGGGCAGGGAGTGGTTAGTGTAGCAGTAGGTGTGACTGACATGTGCTTCAGCTCTTGGGCACCTCCCCTGCTTTCAGTGAGAATGTTCTGGAAGAGGGGCAGGGCTGAGAGTTGGAGTGGCATGGAGTACATGTGAGGAGCCCTGACCAATCCCCAACTAGGATTGGCAGGGGGCAGGCCTCCTACATATACTTACAGTCAGCCTGCTGGGGAGGAGTTGTCGGCTGGGTGAATTGAAAGATGGAGGAGTGCTAGACTGCGTGCTGGAGATACATCCCCATCTGGGGGGGGGGGGGGGGTGGAATCGGCGGAGGGAGCTGGGAAGGAGCCTCTCCTTAAACGGTCCTGTAACAGGAGCTGGAGGAGCAGTTGGTCCGCACGGTCCGGGTAAATCTTTCAAGAAGGACTCAGGACAGGAGTCTGTGAGTGAGGCACAGTGGAGATCTGGAAGAGGCATGCCAGGGAAGCTGGGTGCAGAGCCAGAGGAGAGACTGTGGGGTGTTGTGTAATATCGCTGCAGTCTGAGGACTCAGGATTTGCAAGTCGGGCTTGCTGGGATCAGTAGTCCACTGTCAAGTATGCTTTATTGATTAAACGTTCAGGGCCATCAAGAAGGGGTACTGCAGGCCCCTGGCCTATTATTCATCAAGAGGAGTTTCAGCTAGGAATTATTCAGAGTGAGGCCTAGCCTATTTAAGATGGTGGGACGGGAATGTCTAATGCTGTGACAGTGTTGCGCAGGAGGTGAAGATTTCTGGAGGTAGAAGTCTGCAGGGAGAGTGCAGAGGCAGGAGAAGTTCTGAGGTGATAAAAAGTCTGTCAAGATTACAGTCCACCATATTTGTTTTGTTTGTGAGGCCGGATCAGCTCCAGTATTGCAAATACCAATTGTTCTATGGGCATCCCATATCCCTTTCCCCCAACCAAGTTAAATCCCCCAAATAAAACAACAAAACAAAGCAAAAGACTTTTCATTGTCTACAAGTGTGACATATGGATGTCTGGCAGCAGGGTGAATATGCGTGGATGTTAGTAACTAGTGGCAACACACAGCTACACATACAAATATATACTTTTCTTGTTCATACATCACGGGACACAGAGCAGCATAGTCATTACTATGTGGGTTATATAGAATTACCTTCAGGTGCTGGCACTGGCAACTTCCAAAACAGGAAGTACCCTCCCCTATATAAGCCCCTCCCATCCGGGAGTACCTCAGTTTTTTGCCAGTGTCTAAGGTGTTGGCCAAGGTTAACATGTATTCATCTGGGCTTGTGTACAGGTTCTCTGGGCCTTAGCAAGCTATTCCGGATCCGACCAAAAAAGCTTCATAGCTAAACGGTCGGTACCCGGGCCTTGCAGAGAAGAGCAGGGTTTTGCCTGTAATGCCTCTCTTAGGAGGGCTGGACCCTGGGATCCAGAGCTCTGGTCATACCCAAAACCAAGAGGCTATCTGTGCAGGGTGCTATACAGGTCCAGGGGAGTGGAATCCTTGGGAACCCGGTCCCTGAAGGTCTAGTACAATGCCTGCCGTGAGAGGTGAACTTTGGGCTTCTGTGGACCAAACAAAGTCCTGCGGCGGGGAAAAGGTAAGTGGGGGCCCCTCAGGAACTTGGTTCTATTGAGGGGACCCCCAAGCCTAATATGTCTTTCTGTCTGTTACCTAAAGGGTATTCCCGCTAATAGCTGTATATGCCTAAGAAATCCCAGAAATGTTTTTTCATAAGGGAAGTTTTAAAAAAACTGTAAACCTGGAAATGTTTTTTCATAAAGGAGGTTTTAAAAAAAAAAAAAAAAGACAAAGGTGCGGTACCTGTGTTTGTCCACTAGAGGCCGCTGTGGAACGTCTTTTTTCTTGGGACTATTCCTTCCATGGTGAAAGTCCAGGCAGATGAGTGAGCTCTCTATCAGGGAAGCTGCATTCCTCTGTCATGCTGCCAAGTAGTTTCCTTCCATCCCCGAGTCCTGGTGAAACAGGGACCCTGGCTCCTCTCCCTACATGGCGCCAAGAGCGCACACGTGCACGCGCGCACACATGCTTTCCTTTTATAAGGTTTAGCTTCAAAAAAGGGGGCGGAGCCTGGCGGATGACGCGCTCTGTGCGCCCAGCGCTTCTGCGCATGTGCGGGCGTCCCAGCAAGATAAAAGGACTCAGTCCACGCTGCTTGCTATGGACACAGAGCATGAAAAGGAGCTGGTAGCATGGTATAGAGGCTTACAGCGGGCGGTTGATACAGGCATCCCCAGAAAGACGCATTAGTAGACACCCACTGATGTACATAGCAGCAAATTGCATTAGACTATTTCAGTAAGGGGTGTATTGCGGCTGGAATACCTCAGCTTTGAACTAAGGAATATGCCGCCTAAAAAACTCCGAGATATACCTCTCAGGAAGTGTAGGGGGTCTCCATCGGGCTCTGAGGATCTGGAGCAGTCATCTGCACCCTCCTCCCCTGAGAAATCAGAGGTTAATACCCATAAGGAACCCCCGGGAATGCCAGGTACTGCGGCTGTCCTCAGTCCACCTGCTCCTGCATATATAACAGAGGAGGTTTTTTCCTCAACTCTGGAGGGATTGGAGCAGAGATTGGCTGCATTGATCGCTTCTTCTCTACAGGAAAGAAAGCGCGCCAGATCTCCATCACCTCCATTAGAGTGCCTGTTGGCAGAGCAACAGTCCCAGGAAGGGACCGACCTACCTGAAGGGGATCAGGAGGAGGTTAGCTCTGTTTTTGAGGAATCGACAGTAGATGAACCATTTTCAGCATCACAGACTGAAAGATTGTGGGTCCAGACCCTAACTGACATGGTTCGATCTGCATTTAAAATGCCTCTTGTTGAACCATCAACTACTGCTGTCTCCTCATTGGGGTCGCTAAAAGCTCCCCAGGTTAATTGCTCCTTTCCAATACATCCATTATTGGAAGGACTTATATACCAGGACTGGGAACATCCTGATAAACTATTTGTTCCGCCTAAAAGGTTTCCGGTGATCTATCCCATGGAGGAAAAGTTCACCCAGAGATGGAATGTTCCTACGGTGGATGCAGCCATCTCTTCTGTGAACAAATCACTGACATGTCCAGTAGATAATATTCAAATGTTCAAAGATCCAGTGGATAAAAAATTGGAATCTTTATTAAAATCTGCTTTTTCCACAGCAGGGGCTGTTACACAGCCAGCAGTGGCAGCTATTGGGGTCTGCCAAGCTTTAAAGGATCAAATGAAAATGGTCCTGAGGGATTTGCCAGACCAGCAGGCCCAGGCTCTGGCTGATCTGCCTAGAGCATTATGCTTTGCGGTTGACGCCATCAAGGATTCTATCCATCAGGCCTCCCGCCTCACGCTGTCTTTGGTACATATGCGTAGGCTTCTGTGGCTCAAAAACTGGTCTGCTGAAGCTCCCTGTAAGAAGCTCTTAGTTAGCTTCCCATTTCATGGGGAACACCTTTTTGGCGAAGACCTGGATAAGTATATCCAGAAGATTTCCAGTGGTAAAAGTACTCTCTTACCGAGTAAAAAGAGGTCTAGGGGTCCATCTTTTAAGAGGACTACCTCTCCTATCCCTGCGACGTCTGCTACTAAGCAGTTCCGACGGCCTCCTCGGTCAAACTCAGGAGGTAAAAATCAGGGACAGCCACAGGGTAATAAAAAGCCCTGGATCCGAAGAGGTACTAAACCAGCCTCCAAGTCAAGCCTATGAAGGGCTGCCCCCACTCAAACGGGTGGGGGGAAGACTTCAGTTGTTCGCAGAGACCTGGCGGGAGACGATCAAAGACAGATGGGTGCTCTCCGCAGTAACTCTGGGATACAAGTTGGAGTTAAAAGAGTCTCCTCCGTCCCATTTTATGTGGTCAGGCATGCCAAGAGACCCTCTAAAAAGAGGGTCTCTCCTATTGGCGTTAGAACAACTATTGCTCCAAGGAGTAATTATGGAGGTTCCTATGGAAGAGTGGGGGTTGGGTTTCTACTCAAACCTTTTCACAGTCCCGAAGCCAAACGGGGACATAAGACCCATATTGGACCTAAAGAGTCTAAACAAATTTCTAAACGTCCGGTCTTTCCGAATGGAGTCGATCCGATCGGTCACCGCTGCCCTACAAGGGGAGGAATGGTTAGCCTCGATCGACATCAAAGATGCTTACTTGCATGTTCCCATCTTTCCAGGTCATCAAAAATTCCTACGCTTTGCAGTAGAAGGGCGCCATTTTCAGTTCAGAGCCTTACCATTCGGTCTGGCCACAGCACCACGAGTGTTCACAAAAATTCTGGCCCCACTGTTGGCCGATCTAAGAACACGGGGTGTAACGATAATGGCATACCTAGACGACCTGTTGTTGATGGACCACTCAGTTGCCAAGCTAGAAGTGGTAATTGTCGATACAATCAAGTATCTAGAGTCTCACGGTTGGGTCATCAACCTGGACAAGTCAGCCCTACAGCCAGTGAAAAACCTGGTATATCTAGGGCTACGGCTGGATTCAGACCAGAGGAAGATTTTCTTACCTCTAGACAAGGTATCCTCTTTGAGGGCCTTGGTCCGTCTGCTTTGTGAAAAAAGACAGCCGTCCATACGCCTGTGCATGAGGCTGCTAGGAAAGATGGTAGCATCATTCGAAGCTGTGCCATACGCCCAATTCCACTCAAGGAATTTACAAAGGGCCATATTGTCAGCCTGGAACGGAAAAGTTCAGGCTCTAGACTTCCCGATGGCTTTGTCCCCTTCCGTTCGGAAGAGTCTCTGCTGGTGGTTGATCCCCCAGAATCTCCAGAAGGGAAAACCCTTCAGCCCGATATCTTGGAAGGTGGTCACTACAGATGCCAGCCTTATAGGCTGGGGGGCAGTACTGGAGCAATGGTCTCTCCAGGGCAGATGGTCAAATGTAGTAAAAACCCTGCCCATCAATCTCTTAGAGATACGAGCAGCCCGGTACGCCCTAGTAGCCTGGACATCCAGACTCCAAGGGTCCCCTGTCAGAATTCAATCAGACAATGCCACAGCAGTGGCATATATCAATCATCAGGGAGGCACCAGGAGTCGTGCAGCCCAGAGGGAAGTAAGTCACATCCTGGAATGGGCAGAAAAGCATGTCCCATGTATATCAGCTGTCTTCATTCCAGGGGTGGAGAATTGGAAGGCGGACTTTCTGAGTCGCCAACAGTTATGCCCAGGGGAATGGTCCCTTCATCCCGAGGTCTTCCGAGCAATATGTCAGCGGTGGGGAACACCGGATGTAGATCTGCTAGCATCCAGATTCAACGCAAAGGTGGACAGATTTGTCTCCCGGACAAGGGATCCCCTCGCTTGCGGCTCGGATGCTCTGGTGTTCCCTTGGGATCAGTTCAGACTGATATATGCATTCCCTCCGCTACAATTGTTGCCTCGACTCCTTCGCAGAGTCAGGTTGGAGAAGAAGCCGGTGATCCTGGTGGCTCCAGCGTGGCCCCGAAGGGCCTGGTACGCGGAGATCATCAAAATGTCTGTGGGGAGTCCTTGGACCCTTCCACGTCGTCCGGACCTGCTTTCGCAAGGACCGATATACCACCCTTCCTTACTAACTCTAAGTTTAACGGCCTGGCTATTGAATCCCACATCCTAAAGAAGAGAGGTCTCTCTAACTCTGTGGTATCAACTATAATCAATGCCAGGAAGCCTGTATCCAGGCAGATCTACTATAGAGTTTGGAAGGCGTACATCACTTGGTGCGAGGCCAGAAAATGGCATCCACGTAAGTACGTTATAGGCAGAATTCTGGACTTCCTGCAGTGGGCTGTAGACAGGAAGTTTGCCTTAAGTACTATCAAGGGCCAGGTTTCGGCCTTGTCAATACTATTTCAAAGGCCCCTGGCTATGCATTCACTTGTCAAATCCTTTATGCAAGGTGTGACTCGTATTATTCCACCGATTAAGGCTCCCATATGCCCATGGGATCTAAATTTGGTTCTGTCGGTTCTGCAGAAGCAGCCATTTGAACCTTTGCGGCACATTTCCTTGGTTCTACTCACCAGGAAATTGATATTTTTAGTAGCCATATGCTCGGCTAGAAGAGTGTCGGAATTAGCCGCCATGTCCTGTAAAGAGCCATATCTGGTTATCCATAAGGACAGAGTAGTATTACGTCCTCACCCAGCCTTTCTTCCTAAGGTGGTATCGAGGTTTCACTTGAACCAGGATGTGGTTCTTCCTTCTTTTTTCCCCAAACCAAGCTCGGTAGAGGAAAAGTTATTGCATTCTTTGGATGTAGTAAGAGCAGTTAAAGCTTATCTAAAAGCCACTGCTCAGATTCGTAGAACGGATTCTTTGTTTGTTCTGCCGGAAGGCCCCAGAAAGGGTCAGGCAGCATCAAAATCTACTTTAGCCAAGTGGATTCGACAGGTCATAATACAAGCCTATGGCTTGAGAAGTAGACCGCCTCCGTTCAAAGTTAGGGCGCACTCCACGAGAGCAGTTGGAACTTCATGGGCAGTGCATCACCAGGCCTCCCTGGCGCAAATTTGTAAGGCCGCAACATGGTCTTCAGTACACACGTTTACTAGGTTCTACCAGGTGGACGTTAGAAGTCAGGAGGATGTCGCCTTTGGGCGCAGTGTGTTGCAGGCCGCAAAAGATCCTCATGCCTGATGGCACCCAGCTTATGTATGGTGTATCCCCCCCTCATGTGGCATTGCTTTGGGACGTCCCACATAGTAATGACTATGCTGCTCTGTGTCCCGTGATGTATGAACAAGAAAGTAGACATGTGCACACTGAAATATTTCGTTTCGGAATTTCGTTTTCGTTTGAAAAATAAATTTATTTAGTTACTCCCGAAAATCGTTTTTATTTATTTCGTTTTTCGTTAAAAATTGCATTCGTCCGAAAATCCGAAATAATTAAGGTCGAATCTGTCATTGAAGGCTTATATGGTGTGTGTGTGTTCTAAGAAGATTCGACGGAGCAGCTAAACTATTCGACGCAGCAATCGTACATTTTCGGTCGAATGTTCCGCCTACAAGCTAGCTATAGTAGAATTCTAATGTTGTATGACTAGTAATAATTATATTTATTAATTATTATTACTAGTCATTCAACATTAGAATTTTTCTATAGCCCATGAGCGGATGCATTTAACCGGAAATGTACGATTGCAGGAAGCATCGTACAGTGAGTTTAACTGCACCGTCGAATCAACTTAGAACTTTTGACAGACACCATAAGCCACAGATTCGACGTTTGTATTTTTTTCGATGCTGTGTCGAATCTTCGTCGAATCTTCGTCGTTCATGTGGAATGGATGGTCTATCCCAACAGTCAGCTAACTACTTTCACATTCGTTTGTGCACGTGCTCCAACGTTCTGTCAGTGTCGGATAATATGGCGAGTGCGACCCATTTCGACGACATGGAGGACGTTCCTGGGCCTTCTATGGAGGAAGCAGCAGCAACATCCCATTCCCCATCATCCAAAAAGCGTCGCTTGGGGACACAAGCTGCAACCAGCAGGAAGCGTAACCTTATGTGGACTCACATTGAGTCCCAGGTCCTTGTAAAGGAAACGCTTCCTTACTGGATACAGCTGTGTGGCCCCCGCTCCAGGGATACCACTCAGGAGTGGAAGCGGGAGAAGTGGGAGGAGATCTCCAAAAAAGTTGAGGGGATGTATCGCCATCGGCGTGACCCGACTGCCTGTCGGAAAAAATTCAGCGACATTAAGCGGTAAGTAACATGTCTGATTATTATTTTTTTTACATTTTAACCACTTCAGCCCCGGAGGATTTGGCTGCCAAATGACCAGGCCACTTTTTGCGATTCGGCACTGCGTTCTTTTTTTCCCCACAAATAGAGATTTCTTTTGGTGGTATTTGATAATCTCTGGGTTTTTTTTTTTTGCGCTATAAACAAAAAAAGAGCGACAATTGTGAAAAAAACACAATATTCTTTTACTTTTTGCTATAATAAATATCCCCAAAAAATATATAAAAAAACAAATTATTTCCTCAGTTTAGGCCGATACGTATTCTTCTACATATTTTTGGTAACAAAAATTGCAATAAGCGTTTATTGATTGGTTTGCGCAAAAGTTATAGCGTCTACAAAATAGGGATAGTTTTATAGCATTTTTATTATTATTTTTTTTTACTAGTAATGGCGGCGATAAGCTTTTTTTTTTTTTTTTCATAAATTTTTTATTGTATACTATAGTCACATATACAGGTTACATAACAGGTACAGTAAGGTATACAAGAATTCCACGATAAGTCAAGTACAGCGATATAAAGTACATAGTTCACTCGTAGAATATACCAACAACATTGATCAAACTAATACAGGCAATGTTTGTTATTAACTCTGTTACACCAGAGAAGGGTGGTGTCTTCCGAAACCCTCCCCTCACTTTACTAGCAATATATGCTCTACTCTAAGGGTTGTGGGAGGTGATCAAGTTCCCATTTGAGGGGGATATTCAGGGCAGGTTGAAGTGGCTAGGTGGCCTTTCATCAGTGGGATCATTCCCGCCCGCGCACCCCAAACAGGGTACTTGCTGTACGCGGGCAGGGATTCTTGTCAGACCCCAAGGGGTCAGGTCGTGTCTGGGCCAATAGTATAGTAATCTCTCCCTAACAGTTCGAGGGATGGTTTCGGATCAGATGATTACCCTTGTGCAACTTTCATAGGTGAACGTAGGTACAGAATGGCGTTCAGATAGTGTCACAATGTAGGAATATGTAATCTATATATTTCTGAGATGTAGGGGAAGGGAGGGAGAGTAGGGGGGAGGGTAGAGACGGAAGTTTCATGTTTCTGTGGCCAGAGTGGTCTCGTGATTCCCTGCACGCCCCCTCGGCGATCAGCGATTTTTATCGTGACTGCGACATTATGGCGGACACATCGGACACTTTTGATGCCATTTTGTGACCATTGTCATTTATACAACAATCAGTGCTCTAAAAATGTACTATTTTTTACACCATACACAGTTCACACAAGCGCATAATTAGAAAGGTGGACTGGACATCTATATTTTATCAGCACAATCCCAATCCTTTCTTTTATATTTTATTGCACACCAAAAAAGCATACGTTTTTCTTAAAATAAATTTGGTTAATAAAAAAAATGTGCAAATCTTGTGCTACGTGAAAAAATGCGCCTAATCCAAAAATTCCATTTGCATTGTTTCATTCTACGGGTTCATTCTACATTTGTTTCATGTGTTGATGTAATTTTCAGATTACTATTGTAGTTTAATTATGGAACCTGTTTCTCTTCTCTTTTTGTTTTGCAGTTCCATAGCGCGTAAACGCAGGCAGACGGGGCGCAGAGGGAAGCAGGTGCCTCTCCTCACCCATGAGGCAGAGCTGTTAGCTGGTATAGGGGAGGATGAGATCACCCATCTCCTGGCTCATCAGGGTTGGTGTCAGCATTGCATTGTGCAGGACATTTTTTTTGTCAAGCATCCGTCATTTACCATATTGTGTTTGATTTTATTTAAAGATCGCATCCAGTCCCAGCGCCGCCGGAGGAGGAGGGCGGAGGAGCAGGAGTCCTCCACGTCATCAACGCCCAGTAAGTAGTGTAGTAGTGACACTAATACAGTGGGTCCTTTTCCATTTGTCCAGCCTTCCATTGTCGATTCCAGTGTAATTTCTTCTCGCTCAAGCAGTGACAGGTAGAGCCTCTGCAACCTTCTGTCAGGTAACGCAACCGCTTGCGTAACTTACGCAATCTGACAGAACGTCGCTGCTCTGAACTGAGGCACCTAATCAGTGGCGGTGCACCTAGCACTCGCCGCTGGAACCAGGACAGGTAAGTGCCTCTTTTTTTTTTTAGAGAGATTTTTTCTAAATGGTTGAATGCATGTCCCTGCCTTGTAGATAAACGTTAGTGACCTGACCTGTATTGCCATGCTAATGGATAATTAATTTTATCTATATACAGTATTTATTTATAGTAATTTGAAGCTTGAACATTGTAACGTTCATCATTTCTCCTTTCTATTAAATAGGTGTCATCCAATCAGAGTGGGAGACTCAGGAGGAGGAGGCTGAGGCGGCAACGCCCACATGTAAGTTAGTATAATCTTGCTGGTGTCTGCTGAGTGATCATACATGTTTCAATGTTCTTGTACTAATGTGTGAGATTGTTGTACACTGCAGATTGTAATGTTCTTTTCTATATTAATCATAATCAACAGCTGCTGAGGCTGAGCAGGAGGTGGAGGAGACCTGCACTGTAGAGGCTGCTGGGGATGCGGAAGCTGGTGAACAGCCAGACGCGGCAGATCCAGGGAGTAAGTATAACTTTTTTTGTATTTGCCAGGCAAATATAGTATTTTAAATATGAAATGCTGATGGCAAACCTTGTCTAGAAATGGTTGTGATTTATTCTCCAAGGCTTCGGTTTAGCTGGAATTATTAATTATTAGTCCCCCTTTGCAGTTGATTCCAGTCTTCCCGTTAGCGTGACCTGTGCTTGTTATTTCCTCAATGTCACTTCCCTGATCACGCCAGCTTCTTGCTGCAGTTCAGGTTCCCAGTCTGAGCCAATCACTGTTAATCATCGTGAATAACACAGCAGGCTGGAAGGGGTGTGTCAGACAAGAATCTCCAGCTATTGGCTGGCAGTCCCTGGACATGGTCAATCTCCGGCATGCCCCTAATTCATGCATTAACACTTTCCTCATGATGTCTGGTGCCTCCTCTTTGGCATCATCTAAAGCAGGGGTCTCCAAACTGCGGCCCGAGGGCCAGATGTGGCCCTTTGGTAGCTTTTATCCGGCCCTTGGGGCACTAATTCTCCCACTCACACCAACAATGGGGCATTTTTTTCTTCTATGTATACTAATGATGGGATACTATTCCTCCTACTAATAGGGGCACCACTCCTATTGACCACCAACCCTGAGGCCATATTTATTCTCACTGATGATGGGCCCATGACATTTTCTGCCCCTGTTGGCCACAATCCGGCCCCCCTAGAGTCTGAAGGAAAATAAACTGGCCCTTTTTTTGAAAAGTTTGGAGACCCCTGATATAAAGCAAAAAATTGTAAATGACCTCGAAGATCTTTGTGCAGGCAAATATCTATAAGAAGTTGAGTCTTGCATAGGTCTTGAAGGCTCAGGGAGAGACCAGACCACTGCAGTAGCAGAGGGGAGCAGATGAAGCACCGGATATCGAAGGTTCAGTAATTGTAAATTCTCTGTTATACCTCCTAGCCTAGACCAGGAGTGAGTAACCTACCTAGCCTAGAACAGAAGTGGGGCTTATTCAATCAGTGGCTATATAAAATTATCAACTTTAAAAAGTAGCCTGCTATATTTTATTAAACAACTTTTTGTTAGGTCATCCCTAATGCAATGGCTTGAATGGCTTCTCTTTGGTGAGTGTAATGTTAATAGCTGGTATAGCTTATATGTTTTTCTGCAAGTGCAACTGATCTTCCATATTTGCGACAGTCAATCAGTCTGGATGAGGTAGAGTAGTTAGTGGTCAGTGTGACGGATCTCAGATACCCCAGGTGGGAACATCCGCCAGACCTGTGTCTCCTGTCCTCCAAATGCACATGCAGCCTGCAGATTCACCATAACCAGCCCTTAACCCCTCAATCACGAGACAATCCACACAGGTGTTGAGGGTTAAACATGCAGAGCATCAACAGTTTATTAAATCCAAAACATACACTTTTACACACAGTTATGGACACTCCCCTTAGCCTTGTCATAGAGGGGGGTAGGGGACAAGGAAGAACCAATGGTAACTGAACATTGAAACAGAGACTACAGTTAAACATAAAGGGATTATGGTAAGCAGGCAGCCCTTCAATACACATCCCCTGCGGAGAGATGTCTGCAGTCCAGACCATTGTCTATGTGCCATGAACCAACACAATTAAGCACAGCAACAAGAGGGGGGAATCGGGGGGGGGGGAGAAGGGATGTAGCATTACATTACATTTTCTCAATACCAGCTTTCCCCAAGTCTCTCAGTGTCTTCTGGGCCATAATCTGTGGGTAAGAGGCCAGCCCTCAGTCCCTTCCAAAACACACAGTGACAGTGGGTTCTGTCACAGTCAGCACTTAGGCATCCATTACACCTTAAGATTTTCTCAAGCCGGCCGTGCGACCAAGCGGATAAAATCTTTGGGAGATTCTCCTTTACACTGCTCGATGTGTAGAGGGGAATCCCTTTTTTACTCTGGCCGGGGAGGACACTCAGCTCCGCCCCGGTCAGAGTACAGTAAAGTACTACACCTTCCTGCACAGCTCAGCAAACCTGGGACGACGCAGCAAATTGACACAGACACCACTATCTCCTACACACAAATTGATTAGGTGCATCTCACTGAATATCAAAAATGGAAAACTGGTATGTAGAAGTGAAAACATCTCAAGATGTTACATGATTGTCTACAAGCGTTTTGAGATAATTGTCTTTATATAATGTTAGGGTGAAGAAGTCATGTGTATTGTATTATCTATCTAATGTATTTTCTTTTCTTCACAGGTGAAGTCTTCATCCTTCACCTCCACCCGGTGGACGAAGGCCTGTACCTGCCCGCGTCTGGTGATTGTCCTTCCTCCCCAGCGGTTTCTACGGCGCATGTTATCCTCCACCCTTCACTATCCCCCAACCTGGACACACCCATTACTGCCTCCTCCCCAGTGCGTCCTGGTGAGGATTCTCCAGCCGCTACAGTACACATCTCCCCTCCAGAGCCAGATGTGAATGCGTATCTGCGACGCATTGTGGAGGTCCAAGAGAGACAATATGCCGAAACCAGGAGGCTATGTCACTCTTTGGCCCTCCACAATCGCCGGCAGCTCCGTCACTATGTGGCTCTGGAGAGGTACCAACACAGCCTTAGGAGCCAACTGGAGGCTACTAGGTACCTCGGTGAACAAATGGCTGGCATAAATATGTCCCTACAGCAACTGGTCACCAGGTTGGGGGAGAATCTTTTTTCCTAATTTTTATTTTTTTATTTTTTTTTATGTTAAAAATAAAAATGTTTTTGTTCAGAACTAATTGTTTTCTTGAATCTTGCTTTCCTTGTTAGGTTCATTAATCATTATGTGATGTTTATCTAAATGAACTAGTCCATTTATTGTTACTAACTTACTAGAGGCCTTATAATTGTCTTTTCTACATTTAACCATCAGGCTGAACTTAGAAAATTTAAGAGATTTCTTTCTACACTATTTCAATGTGCAAAGGGTAATTCCATTTATCTTGTGTCCAGTCACGCCGTTCAGCTTTCCCCCCACCAGAATACTAGTTTCCCCCCACCAGAATGCTAATTATAATGACTAATATGCATGTTATTGTCCTAAAAAGGGGTTGGGAACCCGGGTTCTCCCCCAGGGGACATGTATCAATGGAAAACGAAGTTTTAAAAACGGCCGTTTTTCGTGAGCAGTCATTTTAATGATGCATAAAGTGAGAATAAAAAAGTCAAATATTCCTTTATATATCGTACCTGGGGGGTGTCTAAAGTATGCCTGTGAAGTGGCACGTGTTTCCCGTGTTTAGAACTGTCCCTGCACAAAATGACATTTGTAAAGGAAAAAAATCCATTTAAAACTGCTTGCGGCTTTAATGTAATGTCTGGTCACGGTAATATGGATGAAAATCTTTTAAGAAAAATGGCATGGCTACCCCATCACCCCCCCCCTACCCCAGCCCATTACCAGCCCCTTTGGGTCTTGTATGGATATTAAGGGGAACCCCGTACACAAAATAAAAAAGGCCCTATATACTCTGAACAAGTAGAATCTGTTTGTAATTTTGAACAGTAATATTATAGAACAGCAATGACGGGTATATACAGGTGTATACTGTGCCACTAACTCCTGCAGATGCCTGTATTTGAGAACAGCAATGACGGATATACAGGTGTATACTGTGCAGAAGGCTCAGCAAAAATGACACTGACACTGTCCCCTGCCTATCCTTCTCTGTCCCTGTACCAACACACTGTAAATGCACAAGGTTTAGCAAAGAATATCAATGACACTGTCCCTGCCTATCCTTCTCTGTCCCTGTACCAACACACTGTAAATGCACAAGGTTTAGCAAAGAATATCACTGACACTGTCCCTGCCTATCCTTCTCTGTCCCTGTACCAACACACTGTAAATGCACAAGGTTTAGCAAAGAATATCACTGACACTGTCCCTGCCTATCCTTCTCTGTCCCTGTACCAACACACTGTAAATGCACAAGGTTTAGCAAAGAATATCACTGACACTGTCCCTGCCTATCCTTCTCTCTCCCTGCACGCCAACACACTACACAAGGCCGCCGCGCTGGCGGGCTTTTATAGTGTGGGGCGTGTACTAAACCCCCCTGAGCTATAATTGGGCACAGGCATCCTGCCTGTGGCCAATTATGCCTCTCCTCACTGCCGGCGCTGTGATTGGCCAAGCATGCGGGGTCACAGTGCATGCTTGGCCAATCACAGCGCCGGGATTGCACTGCGATGGCGCAGTGTATTGTGGGCCGTTCGCGTCACTCGAATTTGTCGTGAACGGCCCAAAACGTTCTATCTTCGGCGAACGATCGAACAGCCGATGTTCGAGTCAAACGTATGTTCGACTCGAACACGAACCTCATCCCTTCAGAATACACAGCAGATAGTAACAGCAGGGGTTAACCATACAGTCCTCAACAGTTCACAGGGCATAGGTTGCAGGCTTGCAATCATGAGGGCAACAGTTAACCGGACAGAGGTTCCCAGGCGAGTGCAATCACAAGGGGCAACAGTTCAAAGGGCAGTCATCATTTCCAGGGCTTGAGTAACATGGCAGCAGGGTAGATTACTCACACTGGTGACTTCGGACAATTGCAGATGGTCATGAAACAGGTGGAGGATCAGAGAGGGCCCTGGTGTCCCCAGGGTCAGAGATGGCAAATGGGAGGGGTCCTGGGCATATGGATGCAGTTGAGCAGTGACCAACTAGTCTATCTTGCATAGAGTCACGTTTCCAGCTGTATGCTTCTTTGTTCTATGTTGTGTTGGTAACAAATTCTGATCCTTGAGTTGACAGTCTCTCCATCAAGAGGAACTGTCATGCTGTTGAGGTCATCTTTAATCATTGTCTCTTATTTCCAGACCATCATACAAAAATGGTTAAATTAGCACACGTTGCTATTTGTATTTACTAAGACAGCAACACGTGAGCAGTAGCGCCACGTCAAGGCTTCAACCCTTGCTACTGTCCATTCACACAACATTCATTCATACAATCACGCACGCTCTAGTCACTCTACACAACACTCATTACAAAAAAGGGTGATGGAAGGAATAAAGGGAAAAATTTGGATTGCTTAAAACAATATAATTCTATTTAAATCTTGGGGTCACACTAAAGACAACTGCTATTGTCAAGTGGTAAGAAAAAAAAATGCATTTTCCTCAACATTTGGATGGTTCCTCTGAGTCCCATCTATCTTCACATGGTGATAATGATTCAGGTCTCACAAGTTAAGGGTAGGGTAACCAAGCTTGGGGAGGTTAAATTTCAGGAAAGTTATTTGTTCCATCAAATGGGGTGTCAGTTGTGCACGGTGTGGATTAAGGATGTTCCCAGTAATAGAGAAAACTCTCTCACTTTGCACAGTGGTTGGAGGACAGGATAGTAGTTGCTGGGCAACCAGACAAAGACCAGGCCACAAACTTTTCTTACTATCCCAATAGGTCAAAGGGTCCTCTGAAGGAAGCAAAGGTGCTTCATATAGGTAGGCCCTGACCATTTCAGAGGCACTGCTCTCTTCTCGATTACCTGCTGCTTGACCTGCATCCACCAGATTGTCAAGTGCCTCTACCCAACATGCAGATGCTCCACTTGGTTGTTTTTGAGTGATGGTGCCAGGTCTTGGAATAGCAGACATGGCAGGTGAATCTTCCAAACTGGCCTCATCCGGCATACATCTCTGTTGCTGCAAATTACGGACCCTTTCAATCAATTTTTCTTTCCAGTAGGAGAGGCTGTTGTCTCTGAGTGCCAGTTTACCTTTGATCCTGGGATCACATAGGGAAGCCAGCATGAGTTCAGGGCTTTTGCGGACACGATCATTTAGCCGATCTTTTAAGTTGGCTTGTAGTTTTCTGATGAAAGACGCTACATCGGCATGAAGTGGGCTGCCACAAAGAGGCTCACTGTTTTCTAGGAACGATCCCATCTTATCTATGAGATAGGTAAACAAGGGTATGACCTGTCCTAGGCTGGCATTGCTCTGACTCAAGTTTTCCGTCACATTCCGAAAGGGTTTTAAGACAGAAACGAGCTGCCCAATTATACACCAGTCATCACGTCCCAGTGTGGAATCAATCCCAATGCTGTGGCGGGATGATAGATTGTGGATGGCTGTCTTTTGCTCCAAAATGCGTTCCAGCATTTCCAGGGTATAGTTCCACCGGGTGCTGACATCTTGTTTCAGTCGATGTATGGGGAGCCCTGATTGTTCTTGCTCCTCCCTCAACAGTTGACTAGCCCGTACACTGCGGTGGAAATGCCCTGCAATCTTCCTGCAAAGGTCCAAGATTTGAGCAATCTTGTTGTTTTTCTCCACTGGGATTGCACCCTTGACCACTAAATGCAGTATGTGTGCAGAACAGCGGACACCGACAAAAGATCCATCTTGGAGCGCTTTAACCATGTTTGAACCTCCGTCTGTCACTATGAACCCAACAGAAACATTGGTGACTGCCAGCTCTCCAAACCAATTGGCCAACATTGATCTAATTGCTCGCAATATGTTGGCAGAGCTGTGTTTGTCATCACGGACTTCTGTGTGGAGCAGGAAAGCTTGATAACCCTGCTGGTCCTGCGCTGCAGACCGTCCTGATGACGTTTGAACACTTACACTAGTGCCACCAACAACAGGCACAGTGGCCTGCCACCAGTGTGCAGTCAAAGACAGGAAAGCGTGTTGACCGCTGGGAGCTGTCCACAAATCAGTGGTCAAATGAATTGTCTGACCCTCGGCTTTGGCCATTCTTTCCTTTAATACTGCAACGCACGAATGGTATAGTGCTGGAATAATCTTTCTGCTGAAAGTTGTTCGTGCAGGAACAACGTATCGTGGAGCAAGGGCATGCATGAGCTGTTTAAACGGCTCCCCTTCAATCATGCGAAAAGAGGCTCCTCCAACAGCAATGAATTGGCCAATGAGGCGGGTGATCTTGTTGGCCTGCTGTTTTGACATGCCCTTGGAACTAAAGCCAACAAAACTATCTAGGGTAGGCTGATGATGTCCTTGGGAGGATGAGGAGCCTGATTGGGTCTGCAGTGGAACTACTGCACGTGTATGGCTTGTCTTAAACGAACCCTCTCTATTGGCTGTGCTCTGAGTAAGTGGTGTGGTTGAAGAGGTACCACCAGTACATTCAGAGTCCGTTATGCTGCTTCCTGCGCTACCATCTTCTTTTTCTGCCTCTGCCCGCAGTAAAGTAGAGTGGTGGTAATTTTTAATGTGTAGGTTCATACCAGCATTGGTTAAATGTCCCAACTTTTTACCCCTACTCACTTGCTTCCCACACAATTTGCACTTTGCAAAGAACCCGCCTTCCAATGTTTGAAAGTATTTCCAAACGTTGCTGCGGCGGGATGAAGCCCCTTGACCCTGTTGATCTCTAGTATGGGCTGATATAGCTGCAGCAGGTAGCACACCAGTGGTGGAAGCTGTTGCCACTACAGTTACACTTGGTGAACTAGTGCTAATGGCAGGGGTGCTGGGGAGGTCGGTGTTATCATCACAGGATTCTTCCTCTATAATAACAGAGGGAGAAGGGGAGTTAGCAGCAGATGAAAAAAGTGAACTGCTCCCTGTCCTACTCCTCACAGAAAATCCCTCTTGCACTTTCTGTAAGTCATGCTGTAACTCTTGTGGGGTAAGACTGTATAAAACGTCTGCAGTGGTTGGGGAAAGAGGAGCATCACATTCAAAATCATTCTCTTGGGGCAATGAAGAAAACGTCTCACACTCTGTCTCTGCTGATGTCTCCCTCAATTGCTTCTTTGGGGAGCTGGGCAGTGGCACTGGCACTGGCAGTGTCATTGGTGGTGGTGATTGTATCGGCAACTCCACTTGTTTTATAGTATGTTTCTTGCCTATCCCATAAAAATAGGAAGCCATGACACCTGTAGAAGAAGGCGCTGCACTGGCAGTGGAAGCAGCAGCAGATGGTGGTGGTCTGGCAGGAGGAAAACTAATAGTAGAACTGGTGGTGGTGGAACTAGCTTTGCTGGTGGCAGTGGTGGTGACATCCACTGTTGTGGATAGCATGTTTGTGGCGGCAGAAGTGTCAGAGACACTAGTAGCAGAGACCTTGCCACTTTTTTTAGCAAGGCGTCCACCACGACCGCGACCATTACCTCTACCTGCCTTCACTTTTCTCATAGAATGGTACATTGCTGTTGCTGTATATAGTTCAAATAGAAAATGGACTGGTGATAGTGATCACTGATCAGACAGGTAACAAGATAGGGTATATAGAACTTATATAGAATCTCAATCTATAATATAGAATCTATAATAATAAACCCCCTCCCCCTCCACAACACGGTCGGGCAGCCTCTGAGGCTATCACAATACTAGCAAGTTCACTAGTAGTTCACAACACTAACACAATAGCAGCAGATTATTATGAAAAAGTGAACTTGATCTGTAGCTTGTGCTTATGCTTAATTGCTAATAATTCAGGTTCTCTGAAAAACGGACCAGCAAGATTAACTGTCTTCTGAAATGATTCAGCGTGTGTGTCTCTCTCTGCTAGCAATCGTAAGTGAAAGTAAGTTGGCTGTACATGTGTACTTAGTTCCAGCTATTTTACTGCTCCTCCTCTTTGGTTACAATCAGCCAATAACATTCATCATCATCATTATTTTTAGTTTACTTCCCCCACCCAATTCCAGCAGCAAATTATCTTTTTTCCCTATATCGAATCTATTCTCTCTACAATGTCGAATCTATTCTCTATAATGTCGAATCTATTCTCTCTATAATGTCGAATCCTTTCTCTCTATGTCGAATCTTTTCTCTCTATAATGTCGAATCTATTCTCTATAATGTTGAATCTATTCTCTCTATAATGTCGAATCCTTTCTCTCTATGTCGAATCTTTTCTCTCTATAATGTCGAATCTATTCTCTATAATGTCGAATCTATTCTCTCTATAATGTCGAATCCTTTCTCTCTATGTCGAATCTTTTCTCTCTATAATGTCGAATCTATTCTCTATAATGTCGAATCCTTTCTCTCTATGTCGAATCTTTTCTCTCTATGTAGATTAATCTTGGAAGTTAAGGTTAGGCACATTCGACCACAGTTTCGATAGATACAGATTGTTATTGTTAGCGTCGTGTCGAATCTCCTATCTATATCGAACTGTTGTCGCAACGAAAACGAAAATAAAGCATTTGTTTATGTCGGATCTTTCGGTTTTCGTATTCTGTGCTTTCGTTTTCGTTTGTTAAAACGATAACGAAAATACCTGAAAATCGGACGAAAATGCATTCGGACGAAAACGAATGCACATGTCTACAAGAAAGTAGGATTTTTAAAACAGCTTACCTGTAAAATCCTTTTCTTGGAGTACATCACGGGACACAGAGCTCCCACCCCTCTTTTGGGGACACGTATTGCTTTGCTACAAAACTGAGGTACTCCCGGATGGGAGGGGCTTATATAGGGGAGGGTACTTCCTGTTTTGGAAGTTGCCAGTGCCAGCACCTGAAGGTAATTCTATATAACCCACATAGTAATGACTATGCTGCTCTGTGTCCCGTGATGTACTCCAAGAAAAGGATTTTACAGGTAAGCTGTTTTAAAAATCCTACTATTGCTCATTCATTTTGTAACTAAATGCAGATCAAAGAACAATGTGTATATGTAGTAGGGGTGCAACGGATCAAAAAACTCACGGATCGGATCAGAGCCATGGATCGGATCATTTTCAGAACGGCAAAAAAAAAAAAAGGAAAAAATAAATAAAATAATGTTATACCCACCGGGTTTTTCGATTTCACAGTTATTTTCAACACAAAACTGAGCTTATTTGCTTAAATACAGTATTTGTAAATCCAACGGACTCTTTACATGTTAAATTTTAAAAGCAGCAGCAAACTTGCTGACCTTACCTGGTTGCTAATGTGACAGAACACCTCTGATTTTCACATTTATCTAAATGTTAAATGTGAAAATCAGAGGTGTTCCGTCACATTAGCAATCATGTAAGGTTTGCTGCTGCTTTTAAAATTTAAAATGTAAACAGTCCCTTGGATTTCCAAATAATGTATTTAAGCTTATAAGCATATAAAATACCTGAAATCTAAAACTCTGTTGGGTGTAACAAGATGTCCGCTTCTCCCCTTCATAGTAATGAGAGTGAGGAGTGTGGGGTGGAGCAAGATGGAGGCGGCAAAACGTCACTACAGCGGCAGCCGCCAGGTGTACAAAGATGGCCGCCGCTCCGGAGCTAGGTTAGATTCATTGGGCGCCAGACACTTCTTGAATGCAAATAGATTTTATTTCTCTTAAACAGAACTTTGGGAAAGAGGGTTAGGGCCAGGGTTAGGGCCAGGACATCCTTCAGGAAGTTGAAATGTCAATTAGCAGACTAGCAGACTCCAAGACTTCTACAGGAGGACAGCCATGCAAGGAAAGGCACCCAGCAAGACGCCACATCTGCATGTGTAGGAATGCTGTCTCCTATGGCAACAGTCTTTAACAGTTTCTAACATAAAGCATAACAGTTTCTTCACTTCCCCTACAGGCACTTCTTGTAGTTCTTCAGCCCACTGACCTCCCAGTCTTTCTCTCTCTAGACTAGATGATTGACTGGCACTGAATCCCTTGAGCTCCTCCAATCTTCACTGTAGTATCTTCCTCAAGCGTCACCCTTCCTTCCCTGCTGGGTCCCTAGCTTGGTACTCCAGATACTTATCAAGCTTCACCCCACTGGCCTGCTCGGTCCCTGGCTTGACACACAAGGCTGTTCTGCAAGCGTCACCTCTGCTGGCTGGGTCCCTGGCTTGACACCTGCTGAAGTTTCCCGATTCTTCACCATCCCCGATTGGTGAGAATTCTGCTCTGGCACTTGCTTCAGTTACTCACTGTGGTCCATGGAAATAAGGCGGCTGGTCCCTTAGTGGTGACAGCTTCCCCTCTACCTCCAACAATGACAGATTCTTCGGCTGACAGAACCGTTACTTCTGGTTGGACTGCAAGCCGCAATTCCAACCCTGAGCTGCTCTCTTGCTTCTGGATAGGCCCTCAGACAGCTAACAGCCAGATATGCCGGGGATAGGCCCAAACTCCAGTCTAGCAGTCCGAGCAATATAACACAGACGTCCAGGTGGCAGAGAAAACTGATCACCTAACTCCCTGTTCAACCCATATACCCATAATCTGACCTTGCAGTGCCCTTGTCTTATCTAATGCCACCA
The DNA here is from genome assembly GCA_029206835.1 of Rana muscosa. NCBI lineage: Eukaryota > Metazoa > Chordata > Amphibia > Anura > Ranidae > Rana > Rana muscosa. The sequence continues at coordinate 211,445,538 of CM055123.1, read as the reverse complement.
AGTGACTGGCCACCTAGCGGCAAAAGAGAGAAGTGCAGCAATTACAGACTTATGCGGCGTACACACGATCGTTTTTCATGCCATTATTTTTCCCGATGTTTTTCACGTCGTTTTTTTTCATGTTTCCTCTCAAGCCTGTCTTGCGTACACACGATCATTTAAAAAAACGTTCAAAGCAAAGCGCAGTGACGTATACCACGTACGACGGCACTATAAAGGGGAAGTTCCGTTCTAATGACGCCACCCTTTGGGACGCTTTTGCTAATTCCGTGTTACCGCGTGTTAGTAAAAGTTTGGTGAGAGAGACGATTCGCGCTTTTCAGTCTTCGTGCTTTGAAGATCGTTTTGTGGAGTTCAGTTTGTGCTTGTGGGTTCGTATCTGTCTTGCAGTGCTTGAAGTCAGTTCGTATCTGTTTATTCAGTGCGTTCTTGTCTGCTCATTACTGTTTTTCAGCTTGTTCTTCATAGGCCTTGCTGTTCTTCCGTTCGTTCTTCTAGTTCGTTCTAAACTGCCGACCGTTATCTAGCCATGTTGCGGCTACGTACTCGTCGTAGAGTTCGTGCTGTAGTTGGTGCAGGGGTTCATGCTGTATCCCGACTCCATGCCATAAACAGGGTCAGGAGGAGTTCATGGACCAAGAATTGGTTGCTCCAGCGGCACCAGTTCTGTCATATGCCTTTGTTGCGGGAGATCAGGGAGAATTATCCTGAGGACTACAGGAATTTTCTCCGGATGTCTGACCCCGTATTTCAGCATCTGTTGGCTTTGGTGTCCCCCTACATTACCAGGCAGGACACCGTTATGCGTGAAGCCATCAGTGCTGAGCAGAGGCTCATTGCCACGTTGTGATACCTGGCCACTGGGAGAAGCCTGCAGGACTTAAAGTTCTCCACAGGCATATCCCCCCAGGCTCTGGGTATCATTATACCAGAAAGAGTTCTGCCATCCTCCAAGTTTTGCAGGAGGACTATATTAAGGTAAGTGCTCTTATTTCAAACATCACATTGTATGTATTTATTTGTATTAATTTTTTGATGGGGTTTATTAGCAGTCCCTAATTCCCATGATTCTTAGCTGCAGGGAATGTCCCCTTTCTCCACATGCAAATTTATTTTTTGGAAATTTTTCATTAGGCCTACATTAAAATTTACCTTACTTAACCTCTCCAGCATGCTATCCTGGGGCCATACCCACCTTGCCTAGTCATTTCCATGTATTTTAATCTATGCTCCATCGTAGTGCTTTACCCTAAACGCCCCCTAAAGATTGCCTAGGAATGTTACATTTTTCACTAATTCATACAGAGTGCTACAGCCTTCATTTGTGATCTCCCCAACTCATCTTCAACCCCCCCCCATTTTATTTTGTGTTTTTTTTTGGTTTGTTGTTGCTTACTAATAATGTTTTAATTTTTTGGTTTCTCCCAATGTTGGCCATGAATGCTTTTCTTAAATCTGCTTTCAATGTTTCTGTCTCAAAGTATTCATTTATTTTGGATTTCATTCCACAGTTCCCTTCTACGCCACATGAATGGCAGAATGTGGCATCGGAGTTTGCCCAACGATGGAACTTTCCAAACTGTGGAGGGGCCATCGACGGCAAACATGTTCGGGTCGTCCCACCACCCCATTCGGGATCCTTTTATTACAATTATAAGGGGTTCCACAGCATCGTGATGATGGCAGTGGTGTCGGCCACCTACGAATTCCTCTATGTGGACGTTGGCAAGAATAGCAGGATGTCTGATGGAGGAGTTTTTGCACAGACGGAGTTTGGGGAACGGCTCCTTTTGGATCAGCTGGCCTTGCCACCAGCGGAGCAGAATGTGGAGGGACTCCCATTTGTGTTTGTGGCGGATGAGGCGTTTGGCCTGGGTCCCCATTTGATGAGGCCATTCCCGCAATGCACCCTCACCCCTGAGAGGAGGGTGTACAACTATCGGCTGGCCAGAGCAAGAAGGGTGGTGAAAAATGCCTTTGGCATCATGGCCAGCCGCTTCCGCCTGTTCCTCACCTCCATCCACCTTGCCCCTTACAAATAGAACCATGTTGTAATGGCTTGCTGTGTGCTACATAATTATCTCCGGGTGCATTCCACAAATTATCTGACTTTGGCTGGGCCTGAGGCCTCATTAATGGAGGCAGAACATCTTGTGGCCCTGGAAGCTGGCCGTCCAGGCTTGGCCCCCCAAACCGGACGTGAGGTCCGTGACAAATATGTGGATTATTTTGTGGGTAGGGGGGCCATTGAAATGCCTGATGACTTTTAACCTTTTAATTTAGAAAAATAAAACTTTATTTTTCTCAAAGATTGGTTTGGTGTTTTAATTTAATAATGGTTTATGTTTCTCGTAGGTTTACCTAGTGCACTTGTATTGCCATGTGTATTGTGCATTCTTAATTAGCCTTCATTGTCAGTGTAAACACAAAACATTGATTAGTTCACTTTGCACAACATTTACATAATAAAGCCACAACTTCTTGATAACAAAATACCATTTTTTGTTTTTGTTTTGGACAATTCCTTTTAAATGTAGATGTCCCAAACATTTTTTGCTTGTTAAAACGCATGAACAGCCATGCATACAAAAAAGATCTTTAAAAATATAGTGAAAAAATAAACATGTACTAGTCCTAAAAGGTTCAATGAAAAACATACCTGCCAAAACACAGCAAGTTCAACGTTATTTTTTTTAAAAACATTAGACACGCCCAAGCACAGCCATGATCTTTTGTAGCCTTTCCTCCACCCGCTTGGTATTTTCCCTGATCTCTATCAAGTCTCCCTTTAATTTTTTAAGGTCACGACAGCAGATCATCAGGTATTGGATCAGGATCTGGGCACTGTGATGTGTCAAATTTTTGGGGTCTTCGGCCAGAACTGCACCTACATTAAAAAAAAAACATGTAGTATAGAATATGTAGGCCTACATCTATTAACCTGCATCTAACTGGTTTTAAACTGACCTGTTGAGGTGCCACTTTCCACTTCCACAACCTCACGTTCCTCTCCATCATGTGGGTCTGGGGGTATTGTTGAAGGTGTTGGATTTAGAGGCTCATCTGACGTAGCTTTTTGAAGCCCTATGGAGATTGCAAGAAAAGGTATAGTTTCATTAGTAACGAAGATTTTTTGGAGAAAACTAAACCATGAACAAATAATTTGGAAACATTATTTTGAAGTGTGGTCCATTTTTCAATGTACCCCCAGTGACAACGGGAACACATGATTGGATACATAGCCAAAAACATAGCATATACTTTTTTAACCAAAGTGTGACACATTGTAACACCCCAAAGTATACAGGTCCTTCTCAAAAAATTAGCATATTGTGATAAAGTTCATTATTTTCTGTAATGTACTGATAAACATTAGACTTTCATATATTTTAGATTCATTACACACAACTGAAGTAGTTCAAGCCTTTTCTTGTTTTAATATTGATGATTTTGGCATACAGCTCATGAAAACCCAAAAATCCTATCTCAAAAAATTAGCATATTTCATCCGACCAATAAAAGAAAAGTGTTTTTAATACAAAAAAAAGTCAACCTTCAAATAATTATGTTCAGTTATGCACTCAATCCTTTTGCAGAAATGACTGCTTCAATGCGGCGTGGCATGGAGGCAACCAGCCTGTGGCACTGCTGAGGTGTTATGGAGGCCCAGGATGCTTCGATAGCGGCCTTAAGCTCATCCAGAGTGTTGGGTCTTGCGTCTCTCAACTTTCTCTTCCCAATATCCCACAGATTCTCTATGGGGTTCAGGTCAGGAGAGTTGGCAGGCCAATTGAGCACAGTAATACCATGGTCAGTAAACCATTTACCAGTGGTTTTGGCACTGTGAGCAGGTGCCAGGTCGTGCTGAAAAATGAAATCTTCATCTCCATAAAGCTTTTCAGCAGATGGAAGCATGAAGTGCTCCAAAATCTCCTGATAGCTAGCTGCATTGACCCTGCCCTTGATAAAACACAGTGGACCAACACCAGCAGCTGACATGGCACCCCAGACCATCACTGACTGTGGGTACTTGACACTGGACTTCAGGCATTTTGGTATTTCCCTCTTCCTCCAGACTCTGGCACCTTGATTTCCGAATGACATGCAAAATTTGCTTTCATCCGAAAAAAGTACTTTGGACCACTGAGCAACAGTCCAGTGCTGCTTCTCTGTAGCCCAGGTCAGGCGCTTCTGCCGCTGTTTCTGGTTCAAAAGTGGCTTGACCTGGGGAATGCGGCACCTGTAGCCCATTTCCTGCACACGCCTGTTCACGGTGGCTCTGGATGTTTCTACTCCAGACTCAGTCCACTGCTTCCGCAGGTCCTCCAAGGTCTGGAATCGGTCCTTCTCCACAATCTTCTTCAGGGTCCGGTCACCTCTTCTCGTTGTGCAGCGTTTTCTGCCACACTTTTTCCTTCCCACAGACTTCCCACTGAGGTGCCTTGATACAGCACTCTGGGAACAGCCTATTCGTTCAGAAATTTCTTTCTGTGTCTTACCCTCTTGCTTGAGGGTGTCAATCATGGCCTTCTGGACAGCAGTCAGGTCGGCAGTCTTACCCATGATTGCGGTTTTGAGTAATGAACCAGGCTGGGAGTTTTTAAAAGCCTCAGGAATCTTTTGCAGGTGTTTAGAGTTAATTAGTTGATTCAGATGATTTGGTTAATAGCTCGTTTAGAGAACCTTTTCATGATATGCTAATTTTTTGAGATAGGATTTTTGGGTTTTCATGAGCTGTATGCCAAAATCATCAATATTAAAACAAGAAAAGGCTTGAACAGGCAGCAGCTTTAGATGCCCACAGTTAAAATGGTTGCAGCCAGACTCAGTGAAGGGAGATTTCTGCAGCATATTTGGCAAGTACAGAATCACAGTATATATAAAATAATATGCAAAGTGGTTGGAGGGAAGCTTTAGAATGGCAAAGATGTTTTTATTACAAATTATGTGTGCAGTTCCTCTTTAAGGCCGGGTTCACACCTATGCGAATTGGTTGCGGCTTACACCGCATCCAATTCGCATAACATTAAAAAATACATTCTTTTCAATGAGGCTGGTTCACATATGTGCGATGCATTCGCACTGCGCATTACCAAAAAACTGTGTGCGTTTTCTAGACATTGCGGTGTGGCTTAGGTGCGAATTCAGGTCCATTATATTCTATGGCCACGCATCTGATTCGCAGATGTCTTCCGTTCTGAACAGGACTTTTTTCAATGCTCACTACACTTCCCCCCCCCCTCTCCCAGGTCAGCAAGTTTGCATGTTCCACCGCACACAAAACGCTGAACAGCTCTCTTATCTCCTTGCAGAGATAACAGAGCTGAAATTCGCACCGCACAAGTGTGAACCCAGCCTTAGACAAAAGTCCGGTGAACTTTTGACTACTAAGAACGCGGTGACGTAAAAGACTATGACGAGACGACAAAATCAAGTTCTATGCTTCCGAGCATGCGTCAAATTGTTTCCGAGCATGCACGGTTTTTTTCTCGTCGGAAAAGCATACGGTTTTCCCGCTAGGATTTTTTCCTGACGGGAAAAAAGAGATCCTGCTCTGCTTTTTTTGGGCAGTTTTTCCGCCGGAAAAACTGCGATGGAGCATATACCTGGCCGGGATTCCTGGCCAAAAGCTCTCATTGCAGTTTTCCCGTCGGAAAAAACGGTTGTGTGTACAGGGCACCAGGAATGAAACGACGGGGACAAAAAAATCCCTAGTTAAGTCTCCAAAAAGGGTTGCAGATTACATTCTATGTTCAAACAATGTGGAACTGAAGAAGCTAAATTGTATATGCACATCTTTTCCTTCTGAAGGATGATAGTGTCAAAATCTCCCCTTCTTACTGGTAGGTTTAACACATAGATACCTTTGACCATTAAGCCTTTTGGATTACCTTGATATTATTGCATGAAATGCACAGCCAGGGGACGTTCATCATCCTTTTTCTTAATACTTGTGATTAGGGATGGGCCGAACGACCGCCTGTTCAGTTTGCAGCAGAACTTTTGAACATCGCAAAAGTTCGGAACTGAATAATGAACCCCATTGAAGTCTATGGGACCCAAACGTGAAAAATCAAAAGTGCCCGTTTTGAAGGCTTATATGCAAGTAATTGGGCATACAATGGTTATGGGGGTCCGGGTACTGCCCTGGGGGACATGTATCAATGAAAAAAGTTTGTAAAAAAAAGCTTAAAGTGAAAGTGTAAAAATTAAAAATTCCTTTCAATATAGTGTCTGGGGGGTCCCCTTAGTCCACCTGTAAAGTGGCACATCTGTACTGTGTATAGAAGCTGCTGCAGCAATAATTGCATTTATAAAGCCCAAAAAATAAAACTTTTCCTGCAAACTTTCTTTATTTTGTAAGCAACCGCTTGCAGAGCCAGTCTGTATGATGAGGCCACAATGTAGTGCACTGGGAACAACATTAGAGATTTTTTGGATAAATTCTGGTGTCTCTATCACAGACTTTGGATAGAAGTAACAAATGTGAAAAAATTGTTCTTTGGGTGTCGTGGCGCCTTCACACAGTAACGCTATAGAGGTACTCTTGATGAAAGCAAGAACTGTCCTTGCTGTCAAAAATTGCAATGATATGCACCTATCAAACAGGTGCATAAAAATTGTTTGACAGTACAAGGCCCAGCATCTAAATGCAAGCTTGTCAAAGATGCTGGCTCTATAACTTTTGCCTTTCCGACTGGTGGATTCTGCCCCCTTCCACGAATTTGCAAAATTTGCTATACTGCAATGGCAGGTTCCCAGTCACTATTTCTTTTCACGTAAGGTCATTCCAGTTCTCTACCATCACATGGAAGGCAATGTTGTGGCATCGCTGGGCAAGGCAGTCAGCCGCAAAGTCAAGGTTACTGCGACACGTGGTCCAGCAAGCATGGGCAGGGACGATATATTGAGTTCACAGCACACTGGGTAACTCTGCTTGCAACTCAGAAGGATGCAGGATAGGGCTTAGTGCTGCAGCTTGTTGTGCCCTACGTCTCCATACAGCTGGTGATGATGCAAGATTTGTCAGCTCAACCCCCTCCTCCTACTCCTCCTCCTCCTCCTACATACCCTCCTCTGCTGAATTGTCCTATGAACCTCAAGTACCCCTAAGCGTTCAAAGGGCTATTCAATGAGTCAGGCTAAAAGATGCCATGCAGTGCTTTAACTGGTGTGTCTAGGGAACAGGAACCACACTGGAGCAGAGATTCTTGCAGCTCTGCAGGGACATTCCCAGAGGTGGTTCACGCTGCGCCAGCTAGAGCCAGGAATAGTTGTGTGTGATAATGGCCCTTAGACAGGAAAAGTTGGCACATGTGCCATGCCTGGCACATGTCCTCAATTTGGTAGTGCAGTGTTTCCTAAATAGGGTTGGAAGATATACTAAAGCAGGCCAGAAGAGTCTGTAGCCATTTTAGGCGACCGTGCACAGCCAGTGCTCGGTTGGCTGAAATTCAGTGGGAATTCCACCTGCCTGTAAACCGCCTGATTTGTGACATGCCCACCAGGTGGAACTCAACTTTGGCAATGCTGCAGAGGCTGCTCATGCAGCAGATGGCTGTCAACGAGTACCTGTGTGAGTATGGCATAACGACAGGCTCAGACCGGCTCAGCTTTTTTCCCCACGCCAATGGTTGCTCATAAAGGATGCATGCACTGTACTGTCACCATTTGAGGAGGCCACAAGGATGGGGAGCCATGACAGTGCATGCATCAGTGACACAATCTCTGTTGTGTTCCTGCTGGAGCAGACTCTGTGTGGCATTATGGACAGGGCACTCGAGGCAGAGCAGTGGGATGAAGAAGAGGACCTCCTTTCCTCTCAGGGCCCACTTTATGCAGACACAATTGTTCCTATGCCACAAAACACACAAGATGAGAGAGAGGAGGGGGAGGAGGATTCTGTCAGTTTCGGAGGCATTGAAGCAGAGGAAGACATATGTCAAACTAGTAAGAGATGGTTTTCCATCCCCAGAACCCTTGGAAGTAGTACGTGGCTGGGAGGAGGCAGTTCCAGATACTGCAATCCTTAGTGACCCCGAGGAGTCTGCTTCTCATGCCCCCGCAAATTTGCGGTGCACGGGCTCCCTCATGTTTCAAAATCTGCGAAAGGACCCAAGAATACATGGCATAAAGGGAAAGGATTAATTTTGGTTGGAAACCATCCTTGACCACCGTTATAAGGGGAAAGTCTCAGCACTCATCCCGTCCCCACAGAGAGTGCAGAAAATGTAATCTCTTGAGGACACCTTAAAGAGGAGTTTATCAAACACTTTTCCTGACTCTGGTAGGTTACAGTGTCATGGAAAACATAGTTTTGAGGCCTCTGTTGGTCAAGTGAGGAGCGGTGGAGAAGTGATGCATTTCTGAATTTTTTTAGTCCTCGCCGCCCAGGGCTATCAGCTATCAGGGCTATCAGCTTTCACATTCTATCGACAGCGTCTGCATCACATGGTGGAGAGCTTTCCAGTCGACGATCCACTGGCTTACTGGGTCATGAGATTAGACCACTGGCCAGAACTTGCCCAGTATGCTATTGAGCTGCTGGGCTATCCTGCATCCAGCGTGCTTTCCGAACGGGCATTCAGTGCTGCTGGAGGTTTTGTTACTTATCATATAGACATAATAAAAGGTCTGGTGTCACCCCAACATCACCTCCATCCCCAATTCAAAACATATATACATAGGATTCGCCCTGGGACTTTGAGTGAGGTGAGTACGGTTAGCTAAAACCCGTTTTAGGGATAACAGTATGCCTCTGCTCAGAAATAGGGATTTCCCAGTAGCATACCACGCTGTTAATACAGTTGCTAAGTCAAGGGGGGTATCTATCCTTATTTCAAGGAAGATCCCCTGGATATACATAGACTCCTTAGTTGATACTGGGGGTCAATACCTATTTCTTAAAAGGTAAGATTAGAGAGATGGAGGTAACGTTGGTGTCCTTTTATACCCCCAATACACAACAAGATGTTTTTTTTTTTAATATCGTAGGTACACTAGAGCAACTGAAGGGGGGGTGGCGGGGGATTTCAGCTGATTCTAGGAGGGGATTTAAACATGCCCTTGATACCTGGGGAAGATACTTCCTCAGGTACCTTGTCAGTACTACCTGGGTTAAGGAAACGGATGGCGCGGACACTCCAGGGAGAAAGATTGGTAGATGTGTGGCGCCTACTACATTCTGGGGAGAGAGATTACTCATACTATTCATCAGTATATAAGTCATATTCACGGATCGACTTGTTCTTCATCCCCCACTAACAATTACATTCAGTGGTAGAGGCTACAATTGGCGCAATTACTTGGTCCGACCACGCACCAATTCAACTAAAGTATAACATGCCGGGGAGTCGAGGGCTTAACCCAGCGATGTGGAGACTCAACGAAAGTCTGTTACAAGACCCTGTGATGATGGAGGAGGTTGTTAAAGAGGCGACATGCTATTTTCAAACTAATGATACCCCTAAATGTACCCCTGGAGTGATCTGGGAAGCCCATAAGGCGGTGATGCGGGGAGTGCTAATAAAGCATGGGGCTAGGATAAAGCGAGAAAGGGAAGCAAAGCTAACACTTGGGTTGAGAAAGATATACCAACTAGAGTCATTACACAAACATGCCCCCACCTCAGAGGTAGAATGGAATCTTTTGATTGCCCGTAGAGAGGTCACGGAACTACTTATGAACAAAGTCAAAAGAGCAATACAGATTGGATGCAAACAAACACAAATCTGGCAATAAATGTGGCAAACTACTGACAAGAGCCCTGAATGAACAACAGGCGGTGACTTAGGTACCAATAATCATGGGGGAGAAAGGGAAAAAGATAATAATGCCCAAACAAATCGCACAAAGATTCAGAGAATACTATTCCTCCCTCTATAACTTGCTACTAGATACTCCGACACAGACAGGAATAGATACCTACTTCACAACGTCCAGAATGCCCGGTCTAACGCCTATAGCACAACAGGAATTAGAGGCACCAATTACACTTGAAGAGGTACAGGAAGCAGTGAGCGGGGCGAAGGCGGGAAAGGCACCGGGACCAGATGGCTTCACAGCTCAATATTACAAACACTTCCTGACGATATTAAGACCACACCTAGTGAGGATGTATAATGACATGCATTACCGAAGCCCATTTTCTGCGGAGTCTCTTAAGGCCCTTATTACGGTGATCCCTAAGGAGGGAAAAGATTCCACGTTATGCGGAAGTTATAGACCAATATCCTTCCTAAATGTAGATTTAAAATTTTTCGCAAAAAATTCTAGCAACTAGGCTTCAGCGAAGATTACCTTCCCTGATTCATCTGGACCAGGTAGGGTTTTTCCCGACGCGAGAAGCGCGGGACAATACCACTAAGGTTCTAAACTTAATACACGTAGCAAATTTATCAAAACTACTGTGCGTGTTCCTGGGGACAGATGCAGAGAAGGCATTCAATAGGGTTAACTGGCAGTTTATTCTTTCGGTTCTGCGATATATAGGAGTGGGAGAAAATATGCTTTGATGGATTTTAAGTATCTATGCTCAACCAAGTGCTCAAGTAAAGGTAAATGGAGTTCTCTCCCCCCCCCTTCGGAATCACTAATGGGACGAGTCTGGGATGCCCATTGTCACCCCTCCTCTTCGCATTATCCTTAGAACCCTTCCTCTGCAGGATTCAATCAAATCAGGATATTCAGGGATTGACAGTGGAAGGAACTCAGTATAAGATCTCAGCGTATGCTGAAAATATGCTCTTCTCACTGGCTAATCCAATGATATCCCTGCCTAATTTATATACTGAAATGGAGCGATATGGCACCCTATCATATTTCAAGATTAATCTAACTAAGTCAGAGGCTGTGGGAATAGCAATGTCCATGGAGATGCTGGGATCATTGAAATCCAATTACAAATTTAAATGGACGGATCATGCTTTAAATTACCTAGGAACAATGATCCCAGCTGATCTTGCAAAAAGTTTCGAATTTAATTTTCCACCCCTTCTACAAAGGGTTCGTAGCCTCCTGGATAGGTGGCATAAGGGATTCCATTTGTGGCTTGGAAGAGGAAATATACTTAAAATGAACATATTACCAAAATTCTTGTACCTATTTCAAGCATTACCCATTGACATACCTAGACAATACTTTAACCACCTCGCGCCCGCCGTACGAGTATATACGGCCACAAGGTGGTTGTCAATTGCCGGGAGGCGGTTATTATACGGCTTCCTCTAATTTGGCCACTGGGGGCACGCGAGCGCCGCCGGCGACGCGCGCACGTGCCCGGCGCGTCACTGCAATGCTGATGCGCGTGCCTGGCGGCCGCGATGTCCGCCATGCACCCGCGATCGGCTGTTACAGAGGCAAGACATGGATCTCTGTGTGTAAACACAGAGATCCATGTCCTGTCAGGGAGAGGGGACCGATGCTGTGTCCCTTGTACATAGAGACACAGATCGGTCACCTCCCCCAGTCACTCCCCTCCCCCACACAGTAACAATCACTCCAGGGAACACATTTAACCCCTTCCTCGCCCCCTAGTGTTAACCCCTTCCCTGCCAGTCACATTTATACAGTAATCAGTGCATATTTATAGCACTGTTCGCTGTATAAATGTGAATGGTCCCAAAATAGTGTCAAAAGTGTCCGATGTGTCCGCCATAATGTCGCAGTCACAAAAAAAATCACTGATCACCGCCATTACTAATAAAAAAAAATTATAAAAATGCCATAAAACTACCCCCTATTTTGTAAACGCTATAACTTTTGCGCAAACCAATCAATAAATGCCGATTTACCAAAAATATGTAGAAGAATACGTATTGGCCTAATCTGAGGAAATTTTTTTTTTTTTTTTAAATTGGGTTATTTATTATAGCAAAAATCAAGAAAGATTGCTTTTTTTTCAAAATTGTCGCTCTATTTTTGTTTATAGCGCAAAAAATAAAAACCGCCGAGGTGATCAAATACCACCAAAAGAAAGCTCTATTTGTGCGAAAAAAAGGACGTCAATTTTGTTTGGGAGCCACGTCGCACGACCGCGCAATTGTCATTCAAAGCGTGACAGTGCTGAAAGCTGAAATTTCGCCTGGGCAGGAAGGGGGTATATGTGCCCAGTAAGGAAGGGGTTAAACAGATCTACACACTTTTTACTAGATTTATTTGGGCACAGAAACATCCAAGGATCAGAAGATCCTTGTTAACTCTCTCCAAGCAATATGGTGGACTAGCTATACCTGATGTATATAAATATTACCAAGCAGCTATATTGAGCCGAATAATTGATTGGAGTCGACATAGAGATTTAAAGACGTGGCTGAATTTGGAACAAGCACAGAGTAGGGCTTTACTTGATCGAGCACCTTGGTGCTATAAAGAACTGCCATCCATGGTTAAGACACATTCGTTAATAGGCTAGACGATAAAAATGTGCTATGGACTTATTGCTAAAGGGAAGTTGTCAACATTAGAGTCCCCATTATTCCCCATATTGGGGAATCCACAATTTACATTAGGACTGAGGAAAGAATCCTTTGGGGTATTATTAGAAAAGGGGTTATATCAGGCTTCACATTTCCTAGAAACAGGAGCATGGCCTAACTGGCAAATACTGACATCCAGTTACAATCAATATCAATTAGACTTCTGGCGTGCGGTACAATTGAGGCATTTTCTGCAGACTTTACCTCCACCCGATTACTTCAAGCGGAAGTTGACGATATTCGAAGAATACTGTAATGATAAAGGACTACTTTCCCACAATCTTTCAAAGATGTATGACCTGATTATTAGACCATCAGAAGACTTCCAATTGCCATTTTTAGGTAAATGGGAAGTGGAATTGGGTAGAACCTTCTCAGAGGAACAACATATCAGTATAATACGCAATATGTTTGAATCCTCAATGTGCATGAGGACACAAGAAACAAATTATAAAATTGTCTCTCAATGGTACCGAACCCCAGTTTTCCTCCACCGACTCTTTCCGGAGATTACGGACATCTGTTGAAGAGGATGTGAGGAACCTGGGACGTTACTACATATTCTCTGGTCATGCTCCAGAGTCAAGGATTTCTGGGGGGTGGTCGGGAGAACTTGTCAGCAGTTTTGGGAAGAAGAGATACCTGACGACCGGCTTTCTTCTTATTACATGATACCAAAATGCCAGTAAATAGATACAAGGAAATGATAGTATGTAATTTCCTAAATGCGGCGAAAGCATGTATACATGGCACCTGGAAGCAAAGACAACCCCCACTGATAAGACTCTGGCTTAAGAAAGTAGAGGAGATGAATCAAATGGAGGAAATGATATGGACAGCACGACAGAAAAAAGAGACATACTGGAAAACATGGTCCGTATGGAATCTCTTTATTAATTCAAACAAGGGGAGGACGTTTATGGAAGTAGAGTAGAATAGAGGAATAATATACCGCCTGGGGGCCTGGGGAGGAAGGGGAGGGTGCAGTGGAGAGGGAGGAGGGGGGGGACCATGGTTACCAGCGTGGTATATCAGTAAGTCGGGTGACACTCAGGCTCCACCCTCGCTGACGAAGTCCTTCTGGACGTAACGCCGCATACGGGGGGGAGGAGCCTATGCACGGACGTCACCCGCTGCCATCTCTCTGCTGGATAGAGTAATCCAGCTTGTTTTTACATGTTAGCCTCCGGTTTTTATACCTTGCGCAACAGCGCTGATTTTTTATATGTCTCCTTCCTTTACCAATAAACATACGGAGTACACTTAGAATGTCTCCTTCAATTTTTTTGTGGCACACGGACCCTATTGAGATTCATCCAGCACTACACAAGGGAGGATATGCACACTAGATATCACCTCAGCTTTCCTGCTTTACCGTCTTGGAAGGATTCCAGCAGCAGCAGTCACATCCCATCATCCCTGGGTGGATACATGCTCATATGACTTCTCTTAATTGAGAGGTCCACCATTTCTGGTAAGCACATTGTGTATGTGGTGGAGGATTCTATCATCACTTCATTTACAGAGGATTGTATTCTCATCCCATCTCACGAGGAATCTTGTCTCATCTTCTGTTTTACCATTTTGGAACGTTTTGAAGACTTTTTCCTTGGCGATAGGACTTTTGCACAAGTTTTTTATTTTATTTACTTTTGCGCTGCACATACCCTTTGTTTTGTATACTGTTTTTAGGCTTGTGATTACCTAATGTGTTCAGCTGGCATTCTTTATTTCATTTTACACTAGTGGTTGTTTTGTTTGTGCTGATTGTTCTCCATTTATATTCATTCCTTAGTCCGTCCGGGTCAGAAAAAGCAAAGGAAGAGTCTAGCCCCCTTCCCCTATCTCTTTCCTTCCTTTCCCACCCATCCCTTTTTTCTCCTTCCTCCTCCTCCCTTAAACTTGCAATAACGCAATGAAATATACGGCGTTAAACTTGCAGTAACACACAAAACTATATGGCGGTGAACTTTCAGTAACACAATGAAATATATGGCATTAAACTTGCAGTAACGCACAGAATTAAATGGCACCAAACTTGCAGTAACGCAATGAAATATACAATGTTAAACGGTCACTACACACACTCACTGAACTGTCCATAGATTCACACTAATGTAAAGATGAATGGTGGTCACTACACTACACTTACTGAGCTGTCCCTATATTCACACAAATTTAAAGAAGAATGGTGGTCACTACACTACACTCACTGAACTGTCCCTAGATTCACACTAATGTAAAGATGAATGGTCACACTACACTCTCACTGACTGCACTGTCCCTAGATTTACACTAAACTAATATTCTACACTGACAATAGAATCACAATAGCACACTATAGCACACTAACTGTCTATCTAGTAGCACTGAACAAAGACCTGTTCTATCTCTCTACACAGCGATATCAGACTAAAAATGGCCGCTATGGAAAAAATACTTTTATAGTGTGGGGCGGGATTTAGAGCAATGAGCCATGATTGGATACAGTCATCATGACAGTGCTCTGTGCCCTGATTGGGCGAAGCTTTCATTGCTTCAGCCAATCAGGGCTTTCAATGCACTTTGTGGTGGCGCAGTGCATTGTGGTCATTTTGCGGGCTTAACAAACAGTCGAACGACCCGATAATTTAGTTGTTCGGCGAACAGATGAACAGCCAAAGTTCGGCCCGAACTCATGCTCAGGCCAAACCGTTTGCCCATGTAGCGGCCTCCTCACTCCCCTCTTTCTCTCATCTGCGTCTCGTCTCTTGTCTAGGGGTATCTTAGAGGGGAGGGAGCGGGGACACCACGCCTGGCTTCCACCACAGTTGTCAGTGCGGTATAAGCAACGTTCTTGTATTACCTTCGGGTCAGTGTTGTGCACCTGGATCCTCCCTCCAAGAGTCACCTTGAACAATGTCTGTCAGGAAATGAGCCCCACACCATTAAAGTTCAACACTCCTTTATTCTTCTTGAATGAACACAATCAGTTGAACTCCCTTAATAGGAACAGAACAGGAAAGGAGGTGTGGATGCAAATAGGCCCAGACACAATGTAGTTCTCCACTTTCCTTCCTGAAAGTGGGTTACGGTCTCCGCACGAGGGGGAATTTCCTTCCAGGCCGTCTCAGACGAGAGGCTCACCTGTCACCGGCAATATGCTGCACCGGGTCTTCAAGTGAGGAGCTCCCCCCGGTCCATTACGCCTTCCGGATTCAGGAACCCACTCCCGGGGCTCCCTAGGATCTCCTTCCCTCGCGGAACTCAGTGTTGGGCACTGAGCTCCAGACCTCCATTCGAGTACCTCACCCCAGGCTGAAGGTGCCTGGGATGGAACACGACCTCCGGCTGTCCTCTAGGCCTAGGCCACCCAGAGGACCCACACGAACCACCGTCCGCAAGCTGAAGGTGCCTGGGACTCCGAACCCGTGACAAAGATGGCCGGCCCCTTTATGCCCTCTCCCAGCAAGCACGGCGGGTTCCCCGCCCCACCATACCGCTGCCGAGGGAGAACAAAAAGGAGGCACAGCACACAGCAATGATTCAACCCCAGCCCAGGGCAACAGCGCCACCCACTGGGCCGCAGGGAACTAGACATCACTAATGTCTCTGTCAAATTCAAATTTACACCCGGGAAAGTACATACACGCTACACTCTCCCCCTGGTGGTTTGACACTGGTCCCCAGTGTCTGGAGTAAATCATGCCCTTAACGGCTGACATAATCCAATCCAGAAACCGACTAACAATTGTACAAAAATATAAAACTTTTGAAAAAAACTATCCAACTGAAACATTGTGTCTGAGCCCTGTAAAGAAAGAGAATAAAGACAGAAGAGAAACAACAGCACTGATTCATAACTTTGAATCACATATTCACATTTGACTTTTCCCACCCATCCTGACTAAGACCCACCTCATCCTCAGTAAACTTGATGGGATGTTCTCCTGCAGAGGGAAAAGAAAAGATTAACACACATAACCCTGACACCTGTATTTGTGTAATAGAAAAGAAACTTCTCCGAGAAGAAATCCCTTTTCTCCAAAGAGTGAGTGCATGAAAAGTGTCTTAACGTTGCGCAACACTGCCACCTGGTGACAGCACTGCGGTAACTGCACTCGTGGAACTTTCTTCTTTTCTTTTGGCCCTACCTACCCCAGAGTCCATAATCTCTTTCAGGAAAGTGAAAAACAACAGGAACAGTTCTTCATTCCTCTGGGCACAAAAGCAACGGGTCCCAGAAAGTTCAGCAGCATGATAAGAACGGAGTCTCTTTTCTTCTACAGGTAAAAGCGGGGATGCGGCAGAACAAGTGGTTTCAAGTGCTGATCCATGGTTTCCAGATGATACTCCACATCTTCTCCTTCTTTGCGCCGGATCAACACCTTATCTGCATGGATGTGTCGTCCCAACATCCATTCTGCCTTGCAGTCTTTAAAACGTTGAGAGGCCTTTGGAGAGCATGCCAGGTACCTGCGGGCGTGGGGAACCTGAAGGTGGGTCCACACAAAGTCATTGTACCAGTGCTCCTGGCACACTTCCACCTCATAAAGCAGTTCCTTTGATAAGTATGGATACTCCCATCCATAGTCTGCAGCAACCTTCTGACCAAACAGCCGTTGCAATCTCGCCAAAGGAGGCATGTTAGCTTTGTCCCCTTCACCAGGCAAAACTATCGAATCCGGGTGGCGAGGGACCTTGATCACATCTGATCTGGGCATAGGTGCCCGCAGCAGCAGTCTCTTTTCCCCGGCCTTCGATACAGATTGCACCGGGGATGTAGAAGCAGGTTGGGGACCGGACCTCTCTTCAGGCGCTGATGCCTCCACCCGGGGTGTACTTTCCCCTGTTGACATGGGTGGATCTCTGATCCTCCGAGATGAAGCGAGAGGTACTTTGTCCCAGCCCTTCCCGGCAAACAAATCGTCTATGTCAGCGTCGTCTCCCATGTCCGAGAGCGACTCCAGGTCAGAGGTGTCACACTCCTCCGTGGGTATGTAGCCGGTTGTAGAAACGGAGCCACCACCTCCCGCGGATTCGCTAGGCCATGACTTCCCGACACTTCCGCCCACACACCAAGTCTCCCCGCCTGGCTTACCTCGACCTTTACTTGAAGCGGGACGTCCGTAACTCTTGTCGACGGATCCATCCGGGCATAAGCGGGCGAGACGGTCCACCACAACCGCTGGTCGGGGCTACCATGCCGGTCTTTCTCTTCGGTGGCGGACGCTGCGAGACAGCGGTGACCGAGTCAGCATCCTCGGATTTCTCCCATTGGGGTTTTACGACCTCCTCCGCGGTCGTTGCAGTGTGCGTAGGGATGGCTCTCACAGCAGTGATTCCTCCTCTCTGAGTGGTGTTTTCTGCAGCACGGCCGGGGTATATGGTTCTCGGCCTCTCCACCGCCGGATCCACTTCGAACAGGAACTCCCCACAGGCCTCACATCGCCCGAATGGCTTCAGCTGGCACACCAGTCCCGAACAGCCGGGACAAATCACACCCAGGGCCTCAACGTCCATGCACGAGTACAGGGCGAATCGACCCCTTGGCTTTAGCCGGATCCCTGTATCTGTTACCGGAGCAGCAGCAGTCAATGTCGTGGTGGAAGGGTGAACTGGAATCCACGATGTATGTCCGAACATGGTGACCTGTTGCTAATCCATCGCACACTGCAGAGTTTTTGCGCCAATGTCCCACGTGTAGTCCTTCACACGTATTGGACTCCTCCCCTTTGCTCCAGTTTGCAGGCTTTTCTTCTTTTCTGAGTCTGAGTCACGCCCACGAACTAAGCAATGGGGGTGTGCCTGGTGGCGCAGTGCAATAGAAGCCCCCACGTGTAGTACTTCACACGGCTGAACTTCCCCCTCTTTTCACTCTTCTGCGCGGGCCTTTCCCTTCATTGGGTCATGTCCACGACTTCGAGCAGGGATGCACTTCGGCCAATGAAGGCCTGCCTATTCGCTTAACTCTTCCAACAGACACGTTCAATACTGTGGTGCACAAACACTATACCGGACCCGAGCCCCCAGGTGTAGCGGCCTCCTCACTCCCCTCTTTCTCTCATCTGCATCTCGTCTCTTGTCTAGGGGTATCTTAGAGGGGAGGGAGCGGGGACAACACGCCTGGCTTCTACCACAATTGTCAGTGCGGTATAAGCAACGTTCTTGTATTACCTTCAGGTCAGTGTTGTGCACATGGATCCTCCCTCCAAGAGTCACCTTGAACAATGTCTGTCAGGAAATGAGCCCCACACCATTAAAGTTCAACACTCCTTTATTCTTCTTGAATGAACACAATCAGTTGAACTCCCTTAATGGGAACAAAACAGGAAAGGAGGTGTGGATGCGAATAGGCCCAGACACAATGTAATTCTCCACTTTCCTTCCTGAAAGTGGGTTACGGTCTCCGCACGAGGTGGAATTTCCTTCCAGGCGGTCTCCGACGAGAGGCTCACCTGTCACCGGCAATATGCTGCACCGGGTCTTCAAGTGAGCAGCTCCTCCCGGTCCATTACGCCTTCTGGATTCGGGAACCCACTCCCGGGGGCTCCCTAGGATCTCCTTCCCTCGCGGAACTCAGTGTTGGGCACTGAGCTCCAGACCTCCATTCGAGTACCTCACCCCAGGCTAAAGGTGCCTGGGATGGAACACGACCTCCGGCTGTCCTCTAGGCCTAGGCCACCCAGAGGACCCACACGAACCACAGTCCGCAAGCTGAAGGTGCCTGGGACTCCGAACCCGTGACAAAGATGGCCGGCCCCTTTATACCCTCTCCCAGCAAGCACGGCGGGTTCCCCGCCCCACCATACCGCTGCCGAGGGAGAACAAAAAGGAGGCACAGCACACAGCAATGATTCAACCCCAGCCCAGGGCAACAGCGCCACCCACTGGGCCGCAGGGAACTACACATCACTAATGTCTCTGTCAAATTCAAATTTACACCCGGGAAAGTACATACCCGCTACACCCATCTCTAGTCTTTTTTAATACTGGTGCCGAACTGTCTAAGCGGACACTGACACCTAGGCTTGTCTATGTGACTAGTTGTTAATTAGCTTACTATTTAATTAGCTTACTTTTTATGTTTATGTTAGCTGTTCATTAGATATACTGACATTACTGTGCATTGTTTAGGATAATGTGATCAAGCTCTTACCTGATCTTGTGTGGTGTATATTTTGTGTAAGTTTTACAATAAAGTCAGTTGCAGTTTGCACCTAAGCTAGTGTTGTCTAGTTCTTTGGTGCAATGCTCAGCTATAATACCTGGTTCCTGGTTCCAGAGTGAAGGAAGCTGTAGCTTGATGGAGGCACCCAGGCTGGGTGCTAGACGGTCAGTCACAATAACCAATATTATGGGAAGAACAATTATTTTCTGTCTGCATCTGAAATATTCATTTTCTACTTGCTACATTTCAAAATGGCTGGCTATGATGGAAATGTGCCAAAGGGTTAGGATTCTGCTTGAAAGTTGACATCTCAGTAACTAAATATCTGTATAAATAATTCCTAGATGTTATAATATATAGTACATCAACAGAACAATTTTTCAAAAATGGTCTCCTTTTATCATTAAATTGCAGTCCTTGAACTCTGGTGAAGCATCTTTGCCTGGTATAGAATGATGTCATCAGTCTGCTGCAGGCAAATGGAGGTCCAGAAAGTAGATGCAGACCATGAATGATGCCCTTAAGAAAGATGGTACCATCTTTCTGGAGAAAAGCAAATTAAGGCATTGTAAGAGGTATTCCCATGATCTCTGTCAAAGGCATAATACAGTATATCTGGCAGTATAACACACAGGGCCGCCACCAGGAATTTTGGGGCCCCTTACACAGCTTCAGGCATGGGCCCCCTGGAGCAGAGGAGAACCGGGGGTGGGTGGTGCTGCCGCCGCAAATTGAGAAGCGGGGGGTGCCACGAATTGAGAAGCAGAGGGGTGCTGCAGCCACTAATTGTTGAGGTCAGGGGGGCTTTGGGTGCTGACGAACAAAAAAAGAACAAAAAAAAAGGTGGGGGTTGCCATCCGGGGCCCTGGGTACCTCTGGGCCTCTGGGGACCTCTGGGCCCCTTACAAAAAATAAATATATATATTTTTTTTTTTATAAAAAAATTATAAAAAAGGGGGGTTACCATACGGGGCCCCGGAGACCTCCGGGCCTCTGTTGACCTCTGGGCCCCTTACAAAAAAAATATAAAAAAATTAAAAATATATATATATATATATATATATTTATTAAAAAAAAGGAGGGGTTGCCATCCGGGTCCCTGGGGACCTCTGGGCCCCTTACAAAAAAAAATATAAAAAAATTAATAAAAAAATATATATATTTTTATTTTTTTTAAAAAGGGGGGTTGCCATCCGGGGCCCTGGGGACCTCTGGGCCCCTTACAAAAAAAAAATGATAAAAAAGTTAATAAAAATATATATATATTTTTATAAAAAAAAAAAAAAGGGGGGTTGCCATCCAGGGCCCTGGGGACCTCCGGGCCTCTGGGGTCCTCTGGGCCCCTTACAAAAAATAAATAAAAATAAATAAAAAATAAATAAAATATATATTTTTCTTTTTTTTATAAAAAATACATAAAAAAAGGGGGTTACCATCCGGGGCCCTGGGGACCTCCGGGCCTCTGGGGACCTCTAGGCCCCTTACAAAAAAATAATAATATATAATTAAAAAAATATATATATATATATTATTTTTTTTTTTATAAAAAATATGCAAAAAAGGGGGGTTACCATCCTGGGCCCTGGGGACCTCCGGGCCCCTGGGGACCTCTGGGCCCCTTACAAAAAAGAAAAAAAAAGAAAAAAAGGGGGGTTGCCATCCTGGTACAGCTGCCTGTACCACCCTGATAACACATCACTTAGCATACATGCAATTAACATAACAATTATACCTGCTCTTTAAAGAGTGACTCATTTTTCTCTTGTAAGATCAGAAGATTTTAGAATGGACCATTCATTAACTTATTTTGTGGTTGTCGCCTTGGATTGGTCTTTGGTAAACTGGTACTTTTTAAAATTTAACAATAGTTAAATTAAATTTCTTATATATGATTTGATGTACACAGACAACATAACTCTGATATTCGGTAGGCTATGCCTGTATGAAACTATTTCAAACAGATGACACAGATACATGACCTAGATCTGCATGTCTCACTGTTACACTTACTTCTTCCTCTGTAGTAGAGAACACATGGGTAAGGACAGCATGCCTTTCATCAAGCATGAAAAGAGCAAAGTGCACATTGAGGCACATTTACACAACAGATGAGTTTTCTTCCATGCTGTAGCAGAGCTTCTCTTATTGCAATCTGTCCCCTTCTTCCCTGTATCTTATGTTAGCAGGCCATCTGTTGGTAATCTTCTTCCACCATGTGCGTGTAGTCAAGTCCTGGTTCTGCCTGTTGAACTAGATTATAATTAGAGGCTGGGGAATTTTAGATTTTGCAAAAGCCTTTTCAGTACTAAAGTTTAGTGCTCTCTATAGTAAAGTGACTGTCCTATAATAAAAATTATAGATTACTGCATTATTACTCCTCATACCTGTATGAGCCAAAGCTGGCAACTTGAAGTGCTGAAAATAAAATCCTTTTGTTAAGGCCAGATTTTACATCAAATCTCTGGGACAAATATGTGAAGTTTTGAGGAGAGAAAATGCTTGCAGCTTATGGGCTCATGCACACTGGGTGTTTTGCCCTGGTGTATGAGACTCCAGCATTTAGGTGCAGATGAAAGGCACAGGTGCACCACCCAGCCCCATTGTCGGCTGCCTAAAAGACTCTATGAGAGCTTGACAGCTGCTGAGGCTGGACGGTGCATGAAGTGATACTATTGCTTAGGGCAGTATGCACCCAGGAACGAATGCTCAGAACACAAGCAGTCTTCATTCTGGACATTTATCTCTAGGCGTCCTAAATATTAGTACTGCTCGGTGCACTATCCATCTCATAGTTGTGTGCACAAGGTGTACCTGTTGTGCCTGGGCACACCCTAATCACCCTGTGTGGCGCAGATTCCCCCTGCTGCCCCGGTCCTCCCTTGTTCCTCCACCCCCTCTTTCACAGAGCTGCCAGCTTTCCTCCTCTACTGCCGGATGCTTCACGGGATGTGATTAGTAAACTATGTTTACTATACTTCAGTTTGTGAATGAACTGGAAGCCACTCAACACAGAGCAGTTTCCATTTATTTACTGTGCAGTGCAGCTGAGGCTGCAGAGAAAGGGACTGGGGAATCTCTGTCCTCAGTCCCTTTCTCTGTCTCAAAATGGGTTTATTTGGGCTCCTAATATTTCACCAAAGCCCTCCAATAGGGCTCTTAAAAAGAAAAAGAAAGAAAATACTGACACCACTAACACAGTGGACTACTCTGCTGATACCATCCATGTTTTATTACATTGTAAAATGCCTGTTTACATTTATTTATAAGAATGTGTGTGTAATATTATATATATATATATTGTGACAGCAGGAAGGTAAAGTCACCTGGTTGCATCCAGGGGGGTAGATATATTTCGCCCAGATTCAGGCTTTACGCCGACTTATACAACTAGGTGGAGAGTTGTATAAGGCTAGTGGGCTCATGGATGATTCATACCTCTAGGGAGAGGGCTGGGCGTCGTGCAGACAGGGAGTTGATGAGACCAGCTGAAGCTTGTCAGCTCATTTAGGCCTCTATAAGAACTCCCAGATTCATTAGGTGTTAGCTCATGCCTGGAACCAGACCTGTGTGGACTGTCTAGGGAGAGTGAACCCCTGTGCGGTGAGACAAAGCCTGTGTGGCTATTTGCTTGGACATTTAAAACCAGGGACTTAGGGACTAGGACAGCACTAGGCTGATCCCAGTTGTTAGTTAGGAAACCTGTATGTTTAGTCAGAGGTCAACTTGACCAGGATTTATTTTGGTTATGTTTCTTTTGCTTTGCTGTGTTTTGTCACTGTAAATAGAAAATAAACCGCACCTTTTTGATTTTGAAAACCACAACCTCCGTTTGCTGGGCCTGTTTTGTGTGGGGAGCCCATCCCGGGGGTCACACACACCCGCCGCCGAGCTAACCCCCTCACAGTTGGTGGAGAACCAGTGGCAGTTTTTTTTAAGCCAGCATGGAGGAGATACTGAAACAGCTGGCTCTAGCAAATGCCAATCAACAGCAGACAAATGCAGGTTTGCAAAGGAGCCTTGCAGCCCAGCAGCAAGCTCATCAACAAGCCCAGCAGCAATCTGAGGCCCGCTTCATAGACCTGTTACAGAAGCAAGAGCAGAGACTACAACAAATGGAAGCAGTAATGCAGCAACGTCCGCAGACCAGTGAGGAAAGCCGTCCCACTAATACCGCGTCCTTTGGGGTTAGTCATTTATTGACAAAAATGACTGGAGAGGATGATCCAGAGGTATTTTTGACCACATTTGAAAGGACTGCTGAAAGAGAAAAGTGGCCTGAGGAGCAGTGGGCTGGACTGGTGGCTCCTCTGTTAACTGGTGAATCGCAGAAGGCTTACTATGACCTAGAGCCTGACCAAGCAAAAGACTATGTGATGCTAAAAGCTGAAATATTGGCAAGGCTGGGTGTCACCCAGGCTGTCCGGGCTCAGCGTGTGCATAACTGGACTTTTCAGCTTGGAAAACCCCCCAGGTCTCAAATGTATGATCTCATTCACCTGAGCAGAAAGTGGCTACAGCCAGAGACTTTGTCCGCACCAAAGATTGTGGAACGTGTTGTAATGGATCGGTTTTTGAGAGCTCTTCCTACTGCCATCCAAAAGTGGGTAAGCCATGGAGACCCAGAGACGGCCGATGGTCTTGTGGATCGTGTGGAGAGATACTTGGCTACAGAGAACCTGACGGCCTCTTCCAGAGACACTCAGACTTTCCACCCTAAGACCAGACCATCCCCAGGGGCGGATAAGAGGATTCCAAGGGGTGAGGGTGGAGAGAGTGAGAGGGTGGGAGCTCTACCCCAAGTTTGGCGAGAACAGCCTGGGAAATCAGCGGCTCAAGAGGCGGCAAGAAGGATCGTTTGCTACCGCTGCCGGCAAGCGGGACATATTGCAGCCAATTGCCCGGTTGTGGAGGAACCCATGCAGTGTGACTTTCTGACGGGCAGACGTCAGTCGCTGTGTGCGACAGTCGCATGCACTGCCATTCGAGGAACTGAGAAACATTTATGCAAAATGTGTGTTAATGGTAGAAATGTTGTGGTATTGCTGGATTCAGGTAGCCTTGTGACCCTGATAAAGGCTGAGTTAGTTAAAACAGAGGTCTCTGGGAATAGCAAGGTAGCTGTTATTTGTGTGCATGGGGACACCCGAGAGTATCCAGTGACTACAGTGTGTTTCGAGACCCCCAAAGGTACCCTCTCTCATCCAGTGGGCTTAGTATCTCAGTTACCGCATGACGCCATTGTGGGAAGGGATTTTCCGAAGTTCTGGGAACTGTGGGATGATCCTGAGCCCCTCACTGGTGCCCCTATGTACCAGGAATGTGATAGCCAGAACTCCCCTGAGAGTGGTGAGGACTCTCCGGAATTTCCCTTATCAGTATTGGCAGGGGAGACTCAAGAAACTGGAGAGGAGCCCACCTCCTCAGACGAAAACCTACCGTCTGTGGAGTTTTCTGATCTTGAGGTTCACAGGGAAAACTTTGCCACAGAACAGTTGAAAGACCCCGCCCTAATAAAGGCACGGGAAAACGTAGTGAAAATAGATGGCGAGTTAGTGAACCCAGATAATACCTGCACTTACCCATACTTCAGCGTAGAGAAGGACCTACTGTATCGGGTGGCAAAAAGGGCAGAAGTAA
The DNA here is from genome assembly GCA_029206835.1 of Rana muscosa. Lineage (NCBI taxonomy): Eukaryota > Metazoa > Chordata > Amphibia > Anura > Ranidae > Rana > Rana muscosa. The sequence continues at coordinate 211,420,275 of CM055123.1, read as the reverse complement.
CCGTTGAGCAGCTTGTGGTGCCCAAACCTTACAGGAAGTTGGTGTTGGAGTTGGCCCATGGGCACATTCTTGGAGGTCATCTGGGGACAGAGAAAACCCGAGAGAGGGTATTACAGAGATTCTATTGGCCGGGGGTGATGAAGGACGTAGAAAATTATTGTTCCTCCTGCCCTGTGTGTCAGAGGTTGGCCCCGATGCCACATTTCCGTAGCCCGCTGGTCCCTCTACCCATCATTGAGGTCCCGTTTGAGAGGATCGCCATGGATTTGGTAGGTCCTATAATCAAGTCCGCTAGGGGGCACCAGTACATATTAGTTATAATGGACTATGCCACCCGTTATCCAGAAGCGATCCCTCTCCGAAATACCTCGGCCAAAACCATAGCCAAAGAGCTATCTCTTGTTTTTAGCCGGGTGGGTATTTGTAAAGAACTGCTTACGGACCAAGGTACACCCTTTATGTCCCGGGTTATGAAAGAGCTGTGTAAATTGTTCAAAGTGACGCAATTGCGTACGTCTGTGTATCACCCCCAAACCGATGGGCTGGTTGAAAGATTCAACAAAACCCTAAAACAAATGTTGAAGAAAGTGGTGGATAGAGATGGAAAGGATTGGGACTGTTTACTTCCTTATTTGATGTTTGCTATTAGGGAGGTGCCCCAATCCTCTACGGGATTCTCCCCCTTTGAGTTACTGTATGGGAGACACCCAAGAGGGCTGTTGGATATTGCCAAGGAAACTTGGGAAAGTGAGAGTTCTCCCCACAGGAGTGTGATTGAGCATGTCGCCCTGATGCAAGATCGAATTGCACAGGTAATGCCCATCGTGAAGGAACATTTGGCCCAAGCGCAGTTGGCACAGCAGAGAGTGTACAACCGTGGAGCCAAGACCCGTACCTTTTCCCCGGGGGATAGGATATTGGTACTTGTCCCTACGGTTGAAAGTAAATTCCTTGCCAAATGGCAAGGCCCCTACGAGATAATGGAAAAAGTGAGCGAAGTGAATTACAAGGTCAGACAACCAGGAAGGCGAAAGCCCGAACAGATCTATCACGTTAATCTGTTGAAAGCCTGGAGGGATAGAGAGTCCCTAGTCGCAGACACTTGGTCACCAGCTCAAACTGGTTGCGTGATTCCTGAGGTTGGAATAGCAGCCACCTTGTCACAACCCCAACAACAGGAGGTTAAGGAGTTTGTGCTTCGCAACAAGGAGGTATTCTCTGAGCTGCCGGGACAAACATCTGGGGTAGAGCATGACATCATTACCCCGCCCGGTGAAAGGGTGAAGTTAAAACCCTATCGGATCCCAGAGGCTCGACGGGAGGCAATACGGGAGGAAGTACAGAAAATGCTGAACTTAGGGGTGATAGAGGAGTCCCAAAGTGATTGGTCTAGTCCCATCGTGTTGGTGCCTAAACCGGATGGGAGCTGGCGATTTTGTAACGATTTTCGTCAGTTGAACAAAGTTACAAAATTTGACACCTACCCCATGCCACGTATAGATGAGTTGATCGACCGGCTGGGAACAGCCCGATACATGACGACTCTTGACCTCACAAAAGGGTATTGGCAACTGGCCAAGTCGGCCAAAGAGAAAACCGCATTTGTAACCCCAGACGGGGCGTTCCAATATAAAAGAATGCCGTTCGGGTTACAGAATGCGCCGGCCACATTCCAGCGGAAAATGGACCAGATGCTGAGGCCCCATCGGAAGTATGCTGCGGCTTACCTGGATGACGTAATTGTCCATAGCACAGATTGGGCCTCACATCTGCCAAAAGTGCAAGCAGTCCTGGACTCTGTTCGGGAAGCGGGGTTTACGGCTAACCCCAAGAAGTGTACCATTGGGCAGGAGGAGGCCAAATATCTTGGGTACACCATTGGGAGGGGAGTAATAAAACCCCAACTCAACAAAGTCGAGGCCATCCAGAGTTGGCCACGTCCCAACAGCAAGAAGCAGGTACGAGCCTTTCTGGGAATCGCTGGGTATTATCGGCGATTCATTCCCCACTTTGCTTCTAAGGCTGTGCCCCTAACCAACCTGACGAAGGGGAAAGGGTCGGTCATGATTAAATGGACCCCCGAGGCTGAGGCAGCATTCCAATTCTTGAAACAAGCCTTATGTAGCCAGCCAGTGTTGTACTCACCCGACTTCTCTAAAGACTTTGTCGTACAAAGTGATGCGTCAGATGTGGGGTTAGGAGCAGTATTGTCCCAGGTCTGGAACGGGGAAGAGCACCCAGTCATTTACCTCAGCAGGAAGTTGAAGTCCCATGAGGTAAATTACGCCACCGTTGAAAAGGAGTGTTTAGCGGTGAAGTGGGCTCTAGATTCCCTTCGGTACTACCTGCTAGGTAGGCACTTTGACATGGTTACGGATCACGCTCCGTTAAAGTGGATGGCTCAAAACAAGGAAACAAATAGAAGAGTGAATAGGTGGTTCCTGGCCCTCCAGGAATTCAACTTCACAGTAAAGCATCGCCCTGGCGTTCAAATGGGGAATGTGGATGCTTTGTCTCGAGTACATGAATGCCTGATTGCTGGTGTTCCAACCCCGAGGTTAAAACAAGAGGGGGGGGTATGTGACAGCAGGAAGGTAAAGTCACCTGGTTGCATCCAGGGGGGTAGATATATTTCGCCCAGATTCAGGCTTTACGCCGACTTATACAACTAGGTGGAGAGTTGTATAAGGCTAGTGGGCTCATGGATGATTCATACCTCTAGGGAGAGGGCTGGGCGTCGTGCAGACAGGGAGTTGATGAGACCAGCTGAAGCTTGTCAGCTCATTTAGGCCTCTATAAGAACTCCCAGATTCATTAGGTGTTAGCTCATGCCTGGAACCAGACCTGTGTGGACTGTCTAGGGAGAGTGAACCCCTGTGCGGTGAGACAAAGCCTGTGTGGCTATTTGCTTGGACATTTAAAACCAGGGACTTAGGGACTAGGACAGCACTAGGCTGATCCCAGTTGTTAGTTAGGAAACCTGTATGTTTAGTCAGAGGTCAACTTGACCAGGATTTATTTTGGTTATGTTTCTTTTGCTTTGCTGTGTTTTGTCACTGTAAATAGAAAATAAACCGCACCTTTTTGATTTTGAAAACCACAACCTCCGTTTGCTGGGCCTGTTTTGTGTGGGGAGCCCATCCCGGGGGTCACACACACCCGCTGCCGAGCTAACCCCCTCACAATATATATATATATATATATATATATATATATATATGTGTAGCGGGTATTTGAATTTAGGGGAGGCATCTGGGTGGTAGTGTAACCCAATGCATTGATTGTTAGGGAATCTGAGACCCTTTTGTGGTTCTTGGAGGACTCTGGTGGTGTGAGGTTCCCTGCGGCCTGCAGGTGACGCTGTCGTCCTGGGCCGGAGCTGAACACTCACCGCAAGACTGCATCCCTTTTTGTCCTTTCCTGGCGCTGGTACAGCAGGGCGGGGAACCTGCTGTGACGCAAAGGTAGAGGAGATAAAAGGGGCGGACGCCCTGACCTTGGGGTTCAGAGTTCGGAGTCGGAGGACGCGGCCGCACCCAGGCACCTTCAGCCTGGGTGCTGGCGTTCCGGAGTTCCGGGCCCAGGTGCCCTCGACCTGGCCGGAGAGGGAGATGGAGTCCATCTCAGGCACCTTTAGCCTGGGGTGAGGCACTATGGCGGAAGCCTGGAGCTCAGTACCTTCGACTGAGTTCCGCGAGGGTGGAGGAATCCGAGGGGGCCCTAACTCCTTGGGTGCTCGTGTCTGAGACGAGGAGGCCGGTGAGCGGAACTTCTCCGGAGAGTTCAGCGCAGCATTGCTGGTGACGGAGAAGCCTCCGGTAACTGTCTTGGACGGATGTCTTTCCCCTGATAGGGGCTACGTTAGCGAAGGTAATCCATGTTCTGTTCAATATAGTCAGTGGCAGTGACTATTCGCCATTGGTGACACCACAGTGGTTAGCTCTATCTAAAAAAAGATTGTGCCTCGACCTACTCCCTACAAATACTGAACTGTTCATTGGGTCCCAACCTGTCTGTACTGAATGACTATTTGTTGAGAAGAATAAATACGAGTTGGACCCTTTTCAGTGTGTGGAACTTCAGTTACTGGAAGCAAAGGGGGGTCATTCAGTAAAGGATTTCACTCTGGGACATACACACAAAGCCCGATAGTTCTGGCCTTCACCTCCAGTCTTGCTGGAGGACATGGGCCATGGTGTATCTCATCCCTCCCCCCAGTACTAACCCCTAGACGAGACAAACAAGTCGTGAATGAGAAGTGGTGAGAGGGGTGAGGTCGCTACACGTGGGGGCATCGTGTTCGGGATGTGTGTTGTGTCTGAATTTGAACTTTGCTGTCCGGAGGATTTCCGAGTAGGTAGGCCATATTGGCCAACGCACCATGAGGCACACCATAGCTGCGCAGTTCGTGGGCGGGGAGAAGGAAAAGCCCGCAAACAAATGCAGAGTGTGGGAGGAGTCTGGCCATGTGGAAGGACACACGTGGAGATTCCGGCGCGAAGGGGTCAGTGCGCATTTGAACAGCAAACAGTCAGGATGACTTCAAATACCCCGTGGATTTCTGCTTCTTCCATCACGGAGATGACTTCTTTTGCTGCCCCAATCACGGACACAGGAATAAGACTAAGGCCCCGGGGGCGGTTGGCTCTGTATACTTGCAGAGACATAGAGGCCCTCGGTGTGAATTGTCCGGCTGTTCGGGACTGGTGGTGCAGTTGAAGCCGTTCGGGCAATGTGAGGTCTGCAAAGAGTTCCTCTTCGAGGTGGAGCCATCCACAGAAAGGCCTCGCGCCTTCCACCTCAACTACCTCACAGGTACTGCCACTCCGGAGGGAGAGATCGATGCCTATGCGCTTCCTGCGCGCACTGACCAGGGCGAAGTGACTGCCCCAAAGGAGATTGAGAGAGAGAAATCCGAGGATGCTGCCTCGGTCACCACAAGCTCCCTGCTCCCACCGCTGAAAAGGAAAGTTGGCCTGGTGATGGCATCCTGTGGTTGTGGAAGAGCTTCGCCCTGTCGCTTGCCTGGCCTGGATGGATCCGGAGGGAAGAGCCCTGGACATCCCTGTTCTTCAAAAGGCCCAGGTGAGCCAGGGGTTGGGACTGTGTGTGTGGTTGGAGGTGTCGGGAGCCCACGGTCAGTGGAACCCATCGAGGGGGGTGATTCCGTGTCTACGGGGAATTACCTGCCCGCAGAGTGTTATGACACCTCCGACCTAGAGTCGCTATCTGATGCCGGTGATGATGGGGAGATAGATGAAATCTTCCACAAGAAGGGATGTGACAAGTTGCCGTTACCCTCATCCCGTGTCTTAAGGGACCCACCTATGTCCATTGGGGATAATACACCCCGGGTGGAGGCCTCAGAGCCTAGGGAGGAATCTGGTTCCCTGTCTGTGATCCCACTTCTTGAGCCAGCGGCTGTTTTACCTGCTCCTGTTGTGGGAGTGCAACGTGCATCACTGCGGGCTCCTAGGCCCAAATCTACAGAGGTGGTGAATGCAACTCGCCATCCGGAGTCCATTGTTCTACCTGGATTAGGGGACCGTGCCACAATGCCATCTTTGGCTAGGCTGCAGCGTCTCTTTTGTCAGAAAGTTGCCCGAGAATATGGGTGGGATTACCCATATCTACCCCGAGAATTGCTCTACGAGGTGGAAGTTTTTCGGCAGCGGTGGTACAATGATTTCGTCTGGACAAAGCTGAAAGTACCTCATGCACGCCGATACCTCTCATGCTCACATACGGTCACCAGAAAATTTAAGGACTGTGAGGGGGAGTGGATGGTGGGAAGGCACATCCATGCGGACAAGGTGGTAATTTGTCGGAAGGATGGAGGGAACATTGAGTACAATGTGGAGGCTTTTGACCAGCACTTAAAGCCTTTGTTCTTGCCGGATCCAAAGTTCTATTTATAGGAGAAAGAGACTCCTTTCCATTTCTTTTATTGCTAAATTACAGGGACTGTGCTCTAACTTTCTTTTTTTTGGGATGTTTTACTCTTCTGAGAAATGGGAGCTGTTGTTGTTTTGTTCTCCCTCCTTCTCCTCCCATCAAGGAAAAGAAATCAGTGACTTTGGGGCTTAGCCAGTATAGGGTCACAGCACAGAGAAGCAGAAGTTCATCTGGATCTGACAAATGCCTTTACCGCGGCATTGCCACCAGGTGGCGGTGTTGCGCAACGATTGTTTGCTTCACACTCTGCACTATACTTATTGGAGCGAATGGGTTTCTTTACGGATAGACCCATTCCTTCCAAGAAAACACATACATTATGCTAGGATGTGTGTTTCTTTGTTTTTGTTTTCCCTCTGCAGGAGATTTAATCTATCAAGGCTGCTGAGAATGGGGTGGTCCTTAGATAGCGAGGGGGGGAATTTCAATGTGTAAAGTCATTTAAAGTTTTTTGATACCAAGTTCATTGTTTTATATTCCTGTTTCCCTTTCCCATTTTAGGTCCTGGCACAATTCATGACTGGGTTGTTGAGTTTGGTTCTATGTGTAGTTTGGTCTCTGGATCGAACTTATGTTACCACTCCTTGGGAGACATGGGTTTGCACCAGACACTGGAGACCAGTGTCAAATTACCAGGGGGAGAGTGTAGCAAGTATTTGAATTTAGGGGAGGCATCTGGGTTGTAGTGTAACCCAGATGCATTGATTGTTAGGGAATCTGAGACCGTTTTGTGGTTCTTGGAGGACTCTGGTGGTGTGAGGTTCCCTGCGGCCTGCAGGTGGCGCTGTCGCCCTGGGCCGGAGCTGAACACTCACCGCAAGACTGCATCCCTTTTTGTCCTTTCCTGGCACTGGTACAGCGGGGCGGGGAACCTGCTGTGACGCAAAGGGAGAGGAGATAAAAGGGGAGTCCATCTCAGGCACCTTTAGCCTGGGGTGAGGCACTATGGCGGAAGCCTGGAGCTCAGTACCTTCGACTGAGTTCCGCGAGGGTGGAGGAATCCGAGGGGGCCCTAACTCCTTGGGTGCCCGTGTCTGAGACGAGGAGGCCGGTGAGCGGAACTTCTCCGGAGAGTCTAGCGCAGCATTGCTGGTGACGGAGAGGCCTCCGGTAACTGTCTTGGACGGATGTCTTCCCCCTGATAGGGGCTACATTAGCGAGGGTAATCCATGTTCTGTTCAATATAGTCAGTGGCAGTGACTATTCGCCATTGGTGACACCACAGGGGTTAGCTCTATCTAAAAAAATATTGTGCTTTGACCTACTCCCTACAAATACTGAACTGTTCGTTGGGTCCCAACCTGTCTGTACTGAATGACTATTTGTTGAGAAGAATAAATACCAGTTGGACCCTTTTCAGTGTGTGGAACTTCAGTTACTGGAAGCAAAGGGAGGTCATTCAGTAAAGGATTTCACTCTGGGACATACACACAAAGCCCGATAGTTCTGGCCTTCACCTACAGTCTTTCTGGAGGACATGGGCCATGGTGTATCTCATCCCTCCCCCCAGTACTAACCCCTAGACGAGACAAACATGAATGAGAAGGGGTGAGAGGGGTGAGGTCGCTACACACACATATATATATATATATATATATATATATATATATATATACACACAGGGTATATGTGTGTGTGTGTATATACCGTATATATATATATATATATATATATATATATATATATATACACACACTCACAGTATATACACTGTGAGGGGGTTAACTCGGTAGCGGGTGTGTGTGACCCCCTGGTTGGGCTCCCCACACAAAAACAGGGCCAGCAGACGGAGGTTGTGGTTTTCAAAATCAAAAGGTGCGGTTTATTTCTCTATGTACAGTGACAAAAACACAGCAAAGCCAAAAAGAAACAAACAAAATAAATCCTGGTCAGTTTGACCTCTGACTAAACATGCAGGTTTCCTAAACTAACAACTGGGATCAGCCTGGTGCTGTCCTAGTCCCTAAGTCCCTGGTTTAGTAAAAGTCCAAACAAATAGCCACACAGGCTTTGCCTCACCGCACAGGGGTTCACTCTCCCTAGACAGTCCACACAGGTCTGGTTCCAGGCATGAGCTTACATCTAATGAAGCTGGGAGTTTTTATAGAGGCCTAAATGAGCTGACAATCTTCACCTGGCCTCATCAACTCCCTGTCTGTACGACGCCCCACACTCTCCCTAGAGGTATGAGTCATTCATGAGCCCACTAGCCTCAGCTGGGCTTCATCAACTCCCTAGTTGTATAAGTCGGCATAAAGCCTGAATCTGGGAGAAATATATCTACCCCCCTGGATGCAACCAGGTGACTTTACCTTCCTGCTGTCACATACCCCCCCCTCTTGTTTTAACCTTGGGGTTGGAACACCAGCAATCAGGCATTCATGTACTCGAGACAAAGCATCCACATTCCCCATTTGAACGCCAGGGCGATGCTTTACTGTGAAGTTGAATTCCTGTAGGGCCAGGAACCACCTATTCACTCTTCTATTTGTCTCCTTGTTTTGAGCCATCCACTTTAACGGAGCGTGATCCGTAACCATGTCAAAGTGCCTACCTAGCAGATAGTACCGAAGGGAATCTAGAGCCCACTTCACCGCTAAACACTCCTTTTCAACCGTGGCGTAATTTACCTCATGGGACTTCAACTTCCTGCTGAGGTAAATGACTGGGTGCTCTTCCCCGTTCCAGACCTGGGACAATACTGCTCCTAACCCCACATCTGACGCATCACTTTGTACGACAAAGTCTTTAGAGAAGTCGGGTGAGTACAACACTGGCTGGCTACATAAGGCTTGTTTCAAGAATTGGAATGCTGCCTCAGCCTCGGGGGTCCATTTAATCATGACCGACCCTTTCCCTTTCGTCAGGTTGGTTAGGGGCACAGCCTTAGAAGCAAAGTGGGGAATGAAGCGCCGATAATAACCCGCGATTCCCAGAAAGGCTCGTACCTGCTTCTTGCTGTTGGGACGTGGCCAACTCTGGATGGCCTCGACTTTGTTGAGTTGGGGTTTTATTACTCCCCTGCCAATGGTGTACCCAAGATATTTGGCCTCCTCCTGCCCAATGGTACACTTCTTGGGGTTAGCCGTAAACCCCGCTTCCCGAACAGAGTCCAGGACTGCTTGCACTTTTGGCAGATGTGAGGCCCAATCTGTGCTATGGACAATTACGTCATCCAGGTAAGCCGCAGCATACTTCCGATGGGGCCTCAGCATCTGGTCCATTTTCCGCTGGAATGTGGCCGGCGCATTCTGTAACCCGAACGGCATTCTTTTATATTGGAACGCCCCGTCTGGGGTTACAAATGCGGTTTTCTCTTTGGCCGACTTGGCCAGGGGAATTTGCCAATACCCTTTTGTGAGGTCAAGAGTCGTCATGTATCGGGCTGTTCCCAGCCGGTCGATCAACTCATCTATACGTGGCATGGGGTAGGTGTCAAATTTTGTAACTTTGTTCAACTGACGAAAATCGTTACAAAATCGCCAGCTCCCATCCGGTTTAGGCACCAACACAATGGGACTAGACCAATCACTTTGGGACTCCTCTATCACCCCTAAGTTCAGCATTTTCTGTACTTCCTCCCGTATTGCCTCCCGTCGGGCCTCTGGGATCCGATAGGGTTTTAACTTCACCCTTTCACCGGGCGGGGTAATAATATCATGCTCTACCCCAGATGTTTGTCCCGGCAGCTCAGAGAACACCTCCTTGTTGCGAAGCACAAACTCCTTAACCTCCTGTTGTTGGGGTTGTGACAAGGTGGCTGCTATTCCAACCTCCGGAATCACGCAACCAGTTTGAGCTGGTGCCCAAGTTTCTGCGACTAGGGACTCTCTATCCCTCCAGGCTTTCAACAGATTAACGTGATATATCTGTTCGGGCTTTCGCCTTCCTGGTTGTCTGACCTTGTAATTCACTTCGCTCACTTTTTCCATTATCTCGTAGGGGCCTTGCCATTTGGCAAGGAATTTACTTTCAACCATAGGGACAAGTACCAATATCCTATCCCCCGGGGAAAAGGTACGGGTCTTGGCTCCACGGTTGTACACTCTCTGCTGTGCTAACTGCGCTTGGGCCAAATGTTCCTTCACGATGGGCATTACCTGTGCAATTCGGTCTTGCATCAGGGCGACATGCTCAATCACACTCCTGTGGGGAGAACTCTCACTTTCCCAAGTTTCCTTGGCAATATCCAACAGCCCTCTTGGGTGTCTCCCATACAGTAACTCAAAGGGGGAGAATCCCGTAGAGGATTGGGGCACCTCCCTAATAGCAAACATCAAATAAGGAAGTAGACAGTCCCAATCCTTTCCATCTCTATCCACCACTTTCTTCAACATTTGTTTTAGGGTTTTGTTGAATCTTTCAACCAGCCCATCGGTTTGGGGGTGATACACAGATGTACGCAATTGCGTCACTTTGAACAATTTACACAGCTCTTTCATAACCCGGGACATAAAGGGTGTACCTTGGTCCGTAAGCAGTTCTTTACAAATACCCACCCGGCTAAAAACAAGAGATAGCTCTTTGGCTATGGTTTTGGCCGAGGTATTTCTGAGAGGGATCGCTTCTGGATAACGGGTGGCATAGTCCATTATAACCAATATGTACTGGTGCCCCCTAGCGGACTTGATTATAGGACCTACCAAATCCATTGCGATTCTCTCAAACGGGACCTCAATGATGGGTAGAGGGACCAGCGGGCTACGGAAATGTGGCATCGGGGCCGACCTCTGACACACAGGGCAGGAGGAACAATAATTTTCTATGTCCTTCATCACCCCAGGCCAATAGAATCTCTGTAATACCCTCTCTCTGGTTTTCTCTGTCCCCAGATGACCTCCAAGAATGTGCCCATGGGCCAACTCCAACACCAACTTCCTGTAAGGTTTGGGCACCACCAGCTGCTCAACGGTTTCTTCTGCCCTTTTTGCCACCCGATACAGTAGGTCCTTCTCTACGCTGAAGTATGGGTAAGTGCAGGTATTATCTGGGTTCACTAACTCGCCATCTATTTCCACTACGTTTTCCCGTGCCTTTATTAGGGCGGGGTCTTTTAACTGTTCTGTGGCAAAATTTTCCCTGTGAACCTCCAGATCAGAAAACTCCACAGACGGTAGGTTTTCGTCTGAGGAGGTGGGCTCCTCTCCAGTTTCTTGAGTCTCCCCTGCCAATACTGACAAGGGAAATTCTGGAGAGTCCTCACCACTCTCAGAGGAGTTCTGGCTATCACATTCCTGGTACATAGGGGCACCAGTGGGGGGCTCAGGATCATCCCACAGTTCCCAGAACTTCGGAAAATCCCTTCCCACAATGGCATCATGCGGTAATTGAGATACTAACCCCACTGGATGAGAGAGGGTACCTTTGGGGGTCTCGAAACACACTGTAGTCACTGGATACTCTCGGGTGTCCCCATGCACACAAATAACAGCTACCTTGCTATTCCCAGAGACCTCTGTTTTAACTAATTCAGCCTTTATCAGGGTCACAAGGCTACCTGAATCCAGTAATACCACAACATTTCTACCATTAATACACATTTTGCATAAATGTTTCTCAGTTCCCCGAATGGCAGTGCATGCGACTGTCGCACACAGCGACTGACGTCTGTCCATCAGAAAGTCACATTGCATGGGTTCCTCCACAACCGGGCAATTTGCTGCAATATGTCCCGCTTGCCGGCAGCGGTAGCAAACGATCCTTCTTGCGGCCTCTTGAGCCGCTGATTTCCCAGGCTGTTCTCGCCAAACTTGGGGTAGAGCTCCCACCCTCTCACTCTCTCCACCCTCACCCCTTGGAATCCTCTTATCCGCCCCTGGGGATGGTCTGGTCTTAGGGTGGAAAGTCCGAGAGTCTCTGGAAGAGGCCGTCAGGTTCTCTGTAGCCAAGTATCTCTCTACACGATCCACAAGTTTACCGGCCGTTTCTGGGTCTCCATGGCTTACCCACTTTTGAATGGCGGTAGGAAGAGCTCTCAAGAAACGATCCATCACAACACGTTCCACAATCTCCGGTGCGGACAAAGTCTCTGGCTGTAGCCACTTCCTGCTCAGGTGAATGAGATCATACATTTGAGACCTGGGGGGTTTTCCAAGCTGGAAAGTCCAGTTATGCACCCGCTGAGCCCGGACAGCCAGGGTGACACCCAGCCTTGCCAATATTTCAGCTTTTAGCATCACATAGTCTTTTGCTTGGTCAGGCTCTAGGTCATAGTAAGCCTTCTGCGATTCACCAGTTAACAGAGGAGCCACCAGTCCAGCCCACTGCTCCTCAGGCCACTTTTCTCTTTCAGCAGTCCTTTCAAATGTGGTCAAAAATACCTCTGGATCATCCTCTCCAGTCATTTTTGTCAATAAACGACTCACCCCAAAGGACGCGGTATTAGTGGGACGGCTTTCCTCACTGGTCTGCGGACGTTGCTGCATTACTGCTTCCATTTGTTGTAGTCTCTGCTCTTGCTTCTGTAACAGGTCTATGAAGCGGGCCTCAGATTGCTGCTGGGCTTGTTGATGAGCTTGCTGCTGGGCTGCAAGGCTCCTTTGCAAACCTGCATTTGTCTGCTGTTGATTGGCATTTGCTAGAGCCAGCTGTTTCAGTATCTCCTCCATGCTGGCTTAAAAAAAACTGCCACTGGTTCTCCACCAACTGTGAGGGGGTTAACTCGGTAGCGGGTGTGTGTGACCCCCTGGTTGGGCTCCCCACACAAAAACAGGGCCAGCAGACGGAGGTTGTGGTTTTCAAAATCAAAAGGTGCGGTTTATTTCTCTATGTACAGTGACAAAAACACAGCAAAGCCAAAAAGAAACAAACAAAATAAATCCTGGTCAGTTTGACCTCTGACTAAACATGCAGGTTTCCTAAACTAACAACTGGGATCAGCCTGGTGCTGTCCTAGTCCCTAAGTCCCTGGTTTAGTAAAAGTCCAAACAAATAGCCACACAGGCTTTGCCTCACCGCACAGGGGTTCACTCTCCCTAGACAGTCCACACAGGTCTGGTTCCAGGCATGAGCTTACATCTAATGAAGCTGGGAGTTTTTATAGAGGCCTAAATGAGCTGACAATCTTCACCTGGCCTCATCAACTCCCTGTCTGTACGACGCCCCACACTCTCCCTAGAGGTATGAGTCATTCATGAGCCCACTAGCCTCAGCTGGGCTTCATCAACTCCCTAGTTGTATAAGTCGGCATAAAGCCTGAATCTGGGAGAAATATATCTACCCCCCTGGATGCAACCAGGTGACTTTACCTTCCTGCTGTCACAACACGCACAAACATATACATATACACACACACGGGGCCTGTATATATACACGTATACACACACACGTGTGTTTGAGTTTTGGGGTGCACACCCTGATGCAATAGCCTGTGCACACCTATGATCCAGCTGCACTAACTGTCAGCCCCTTATAGAGTTTTCCCGGAATCTAAACACTGGAGTCTCATGCACCAAGGCTAAATGTCTAGTGTGCATGAGGATTATTTATGTGAAGGATGGTATCCCAACCAGGTGTATTGTCAATTTACTGGTAAATATACCCAATAGTGATTATGATAGTTAAAGCATATATTTTAGCAGCAAAAATATTGTAAACACATATATTAATTAGAGTTATGGTAAAAATATAAAATGGAATATGTGATATAGACTGCCCATCCCAATAAGATCTCTGTTTTTCTAAGTATCCCCTGGAACATTTTGTAAATACCTGTTGATCCTGCAAGTGGAACCATTTGATAAGCACTTCCTTTAAGAGGTTTACAATGATCTTCCTTCTTCAAGTAAATCACTGTAGTGTTGTCACACTTGCTGCTTCTGTAGCTGCTTAGACGTTGGCACCATTTATATCCCTATCAGTGAATGGCTATGCCTAGTTCTGCCCCAGCCATTTACATTAAGGGCATACTGTGCAATCTGCAGGAACAAAGGGTCAATTCACATCTCTCTAGTTCGATGCATTGTGGGAACATGCATAACATGCAGGGCTGTCTTTACAGCAGGGCAAAAGGGACAGCTACCCTGGGTCCTATCATTGTTGTGGGGCCCAACACAGCTACCTCATACTTGCCAACTATCTCAGTTTAAATTCCCTTGTCCCTTGAAGTTTTAGTCCAGTGCTGTGTTTCGATATCTCAGTGTGAAGTTCTGTTACTAATGCTGCCCAGCTCTGCCCTATTGCCGTGTACAGATGACTCACCTGCAGACCCTGTGTTTACATGTGTGATATGTAAATAGCCGTGGACTGGAGGCATTGATATGTAAATAGAGGTGACATTCATATGTATATCATGCCCCCTTGAGGTCATATCCACCATCACTTCTGCTGAATGCTGCCCACTGGGGAGGTAAAGGGGCATATTGGAAAGTCCTGCCTACAACTGTGGTCATTAAGCCTAACATTAGCCTGTTCTGCAAAGGTAAGCAAATTAGAGGTGGAACCCTTTTTCAAAATAACATATTGCCACAGCACCCTGAATTTTGGTGCATGTGAATAGCCACATTTCAGCAGATGCGTGAGGGTGTAATTAAAAATTAATGGCACTGCTGTGTTTCTGCAGCATGTTTCTGTGGTGTCAGAAGAGCGATTTTGTATGCATTCCCGATACACACAAATGTGAATGCAGGCTAAATGTCTCAGTTACATTGGTGGTCAGTGTACATCTTCTCATTAAATTAGAGCTTGGTTTACAATCCTTTCATTCACACTAGTGGCCAGTGTGAAGGCCCCCCTTACATTGGTGGTACAGTATGTGTTAATCCCTCCTTACATTAATGGCTTCTGTGAATGCTCCTATTACATTAGTGGTCAGTTTAAATCCCCATTACATGGGTGGCCAGTGTAGAAACTCCTCTTTATATTGGTAATCAGTAAAAAAATCCAAACTTGCATTTGTGATTAGCTTCAAATCCTCCCTTACATTGGTGGTCCATGTAGATGCCCCCTTTAAATTGGTGGTGAGTGTAAATCCCCCCTTACATTGATGGCCACTGTAGAAATCCCCCTTTATTGGTTGTTGATGTAAAATCCCCCATTACATTGGTTTTCAGTGTAAATTCTTCATTACATAGGTGATCAGTGTACATTTCCATTTACATTGGTGGTAAGTGCAGAATTTCTCTTACACTGGTGGTCAGTGTAAATCACCCTTTACATTGGTGGTCAGTGTAAAAGTGTCACCTTTCATTGGTGGTCAATACAAATCTCCTTGACAATGGTTGTCAGTGTAAATTCCCCCTTACATGGGGTCATTGAATATTCTCCCTTACACTGGTGAAATCCCTCTTCATATTAATTGGTGGCTTAAAATTCCCAGTTACATGGTGGTCAGTGCAAATTCCCCCTCAAATTGGTGGTTAGTGTAAATCCCCCCTCACATTGGTGGTCAGTGTAGAATCCCCCACTATATACTTGCCAAAGATTTCCAGCTTTGCTCCACATGATTCAGAATTTGCCACAGTGTACTGCCTCCTAACTAATCTCATTCCCCCACCACTGCCACTAATCCCATCAACCCCCCAGAATTGCCACTGATCACTGCCCCTCTCCCCCAGTAGTAGACTTTAACTAATTGAGCAAAATCAAAGCAGTAAACTATTGGTCTCCAAACTGCGGACCTGGGGCTGGATGAGGCCCTTTTCTTGCCTTCATCCAGCCCTTGAAACATTATTCATGCCACTGACACCAACAGTTGGGCACTATTCCACTATTCCTCCCATTGACACCAACAATGGGGCATAATTCCTTTCACTGAAAACAAAAACGGGCACTAGTCCCACTGACACCAACTGTTTCTCCCCCTAATACGAAAGAACAGGCATTGTTTACTCCAACTGGGCACAGTCCAGCCCCCCTAAAGTTTGAAGGACAGTAAACTGGCTCTTTCTTTAGAAAGTTTGAAGACCACTGCAGTAAACAATAACAAAATAAAAGGTGATCTAATAAACAAGCCTACTTCTCTAATTGTGTTCAATGAGACACCTACTGTCGGGTATCTATATAGGGTATCTGAGGTAAATTCTCATTTTTTTGAGAAGTCGATATAGATTCTATGGCACTGTGGTAGCCCCCTTTTCTTTTTCTTTTTTTAATTGGTGTACTTCTGTAAATGATGAAGATCTGATGGCCTGGCTCTCAAAACAGCTCAAGAACTGTACAACTCTAAAGGGTTGATGTCTAGAATCAGAATTCATTTTAGCAACAGCCTGGGCAAGAAGAAAATAGCTATCTATGGGGTGATAGTGAATAAGCTATGTAGAAATAGTGACAACGAATTTGGAATGTTGGTTCTGAAACCCTTAAAACTGGTAAGTCCAAAAGCTGTGACAGAGACTAGCTTGGGGTTTATCACATCTGAGACATTGGTTATCATGACCTGGTTTATTACAATGGGGTTTACCAAAGCGAATGAAGGCATCCCACAATGGAAATGTTTTCTTGATAAGAGGTATTATGTTTGTAAGTACCAACCTGCATCATCAGCTACCAGACAGGAAGACCTTTTAAAAACAGAAACGGAAATCAAAATGGTAAAATGGTAAAAAGAAAATGGAGAGGAGAGATCTTAAATTCATGCATTTAGAGTTGGTTAAAACCCATGTCATACCAAGAAGGATTCTTTGGCACTAGTGACATTAGGTGGCATGAAGCATCAGACATCATAAGGGATTCTAAACATGTATATCTCCCAACTTTCTAAAGAGGGGTGCATTAAAGCACAACATTTAGAGGCAAAGGGCACACCCCAAGATATGTCGGCCATAAAGAATTATTATACAAAAAGTGATTGGTTCAACCCACGAGTAATTTATAGGCTTATTTTTCCTTATTCTGGCTATTCAAAATGACAAATCCAACAATTTAGAGTTTGGGTGAAAGGGTCTGAGTAGGATAATACATTTGGAAGTTAACCAGTACATTTTTTAATATAGGTCTGTATACCAGACCAAAAAAGGGACAAGTGAAAAGCAGAGGGACGGATGGATTTGATTCCCTGCAAATAAGATAAAGTTGGGAGCTATGAAAATGGAGCTGAGTTTAGGCATGCGGTAGTGAGGAAAGATAAGTTGGGGAGATGCCATGGGGAAAAGTTTGCAGATATAATAATGTCACAGATATAATAAAGGAGGAAATGGACACTGGCCAAATGACACATTGAAAGGAGGCACATTAGGCAGGACAACCTTTATAGGTTTTGAAGTGCAGTGCAAATCAATCATGTTTTTATTATTCTTCCAATGAAAATTAAATGACAAAAAATGGAAACTGCTGTGTTAATGCTAGTGACAGATGGCAGCATATATGTAACTTTAGATTTTTCCTTTGGTTCTACTTTAAAGTAAGTTGACTGGAGGCATTCTGGGCATCAGTACCCCCACCTGCCTTCTCTGTATTATGTGCAAATGCCTGTAGTGCCTCAACTGCATCAAATACATCATTACTTTAGAATCAGAATGAGTTTTTAACTCAAAAACTCAGAATTGTTGTGTTTATAATTTTAATTCTTCTTTTATCCATTTTATGTTTATTCCTTTTTTGAAAGAACCAAGGAAGTCACATCCGCTTTCCCCTGATATTTTGGCATTCATTTAAATTATAAATCTGTCCTGCAGAGACAGCTCCCAAAAGGATGAGGCAGAACTTCTAAATTATTTCTGAACATCTAGACACCGTGTACGAAGGAGTGCGATAATAGGGGAAATACTTAGCAACAAATATAAAAGCCAAGGCTGCACAAGAAATCACAGGAATCTCTGAGGAGTAATAAATAACAAATAGACTGTACAGAGTATGACGGTAAGAAGAAAGGGAATGGCATCAGTAAAATGAAGAGGAGCTCTTTATTTTATCCACAGACAAGGACAACACATTCTCAAACTAACATGATTTCACTTTTGGACACTTCTGGATGCATCAATCTCATGTGTGACGAATTATCAGCACGTGAAGAGGCCTTATAACCTAGCTAACAAAACACTACGAGATTATAAAACTTTAAAGGACACATAAAGCACTTAATAATATTTGAACATGGATTTTTTTTCCGCTTATGGCCATATTGGAGACAAGCACGACACAAACAGGATGTACTTACCAGGCAGATTATATGGCCAAAGGTTTTAGAATATATAATTATCACACCTACTATATGAACAAAAGTATATGGACAAATCGCCAAAAGACTTTTAAAACAGTTGTGCACTTCCTTTCTTTTACAAGTTTTTCTTTCTTTTCCAAGGTGCACTTCCAACCATGTAGCAACTTTTTCTGTTCCAGCATGACTGTGTCCATATGCACAAAGCCATAACCATAAAGCCATGGTTTGATGAGTTTGCAAACAGTCCTGACCTCAAACCTTTCAAACACCTTTGGAATATATTGGAACGCTGATTATGAGCTGGCACAATCAAAATGTCATTGCCCACGGGACTTTAATGAGTCATAACCCAGAAGTATAAAATATAAGAAAATTTATTATTTCCAAACAAAAATGTCACACACATTTAAAAACATACTGTCATATATATTTATCAACAGTGAAAGTGCATAAATACAATAATGAAACAATCAGAGTTGAATAACTTCCATCAACATGGGTAATCTGTGTTAGTTTTTTCTACGCGTTTCACAAGATAAGGAACGTGCTTTCTCAGGAGAGGCACAGATGGGTATCTAAAGATGAGAACAAAGAAATAAAAAAAAAAAAGGGCGAGAGGGCGGAGGGGGAGGGAAAGAGTGGGGAGGGGAAGGGGAGGGGAGGGGAAGAAGGGATCGGGGGGCCAACCACCCACAGCCTCAAATCCAAACTTACGATAGTTAAATGATTGTAGGAGACTTCCAAATATATATGATGAGCTAACAAGTAAAAAATAAATGAAACAAGCGGGTGTGTACAAACGGCAAACTGAACAGAGGTACCCAATGGTCATCAAGATTATGAGCTGGGCCTTCTTGACTGCCATTAGTACCAGATATCAAAAATTCCCTTTTGGCAGAATGTGCACACATTTCCACAAACACACGATGCAACATTTTGGGGAAAGCCTTCCTGGAAGAGTGTGGTTGTTATAGCTGCAAAAGGGGCCAGCTCCACATTAATGCCTACTGTTTTAGAATAAGATGCCCAGCAAGCTCATACAGGTGTGATGGTCAGCCAATATAAGCCCTAAAGGCAAGAAGAATTGGGCTATGGAGAATGGAGAAAAACCTGGAATCATCAAAATCCCAAAACATGCTCAAGGACTAACAGACACAGATCAAACAATTCTCCAAAGTCAATCAAACCACAGCGCTAACTCCAATACTTATAGTATTTCTAGCGATGCTGCTCTCCTTGAGCGGGGAAACTCCAAATCACTAAGAGTATAAAAAGGAAGGGCGCAAACGCCTAGTGCATTATCTTGAACACCAATTAACTATTTATTTAAAAAACACCAAAGACATACTCACAAACAGGAGAAGATAAAACGCATATCATACACAACTCTAGTATCGGGGATGACCAATCTCTGCAGTTGGAAGGCTGACGAGTTACGGGAGGCAAGCTCCCTTCCTCAGAGCTTCCAACAATGTTTTGTAGCTTACACATTTCAGACAGACAAGGCTTAGAAACAATTTCCCCTTGTTATGGTGACAATGTTGTTGTGACAATACATGTTATGATGTAGTGTTAGCACGTGGTCACACCCCGTTAGCACCTGATAGATTATATACATGTACAAGCTATTGGGATTTGTGCACGGGTATGTCTTGTTTCTGTAATGTCAGTGACCAGACCTGAACCTAGTAGCTCTCCCCCACCTTGTGTCTGTTTGCCCCATGTTGGCATTGTGTCCACTGTAACATTTGCAGTGGCAGAGCAGAGTAGGACTGACCTTAAGAGGGATTACTTTGGCAAAGTTGGCAAGCTTAACCATGTATTGCAATATGTGTGAACTAAAAATCCCTGTTCTTCATTGCATAGTTTGCTGGAAAGTGTGTATAGCAGAGTGCAGAGGGTTCATCCAGAATTTGGCTTGTTATGCAGACATCTCAAATATTTTGTCATTCCCATCTCCTTCTGTCACCAGTATAAATCAAGAGGGTACATCTCCCCAGAGGGAGCACAGAAATAAAAGCCAGTCAAATAAAAAATAAATAAAAAAAATCACGATTCCAACCAATGTTTATCAAAGTAAAAAACTTTATTTATAATCCAAAATATATAAATTCTCTAACCAATAAAAACGTTTAAGAACAGTTATCCCAAATACAAAAGCAGGTGGCAAAATACAGTAACTTAAAAGTAAGTTAAGTAAGTTAAAATATGACACGCAATCTATTAGCATGCCCCGAATATAGTGTCTCATAACCAAATAACTAACACCAAGCAAGGGTAGACCTGGGTCTAAATAATGTAATGAGCACTAATCATGAATAAAGTGCAAATAGAATTTCAATAAACATTGTGTCATTGAAAAGGAAATTGTAAATTCTGTATTCTATTTATGTATGCTTTTCCTATGTATTGCACAGCTGCCCACTCACACTTCTGCTCAGATCGCCTAGGCAATCTGAGTGAGAAGTTTTCCTCCCCCCCTCCCTCCCTGTAGTCTCCTGGGACATGCCAAAGGTCCCAAAAGACTGCGGGACCATTCACAATACATAGCATGGCTCACGCATGCGCAGTGGGCATCCGGCTATGAAGCTGTAATAGCCGAGTGTGCACAGTTAAGATGCCAGCGCCGAGGATTGAACATGGCCCCTGGAGACCCTTCAGATGAGCACAGCACTGGATCCTGGTATAGGTAAGTGTCTGTTTATTAAAAGTCAGCAGCTACAGTTTTTGTAGCTGCTGACTTTTAATTTTCAGAAACAGACTTGAGCGCCTCTTTATGCACCCAGGGAGACTCCTTTTTTTAAGGACCAGGGAGGCTACTTTTTTTAAGGACCACCAACAGCAATAAAATTCTGAACCTACAAATATTGATAAACTTTAAGGCTGGCATTACATAAATGTGTTGTCATAACCTGCAACAGCACACATAGGGTGATGTAGCATCCCAAAGCACTAAAGCAATGTACCTGTATTGCAGCACACCGAAATGCGTAAAAACACACTACAGTGCATTGTGGTGCACTACTTTAGCAAAAATAGAGTAGGTGGATATTTACTGTAGGAATCAAAAAATACAAGAAACTATTCTGCGCTCAATTGTGGTAAATGTGGTAGATGTGAGTGGTAGTTAATGATTTGCACAACTGGTTTCCTTATTGGCGTGGCTTTTCCACAGGTCACCAGCTGCTCATTGAGTCTTGCAGCCCTCTTCAGGGGAATCCAAAACACAAAAAAAAAAGAAAGCAATCAGGGCGTACCAGCCTAGCGCATTACCAATGACATAATTTATTATAATGAAAGTATTAGACAATTATACTCACAAACATAGATGAATGTTAGGCTTATAACATAAAACTAGGGTTGTCCCGCTACCGATACTAGTATCGGTATCGGGACCGATACCAAGCATTTGCGCGAGTACTTGCTTCACCCGATACTTTTTTTTTGTGGCCGGAGAGGGCGGGAGGAGTCAGTGGCTGGGGAGGGCGGGGGAGTGCGGGCGGAGTCTGGCTGGAGAGGGCCGACAGAGTCTGTCGACAGAGCTAGTGCAGGCGGAGTTTGGCTGGAGAGGGGGCGGGCTGAGTCTCTGAAGGAAAGTGCGGGCGGAGTCTGGCTGGAGAGGACGGGCACAGTCGATGGACGGAGTCCGCGGGCGGAGAGCGAGTCCCTCACCTGCAGTTGAACTTGGTAAGCTGGCAGGGGTGCAGGGCGCAGCCGCATCAGGATCGGTGACCGGTGCTGTCACATTCGGTCGCCGTCAGCGGCTGAACGTCCCCACGCCCATCTTGGTACACCCTGCACTTGGCTGCAGTAAGCAGCAGCAGACATCTTGTTACACCCAGCCCGAGCTATATGGGCTGGGTGTAACAAGATGTCTGCTGCTGCTTACTTCAGCCGAGTGCAGGGTGTACCAAGATGGGCGTTGCAGCAGTTTTTTTTTTTTTAAATCCTGTGTCATTTTTTTTCCCCACAGCATTTCAGTGCCAGCCACCTATCAGTACCCACAAGTGCTACCTATCAGTACCCACAAGTGCTACCTATCAGGTGGCACTGGTAGATGGCACTGACTGCACTGATAGGTGTCACTTATGGGCACTGATTGGTGGCACTTGTGGGCACTGATAGATGGCACTGATTGCACAGATAGTGCAATCAGTGCCATCTATCAGTGCCCACAAGTGCCACCTATCAGTGCCCACAAGTGCCACCTATCAGTGCAATCAGTGCCCACAAGTGCCACCTATCAGTGCCACCTATCACTGCCCACAAGTGGCACCTATCAGTGCCCATAAGTGCCATCTATCAGTGCCCATAAGTGCCCACAAGTGCCACCTTTCAGTGCAATCAGTGCCATCTATCAGTGCAATCAGTGCCCACAAGTGCCATCAGTGCCCACAAGTGCCACCTATCAGTGCCACCTATCACTGCCCACAAGTGCCACCTATCAGTGCCCATAAGTGCCATCTATCAGTGCCCATAAGTGCCCACAAGTGCCACCTTTCAGTGCCATCTATCAGGGCCCACAAGTGCCACCTTTCAGTGCCATCTATCAGGGCCCACAAGTGCCACCTATCAGTGCCACCTATCACTGCCCACAAGTGCCACCTGTCAGTGACCATAAGAGCCATCTATCAGTGCCCATAAGTGCCACCTTTCAGTGCCATCTATCAGTGCCCACAAGTGCCACCTATCAGTGCCACCTATCACTGCCCACAAGTGCCACCTATCAGTGCTATCAGTGCCCATAAGTGCCACCTATCAGTGCAATCAGTGCCATCTATCATTGCCAGCCACCTATTAGTGCCCATCAGCGCCAGTCACCAGTCAGTGCCCATAAGTGCCACCTGTCAGTGCCACCTATCAGTCCCCATCTTTCAAACTGTCACATGACATTGAAAAAAAAGTATCGTAATCGGTATCGGCGAGTACTTGGAAAAAAGTATCGGTACTTGTACTCGGTCTCAAAAAAGTGGTATCGGGACAACCCTACATAAAACAGAAGGAAACTTCAACCATAGCCTCTGCCTGTGGGTAAATACTCTTCCTCAGAGCTGAATGTAACACTCACTGCTGATCCAGACAGGAATAAACCAAAAATGCAATTTGGCAGCATTCTTCAAAGAGACAATAAAATTAGAACATCTAGAGAATCATCTTAAGAATTTTTAAATGTGTTTTAGAAAAATAAAAATGGTGCAGGAAAAGAAAATAAGCAACAGCAAAATAAAAGGGATAAAAAATAAAAATAACTTAATATTTGCCAGGTCTTTGGTTCTGGCAGAGTCCATTTCACTGCAGCATAAGGTCACTGGGCCTCAGAGATGACTTGAGAGCTGTCAATTGCAGAAGGTTTTGAGGACCCTCTAGAGCAGCCTCAAAATATTTCCACTCACCTACTCGCATTTTGCGAGTGGAAAATGAGGGCTGGCGAGGGTGGGCTGCCTTGGAGGGGGGGGTGAGCACCGCCGGCAGGCAGGGTTGAACGGGAGCCATTCTCCCAGCCAGGGGAAGAGAGGAGAGGAAGAGGCGTCCCGCTCACGTCACACAGTCCCGCCTCCTTGCCCTGCGCCGCTCACGTCACACAGTCCCTCCTCCTCGCCCAGCGCATTTCATAGACAGAACACCGGTCCAATACCAGGAGGCGCCGGGCAAGGAGACGGGACTGTGTGATGTGAGCGGCGCAGTGCGAGGAGGCTTGATTGTGTGACGGTGAGCGGCGCCGGGAACCCAGCAATTCAAATGAAAGCTCGACTCTTCCTCTGCACAGGTGAGACTACTGACAGGCACAGGTGAGACACTACTGACAGGCATAGGTGAGACTGTACTGACAGACACAGGTGAGACTACTGACAGGCACAGGTGAGACTGTACTGACAGGCACAGCTGAGACTACTGACAGGCACAGGTGAGACTGTACTGACAGGCACAGGTGAGACTACTGACAGGCACAGGTGAGACTGTACTGACAGGCACAGGGGAGACTACTGACAGGCACAGGTGAGACTGTACTGACAGGCACAGGTGAGACTACTGACAGGCACATGTGAGACTGTACTGACAGGCACAGGTGAGACTGTACTGACAGGCACAGGTGAGACTGTACTGACGGGAACAGGTGAGGCTGTACTGACGGGCACAGGTGAGACTGTAGTGACAGGCACAGGTGAGGCAGTATTGATGAGCACAGGTGAGGCTGTACTGACAGGCACAGGTGAGACTGTACTGACGGGCACAGGTGAGACTGTACTGACGGGCACAGTTGAGGCTGTACTGATGGGCACAGGTGAGACTGTAGTGACAGGCACAGGTGAGACTGTAGTGACAGGCACAGGTGAGGCTGTATTCATGGGCACAGGTGAGGCTGTACTGACAGGCACAGGTGAGGCTGTACTGACAGGCACAGGTGAGACTGTACTGATGGGCACAGGTGAGGCTGTATTGATGGGCACAGGTGAGGCTGTACTGGTGGGCACAGGTGAGACTGTACTGAAGGGGACAGGTGAGGCTGTATTGACAGGCACAGGTAACGCTGTATTGACAGGCACTGGTGAGACTGTACTGACAGACACAGGTGAGGCTGTATTCATGGGCACAGGTGAGGCTGTATTGACGGGCACAGGTGAGACTCAACTGACGGGCACAGGTGAGACTGTATTGATGGGCACAAGTGAGACTGTACTGACAGGCACAGGTGAGGCTGTGTTAACGGGCACAGGTCACGTTATATTGACTGGCACTGGTGAGGTTGTGCTGAGGGGCACTGATAAAGTTATTGTTAATATTTATTTTTGTAACTTAATTATGCATAAAACATTTAAGTGTCTTTTTATGAGATCATTTATGAGGGCGTGTTTAGGGGCAGGACATGGTTGAGGTTGGGTGGGGCAACTTGTGGCGAGTAACCCTTTAGGCCTTGCTCAGGTCTTGAAATTTTGAGCCCTGCTCTAGAGGGTACTGCTGAGCCAACCTCACTCAACCAAAAGGCTGAGAGGTGTGGGGTAGGCATGCTGAAGTGTTTATGATATTTCAGAAGACCCACCCCAAATACTTTTTTCTAACTGTATCAATATTTTTAGATGAACTGGTTTTACAATCTGCCAACCAACATATTAATTGGAGTTAAATTACGACTTGTCATACATTAAACATTCTATGAATTGTATGCCTAATCTCCTTAGGAGATGTAATGTGACGATTTTGCTGGACATCATTGCATATGTATGTTAGTATCTAATTGATTGTCATCTCATACATCACTTTTTATGAATTTAGCTCAATCATAGCTAGCTCAAGGGAATGTGGAAATTGTATGAATTTAGTCCTGATAGAGATGTGAAGGCCCGGAAAAAAACAGAAAAATTCGGAAAAAAAAACTTTTTTTTTCCCGTTTTTTTCCTGAAGGCTTTTTTTTTTTTTTTCAAAAAAATTAGAAAAATTGAAAAAATAAAAAATAAATTGTGGAATATTTTATTTTAACATGATGAATAAAATATTTCAAAGCGGAGGTTCTGCAGCAATTTTTTTTTTTTTTTTTGGTGCATTCAATTGGGTTTCACAATACAAAGTTAAACTCACTTGTTTGGTATCTTCAAATATCCCCTGTCCATTTTCATGGCAAATAAGAACTTTTAAAATCGGTTCCTGACAGTTTCCACTTTGCTTGTGGGCATTGTGAAGCCCACAAGCAATCATTTCCTGGAAGCGCCTGTTTACGACGAGTAGCCGTATTGATAGAACACTGCCCCTATGAGAAAAGCATTCGCCCCATCCGCCCATCATAAAGCACTGTCCATCATGGAACCATATCGATAGAACACCGCCCCTATGAGAAAAGCATTGGCTATATAGAACGAGCGAGCGGCGTGTATAACCAATGAGCGGCGTGTATAACCAATGAGCGGCGTGTCTAACCAATGAGCGATGAGCGGCATCTACCAGCTGACAAACTGTTCAGACTCTGGGATTTCCGTGGGATTCAATTGCGCCTGCGTAGGCCATCCCGGAACCTATCCGATAGCAGAACCAGCTCGATAGAACAGCGGAACCACCTCGATAGAGCAACGGTGTTCCGCATTGTCTCCTGGGAAACATGACACTGTGCTCCCAAGAAACATTGCAGCAAGCTCCCAGCTGACATCGCGGCGCCGGGGAAAGGAGTAGGAACGCTTACTCCAGCGGGAGGGAAAGCCCGGAAGTGGCAGCTAAAAACGAAAAATCTACGGTATTTACACTATAATTTTTTTTTTTGATGTGGCTATTTAACTTGGTGATAGTGTTCCGCATGTGCTGGGATGTAGTTGTCTTTTTGGATGGAACTCCACTTTCAGACAGGTTGTTCAAATATTTTCAAAATCATTTCTAAAAAAAAAATATGATATCAGATTATTCTAATTTCTGAGTGAGGACAAGCAAGTCCTAGGTAACAAACTGAACCCTCCAATGCAAGAACAGTATGCATTTCTTCCTTTAGGAGGTGCTGTGCTGCTATTGTAACAAGAAAAAGGTTTCAGTTTTGCTTTTGTATGTTAGTGGGTGTGTTTGGTTTGTTCTGTCCTCTTCAATAGGCCTCAAGAGCATTGAAAGACAATACAGAGCAACAAAAAGGACCTGAAAGTATATACGTAATTAAAAAAGGTAAGAGTTTACATTTATCTGATTCTGAATCCAGAAAACTGAATCATTTAGCTACATTAGTTTATCTTTATAAACTTTTGTGAAAATAATAATTTAATTACCAGTAATCTGGTTCTTCCCCCACCCCCACGCACAACCATAGATTAGTGTCTTCTTGCAAAGTAGTCATTTTTTCTTGTTTTTATTTCCTACTCCCCTCAGAAAAATGGTGAGACCAACACCTAGCATATGGAGGCATTTTCACATTACAAGTTCCTCTGAAAAGAAAAATGTGATTTGCAAATATTGTCAGATGAAATATGCATTTCCAAATGCTGCCAGGATGACAAAACACATTCTTGTATGTAACAAGTGTCCTGTAGATATAAAAAAAATCCTTCATGGGTCGAAGTGAAGAGGACAGCAATGATGACAATGCACATAGTTTTTCTCAATGTCCTCGTAACAGAATGACTTTCAATCTTAATAAGACAAAAAAGTGCTAATGTTACGAAAATTTCATATTTTTTTCTAAAAAAAAAAAAAGAAAAAAAAATAGTTTTTTTTTCCGAGCTTTTTTTTAAAGCAAGGCTTATCTTCAGGGTTAGACTATGGGCTTTTGATTTCTTTCTTTTTTTTAATGTTGGGGTGCTCAAATTCAGCATTCACTTGTTACTAATAAAAATAAACTGTTAATTGAACATGCTTAATGTTTGCAGTATATTGCAGCATTGTTCGATGTGGTTGTACAAGCTGGTGGCCTTATCTTGCAAGGAATGGATTTAAAATTTTTGCATAGGCACAAGGTGGTGTTGAAGTCTTTGATTTCCGTCTTCTCTAAGAAGAGTACGCAGTTTGAATTGCTGTCCCTGTTTTTTTGACCAGTGCAAGGATGATCTTACGAGAAAAAAAAAAGAAGAAAAATGTTTAAAAAAAATACACATGTAAAAAAACATTAAAAAAATATTGTGATGGTGACTAGGAAAATGACTGGGTCTGAACCAGTGTTTGGCTTTCAGCACCACCATAGAACAGGCTTCTGCATTTTCCATTTTGTTTTACAAACCATTGGCCTCTCACTCCTCGATTAACACATTATTTAGTTCTCTCTTTGTTTCAGGACAGACATTTCCTGACAGCTCCATGTCAGCACACACATGGGTACGGGCCCCACACACCCCTACAGTGAAAGGACGTTTAACTCATAAATGTTAGCACCTGTCATGGATATGCACTAATGTCTGTCTGCCATCTTACCTTTTCCTCTTCTTGTGTTCATCTTAGAGGTTGGACTCCTTCACCTGGCTTCCTTTATAATCTCCTCCCAGCCTGACTCCACCCCAGGCCCTATCACAGAACACTATATTAACCTGTGCACTGCAAGCCTGCCTTGCTGATCAACATGTTTGTTTAAGCATTGTGTGTTCGGGTTCCTGCCTGCCGTGTGCTACGTCTGTCTCTCTGTTACAATATTGGCTTGTTCCTGACTATCCCTGTCTGCTTGTGACCCTTGACCTTTGGCTTGTCCTTCGTTTATCCTTGCCTGCTTGTGACCCCGACCTTGGCCTTTCCCCTCACTCTTCTTGTATCCTGTGCTGCTGCTCCCCCTCTTTTCTCCTTACCCTACGAGGCGTGAGCTAGGAGACTCTAGGTGTCGCGACCTGGACCTAGCTGCAGCGTAACATCCTCACCACTAGGCTCTGGAGAAGACCTGCTGGGTCTTAGACTCCGCGCCCTGGGGTATCTCGGCTCTAGCTTCCTGTGGATCCCGGTTGTGTTCCTCTGGTCCCGCTTTCCACAACCACTCAGTATCCTATCCGCAGCAGTCAGTCATAGGGTTCACTACTTTGTGGTGCACTCCTGACCCCCTACGGTGTGCATCTGTCACCTGGCCACAGGTGACCTGACAGCACCTGAGCCAGTACCACGTTCCTCTTTTCTCCTCCTCACTAGGGATGAGCTTCGTGTTCGAGTCGAACATACGTTCGACTCGAACATCGGCTGTTCGATCGTTCGACGAAGATCGAACGATTTGGGCCGTTCGCGCCAAATTCGAGTGACGCGAACGGCCCACAATGCACTACGCCATCGCAGTGTCATCCAGGTGCTGTGATTGGCCAAGCATGCACTGTGACCCTGCATGCTTGGCCAATCACAGCGCCGGCAGCGAGGAGAGCAATGATTGGCCACAGGCAGGATGCCTGTGGCCAATTATTGCTGAGGGGGTTTAGTACACGCCCCACACTATAAAAGGCCGCCAGCGCGGCGGCCTTGTGTAGTGTGTTCCGGAGCAGGGAAAGAGAAGCATAGGCAGGGACAGTGTCATTATTTTTCCTTTACTAATCCTGGATTCCTTGTGTTTAGGGACAAATAAGGATAGGTAGGGAGAGTGTCAGTGACAGTGTGCTATTCTGTGCTAATCCTTGTTTGTAGGGACAGAGAGGTACAGTGAGGGAAAGTGTCAGTGTGCTATTCTGTTCTAAAACTATTTTGCTGAACCATATTTTCAATCCTTGAGTTTAGGGACAGAGAGGTACAGTGAGGGAAAGTGTCAGTGTGCTATTCTGTTCTAAAACTATTCTGCTGAACCATATTTTCAATCCTTGAGTTTAGGGACAGAGAAGGACACTCATAGAAATTATCAGTGTGCTATTCTGTGCTAAATCTTGTTTGTAGGGAGGGACAGAGTAGGACAGTGAGGGAAAGTATCAGTGTGCTATTCTGTTCTAAAACTATTTTGCTGAACCATATTTTCAATCCTTGAGTTGAGGGACAGAGAGGTACAGTGAGTGAAACTGACAGTGTGCTATTCTGTTCTAAACCAATTTTGCTGTTCCATATTTTCAATCCTTGAGTTGAGGGACAGAGAGGTACAGTGAGTGAAACTGACAGTGTGCTATTCTGTTCTAAACCAATTTTGCTGTTCCATATTTTCAATCCTTGAGTTTAGGGACAGAGAAGGACACTCATAGAAATTATCAGTGTGCTATTCTGTGCTAAATCTTGTTTGTAGGGAGGGACAGAGTAGGACAGTGAGGGAAAGTGTCAGTGTGCTATTCTGTTCTAAAACTATTTTGCTGAACCATATTTTCAATCCTTGAGTTGAGGGACAGAGAGGTACAGTGAGTGAAACTGACAGTGTGCTATTCTGTTCTAAACCAATTTTGCTGTTCCATATTTTCATTCCTTGAGTTTAGGGACAGAGAAGGACACTCGTAGAAATTATCAGTGTGCTATTCTGTGCTAAATCTTGTTTGTAGGGAGGGACAGAGTAGGACAGTGAGGGAAAGTGTCAGTGTGCTATTCTGTTCTAAAACTATTTTGCTGAACCATATTTTCAATCCTTGATTTGAGGGACAGAGAGGTACAGTGAGTGAAACTGACAGTGTGCTATTCTGTTCTAAACCAATTTTGCTGTTCCATATTTTCAATCCTTGAGTTTAGGGACAGAGAAGGACACTCGTAGAAATTATCAGTGTGCTATTCTGTGCTAAATCTTGTTTGTAGGGAGGGACAGAGTAGGACAGTGAGGGAAAGTGTCAGTGTGCTATTCTGTTCTAAAACTATTTTGCTGAACCATATTTTCAATCCTTGAGTTGAGGGACAGAGAGGTACAGTGAGTGAAACTGACAGTGTGCTATTCTGTTCTAAACCAATTTTGCTGTTCCATATTTTCAATCCTTGAGTTTAGGGACAGAGAAGGACACTCGTAGAAATTATCAGTGTGCTATTCTGTGCTAAATCTTGTTTGTAGGGAGGGACAGAGTAGGACAGTGAGGGAAAGTGTCAGTGTGCTATTCTGTTCTAAAACCATTTTGCTGAACCATATTTTCAATCCTTGAGTTGAGGGACAGAGAGGTACAGTGAGTGAAACTGACAGTGTGCTATTCTGTTCTAAACCTATTTTGCTGTTCAATATTTTCAATCCTTGAGTTGAGGGACAGAGAGGTACAGTGAGTGAAACTGACAGTGTGCTATTCTGTTCTAAACCAATTTTGCTGTTCCATATTTTCAATCCTTGAGTTTAGGGACAGAGAAGGACACTCGTAGAAATTATCAGTGTGCTATTCTGTGCTAAATCTTGTTTGTAGGGAGGGACAGAGTAGGACAGTGAGGGAAAGTGTCAGTGTGCTATTCTGTTCTAAAACTATTTTGCTGAACCATATTTTCAATCCTTGTGTTTAGGGACAGAGAAGGATAGGCAGGGGACAGTGTCAGTGTCATTGTTGCTAAGCCTCCTGCACAGTATACACCTGAAGGTAGCCCTTATTGCTGTTTTTCCCATCTCCCTGCAGGCCATCCATTAAAAAGTCTGGAAGGCAACCAAGGAGAGGCAGACAGTCAGGAGGCAAAAAAAGAGGGCAAGCAGGCTCTGTGTCTGGGGGCAACAGTACTGGTCGTGTACGCGGTGCATTGTTATCAGCACATGGCCATGGGACACGCTTGTCCTTGTTTTCGGCAGCTGGACATGTTGAGCCACATCATGCCGAAGACTTGGTAGAGTGGATGACCAAGCCCACCTCATCCTCCTCATCCTCTCTCACCCAGGCTCAGGGTACTGGCAAAGCAGCTGCCAAAGCGTCCTCTTCTCTGGTATCATTATCTTCATTAGTCAATCCTTCCCTAGACCCACCATGCCCTCCTCCTGAGGAGTCCCCCGAACTGTTTGAGCACAGTGTTGGGTACATGCTCCAGGAGGATGCCCAGCGTTTGGAAGGATCTGATGATGATACCCAGCTAGAGGAAGGCAGCAGCGTGAGAGCAGAGAGAGGGGATGCTCAAGAAGGACACCAATCTGGCAGTCATGCTCCAGCAGCTGCAGCATATTGCCAGATTGGCTCCAGTGATGAGGAGGGAGGGGATGATGAGGTCACTGACTCCATGTGGGTGCCTAATAGGAGAGAGGAGGAGGAGGAGGATGAGGAGGAGGCACATCTCCAACGAGGCAGGATGCCCTTGAGTGGCCAGCGTATGGGCAGCACACCGACGGAATCACACCGCAGAGCTCCGCCTGTGCAGGGCGCTGCCTCTGCCCGTCATGCAAAAAGTTCTTTGGTGTGGGCCTTTTTTGAGGCGAGTGCATCAGATCGCACAGCTGCTGTTTGCAACCTATGTCTCAAGCGTATATCGCGTGGCCAAAACATCAGCCGCTTGGGCACCACATGCTTGATCAGACATATGTTGACCTGCCATGCAGCTCGTTGGCAAGCCTACCTTAAAGACCCACACCAAAGAACAAAGCTGACCTCTTCTTGCACCGCATCAGCTGGGATCTCCAACCCCACTATACCTTCACTCCTCTCTGAAACCTGCTCTGAGAGGAATGAAGGTGTAGAATTAGGTGTGTCACAGGCAAGGACTTGCGGGCACTCTGCTAGCAGTACACCAACGTCCGATTCTAGCAGGCAAATTTCCCTGCCCCAGCTGCTGGACCGTCGAAAGAAGTTCACTCCCAGCCATCCACATGCCCAGCGGTTGAATGCTAGCTTGGCTAAATTGCTAGCGCTTCAACTGCTGCCTTTTCAGTTGGTAGACTCGGCCCCCTTCCGTGAGTTTGTGCAATGTGCGGTTCCTCAGTGGCAGGTTCCCAAACGACACTTTTTCGCACGGAAGGCTATTCCGGCTCTCTACAGGCATGTGGAAGGCAATGTCTTGGCCTCGCTGGACAGGGCGGTCAGCGGTAAGGTGCATATTACCGCTGACTCATGGTCCAGCAGGCATGGACAGGGACGTTACCTTTCTTTCACAGCCCATTGGGTCACTCTTTTGGCAGCTGGGAAGGATGCAGGACAAGGTGCAGTAGTGTTGGAGGTTGTTCCACCGCCACGCCTCCAAAATGCTACTACTGGTTGTGACACACCTCTCTCCTCTTCTTCTTCCTCCATGGCCTCTTCCTGTGGTTTGTCCTCGGAACCAGCGGTGCTCCGTAGGCGTTCAAGGGGCTACGCAAGTACGCAGGCAAAAAGATGCCATGCCGTGCTTGCGCTGGTGTGTTTGGGGGACAGGAGCCACACTGGGGCAGAGGTCCTGTCTGCTCTGCAGGGGCAGGCCGAGAGGTGGTTGACGCCACGCCAGCTTAAGCCAGGAATGGTGGTTTGCGACAATGGCACCAACCTCCTCTCCGCCCTCCGACAGGGACAACTGACCCATGTGCCCTGTATGGCTCACGTCCTTAACCTGGTGGTGCAGCGGTTCTTGGGCAGGTACCCGGGCTTACAGGATGTCCTGAGGCAGGCCAGGAAAGTCTGTGTGCATTTCCGCAGATCTTATAATGCCAGTGCTCGCCTGGCTGAGCTTCAAAAGGAGTTGAACCTGCCCAAGAACCGCCTTATATGTGACATGCCCACCAGGTGGAACTCAACGTTGGCCATGCTGCAGCGGCTGCACACGCAGCAGAGGGCCATCAATGAGTACCTGTGCGACTACGGCACCAGGACAGGGTCAGGGGAGCTCGGTTTTTTTTCACCACGCCAGTGGGGCATGATCAGGGATGCATGCACTGTCCTGGCACCATTTGAGGAGGCCACGAGGATGGTGAGCAGTGACAGTGCATGCATCAGTGACACTGTACCTCTTGTCCACCTGTTGGAGCACACGCTGCATGGAATAATGGACAGGGCACTTGAGGCAGAACAGAGGCAGGAAGAGGAGGACTTCCTTGCCTCTCAAGGCCCCCTTTACCCAGACAGTGTTCCTTCTGTCCCACCCATCGCACAGGAAGAGGAGGAGGAGGAGGAGGAGGATTGTGTCAGCATGGAGGTGGAGGCTGGCACTCAGCATCATCAGCAGCAGTCTTTTAGGGATGATTTACAGTCCCAAGAAACCAGTGGACTTGTACGTGGCTGGGAGGAGGTGGCTGCGGATCATGTCGTCCTTAGTGACCCAGAGGACTCCGGACTGAATGCCTCAGCTAACCTACGCTGCATGGCCTCCCTGATCCTGCAAAGTCTGCGGAAGGATCCTCGTATTCTTCAGATCAAGGAGAGGGACCATTACTGGCTGGCCACTCTCCTTGATCCACGGTACAATTTTTGATGCAATACTTTGCAACAGGCCTCATTGCTGTGCTCCAAGTACAGTATCTGTGAGGGGTTGCAGTGTTGTGCCACCAGTGCCTAAGGCCCAATTTTTCAGCCCCTGTTCAACAGGGGCATGCAATTATAATTATTGATCTAATAATTCACAGCAGGGCCCATTGCTGCGCCCACCAAGAGTAACTGTCAGGCCTTACAGTGTTGTGGCACCAGCACCACCATCACCACCACCACCACCACCAAAGGCCCAATTTTTAAGCCCCTGTTCAACAGGGGCATGCAATTATAATTATTGATCTAATAATTCACAGCAGGGCCCATTGCTTCGCCCACCAAGAGTAACTGTCAGGCCTTACAGTGTTGTGGCACCAGCACCACCATCACCACCACCACCACCACCAAAGGCCCAATTTTTCAGCCCCTGTTCAACAGGGGCATGCAATTATAATTATTGATCTAATAATTCACAGCAGGGAGCATTGCTGCGCCCACCAAGAGTAACTGTCAGGCCTTACAGTGTTGTGGCACCAGCACCACCATCACCACCACCACCACCAAAGGCCCAATTTTTCAGCCCCTGTTCAACAGGGGCATGCAATTATAATTATTGATCTAATAATTCACAGCAGGGAGCATTGCTGCGCCGACCAAGAGTAACTGTCAGGCCTTACAGTGTTGTGGCACCAGCACCACCATCACCACCACCTTCACCACCAAAGGCCCAATTTTTCAGCCCCTGTTCAACAGGGGCATGCAATTATAATTATTGATCTAATAATTCACAGCAGGGACCATTGCTGCGCCCACCAAGAGTAACTGTCAGGCCTTACAGTGTTGGGGCACCAGCACCACCATCAAAGGCCCAATTTTTACTACCACTGATCAACAATTATATGTTATTACAATTCCTGATATTATACTTGACAGAAGGGCGTTCCAGCACCCACCAAGAATAACTGTGAGTGCTTTCAGTGTTGTGCCAACACCAACACCTAAGGGGCCAATTTCTGCAGAGTATATACGGAAGGTCCCTACTTTCAAACATCCAACTTACAAACTACTACTACTTGCAAACGGAAGAAGACAACAGGAAGTGAGAGGAAATCTACCCCTTGGAAGGAAAATTCTCTCCTGTAAGAATTAATATGGGAGAAAGGTGTCTCCTCTCTACTGATGCTTTATCACCAATCCTTGTTTCAATAAAAACACCACATTTCAAAAACAGTTGTCATTGGGACGCAAAGTGAGGTGAAATGTTCTGAACAGGGGCACAGACAGCAAAAAAAATGTGACAGGGGTGATAACCGTTCCCTATGTTTTGCAAAAAACTAAAAAAAAGGAATTTGCCATGGAGCTCCACTTAAACAATGCAGCTGTTCAAAATTATAAACAGATTCTACATAAGAACAAACCTACAGTCCCTGTCTTGTATGCACCGCCTGTATACGGCTGTTCAGAGTATATAGGTCCTTTTTTATTTTGTGTGCGGGGTTCCCCTTAATATCCATACAAGACCCAAAGGGGCTGGTAATGGGCTGGGGTAGGGGGGGGGGGTTGATGGGGTAGCTATGCCATTTTTCCTAAAGATTTTCATCCATATTACCGGGACCAGACATTGCATTAAAGCCGCAAGCAGTTTTAAATGACTTTTTTCCCTTTAGAAATGTTATTTTGTGCAGGGACAGTTCTAAACACGGGAAACACGTGGCACTTCACAGGCATACTTTAGACACCCCCCAGGTACAATATTTAAAGGAATATTTGACTTTTTTTTTTCACTTTATGCATCATTAAAATGACTGCTCCCGGAAAACGTCCGTTTTTAAAACTTCTTTTTGCATTGATACATGTCCCCTGGTGCAGAAGCCGGGTTCCCAAACTCTGTTTCGGACAATAACATGGATAATAGTCGTTATAATTAGCACTTTAGAATCCGAACGTTCGCATCCATTGTATTTAATAGGGTTCTAATGTTCGTGCAAACTTTCGGTCCGTTCGCGGGTTCTGGTGCGAACCGAACCCGGGGGTGTTCGGCTCATCACTACTGCTCACATTGATAGCAGGAGAAATCAGTGCCTACCTTGATGGGGTAAACCCTTGGCCGTCCATCCATGTCTGCCTGGATGCAGTCCCCACTGAGTCATGAATAAAAAATAGTGCAGCGCTAATGAACATAGATACTAAAATAAATAAAATAGATGATGATAACCAATCAATTAATTGGCTCAACATGCAGAGAGTTCCATGAATCTAAAGTCCAGAAAAATAGCCATATAAGCCGAAGTAGAAAATACAAAATACACCAAGGGAAAGTCCTCAAAGGTGTTCAGGGTGATAATAAAAACTTCAATGTGTCCTTAAAGTTCTTCCTTCCTTGAGTGCTTCTAAATGGAGCAAGGTGCGGGAACCCCGCTGCTGGTTTTCGGGGTCCTTGTTGTGTGGCTGGGTAATTCCTGGCTGTGTGGAGGGTTGGCATGGTTTTTCCATTGTGGAAGGAACAAGGATACAGGCTTCAGAGTCACTGGAACGCACACCCTGCGGTTACAGCCAGACAGCTTCACTACAGGCTTCTTCCTGATCTGTGTGGATTGCCATTGGACTAGGCTAAATCACGTTACTACAGGCTCACCTAACAGAGAAGCTGCCGAGATGTCAGATCAGCTGTATGCTCTCTTTCAAGCTCTCTACATGGATGTTGTGGTGTTCTACACTGCCATCTGCTGCCCATGCCGGGTCTTGCTACCAGAAGGTATTTTCCTGCATGTAGTTGCTTCTGAATGCCTGGAAGGAGCAATTACATGAATGCCTAAGCACTTATCATGATGTTAACTTGAATTTTATTACAGAATGCCAAATAAAGAGCCCACCCCTCCAAAAGACCAGCATATGCAAAGAAGGTATGGCAATTGCTCAATGAATATATATATATATATATATATATATATATATAACTTTTTTTCTCATTCCCCTCCTCCCTCGTGAGCTGTCTGGCTAATGGCAGATTTATTAAAGTCCTTCCAGATCTCACCATTCTACCGCTGACTGTGCCTTCTCTTCAAGATGTGGATCCAGATCAAGGAAAAGCATCACTCCAGTCACAATGTATCCCGTCTCTCCGCTTCTCCTTCTTTAAACTTCAGCCACCTCAGAAATGTGATGAGTCTGATCATTACTCACAGTCACAATCAAGGGGATGCTGGGCCTGTCCAAATGTGGCCCTTCCTGGCAAATGACTTGCAAAACTTGCTTCTTGGAGGCCCAAGGGAGAGGCAGACAAATCAAAAATAGTGTCATTAATGAAACAAATGTTTCAAGACACCTTGGAAGCATATGCTAATCAGACACACCCTGCAGTGCAAAGGATGGCATCTGCTTCCCAGGATGCAACCCATGTTGCAGGTACCAATACCTCCGAAAGCTTACGCCTCGGGCTTTGATCCGGGAGAAATCTCAGATGAAAATGTAGGTCAGGGGGCAGGTTTAATTTTACTGAGGTAATGGTTTTGTGAGGGCGGTCAGTGGCACCTTGGTATGGGAGGACGAGCTGGAGGCTCACCCCAAAAAGAAGAAATATTTAAAGCATATCGAGAAAACAGTTGGGGTTTTTCTTTCATAGAAAAACTCAGGGATACATCAATGGGAAAATGGATCCCAGATAAATAACACATTTTATTTTCTTAACTGTTTGTCCAAACTTTATCCTTTTCAGTAAAGAAGACCTCAAGTACCGGGACGAGTCGCCTGTTGTGGATGCTGCCCTGTTGTGGTTGGCAAGGCATGTGACCCTGCCTCTGGAAGACGTAGTATCATTTAGGGATACCGTAGACAAGGAGCTGTCCTTGACCTCAAAATATTTACATATTAGCCGGTGAGGCATGAAGGCCTGCAATGGCATTTGGTGTCAGTGGCAAGCCATGGAAGTGTGGGTGAAAAGCTTGGGCCCAACTGCGGGAAGCTTCTAAGTAATTTTGACAGTTTTCTCACCCGGGCCCTTCCAGTAGGGGCCAATCTGCTCTGGTTTCAAAGAATATGGACCAATGTAAGAGAGAAGTGGGTTTTATGCACCATATCCAAGGGTCACTCTTGTCTGTTCCGCAAGATGACGTGCTCCAAGTGAATTCCAATAAAGATCCTGATTTTGTGCCATGAAGAGGGAGATTTTTCACTCCTATATAAACATATTGCTGTTCCAGGAAGCAATCATCCCAGTGCCTCATTAGGAACGCTTCTTGGGCGCGTGTTCTCCAATATCTTTGGTCCCTGGAAAAAATCAGGATGACGGAGGCCTGTTATAGACCTAACAAGATGGAACAGGTATATAAAGAAAGAAAACTTCAAGATGGATTCACGTCAAACCATACTGAAAGTTGTTTAACCAGGAGTTTGGCGGCTATCCATGGATCTAAGCGATTCTTATTTTCATATTCCAATACATCAAAACTGCCAAAATATCTCCGCTTTGGCTTGGGGCCTCTACACCTTCAGTTTGTTTGCTTGCCCTTCAGGCTTAGAACCTCTCCAAGGGTGTTCTCCAAGGTTCTTTTCTCCCTGGTGGTCCTTTTACAGCAGAGAGGAGCTCAATTTTACCATTACCTAGGCGATCTGCTTTTGGCGGCCCAGAATAGGGAAACTCTTGAGTTGGTTGAGGCCTAAGACTTCCCTTTTGCCTAAAGTAATACAGTGGAACCTCGGTTTAAGAGTAACGCATTTAACGAGCAACTTTAAAAGAAAAATTCTGACTCGGTTTGCGAGTGTTGTCTCGCAAGACGAGCAGAATTCAACCTAATAGGGCCTGCAGTACCGCATTTGGCCTGAGGTGCGGGGGCGCCGGAGCTGAGCAGAGCTGAACAGCGCCGATCGTAGCCGATCGGCGCCGTTCGGCAATGCTCGGAAAGACACGGAAAAACGCAAAAATACTCAGTTTCCGAGCCTTTCCTACGTGTCCTCGGGCCTTTCTGGCCGTTTCCGAGGCTCTCCGGCGCCCCCCCACCTTTGGCCGCATGCGGTATTGCATCCCATTGAAGTCAATGCGGGAACAAATTATTTTCGTTTCCATTGACTTCAATGGGGAAACGCGCTTTGATATGCAAGTTCTTTGGATTACGAGCATTCTCCTGTAACGGATAATGCTTGTAATCCGAGGTTCAACTGTACTGAGTTTGCATCACCATTCCTGAACAAAATGGACAGTAAATAATGTTTAAAAAATACTACCTCATTGTGCCTCTCACTTTTGGCCTGTCTGACCTTTTTTTAATAAAGGCGATTGCCTAAATGTAATAACACCTATGGCAATATGGGAGATAACAATGTGGTGCTTTGGTGCAGTTTAATGTACAAGTATGTGGTGAGGTGCGGTAAACAAAGGGCAGTTTTGCCTCTGTCAGCAAGTTTATGCTTTGTGGCCCTTAAATAAAAAAAGGCTCTAAAAAAACTAAAAAAATTTACCTCTCCCCCAAAAAAAAATGTTTTGGAGAAGGCAGGGCATCCTATGGTCACCTAATATTTGCTGCTCCTGCCCTTAACCTATGCACTGGGGAAGGAGGGAGGACCTTTTTCCCCTGAAGCTATATCTTCAGTTTTTTTTACTATAATTAACCACTTAACGACCGCCCACTGTAAATATATGTCGGCAGAATGGCACCGACAGGCACAATCACGTATATGTACGTGATCGCCTTTGTATAGTTGGGGGGGTCCAATCGGACCCCCCTCCTTTACAGTGAGCGGCCGTTAATTGTTCAGGAGTGATCCGGGATGAGGGGACGGCCGTTCGATTCCGGCCACCCCTTCGCGATCGCTCCCGGCGAATGAAAACCTTCCTCTGCCTGCGTAATGTAAACACAGGCAGAGGAAGTGATGTCATCTCTCCTCGTGTCGGTCTTTTCGATCCGGCGCGAGGAGTGAAGACATCTCACAGTAAGTGCACCAACAGCCCACTGACACCAGTACACGTAGGCACACTTACACCCCCCAGTCACCCCCAGATCACCCCCCAGAGCACCCCCAGTCACAGTGCACCGTTTGCAGTGGTCATTTTTTTACTGATCACTGCAATCAGTGTCATTTGTGACAGTAAAAAGTTGCAGGGCAGTTAGGTTTAGGCCCCTTTAGGTCCAGGGTAGCCCCCTAACCCCCCCTAATAAAGGTTTAACCCCTTGATCGCCCCCCAGGTAACCCTTTCACCCCTAACGCCAGCGTCACTAAGCGATCGTATTTTCGATCGCTGTATTTAGTGCCGGTGGTGCCCTAGATAGCCAGTTATTTATTTTTAGTTTCGCCACAGGTTTTTATAGCGTCAGGTACCCCCAAATATTATTTTAACCCCCTGATTGCCCCTAGAGTTAACCCTTTCACCAGTGATCACCGTATAAGTTTTACTGGTGACACTGGTTAGCCGGTTAGTTATTTAGTTATTTAGGTTACCCGTCAGGTTTTTATATAGCGTCGGGTACCCCCATATATAACCTAATAAAGGTTTTAACCCCCTGATTGCCCCTAGTTAACCCTTTCACCAGTGATCACCATATATGTTTTACGGGTGACACTGGTTGGTTAGTTTGCTTTTTATAGCATCAGGGCATCCGCCGTATATAACCCAATAAAGGTTTAACCCCCTGATCGCCCAGCGGCTGATATCAATTAGGTTTTAGCGCCAGAGAGGGTCTGCGTTGCCCCAGGCAGCGTCAGGTTAGTGCCAGTAACGCTAACACCCACGCGCAAAGCATACACCTCCCTTAGTGGTATAGTATCTGAACAGATCTATACTAGCGTCCCCAGCGTTTAGCCCCTCCTCCCAGCCCAGCCTAGCCCAGCCCACCCAAGTGCAGTATCGATCGATCACTGTCACTTACCAAACACAACACACATAACTGCAGTGTTCGCAGAGACAGTCCTGATCCCTGCGATCGCTAACAGTTTTTTTGGTAGCTTTTGATACATATACTGACAGTCAGGTGCTTTTTTTACCTGTGAATCTTACTAGTGTACCCCTAAATTTAGAGCCCAAAATGGCAAGACGAAGGTACACTAGTAAAGAGGCCTACGAGATTCTGAGCATGACAGATAGTGAAGAGGAGGTCACGCATCTGTCAGATTCAGGCTCAGAATACCTTCCCGTAGAAGACAGTGAAGTCAGCGGCTCCTCGTCAGATAGCTCTGACGATGAAGTTGAGGTCCCTGCTAAGGTCAGGCGTACCCGATCCCGATCTTCTGAGGTTGTTGAGGAGCAAGAACCGCAGGGCTCTCGTATCATGGAGCAGAGTAGTACTAGCGCCGCTATTCCTTCTGGTGAATTGGCAAGCACCAGCGGCCTAGTACAGCCTGGGCGTACATCCAGCACTGCAGTATCACGTGGTGACGTGGCGAGTCCCATAAGTGCAGTTCAAGCTGGCGAGGTGGCAAGCACAAGTAGTGTCCCGCTGCCACCAAGAAGACAAAGGCAGGCCCGTCATGCCCATAGTACCCTTCCTGCAGAATTCGCCTATCCTGATTGGGTCCCCACCACTTCTGCAGAACCCGTACTTCCCCCATTCACTGCCCAACCCGGTATTCAGGTGGAAACAGCTGATTTTATGCCAATTGATTTTTATTCACTGTTTTTCACAGAAGATCTCTATAGATCTATTGTGGACCAGAGTAATTTATATGCTGGTCAATTCATCGCCGCTAACCCCCAGTTGCCTTCCATTGCCAAAGATTGGAAACCAATTAGGGTTTCCAAATTTAAGACCTTTCTGGGCCTTTCCTTCAACATGGGCACACATAAATTCCCGTCATTGCGTGCTTATTGGTCCACGCACCCAATTGACCACATGCCCGTGTTCTCTGCCTCCATGCCCAGGAAACGATACAAGCAGATTTTGCGGTTCATGCACTTCAACGACAATGAACTTTGTCGTCCACGTGGAGACCCTGAATACGACCGGCTCTATAAAATTCGGCCCCTCATAAACCACTTCAACGAACGTTTTGCAGCCTTGTTTATTCCCGATCAAGTTGTCTGCGTTGATGAGTCCCTGATTAAATTTTCTGGCTGCTTGGCTTTCAAGCAGTACCTTCCCAGCAAGCGTGCCAGATACGGGGTCAAGCTCTATAAGTTCTGTGACAGGGCAACAGGCTATGTATGGAGCTTTACGGTTTATGAGGGAAAAGACAGTCAGGTTGATCCGGTCAACTGCCCGGATTACATAGGGAGCGCTGGCAAGATAGTGTGGAACTTGGTGTCACCCTTATTCGGAAAGGGGTACCACTTGTATGTGGACAATTATTACACGAGCGTGCCACTGTTTAGTCACTTGTTTGATCATCAGATTGGAGCATGTGGCACCGTGCGACCTAATCGCCGGGGCTTTCCCCAGCGGCTTGTAGATGGCCGTCTTAGGCTGGGGGAGAGAGCCTGCTTGAAATGTAATAACTTGCTCGCTATGAAGTGGAGGGACAATAAGAATGTTTTCCTTCTTACCTCCCATCATGCAGACACGACAGTCCAAATTCGTACGGCGACTGGTGTTGTGGAGAAACCCCTCTGTGTCCACGAATATAACAAAAATATGGGAGGGGTGGAACTCAACGACCAGTTGTTGGCGCCGTATCTAATTGACCGTAAGGCGAGACGCTGGTACAAAAAAGTGTCTCTATCCTTATTCCAATTGGCTTTGCTGAACGCTCATGTGCTATACAGAGCTTCAGGCGGGACGTTATCTCTTCTAAAATTCCAGAATGAGATAGTCACAAAACTCCTGTATCCAGGCGGTTCTGCACCTCACCATCCCCAACCAAATGCAGTAAGCCGGCTGCATGAGAGGCATTATCTGTATGCCCTCGAGAGTACCCCTACCCACTGAACCCCCCAAAAAAGATGTCGTGTCTGTAGCAAGCGCGGATTTAGGCGTGACACCCGTGTTTTTTGTCCACTCTGTCCTGACAAACCTGGTCTTTGCCTTGGTGAATGTTTTGAACGCTACCACTCAAAAGTGAAGTTTTAGCGTAGGGTACAGCATTTCACAGACTAGGACACACTTACACAGGGTCTCCCAAGATGCCATTACATTTTGAGAGACCCGAACCATTACAGTTGTTAAAGTTACAAAAAAAAGTGTAAAAAAGAAAAAAAAATACGTAAAAAACAAAACACAATAAAAATATAAAATAAAAAAAACAAAAATAGTTGTCGTTTTATTGTTCTCTCTCTCTCTCTATTTTCTCTCTATTGTTCTGCTCTTTTTTACTGTATTCTATTCTGCAATGTTTTATCATGCTTGCTTTTCAGGTATGTAATTTTTTGTTTTCAGGTGCGCCATTCAACTGCAGCGCGGAATTATTTATCTTGACAGCAACAGCGTTTGCTCCCACGATACATAAAGCCGTGACTCCAGTGCTGTAGGAGGCGATTTCACCACCACAGTTAAAAAAAAGAGCATATATGCCGAAGCATGGGGGCAGCAGGGGCGGAGGAGCGATTTTGCTCCTAATGCCGCGTACATACGGTCGAAATTCTGACAAAGGCTTGCCCGTGGAAAAGTCAGACCGTGTGTACGCGGCATAACTTTTTTGCGGGAGGATGCCCCCATGCTTCGGCATATATATATTTTAGGCACAGGTTGCGTTAAAAAATTTTTTTCTTTTTTACTAGGTTTTGTTTTGGTATTTGCTTTGCAGGTATGGTATGGTCTTACTGTTATACTGTAATGTTACTTTGTTTTAATGTTAACCATCATTTGCTTAGCAGGTACGCCATTCAGTTGCAGAGCGGATCTATTTATCTTGACAGCAACAGCGTTTGCTCCCACGATACATAAAGCCGTGACTCCAACGCTGTAGGAGGTGATTTCACCACCACAATTAAAAAAAAGAGCATATATGCCGAAGCATGGGGGCAGCAGGGGCGGAGGAGAGATTTTGCTCCTAATGCCGCGTATATACGGTCGAAATTCCGACGGAGGCTTGCCCGTGGAAAAGTCCGACCGTGTGTACGCGGCATAACCTTTTATATATCTATATTTTAGGCACAGGTTGCGTTAAAAAAATGTTTTATTTTTTACTAGGTTTTGTTTTGGTATTTGCTTTGCAGGTATGGTATGGTAAGGTCTTACTGTTGTACTGTATTGTTACTTTGTTTTAATGTTAACCATCATTTGCTTAGCAACAGCCTTTGCTCCCACGATACATAAAGCCATGACTCCAACGCTGTAGGAGGTGATTTCACCACCACATACCCACCGATCAATCTCTTTTTTTCGTTCAGCCAACAGGCTGCATGAAAAAAAAGATTACAATACATGTCCAACAAGGACCAGCAACGTACTGGTATGTTGCTGGACTTTGAATGTTTATACCAGAATGATGCCTGCAGGTTTAGGTATCATCTTGGTATCATTCTTTTCAGCCAGTGGCCAGCTTTCATATAAAAGCAATTCTAGCAGATAATTAGCCTCTAGACTGCTTTTACAAGCAGTGGGAGGGAATGCCCCCCCCCCGGATATAAACAGTGCCATTGGGAAATTGGGAAAGCATTTTATCACACCGATCTTGGTGTGGTCAGATGCTTTGAGGGCAGAGGAAAGATCTAGGGTCTAACCCCCCAATTTTTTTCAAAAAAAGAGTACCTGTCACTACTTATTGCTATCATAGGGGATATTTACATTCCCTGAGATAACAATAAAAATGGTAAAAAAAAAAAAAAATATATGGAAGGAACAGTTTAAAAATAAAATAAAAAAGCAAAATAAATAATAATAAAAAAAAAGCACCGCTGTCCCCCCCTGCTCTTGCGCAAAGGCGAACGCAAGCGTCGGTCTAGCGTCATATGTAAACAGCAATTGCATCTTGCATGTGAGGTATCACTGCGAAGGTCAGATTGAGGGCAGTAATTTTAGCAGTAGACCTCCTCTGTAAATCTAACGTG
This sequence comes from Rana muscosa, assembly GCA_029206835.1. Classification (NCBI taxonomy): domain Eukaryota; kingdom Metazoa; phylum Chordata; class Amphibia; order Anura; family Ranidae; genus Rana; species Rana muscosa. Next base: position 211,375,670 of record CM055123.1, on the reverse strand, counting down.
GTAACCTGCAAAGGCTTTTAAATGCTTTTAAAAATTAATGTAGTTTGTCGCCGCTACGCGTTTGTGCGCAATTTTAAAGCATGTCGTGTTTGGTGTCCATGTACTCGGCCTAAGATCATCTTTTTTATTTCATCAAACATTTGGGCAATATAGTGTTTTTTAGTGCATTAAAAATAAAAAAAGTGTGTTTTTCTCCCAAAAAATGCGTTTGAAAAATCGCTGCGCAAATACTGTGTGGAAAAAAAAATGCAACACCCACTATTTTAATCTGTAGGGCCTTTGCTTTAAAAAAATATATAATGTTTGGGGGTTCAACATAATTTTCTTGCAAAAAAAATAATATTTTCATGTAAACAAAAAGTTTGAGAAAGGGCTTTGTCTTCAAGTGGTTAGAAGAGTGGATGATGTGTGACATAAGCTTCCTAATGTTGTGCATAAAATGCCAGGACAGTTCAAAACCCCCCCAAATGACCCCATTTTGGAAAGTAGACACCTCAAGCTATTTGCTGAGAGGCATGTTGAGCCCATTGAAATTATTTTTTTTTGTCCCAAGTGATTGAATAATGACAAAAAGAAAAAAAAAAATGTACAAAAAGTTGTCACTAAATTATATGCTCAAACATGCTATGGTTATATGTGGAATTGCACCCCAAAATACATTCTGTTTCTTCTCCTGAGTATGGGGATACCACATGTGTGAGACATTTTGGGAGCCTAGCCGCGTACAGGACCCCGAAAACCAAGCACCACCTTCAGGATTTCTATGGGTGTAAATTTTTGATTTCACTACTCACTGCCTATCACAGTTTCGGAGGCCATGGAATGCCCAGATGGAACAAACCCCCCCCCCCCAAATGACCCCATTTTGGAAAGTAGACACCCCAAGCTATTTGCTGAGAGGTATGTTGAGTATTTTGCAGATCTCGCTTTTTGTCACAAAGTTTTGAAAATTGAAAAAAGAAAAAAAAAATGTCTTTCTTCATTTTCAAAAACAAATGAGAGCTGTAAAATACTCACCATGCCTCTCAGCAATTCCGCATATAACCATGGAATGTTTGAGCAATATATCATTTAGTGACAACTTTTTGTACATTTTTTTTTCTTTTTGTCATTATTCAATCACTTGGGACAAAAAAAAAATATTCAATGGGCTCAACATGCCTCTCAGCAATTTCCTTGGGGTGTCTACTTTCCAAAATGGGGTAATTTTGGGGGGTTTTGTGCTATCTTGGCATTTTATGGTCTTCAAAACTGTGATAGGTAGTGAGGAGTGAAATCAAAAATTTATGCCCTTAGAAACCTTGAAGGCGGTGCTTGGTTTTGGGGTCCCGTACGCGGCTAGGCTCCCAAAAAGTCCCACACATGTGGTATCCCCGTACTCAGGAGAAGCAGCAGAATGTATTTTGGGGTGTAATTTCACATATACCCATGGCATGTGTGAGCAATATATCATTTAGTGACAACTTTGTGCAAAAAAAAAAAAGTTTGTCATATTCCCGCAACTTGTGGCAAAATATAAAATATTCCATGAACCCAACATGCCTCTCAGTAAATAGCTTGGAGTGTCTACTTTCCAAAATGGGGTCATTTGGGGGGGTTTTGTGCTATTTTGGCATTTTATGGCCTTCAAAACTGTGATAGGTAGTGAGGAGTGAAATCAAAAATTTACGCCCTTAGAAATCCTGAAGGCGGTGCTTGGATTTTGGGGCCCCGTACGCGGCTAGGCTCCCAAAAAGTCCCACACATGTGGTATCCCCGTACTCAGGAGAAGCAGCAGAATGTATTTTGGGGTGCAATTCCACATATAACCATGGCATGTGTGAGAAATATATCATTTAGTGACAACTTTTTGTAAATTTTTTATTTATTTTTTATTTTTGTCATTATTCAATCATTTGGGACAAAAAAAAAAATATTCAATGGGCTCAACATGCCTCTCAGCAAATAGCTTGGGGTGTCTAATTTCCAAAATTGGGTCATTTGGGGGGGTTTTGTGCCATCTTGGCATTTTATGGCCTTCAAAACTGTGATAGGTAGTGAGGAGTAAAATCAAAAATTTATGCCCTTAGAAACCTTGAAGGCGGTGCTTGGTTTTTGGGGTCCCGTACGCAACTAGGCTCCCAAAAAGTCCCACACATGTGGTATCCCCGTACTCAGGAGAAGCAGCAGAATGTATTTTGGGGTGTAATTTCACATATGCCCATGGCATGTGTGAGCAATATATCATTTAGTGACAACTTTGTGCAAAAAAAAAAAAAGTTTGTCATATTCCCGCAACTTGTGGCAAAATATAAAATATTCCATGGACTGAACATGCCTCTCAGTCAATAGCTTGGGGTGTCTACTTTCCAAAATGGGGTCATTTGGGGGGGTTTTGTGCTATTTTGGCATTTTATGGCCTTCGAAACTGTGATAGGTAGTGAAGAGTGAAATCAAAAATTTGCGCCCTTAGAAATCCTGAAGGCGGTGCTTGGTTTCCGGGGTCCCGTACGTGGCTAGGCTCCTAAAAAGTCCCACACATGTGGTATCCCCGTACTCAGGAGAAGCAGCAGAATGTATTTTGGGGTGCAATTCCACATATAACCATGGCATGTGTGAGCAATATATCATTTAGTGACAACTTTTTGTAATGTTTATTTTTTTTGTCATTATTCAATCACTTGGGACAAACAAAAAATATTCAATGGGCTCAACATGCCTCTCAGCAATTTCCTTGGGGTGTCTACTTTCCAAAATGGGGTCATTTGAGGGGGTTTTGTACTGCCCTGCCATTTTAGCACCTCAAGAAATGAGATAGGCAGTCATAAATTTAAAGCTGTGTAAATTCCAGAAAATGTACCCTAGTTTGTAAACGCTATAACTTTTGCGCAAACCAATAAATATACGCTTATTGACATTTTTTTTACTAAAGACATGTGGCTGAATACATTTTGGCCTAAATGTATGACTAAAATTGAGTTTATTCGATTTTTCTTATAACAAAAAGTAGAAAATATAATTTTTTTTCAAAATTTTCGGTCTTTTTCTGTTTATATCGCAAAAAAAAAAAAATCGCAGAGACAATCAAATACCATTAAAATAAAGCTCTATTTGTGGGAAGAAAAGGATGCAAATTTCATTTGGTACAACATTGCATGTCCGCACAATTTACAGTTAAAGCAGCGCAGTGCAAAATTCTGAAATCACCTCTGGTCCTTTAGCTACCAAATGGACCGGGGCTTAAGTGGTTAAATAAAAGAATATGAAATCTGACCCATTTCCTCTTTCTCACCAACATCCCAACCAGGATTGCCAACTGACTAGACAGTTTGTATATGTTGGCATACCTCCCAACATTTTGAGATGGGAATGAGGGACACCTACTAGCAAACATATGTAGGTGTAGGACAAGCCCCCTGCCACACCCCCTTAAAGGAGAATGAATCCAAAAATAATTAATTAAATCCACAAGGGCTTTTTTTTACCACTACTATTCCTTTATATTAGCTTTTAAAATGTACAAATGCAGCAATTTTGAAATTGGATGAAAGGTATAGCACTGGGAAACAATTTTTGAAAGATAAAAAGTGCATTTTACATACAACTATATAGATCAGACCAAAATGAGGCACAAATAAGGAGGAAAGAGTGACATTGCTCGAAATCAGGCACAGTGCCTCGAAATCAGGGACAGTTGGGAGCTATGTGTTGGCCGATTTACAAACCGTCTGTAAATGTCTGTTATGCCCATGGGCTGGCTCAGGTGGGCTTGACTATGCTCGGGTGGGCTCAAATGTGCTTGGGCGGGCTCAGCCATGCTTAGGCAGGCTCAGCAGGGCTTGGATAGGGGGGAGGGGCCTGGCGCGTGGTGATGTTGTGGCGCCGCTTTGCACCTTTTACATATTGCAGCAGGGCCAGGGGAGTCGGGAGCCGGAGCACCACTGGGACTGGAGAGGGCTAAAAAAAACAGAAGAGGAGCAAGTCCCCCAGACTGACTGAGCTGCCGAGTGGGCAAAGGAGACCTGGAAGCCGCCACGCTAGACTGACAGCTTGAGGTCCAGTACTTCAGCGGTCCTTCAATCCATCCTTCTAGCAGGTTCCCGGATACACTCTGCATTTGCCAGCCACTTGCCTGCTGATCTCTGCTGCACACCAGATGACAACACTCCTGCTGATGATATGCCGATCCCTCTCTAATATCTTTTGAGTGCAACATTTTTATTTATGATTTTTATGCAATCTAACAGGTTTACATTTAGAGGGAGGTGTCCCCTCCCCTTTTTTTGTTTTTTGTATGTGTAAAGGGGAATCTTGCTGACTGTGATGTAAAGGGGAACTCTGTGGACTCTTGTGTAAGGAAGCTGGGGCTCTAGGGACTAGAGACCCCCATACATCAGAGTTTCCCTTTACATGGCAGACAGTCTGCAGTGTTTCTCTTTATATCAGCGTCCACAGTCTTCCCCTTTACATCAGAGCCCACAGGGTTCGCCCTTATACTGTAAGGGAGAACAATGTGGACTCTGATGTAGAAGAGAACTCTGTGGAATCTGATCTGATGTAAAAGAGAACTCTGTGGAATCTGATCTGATGTAAGGGGGGAACTCTGTGGACTGTAATGTAAAGTGGAGCTATGTGGACTCTTTGTGTAAATGGGGGGTGAGGTCTGATGACCAGAGACCCCCTTACATCAGAGTTTCACTTTACATCAGCATTCCTCCTTACAGACAGATGTCTTCTTTCCATCACAGTGTTCCCTTTTACATCAAGATACACAGAGTTCCTCCTGGCACGGCAAAGGGAACCCTGCAGATTCTCATGTAAGGGGAAACTCTTTGCTAGGTTTATATACCTGACCTTCTTGTAAAAAGAAAAATATGTTTTTTTTCCTTTTGTTATACCTTAAAGTGGATGTAAACCCTCACATATACCCAGTGAAGTGAACAGTCTCAGATGATACACAGGGATGAAACAAATCCTCCTACAAACAGTTTTACTTGTATATCTACTGTCTTCAGCTTTATATACTGTTTAGAAAGTGCACATCCTGTTAGACTTTTTTCTTCCTGATTCACCTATGGGTGTGGATTTTTGCCATACACTGTGAGACAGCAGATTGGAGGAAAGGCACACACCCCCACTTCACATAGGCAGAGCTGTGCTGTGAATAGACCAGCGCTCTGCTAATCTATTTATAGCACCCACCCTCACACAAAATTTAGGCTGGTATTATCACAGTTGACAGAGAACTGATAACATAAGAATGGAGCAGGAGAACGCCACGGGACCTAGTACTTTGAAGAAATTACACGTTGCTACAATGTAAATTAGTGAATGTAAAGCTTGTATAACAGTGTAAATTTTCTGTCCCTTCAAAATAACTCAACACACAGCCATTAATGTCTAAAGTGCTGGCAAAAAAGTGAGTACACCCCTAAGTAAAAATGTCCAAATTGGGCCCAAAGTGTCAATATTTTGTGTAGCCATCATTATTTTCCAGCACTGCCTTAACCCTCTTAGGCATGGAGTTTACTAGAGCTTCACAGGTTGCCACTGGAGTCCTCTTCCACTCCTCCATGACAACATCACAGAGCTGGTGGATGTTAGAGACCTTGCGCTCCTCTACCTTCCATTTGAGGATGCCCCACAGTTGCTCAATAGGGTTTAGGTCTGGAGACCTGCTTGGCCAGTCCATCACCTTTACCCTCAGCTTCTTTAGCAAGGCAGTGGTCATCTTGGAGGAGTGTTTGGGGTCGTTATCATGTTGAAATACTGCCTTGCGGCCCAGTCTCTGAAGGGAGGGGATCATGCTCTGCTTCAGTATGTCACAGTACATGTTGTTATTCATGGTTCCCTCAATGAACTGTAGCTCCCCAGTGCTGGCAGCACTCATGCAGCCCCAGACCATGACACTCCCACCACCATCAACGCTGTATCCTGGCCTAGGCCAACAAGCCCCAGGCCTACGGCAGCACTTTGCAGGAGGGCAGCACGGAAAGAGTCCCCGTCGGCTTGCGTTACACTGTTAGTGTAGCACCAGTCTTATGGGGCGGACTGGGCTGAGAGGCAAATTAGTGTAGCGCCCCCACAAAGTGGCCGCACTGCTTCCAGTATGCGGCCGGCCAGCATACCGTAACTGTGGGGGGGGGGGCAGCGCTGCTTCAAATTTTGCCTGGCCTATCATCCTGGACCACAAACCTTCCTCACTGTGCTATATGTTTTCTGCTGCACCATTGGTATGGTTATATCTTCTTAGTCCTCTCCATCAAATTATCAGAAATTTGTGCTTAAAGTAGAACTATAGGCAACACTTTTTTTTTCATTTTGGATATAGTAAGGGAGGGTTATAGCCCCTGTCAGTTTATTTTTTACCATCCCTGTCCCATTGCAGAGATTTCCCTTCACTTCCTGCCCCATAGCCAAACAGGAAGTGAGAGTAAATCTATGCAAATTAAGTGAATCCATTGCCCCCCCAGGCCCTCAGAACTAGTGTCCCCACTCGAAAATGTCAGGGTGGGTCTTAAACAGAAAGGGGTGTGGCCTTGACAGAAAGGGGTGGGTCATCTTTAAATTGGGGGGTGCACGAGTTTAGTCTTTAGCCTAGGGCAGCACAAAACCTAAATACACTACTGACCACCATGCTTGACTGTAGGCAAGACACACTTGTCTTTGTACTCCTCACCTGGTTGCCGCCACACACGCTTGACACCATCTTAACCAAAAAGGTTTATGTTGGTCTCATCAGACATGGTACCAGTAATCCATAGTTACATAGTTGGTAAGGCTGAAAAAGACAATAGTCCATCCAGTTCAACCTGTAAAGGTGTATGTGTATCAGTGTCTATTAGATTGCTTGTCTTCAGCAAACTGTTTGCAGGCTTTCTTGTGCACCATCCTTAGAAGAAGTACCTTTTGGGACGACAGCCATGCAGACCAATTTGATGCAGTGTGCGGCGTATGGTCTGAGCACTGGCAGGCTGACCCCCCACCCCTTCAACCTCTGCAATGCTGGCAGAACTCAACTTCTTTGGTTGACCATGGCAAGGCCTGTTCTGAGTGGAACCTGTTCTGTTAAACAGCTGTATGGTCTTGGCCACTGTGCAGCAGCTCAGTTTCAGGGTCTTTGCAATCTTCTTATAGCCTAGGCCATCTTTATGTAGAGCAACAATAAATTTTTTTCAGATCTTTAGAGAGTTCTTTGTCATGAGGTGCCGTGTCGAACTTCCAGTGACCAGTATGGGAGAGTGAGAACGATAACACCAAATTTAACACACCTGCTCCCCATTCACACCTGAGACCTTGTAACACCAACGAGTCACATAACACCAGGGAGGGAAAATGGCTAATTGGGTCCAATTTGGATATTTTCACTTAGGGGTGTACTCACTTTCTTTGCCAGCGGTTTAGACATTAATGGCTGTGTGTTGCGTCATTTTGAAGGGACAGCAAATTTACACTGTTATACAAGCTGTACACTCACTACTTTACATTGTAGCAAAGTATAATTTTTTCAGTGTTGTCTCATAAAAAGATATAATAAGATATTTTCAAAAATGTTAGGGGTGTACTCACTTTTGTGAGATACTGTATGTGCCCAGCTCAAATTTCATGAATCGGGTTTACATTCACTTTAAGCACTTGACCACTGGGCACTTAAACCCCCTTCCTAACCAGACCAATTTTCAGCTTTCGGTGCTCTCACACTTTGAATGACAATTACTCAGTCATGCAACACTGTACCCATATGAAATTTTTGTCCTTTTTTTCACATAAATAGAGCTTTCTTTTGGTGGTATTTGATCGCATCTGGGTTTTTTATTTTTTGTGCTATAAATTAAAAAAGACCAAACATTTTGTAAAAAAATGAATTTTTCTTCATTTCTATTATAAAATTTTGCAAATTAAGTAATTTTTCTTCATAAATTTGGGCAAAAAGGTATACTGCTACATATCTTTGGTAAAAATAACCCAAATTAGTGGATATTATTTAGTCTGTGTGAAAGTTATAGGGTCTACAAGCTATGGTGCCAATCACTGAAAATGTATCAATTTGATTACACCTGATGTACTGACAGCCTATCTCATTTCTTGAGACCCTAACAAGCCAGTACCCCCCAAATGACCCCTTTTTGGAAAGTAGACATTCCAAGGTAGTTAGTAAGAGGCATAGTTAGTTTTTTGAGGTTGTCATTTTTTCTCACAATTCTTTGCAAAATGAAGATTTTTTTTATTTTTATTTTTTTTCACACCAAATTGTCATTATAACAGGTTATTTCTCTCACATGGCATGTACATTCCACAAATGACACCCCAAAATATATTCTGCTACTCCTCCTGAGTATTACGATACCACATGTGTGAGACTTTTACACAGCCTGGCCACATACAGAGGCCCAACATTGAAGTAGCCCCTTCAGGCGTTCTAGGAGCATAGATTACACATCTAATCTCTCAACCACCTATTACACTTTTGAAGGCCCTGGAGCACCAGGACAATGGAAACGCCAACAAAGTGACCCCATTTTGGAAAGCAAACACCCCAACGTATGAATCTTTTGAACTGTTCATTTTTTTCCAGAAGTTTTTGGAAAATGTGGGAAAAAAATGAAAACGCATTTTTTTTACACAAAGCTGTCCATTTATAAGATATTTCCAACACATAACATGTACATAGCAAAAATTACACCCCAAAATATATTCTCCTACTCCTCCTGAGTATGGCGATACCACATGTGTGAGACTTTTACACAGCCTGGCCACATACAGAGGCCCAACATTGAAGTAGCAACTTCAGGCGTTCTAGGAGCATAAATTACACATCTAATCTCTCAAACATCTATTACAGCTTTGAAGGCCCTGGAGCACCAGGACAATGGAATAGCCAACAAAGTGACCCCATTTTGGAAAGCAAACACCCCAACGTATAATCTATGAGGCATTATGAGTCTTTTGAACTGTTCATTTTTTTCCAGAAGTTTTTGGAAAATGTGGAAAAAAAATGAAAACGCATTATTTTTACACAAAGTTGTCCATTTATAAGATATTTCCAACACATAGCATGTACATAGCAAAAATTACACCCCAAAATATATTCTCCTACTCCTCCTGAGTATGACGATACCACATGTGTGAGACTTTTACACAGCCTGGCCACATAGAGGCCCAATATCCAAGAAGCACCATCAGGTGTTCTAGGGACATAAATTACGCATCTAATTTCCTTACAATCTATCACATTTTTGAAGGCCCTTCATATTTCTAGCATATAGCATGTACATACCAAGAATTACACCCTGAACTACATTCTGCTGAGTAAATGGTAAACAAAAGATTACCTGTGGTTTTAGTAGTGCAATTGTCCACAGAAGGAGAGCCCTGATCCAGGCAGCAGGCAGGGACGTGGTCAGCGTCAGTGAATGGAATTGTCCAGGCAGCAGGCAGGAATATTGTCCATAGTCAGTACAGGCAGAGATACTGTCCATATACAGTCCAAGGTCAGTGCAAGTAGAGACATTACCAGCAGTGCCAAAATATTGGTCCTGGTAGTAAGCAGGAACATGGTCCAAGTAGCAGGCCAGGAAATAATGGGGACAGGGGTAGAGGCTATTCCCACCCAAATCTCTTTGAAGCCTCCGAGTCTCCAGACCCTAATCCGGGAATGAGAAAACTAAAAAATTTGTTTTCTTCATCCAGAAAAACAATTCTGGAGCCCCTCACATGTGTGAGACCCCTGTGTTCCCATTAGCATAGCAGGGTAAAAGATCAATCCAAGAGGCAGGCAAAAAACGTGGTCAAACAGTCCAGGGTCAGTTCCAGAGCAGGCAGAGGTAGGTACAGTTTAGGGTTAGGCAGAAGCGTGGTCGTATAACAAGCCAGGGTCAGTTCCAGAGCAGGCAGAGGTAGGTACAGTTTAGGGTTAGGCAGAAGCGTGGTCGTATAACAGGCCAGGGTCAGTTCCAGGGCAGGCAGAGGTAGGTACAGTTTAGTGTTAGGCAAAGGCGTGGTCGTTTAGCAGGTCAGGGTCAGTTCCGGAGAAGGCAGCGGTATGTACAGTGGCATAAGGGGTGTGGCAGTAAATGACAATTACGTTTACCATACTTTCCTAATAATGTAGAAAAGTATGGTAACGACGGAAGCATCGACCAAAACAAAGGCCTGGTTGGGAAGGACAATCGGGACAATAATACACAGTGTCTCTTCTAGTTCCTTCTTTGGAGCACACCCGGCATCTCTTCTGACTGTTTCATGGGGGGGAAGTTTCTCAGGAAACTGGCGTTCATGGGGTTTGCTCACTGAATCCGAGCGAATGCTTTCTGGTGGGTCTTCAGCGTACAAAAGGGCGGAGACAATTTTTTCTTGGTACCGAAGATAAGATAACAGGGTCCTTGTAGATTTACGGTAAATTACATAAGTATTGTAAAGGGCCATACTGAAAAGATATATGGAGACCTTTTTATACCAATAGCGGCTTTTTCTTGTGGGAAGATAGGGTTCAATCATTTGATCATTAAAATCGACTCCCCCCATGAACAAATTATAATCATGAACACATGCTGGTTTTTGGATAGGGCCGTTTCTTCTGGGGATTTCCACGTAGGTGTCGTTATGTATCGTTGAGAGCATGTGGACGTTTCTTCTGTCCCTCCACCTGATAGCCAATAGCTCTTCATTCCGCAAAGACGCCGTCTCCCCTTTTCGTAGTCTTTCAGTAACAAGCTTTTGCGGGAAACCCTTCCTGTTGGCTCGCACTGTACCACACGCTGGAGTGCCCTTCCGGTGAAGGTTGCGGAAGAGGGGCAAGCTGGTATAGTAATTATCCACATAAAGGTGGTAACCCCTTTCAAGGAGTGGATATATAAGCTCCCAAACAACCTTTCCGCTGGCACCGATGTACTCTGGACATTCAGGGGGATGCAGTTGGGAGTCCTTCCCTTCATACACCAGGAAGGCGTAAATGTAGCCCGTGGCTCGGTCACATAGCTTATAGATCTTAACCCCATATCGGGTCCTTTTGCTTGGAATAAACTGCTTGATGCCAAGCCTGCCTGTGAAGTGGACCAATGACTCATCCACGGATATATTTTGGTCAGGGATATATAACTGGGGGAATTTCTCAGAGAAAAAATTTAGAAGTGGCCGAATTTTAAATAATTTGTCATGTGATGGGTCATTTCGGGGAGGGCACTGGGTATTGTCATTGTAATGGAGAAAGCGCATTATCATGAGGTATCTGGATCTTGACATAAGGGATGAAAAGACTGGCATCTGGTGGATGGGTTTGGTGGACCAATAGGAGTATACTTCATTTTTTTTGAGAGCCCCATGTTGAACGTTAGGCCTAAAAATAATTTAAATTCCTCCACTGTCAATGCTCTCCACTCATAGGGACGGGCATAACATGAACCAGGGTTGTTTATTATGAATTGTTGTGCAAAGAGGTTGCACTGGGTCACGATGGAGGATAATAGGTCTTGGGTAAAAATTAAATTAAAAAAATCAATAGGGGCAAAATTCTCTGTGTTCACCTGAACACCTGGCTGGGCGGTGAAAGGGGGGATGTTTGCTGCTCCTGAATTGGGGGGAAGCCACAGAGGGTTTTCAAGGGCATAGGGAAGGCTGGCATGGGTCCTAACCCTTTGGGGTTGAGATGACACCCCGCTAGTTCTTGGCCTTTGCTGTAGTGGTACTTCATTTCTTGTGGATGGCACTGTGCTACTGGTGGATGGCACTGAGCTGCTGGTTGATGCCACAGCGCTACTTGTGGTAGCCTGCTGCTCCATGTCAGAACGCCTTCTTTTCCTGGGCACACTTTCCACTTCCTCTGAATCTGTAGAAGACCCACTGCTTATAACAGGTTCATATTCTGAACCAGAATCAGACTCGGAGAGCTCCCCGCTGCTCTCGTCAGTCAAGCAAAGCTGTTGGTATGCCTCCTCAGCGGAAAACATTTTTTTCGCCATACTGGTGACTGTGGGCTGTGGTGACAAACTGTGGTAGGAAAACTGGAACAGATATGGCTGCACTGATGGGTGCTGATGAGGCTGGTCTAATGAGGTTGCACTGCTGGGTTCTGATGAGGGTGCTACTGGGTTCTGAGGAGGGTGCTGCTGGGTTCTGAGGAGGGTGCTGCTGGGTTCTGATGAGGGTGCACTGCTGGGTTCTGATGAGGGTGCACTGCTGGGTTCTGATGAGGGTGCACTGCAGGTAACTGATGAGGGTGCACTGCAGGTAACTGATGAGGGTGCACTGCTGGGAACTGATGAGGGTGCACTGATGGGAACTGATGAGGGTGCACTGATGGGAACTGATGAGGGTGCACTGATGGGAACTGATGAGGGTGAACTGATGTACACTAATGCACCACACTGATATAAACTGATAAGGCGGCGCTGATGAGCACTCACTTATGGGCACTACTGTGGCACTGATGAGCGCTGTAGTTGAGCGATGTAGTGGTGCAGATGAGCACTACAGTGGCGCTGATGTGGTACTGATGACACCGATGGGGCACTGTAGTGGCACTGGGCACTGTAGTGGCACTGGTGTGGCACTGCTGGAGCACTGGCGGCACCGATGGGCACTGAAGTGGCAGAGGTGGCACTGATGGAGGATAGGTGGCAGAGGTGGCACTGATGAGCCTTGTAGTGGCACTGATGAGCTTTTTAGTGACACTGATCAGCCTTGTGGTGGCACTGATGTACACTAGTGGCACTGATGGGTACTCTGATGGGCACTGTAGTGGCACTGGACACTAGTGGCACTAATGGGTACTCTGGTGGCACTGTAGTGGCACTGATGAGTATTTTTGTGGCACTGGTGATGGAGATGGGTACTGTAGGGGCACTGATGGGTAGTGTAGTGGCACAGATTGGCACTTGTGGGTACTCTGATGGGCACTGTAGTGGCACTGGACACTAGTGGCACTGATGGGTACTCTGGTGGCACTGTAGTGGCACTGATGATGGAGATGGGTACTGAAGGGCACTGCTGGGCTCTGTAGTTCACTAGAATATTGAACACTCACTGTGATCACAATGATCTCTCTTCTCTCCTCACACGCTGTATCGGTGTGAGGAGAGAAGAGAGATGGACCTCTGTGTGACCTCAGTTTGTTTACATTCTGATCGCTCCCTCATTGGAGGGAGCGATCAGGTGGTAAAGAGCCGCTATCATTGGCTCTTCACCACGATCCTTGTTGCGCTGGGTCCCCTGCACTCGGCAAGCACGGACACTTCCGCGAGCGCGCGCTAGGGGGCGCGCGGGAAGCGCGAGTGCACAAGGACGTCCCAGGGACGTGAACCCTAGATAACTCGACCGCGCTGTAGCCGTCTTTCGGCTATGGCGCGGTCGGCAAGTGGTTAAGCACATTGCTAATTGCACTAGCTACATGTTTGTAGCTTAAATATTGATATTTGCATTGAAAATGGTCACTCTGGGTAAGTGTCAGTAAAAAATGTGGCTCTGTTAATAGATTTCATGTGTCAGTAAAAAATGTTTTGTCTCTGTCAGTAAATTTGTCTTCGGGAGGCTTGCAACCCTGCTCCCAATTCTCTCCATATCCTAATGTAGTCAGCAAGTTCTGGAGCTATCTGAGAGTGCCCCCTGCAGCTTGCCTTGGCCAGCTTTTTGGGATTGGAGACATATTGCTCATCAGAGGGGATCCTGCAACCATCAGGGAATGTGGAAAAAAGGTTTGTCTAAGCACTCCTCGTAAGTGGCACATTTTGTCCCTAGTTTACCTTTGTATTAGGGAAGGGTGAAACACACCCCTCAAAGCATTTCCCATTCACTCCATCTGCCTCATGCTGTCTCATTGCATTCTGTCTGTTGGTCTGAGAGCAGAGATGGCTTTCTGTGCAAAATAATGTGGGCTCGCAGATGGCCTTCTAGTCAAAATAATGAGAGCTAGATACCTGCCATTGTGGTGTAGCACAGGCCACACACCATTTGCAACAAATCAACAATCATCAAAATCACCAGGGATACAGTGTGAATTCAATTTCAAGTTATGATGAATCAGATTGGGGGTGCTGATGCTGTTCTGAAGCCAAGCTAAATGTAAAGGTTAAATAATAAGTAGCACACAGACCCCCTTTTACCTGCCTGCTTCGGCTCCTCGCAGGAAGAAGGGCCACAAGCCCGTACCCTCCTGTAATAAGAGGTTGAGCGGTGTTGTTGATGGGTCTTCCACAGTCAGATAACCAGAAAATGTCTCTCACCTCTGTGAATAACAGAGATAAGTCCTTGTTTCCCCCAGTAACTGAAATGTCCACACTCGTTATAACCAGTGTTGCCAACCGTACGTAGATTTACGTACAGCCCGCGATTTAACCCCTTTTTCGGGCTGTACGTAAAAGTCCGTTTATGGGCACCGGCGCCCATAAAAAAGATGGCCGCGAGCCGGCCATACAACTGCGCATGCGCCGTTCCGAATGCGCCGGCCGAGCGCATTCAGAACTCGGCCGGGCGGCGGCTGCGCACACGCAGTAAGGTGATGGTGCCGCTGGCGCCATTTTTGAAAAGGCCACAGTGGCTGGCGGCAGTGGCGGGACACCTGCAGTGAGTGCATGCCATGCACTCATCATAGGTGGTCGGTGGAGGACTCGGAGCGGAGCACTGACAGGGCCCAGCCAGGGGTGAGGAGGACGGACTCAAGGTCAGTGAAACAGGGGGGGATACAAGGGGACAGCGTCATCAGTGTGCTGTATCCTCCTCTGGTTCCTGTGTCCCTTTCACCTCTTCACAGGTCAGGGCAGCACAGTGCTGCCCTGACCTGTGGAGTGGTGAAAGGGGCACAGGAGGAGGACACAGCACACTGATGATGTGCAGAAGTAATATGGTGGTGTCCGCAGCCTCTGTCCCCCTCCTGTAGTATGTCCGCAGCCTCTGTCCCCCTTCTGTAGTGTATCCGCAGCCTCTGTCCCCCTCCTGTAGTGTGTCCGCAGCCTCTGTCCCCCTCCTGTAGTATGTCCGCAGCCTCTGTCCCCCTCCTGTAGTATGTCCGCAGCCTCTGTCCCCCTCCTGTAGTGTGTCCGCAGCCTCTGTCCCCCTCCTGTAGTATGTCCGCAGCCTCTGTCCCCCTCCTGTAGTATGTCCGCAGCCTCTGTCCCCCTCCTGTAGTGTGTCCGCAGCCTCTGTCCCCCTCCTGTAGTGTGTCCGCAGCCTCTGTCCCCCTCCTGTAGTATGTCCGCAGCCTCTGTTCCCCTCCTGTAGTGTGTCCGCAGCCTCTGTCCCCCTCCTGTAGTGTGTCCGCAGCCTCTGTCCCCCTCCTGTAGTATGTCCGCAGCCTCTGTCCCCCTCCTGTAGTATGTCTGCAGTCTCTGTCCCCCTCCTGTAGTATGTCTGCAGCCTCTGTCCCCCTCCTGTAGTATGTCTGCAGTCTCTGTCCACCTCCTGTAGTATGTCCGCAGCCTCTGTCCCCCTCCTGTAGTATGTCTGCAGTCTCTGTCCCCCTCCTGTATCGTGTGTCCGCAGCCTCTGACCATCTCTTGTCATGTCTACAGTCTCTGAGGGGATCCTAGAAAGGAGTCAAGAGTGGGAGTGCCGCCAGGATGGGGGTTACGGCCCGGGAAGAAACAGACGTGTGCACTGGGAAGAGGAGATCAGAGCCACCAAGCTGGAGCCGTCTGACTGAGCCCCACACGGTGCACCTGAGAGGAGGTAAGTGACAGTTCCGCCAGGCCATTCTGAGGGGGGGTCACTCATGTAAGGAGGTGAATGAATACAATAATGTAAGGGGGCACATACATAAGAGTTCCCTTGCACTGTAAGGGGGATCCCTGCAGACTCTGATGTAAGAGGGAACTCTGTGCTGGCTGGGTTATAGTATCCTAACCTTCATGTCAATAAGGAAAAGTTTTTTTTTTACTTTTGTTTAACTTAAACACATTGATATTAGCATTAGCTGTGTGTTTATAGTTGAAATATTGATATTTGCACTGTTTAGCACTAAAAACCGTAATTTTAGGTACTTTTTTGCAGCATCAGTAAAAAATGCGGCTCTGCCAGTAATCTTCATTATTTTTGCCAGTAAGAAATTGGTGCCGTACAGAAATTTTGGCATCCTTGCCAGTAAATTTCACTTCAGGGGGTTGGCAACACTGGTTATAACTCCAACACAGAGTTTATTTTCTCTTTTAGTAACACAACAGTCTCTGATAGGAAAGAGGTTGAAGTAAAGACAGGACAGCATAAGATATGGGAGAGGTCCAGGCACAATATCAATCACTTCACTGTTCAGCTTCTCGAACAGACTCAGCCTCAAATGGATAGTCTACTTAAGACAAGACTAGCAGCCAAATGACACTCCAACTCTACCCAAGGCCTCTGCCACAGACCTGGTGAACTCAGTCTCTGCCACAGACCTGGTGAACTCGGCCTCCGTTTAGGGAGAAGACGTCCCTCCGGAGAGTTACAGTGACCCTTCCTTCACTGTGACTTCCGCACCAGTCCCTCGGAACGGTTCCTCCCCCGGCCTCCTCCTCCAAGGTATGGGTCCCCTCGAGACTCCTCGACCCTGGTGGGCTCCAGACGAAGGTGCTGGGCCCAGGCCTCTGTTGCAGCCCCAGGACTAAAGGTGCCTGGGACTGATCCACCGACCACGAACCGCAGACCCGCCCCTGGGCAAAAGGTGCCCAGGGCGGACAGGAACAAGAACCCTGGGGTAGGACCCCCGACAACGAACCCTCAACAGGCAGCGTCTGCCCCTTTTATATCCTCTCCCAGCATACACAGCAGGTAGACCACACCCACTGGATGGCTGCCGAGAGGGGACACACAAGGCACAGCACTGTATTAGCGGTTCAACCCTGGCCTACTATGGCAGCGCCACCTGCAGGCCACAGGGCACTACACACCAATACTCCACCTGTGAACAAAAATGGCTTCAAGAACTCTAACAATTAGGGTGTTTGGGTACAACTACCACCCAAACACTTCCCCTAAATTTAGCACTCCGCTACAAATATATACAAATGCAAGATATGTGATGGCAGAATATGGTGTCGTTGGTACTGTCCGTGAAAACCATACTGTTCCTTAACACCACATACAGTCTAAAGGCATCTTACAAGCATATAATGTAATGGACTGGCGATTTTCTGACGTCATCCTCCAAGTCATATTAAAAGGAATACTCTCTCTCCACCGTACTTTATTTAATAAAAACTTGCTTTTTTAATGTCCTTCATAGCAGTACCCAATACAATAGCTTGCATATTAGCCTTAAAAATGCAACGAAAGCAGAATCAAAATTTGCCCCCCATAGATGTCAATGGTGTTTAATTTTATGTTTGTGTTTTGCAGACTTCATGCAGGGTTGGACTAATTGAAGCTGGGTGGATTCGCTTATCTCTATTAATGATAGAAATACTTTGGAATATATTTGTTGTTGGTCTCTTTTTATAGCATTACATAACATGATAGATACTTAAAAAACATTGCAAATGACAAATATGTTATTGCACGTAACTGGGACAAGAAAGGTACTGTTGGTGGGTAATGCAAAGAACATCTGTTTGGTGGTATTTAGTTATATGTTGTTATAAAATTATTTTAGTTTCTGTTCAAAGTAAATTATCTCTGCAGATGTACAAGAAGTAGTGCATAAAAACCACCAGGCAAGCAGGAAAACTGACATAATTGGCTTGTGATATCAAAAAGCAGCTGGCAGAGGAAGCTTTGGCTCATTTATGGTCACGCTGGCAATAGGTTTTTATCATGGATCTTGTTAGAGGGTCAGGACTGGTCCCTGTCAAAAAGAGACCCAGAATTCTACACGGCTCTTCTTCCTTCTGCTGCTATGAAGTGAAATTTAAAGGAATTGTCCTGTTTCTCGTGGAGAGGAAGATGGGAGCAAGCAGGAGAAATTTCCTGATGGATCTGGCAAGGAAGAGAGGTTTCCAGATTGAAAGTGAATTAAGGTAAGAGTGAATATACTGTACAGTGCCTTGAAAAAGTATTCATACCCCTTGACATTTTCCACATTTTGTCATGTTACAGCCAAAAACATAAATGTATTTTATTGGGATTTTATGTGATAGACCAACACAAAATGGCACATAATTGTGAAGTGGAAGGAAAATGATAAATGGTTTTCAAAACTTTCTACAAATAATTATCTGAAAAGTGTGGTGTGCATTTGTATTCAGCTCCCCTGAGTCAATACTTTGTAGAACCACCTTTTGCTGTAAGTCTTTTTGGGGATATCTCTACCAGCTTTGCACATCTAGAAAGTGACATTTTTGCCCATTCTTCTTTGCAAAATAGCTAAAGCTCTGTCAGATTGGAAGAAGAGAGTCTGTGAACTGCAATTTTCAAGTCTTGCCACAGATTCTCAATTGGATTTAGGTTTGGACTTTGACTGGGCCATTCTAACATGAATATGCTTTGATCTAAACCATTCCATTGTAGCTCTGGCTGTATGTTTAGGGTCGTTGTTCTGCTGGAAGGTGAACCTCTGCCCCAGTCTCAAGTCTTTTGCAGACTCTAATGCCCTGTACACACGATCGGATTTCCGATGGAATTTTCCGTCGGAATTCCGATGAAGCTGACATTCATCAGTCTTGCCTACACACCAGCAGACAAAATTCCGACCGCCCAAAACGCATCAACGTAAAACATTCCAACGAGCCGAGAAAAATGAAGTTCAATGCTTCTGAGCATGCGTCGACTTAATTCTGAGCATGCGTGGGTTTTTTCTCTGTTGGAGTTCCACACAGACGATCGGAATTTCCTATCGTTTTTTTTTTCCATTGGAAAAATTTAAAACATGTTCTATTTTTTAACACCGATGGAAAAAAGTCCGATGGGGCCCACACATGATCGATTTTTCTAATGAAAAAAGTCCATCTGACTTTTTTCATTGGAAAAAACAATCGTCTGTACAGGGCATAACAGGTTTTCTTCTAAGCTTGCCCTATAATTGGCTCCATCCATCTTCCCATCAACTCTTAACAGCTTCCCTGTCTCTGCTGAAGAAAAGCATCCCCACAACATGATGCTGCAACCACCATGTTTCACGGTGGGGATGGTGTGTTCAGGGTGATGTGCAGTGTTAGTTGTCCGTCACACATAGCATTTTGCTTTTAGACCAAAAAGTTTAATTTTGGTCTCATCTGACCGGAGCACCTTCTTCCACATGTTTGCTGTGTCCTCCACATGGCTTCTCACAAACTGAAAATGGGACTTCTTATGGCTTTCTTTCAACAATGGCTTTCTTATTGCCACTCTTCCATAAAGGCCTGATTTGTGACGACTAATAGTTGTCCTGTGGACAGGTTCTCCCACCTGAGCTGTGGATCTCTGCAGCTCCTCCAGAGTTACCATGAGCCTCTTGACTGCTTCTCTGATGAATGCTCTCCTTACCTGGTCTGTCAGTTTAGGTGGACAGACATGTCTTGGTAGGTTTGCAGTTGTGCCATACTCTTTCCTCTTTCTGATTATACAGTGCTCTGTGAGATGTTTAAAGCTTGGGATATATTTTAATACCTAACACTGCTTTAAACTTCTCTACCACTTTATCTCTGACCTGTCTGGTGTGTTCCTTGGTCTTCATGATGCTGTTTGTTCACCAAGGTTCTCTAACAAACCTCTGAGGGCTTCACAGAACAGTTGTATTTATACTAAGATTAAATTACACACAGGTGGACTCTATTTACTAATCAGGTGACTTCTGAAGACAATTGGCACCACTACATTTTAGTTAGAGGTATCAGAGTAAAGGGGGCTGAATACAAATGCACAACACACTTTTTCAGATATTTATTTGTAAAAACAATTGAAAAACATTTATACTTTTTCTTCCACGTCACAATTATGTGCCACTTTATGTTGATTTATCACATAAAATCCCAATAAAACACATTTACATTTTTGGTTATAACATGACAAAATGTGGAAAATTTCAAGGGGTATTGCCGCGTACACACGATCATTTTTCCCGTCGAGAAAAATTAAATCTTTTCCCTTGGACGAGAAAAACGATTGTCTGTGGGCTTTCTGTTGTTTTTCTCGACGGGAAAAACGGCATTAATCATGACGAGAAAAATTAGAACATGCTCTAATTTTTCTCGTCGTGATTCCCGTAGTTTTTTTCCGCGGCAGTTTTCCCATAGGCAAACACTGCCGGGGAGCCCACACACGGTCGTTTTTTTCGACCAAAAAAAAATGTCATTTAAAACGGCCGTGTGTGGGGGGAACAAGCTGTTCCTCGTTTTTCACGTCGATTTTCTCGACGGTGTTTTCACCATCGAAAAAATCGATTGTGTGTATGCGGCATAAGAATACTTTTTCGAGGCACTGTATATGTTATAAGATACCACTCTGTCTGCCTGAAATCGAGCTATGTTCAAAGTGGACTCTGTCCCTTTGTCCATTCATCAGCATTCATAAAAATAATTCCTAGTGATCCTTGTTTGGATAATTCCTATTGAGGGGTGGAAAATGTTTCCAAATTATTCTCCTGCATTATCACTTTCATATGAGTCCCTAGTTAAAACTATCAGTAGCTATTCTGACACACAATACACAGGCATTGTCCACTGCTATTTCTGTCAGAAAACTGGTCCATAGCAATTAATTTTGCAGCTGACCAAGGGATGGGTTCACACCAAACTGAGCATGTGCAGCTTGACTCCAGTAACTCTGTGGTATCCGAACCTGTTCTGGAGTCAGTGGAAGAAAAGGAGGATCTGTGCATTAAAGATCAAGCAGCCTTTTTACACAATGCAGAGGATTAACCCCTTAGGTTCCACAGTGAGTATAACAAGCATGCTTTACTGTATATACAAACTGATTTTACTGTTGTGGGTTAAGTAACACTTTAAAGTGATTGTAAAGTCTTGTTTTTTTTTCTATTAAAATAACAAACATGTTATACTTACCTGCTCTGTGCAGTGGATTTTCACAGAGCAGCCCGGATCCTCCTCTTCTCAGGTCCCTCTTCGCTGCTCCTGACCCCTCCATCCTGTTGAGTGCCCCCACAGCAAGCAGCTTGCTATGGGGGCACCCGAATGGAGTCACAGCTCCCTGTGTCCATTCAGACTTCCATGTCTGAATGGAGCGGTGCGCTGGCAGGGGGTCAGAAAAAGTCCTGCCAGCAGCTTCTTTGGAGCGCATTAGGAGCGGTGAACTCACCGCTCCTAATGCACTCCTGCCCATTGAAATCAATGGGCAGCGTCGCCGTACCGTCGGCAAAATGCTGCTGTAGAGGCGCATTGCGGGCGGTTTTAACCCTTTCTCGTCCTGAGAGCCCTGCCCCGCCCCCTCTCTCTCCTGCTTGGCTAACTGACTTTGATTGACAGCAGCAGAGCTAATGCTGCGGCTTCTGTTTCTCAGCCAATCAGGAGGGAGAGTCTCGGATGACAGAGACACTCATGGACATCGCTGGACAGAGATTGGCTCAGGTAAGTATAAGACCCCTTTCACACTGTGCCACCCATAGGGTCGGCGGTAAAACGCTGCTATTATTAGCAGCGCCTTTACCGTCGGATTTGCGGCGCATTTAAAGGCAGTTAAAAGCACCCCGCTAGCAGGACGAGAAAGGGTTAAAACCGCCCACAATGCGCCTCTACAGCAGCATTTTGCCGACGGTACGGCGGCGCTGCCCATTGATTTCAATGGGCAGGAGTGCATTAGGAGCGGTGAGTTCACCGCTCCTAATGCGCTCCAAAGAAGCTGCTGGCAGGACTTTTTCTGACCCCCTGCCAGCGCACCGCTCCAGTGTGAAAGCCCTCGAGCTTTCACACTGGAATGAATAGAGCAGCTGTTTAAGGGCGGATTGCAGGTGCTATTTTTAACGCTATAGCGCCTGAAAAATGCCCTCAGTGTAAAAGGGGTCTTAGGGGCGCAGAGGGGGGCCGCTGCACACAGAAGGCTTTTTATCATAATGCATAGATAACAAGGTCAGGATTGTTGGTTCAACTGAACAAGTTGTCCAAAGTAAGGCAATGTCTAAACTAGAAGAGACCGTGATCAACACAGATACATAGTGTCTCCAAGTAGCCCAGATGGAGTCAAAGTGGTCTTGAGTGCCCTTACATTACAATTACAAGAAATCCACTTCTCAGCCTCCATAATCTTAGTCCTCACAACTTTGAACATATGTGCACCTTCCAGTAAATCGGAATGAGACGCCTAGCTGAGTTCAATGCCCAGGATCTCTGCTATATGATCCCGGATATCTTCCCAAAAGGTCCTTATTGCAGGGCAATCCCACCAACTATGAAGGAGCGTACCTCCCTGGCTAGAGCCTCTGCAACAAAGTTCAGAAACAGACCGGTAAATCCGGGTGAGGGTTGTAAGTATATGATACCATTTCCTCAAAATTTTGTAATTGTTCTCCTGCATTTATTGAGATAGAATGTGTCAAATGATATAGGCGCTGCAGTTGGTCTTCAGAAAACTCACACTGGTGGTCCCGTTCCCATTCCCTGATAAATGAGAATGCGATTTTCCCCTCAGGGTGGGACTTTAAAGGCACAGATTGTAAAACAATAGTTACAATTTCAAGTTTAATAGTATCAAAAGGTAATGGTCACGTACAAAGATATGTATAAAAACATTGAAATACTGAACCAGCATGAAATGTACAATATCAATACAATTTGAAAATCATAAAATCCTTTATATTTCTTTATTATAATAAGTTTTCATCATTACAGACCTGAATACATTCTTATTGGAAAATATAGTATTTAACTCTTTATACAATTAATACATACATTCCATATTTCTATAATCTCACATATGGTCAGTCCAAAGCAAGTTTTGAAAATGTCTTTATTTTTCTTGCATATATCCTCTATACTAACATATCAAGCATTTAAACACGAATAATAACAACATATACACAAACATACAAAAACTAGACAAGAAAAAAAGAAAAAAAAAGAACCCCCCCCCCACACACAAAAAAAGAAAAGTACATAAATCAAGCAAATAATCTAATCCTTGCCTAAAGTAATGAAACGTTACCTCTGCTGGTGGCTTATTTCATTACTTTCTTTTCTGCCCACTGGTATAACTCTCCATCGCCATCTTACTTCTGATACCATACTTACTATCCCAAGCTACAATTGACCACCCTACAAAGGAACAACAAGGGCCAGTGAAGATGGGGCTAACCTTGGAACCGATATCCATGGTTTCCAGAGTTTATTTTAATTATTAGGTATGCCCCCATTACAATAGATTTGTTGTTCCTTCAGAAGGCTGTAGTTTACTTGATAGTGTCTTTTACTCCTGATAAAGGTAAGTTTAGGGTTGGGTGCAACAGAGTTAAGCAGCTTATACAAGACCAAGATCATGTGGATCGGAGTCTTTCGCGGTCCAGAAGCGTTCAAAAGCCGTAGGATAAATATCAACAATTAGGAGGTTTGTGTAGAACAAATCTGTTGTGATCTAGCCAACATCCCTAACTAGATTGTATAGGAGAGTTTCCCCTCAAGGGCGGGACTTTTTAGGCATAGATTTTGACAACCACTTAGGGGTATAGTCTGATAAAATTGTTTTATTACAAAAAATAAATAACACATAATATGATAAAGCTTGACATTACAGGCTTGGACAGAATTTCCTAAAATGGAATTGTCACTGGATCATACAAGGTACATGACATGTAGGGACAAAGTAACCATACAAGTATGTTGACAATATGAACATGTATATATAACACGCAATTGTATATATTGTGAGGGGGGGGTTAACTCGGTAGCGGGTGTGTGTGACCCCCTGGTTGGGCTCCCCACACAAAAACAGGGCCAGCAGACGGAGGTTGTGGTTTTCAAAATCAAAAGGTGCGGTTTATTTCTCTATGTACAGTGACAAAAACACAGCAAAGCCAAAAAGAAACAAACAAAATAAATCCTGGTCAGTTTGACCTCTGACTAAACATGCAGGTTTCCTAAACTAACAACTGGGATCAGCCTGGTGCTGTCCTAGTCCCTAAGTCCCTGGTTTAGTAAAAGTCCAAACAAATAGCCACACAGGCTTTGCCTCACCGCACAGGGGTTCACTCTCCCTAGACAGTCCACACAGGTCTGGTTCCAGGCATGAGCTAACATCTAATGAAGCTGGGATTTCTTATAGAGGCCTAAATGAGCTGACAAGGTTCAGCTGGTCTCATCAACTCCCTGTCTGTACGACGCCCCACACTCTCCCTAGAGGTATGAGTCATCCATGAGCCTACTAGCCTCAGCTGGGCTTATACAACTCTCCACCCTAGTTGTATAAGTCAGCATAAAGCCTGAATCTGGGAGAAATATATCTACCCCCCTGGATGCAACCAGGTGACTTTACCTTCCTGCTGTCACATACCCCCCCCTCTTGTTTTAACCTCGGGGTTGGAACACCAGCAATCAGGCATTCATGTACTCGAGACAAAGCATCCACATTCCCCATTTGAACGCCAGGGCGATGCTTTACTGTGAAGTTGAATTCCTGGAGGGCCAGGAACCACCTATTCACTCTTCTATTTGTTTCCTTGTTTTGAGCCATCCACTTTAACGGAGCGTGATCCGTAACCATGTCAAAGTGCCTACCTAGCAGATAGTACCGAAGGGAATCTAGAGCCCACTTCACCGCTAAACACTCCTTTTCAACCGTGGCGTAATTTACCTCATGGGACTTCAACTTCCTGCTGAGGTAAATGACTGGGTGCTCTTCCCCGTTCCAGACCTGGGACAATACTGCTCCTAACCCCACATCTGACGCATCACTTTGTACGACAAAGTCTTTAGAGAAGTCGGGTGAGTACAACACTGGCTGGCTACATAAGGCTTGTTTCAAGAATTGGAATGCTGCCTCAGCCTCGGGGGTCCATTTAATCATGACCGACCCTTTCCCTTTCGTCAGGTTGGTTAGGGGCACAGCCTTAGAAGCAAAGTGGGGAATGAAGCGCCGATAATAACCCGCGATTCCCAGAAAGGCTCGTACCTGCTTCTTGCTGTTGGGACGTGGCCAACTCTGGATGGCCTCGACTTTGTTGAGTTGGGGTTTTATTACTCCCCTGCCAATGGTGTACCCAAGATATTTGGCCTCCTCCTGCCCAATGGTACACTTCTTGGGGTTAGCCGTAAACCCCGCTTCCCGAACAGAGTCCAGGACTGCTTGCACTTTTGGCAGATGTGAGGCCCAATCTGTGCTATGGACAATTACGTCATCCAGGTAAGCCGCAGCATACTTCCGATGGGGCCTCAGCATCTGGTCCATTTTCCGCTGGAATGTGGCCGGCGCATTCTGTAACCCGAACGGCATTCTCTTATATTGGAACGCCCCGTCTGGGGTTACAAATGCGGTTTTCTCTTTGGCCGACTTGGCCAGGGGAATTTGCCAATACCCTTTTGTGAGGTCAAGAGTCGTCATGTATCGGGCTGTTCCCAGCCGGTCGATCAACTCATCTATACGTGGCATGGGGTAGGTGTCAAATTTTGTAACTTTGTTCAACTGACGAAAATCGTTACAAAATCGCCAGCTCCCATCCGGTTTAGGCACCAACACAATGGGACTAGACCAATCACTTTGGGACTCCTCTATCACCCCTAAGTTCAGCATTTTCTGTACTTCCTCCCGTATTGCCTCCCGTCGGGCCTCTGGGATCCGATAGGGTTTTAACTTCACCCTTTCACCGGGCGGGGTAATAATATCATGCTCTACCCCAGATGTTTGTCCCGGCAGCTCAGAGAACACCTCCTTGTTGCGAAGCACAAACTCCTTAACCTCCTGTTGTTGGGGTTGTGACAAGGTGGCTGCTATTCCAACCTCCGGAATCACGCAACCAGTTTGAGCTGGTGACCAAGTTTCTGCGACTAGGGACTCTCTATCCCTCCAGGCTTTCAACAGATTAACGTGATATATCTGTTCGGGCTTTCGCCTTCCTGGTTGTCTGACCTTGTAATTCACTTCGCTCACTTTTTCCATTATCTCGTAGGGGCCTTGCCATTTGGCAAGGAATTTACTTTCAACCGTAGGGACAAGTACCAATATCCTATCCCCCGGGGAAAAGGTACGGGTCTTTGCTCCACGGTTGTACACTCTCTGCTGTGCCAACTGCGCTTGGGCCAAATGTTCCTTCACGATGGGCATTACCTGTGCAATTCGATCTTGCATCAGGGCGACATGCTCAATCACACTCCTGTGGGGAGAACTCTCACTTTCCCAAGTTTCCTTGGCAATATCCAACAGCCCTCTTGGGTGTCTCCCATACAGTAACTCAAAGGGGGAGAATCCCGTAGAGGATTGGGGCACCTCCCTAATAGCAAACATCAAATAAGGAAGTAGACAGTCCCAATCCTTTCCATCTCTATCCACCACTTTCTTCAACATTTGTTTTAGGGTTTTGTTGAATCTTTCAACCAGCCCATCGGTTTGGGGGTGATACACAGATGTACGCAATTGCGTCACTTTGAACAATTTACACAGCTCTTTCATAACCCGGGACATAAAGGGTGTACCTTGGTCCGTAAGCAGTTCTTTACAAATACCCACCCGGCTAAAAACAAGAGATAGCTCTTTGGCTATGGTTTTGGCCGAGGTATTTCTGAGAGGGATCGCTTCTGGATAACGGGTGGCATAGTCCATTATAACCAATATGTACTGGTGCCCCCTAGCGGACTTGATTATAGGACCTACCAAATCCATTGCGATTCTCTCAAACGGGACCTCAATGATGGGTAGGGGGACCAGCGGGCTACGGAAATGTGGCATCGGGGCCGACCTCTGACACACAGGGCAGGAGGAACAATAATTTTCTATGTCCTTCATCACCCCAGGCCAATAGAATCTCTGTAATACCCTCTCTCGGGTTTTCTCTGTCCCCAGATGACCTCCAAGAATGTGCCCATGGGCCAACTCCAACACCAACTTCCTGTAAGGTTTGGGCACCACCAGCTGCTCAACGGTTTCTTCTGCCCTTTTTGCCACCCGATACAGTAGGTCCTTCTCTACGCTGAAGTATGGGTAAGTGCAGGTATTATCTGGGTTCACTAACTCGCCATCTATTTCCACTACGTTTTCCCGTGCCTTTATTAGGGCGGGGTCTTTTAACTGTTCTGTGGCAAAATTTTCCCTGTGAACCTCCAGATCAGAAAACTCCACAGACGGTAGGTTTTCGTCTGAGGAGGTGGGCTCCTCTCCAGTTTCTTGAGTCTCCCCTGCCAATACTGACAAGGGAAATTCTGGAGAGTCCTCACCACTCTCAGAGGAGTTCTGGCTATCACATTCCTGGTACATAGGGGCACCAGTGGGGCGCTCAGGATCATCCCACAGTTCCCAGAACTTCGGAAAATCCCTTCCCACAATGGCATCATGCGGTAATTGAGATACTAACCCCACTGGATGAGAGAGGGTACCTTTGGGGGTCTCGAAACACACTGTAGTCACTGGATACTCTCGGGTGTCCCCATGCACACAAATAACAGCTACCTTGCTATTCCCAGAGACCTCTGTTTTAACTAATTCAGCCTTTATCAGGGTCACAAGGCTACCTGAATCCAGTAATACCACAACATTTCTACCATTAATACACATTTTGCATAAATGTTTCTCAGTTCCCCGAATGGCAGTGCATGCGACTGTCGCACACAGCGACTGACGTCTGTCCATCAGAAAGTCACATTGCATGGGTTCCTCCACAACCGGGCAATTTGCTGCAATATGTCCCGCTTGCCGGCAGCGGTAGCAAACGATCCTTCTTGCGGCCTCTTGAGCCGCTGATTTCCCAGGCTGTTCTCGCCAAACTTGGGGTAGAGCTCCCACCCTCTCACTCTCTCCACCCTCACCCCTTGGAATCCTCTTATCCGCCCCTGGGGATGGTCTGGTCTTAGGGTGGAAAGTCCGAGTGTCTCTGGAAGAGGCCGTCAGGTTCTCTGTAGCCCAGTATCTCTCTACACGATCCACAAGTTTACCGGCCGTTTCTGGGTCTCCATGGCTTACCCACTTTTGAATGGCAGTAGGAAGAGCTCTCAAGAAACGATCCATCACAACACGTTCCACAATCTCCGGTGCGGACAAAGTCTCTGGCTGTAGCCACTTCCTGCTCAGGTGAATGAGATCATACATTTGAGACCTGGGGGGTTTTCCAAGCTGGAAAGTCCAGTTATGCACACGCTGAGCCCGGACAGCCAGGGTGACACCCAGCCTTGCCAATATTTCAGCTTTTAGCATCACATAGTCTTTTGCTTGGTCAGGCTCTAGGTCATAGTAAGCCTTCTGCGATTCACCAGTTAACAGAGGAGCCACCAGTCCAGCCCACTGCTCCTCAGGCCACTTTTCTCTTTCAGCAGTCCTTTCAAATGTGGTCAAAAATACCTCTGGATCATCCTCTCCAGTCATTTTTGTCAATAAACGACTCACCCCAAAGGACGCGGTATTAGTGGGACGGCTTTCCTCACTGGTCTGCGGACGTTGCTGCATTACTGCTTCCATTTGTTGTAGTCTCTGCTCTTGCTTCTGTAACAGGTCTATGAAGCGGGCCTCAGATTGCTGCTGGGCTTGTTGATGAGCTTGCTGCTGGGCTGCAAGGCTCCTTTGCAAACCTGCATTTGTCTGCTGTTGATTGGCATTTGCTAGAGCCAGCTGTTTCAGTATCTCCTCCATGCTGGCTTAAAAAAAACTGCCACTGGTTCTCCACCAACTGTGAGGGGGGGGTTAACTCGGTAGCGGGTGTGTGTGACCCCCTGGTTGGGCTCCCCACACAAAAACAGGGCCAGCAGACGGAGGTTGTGGTTTTCAAAATCAAAAGGTGCGGTTTATTTCTCTATGTACAGTGACAAAAACACAGCAAAGCCAAAAAGAAACAAACAAAATAAATCCTGGTCAGTTTGACCTCTGACTAAACATGCAGGTTTCCTAAACTAACAACTGGGATCAGCCTGGTGCTGTCCTAGTCCCTAAGTCCCTGGTTTAGTAAAAGTCCAAACAAATAGCCACACAGGCTTTGCCTCACCGCACAGGGGTTCACTCTCCCTAGACAGTCCACACAGGTCTGGTTCCAGGCATGAGCTAACATCTAATGAAGCTGGGATTTCTTATAGAGGCCTAAATGAGCTGACAAGGTTCAGCTGGTCTCATCAACTCCCTGTCTGTACGACGCCCCACACTCTCCCTAGAGGTATGAGTCATCCATGAGCCTACTAGCCTCAGCTGGGCTTATACAACTCTCCACCCTAGTTGTATAAGTCAGCATAAAGCCTGAATCTGGGAGAAATATATCTACCCCCCTGGATGCAACCAGGTGACTTTACCTTCCTGCTGTCACAATATATATTAGATCCTACGCGTTACGGAGAAGACTCCTTCAGGGAAGTTTCAATATATGATTACGATTGTAGTCTAAAACAGAAAAGCAGATCTTTACACAACAGCATTCATTATAGGAGACAGAACAGGTGACCCATCAGACAGATAAATGGTAGGTCCAGTAATGGAAGTAGAGGGTTGGGTGGTGGTGTACTTACATAGACATGCATATATCAGGCTTGGGACTTAGATATATTGAACCCAACAGGTCACGTGGGTAAAGAATTGGTGTATGAAAGCCATAAAGAAAAAAGCAATAAAAACCAGGCCCATTGATGGACGGCTGAGGAGTCCAACGCACAAAGGCGTCCGAGGGACAGTCCAGGACCGTGTGCGTCTAGAAAGGGGGAACATGGAAAAATATGTACCAATAAAA
The DNA here is from genome assembly GCA_029206835.1 of Rana muscosa. Lineage (NCBI taxonomy): Eukaryota > Metazoa > Chordata > Amphibia > Anura > Ranidae > Rana > Rana muscosa. The sequence goes on along the minus strand of CM055123.1, from coordinate 211,346,023 downwards.
TAGGATAGAAAGGGCTAAGTTTATATGTTTCAACAAGATAGCATCATAGTCTAAATGTCATCAAACCTAAATTTAAACCTCTTTTGTATATGAGGTCAGAAGGTAGTAGGAAACATGTGAGGATATCTATATATGTATATATTAGAGGAAAGCATATTAGTTCTATATGTATTTCTTACCTCACAAAAGGTGCTGTGTATCTTTGGGGGGAGGAGAGGATTGAGCAGAGTGTGGAATGTTACATGTGCAGTAAATTCACACGCAGCGTAAGTTTGGAAGTATGTTCAGATTAGAGCAGTCCAGCCGTATCAGAGAGTGAACTGAGAAATCAGGATCCAAATCCAAATAGAAGGAGATCCCAGGATGACATCATAAGTTCAACAGTGAATGTAGAGAATCACCTCAAAAATCTGTGTGCAAAAATTATATACACATAGCATCAACGTAGGGTATACAAAGCATCCCACCTTAAGACAAGAGAAGTGAACATGTCTCAAAGTGAGGATAGCAAAAAAGCTTTTCTTCATTACCTGATCAGTGTTGGTAACAACGTGCTCTCTCCCCACCAGCCACAGCACTAATGATCAGACACGGAAACAGTCCTTAAATAAGGGCTGTGGTCCAATCAGCCAAGTTCCCAACAGCGCGTGTGGATGTCGTTACCACACACGCTGAAAAGATTTAGAAAGCGCGGTCCTCCGGGCGCGTGGCGCACAGCGTCATCCTCGCTCATGACCAAAATGGCCACTCGGAGAGAAGGGCGTCATGCGTCATGCCCCCACCGGCACGCATGCGCGGCTGCCCTCCAGGCCGCGAAATGGAGCAGAGGGACGGATGGAGGTGGACTGACCAATAAACCGTCAGATGGATCGTGTGCCCAGGCAGCAGGGAAAGCCGCAAGTCTAGGCTGGCCCGACATAGGAGGCGGATCAATGGATACAAGTATCCCTGAAATCCGCACCCCAACCAGGGACGGACCGGCCCGCGTGTGCCGGAATTACCCCCCAGAGAACCGAAAGCGTGGACTCCCCACTCGCCATCATATGAATGGGAAAGGAAAATTAACAATACAGTAAACTAAAATAAAATAAAATAAAATAGAATAAAGAAGATGAAAAGGTAAGAAAAGGGAAAAGGGGAAAAGATAAAGGTGAAGTGTGAAAAATCAAAGAACTGCAAAAATGAACAAAATTAGAGAGTGGAAATAAAAATAAGTATAAAGATAAAAAAGAATTAGAGAAACATAATAAAACTAGAAAATAAGAAGTGTAAAAATGAAAAAATAAATATAAAAATAAAAATGAAAAAATAATAAGGAATGAAAAATAATAATAAATGTAAATAAAGATAAATGAAAATAAATAAAATATGAGACATGAAATAAAAAGTAAACTGGCCATGGGGGATAAAGGGTATATTTTCTATCTATAAAAGAAAATAGTGGGGATGTAAAACATACCCAAAATTGATACGTCTGAAAGCCTGGTGGTCAATGATGTTACACACAGCCACCCAAGGGAAGGAGAAGGGGAAAAGGCACAGAGTGAAAAAACATATGTGTTAGAACATATGTATGTCAAAAAAGAAACACAGTATGAACAACATGGGTCCTGTCTGGTATATGATTCCCATGCTAATAGGAAATGTTGCAAATTATCATAAACATATCATCTGGAAAAAGATTTTTACAGAAGAGAAAAACAACATGTATATAATTTACAATGAAAAAAATGAATTAGAGAAATAAAATTACATTGAGATTGGAATACGTTATAATAACCAAAGAGTATATTATTGGTACAATGAGCGATCTATACAATTCACCTCTCCATGCCTCCAGAGACAAAGCCCTCCAGGAATGGCCTGAAGTTGGCTGCCTCATTGAGGCCTGGGAAAGTGGTAGCTTGAAGAAGGAAAATCCATCTAAGCTCTCTTTGTAATATTAATTTATTCCAATCACCTCCTCGTGCATTAGGGTGTATTCTATCCAACACTATGAACTTGATCCCTGTAAATAAACCGTTGTGGAGGGCCGTGACATGTCTCCCCAAAGGAAAATTGGGGTTGCACCCCCTCATGCTCCATACATGCTTGATCATTCTTGATCGTAGCTCAACTTTTGTCTTGCCGACATAGAAAGAGCTGCAGTCGCAGAGCAGTAAATATACTACACCTTTGGTGTTACAATTGGCGTAGTGGGCTGCTCTAAATGTGTTGCCATTGGGTAATATACACGTAGGTCCCACGTGTATATATTGGCAATATTTGCAGCCCCCACATGGATACATCCCCTTTGTTTTGCAGGGATCTCCCTGATTTTCACCTTTGAATTCACTTTTAATGATGCGATCCCGAATGGATGTTGCTCGCTTAAAAGTGATCAAAGGTTTGGTAGAGACAAATTTACCGAAACTTGAATCCATGGATAGCAAGTGCCAGTATTTTTGCACGATGTTACGAATCTTATTGTGTTGGTTGGAATAAGATATTAATAACCTGGTTGCACCATCATTTTGGGGTTCTTTTTTCATTTTTTGACAGTAAAGAAGTTCATATCAAGTTTTTTCTAAGGACTTTTTATATGCCTTTTTGAGGCAGGTCTTAGAATATCCTCTTTCCAAAAGACGCACTTGCAATTTGTTAGCTTCTATTTTGAAAGTTTCCATATCTGAACAATTTCGTCTCGTTTGAAGATATTGGCTGAACGGTATGGAGGCAAGAAGTGGACGAGGGTGAAAGCTAGAGGCATGCAGCAGTGAGTTGCCAGCTGTGGATTTACGATAGAGGCAAGTCTGTATGGCATCGCCCTCCCCTCAGAGAACGGTGACATCCAGAAAGGTTACCTCATCTGCATGATGGGTCATGGTAAATGCTAAATTGAATTAGTTTTTATTGAGTCTGGTCAGGAAAGCTGACAGCATTTCTACTGGTCCAACCCAAATTAAAAAAATGTCATCAATGTATCGTACCCACATACTGATGTGGTCCGTATACATCATACATTCATCATCAGCCATGAGGGCACGTTCCCACTCCCCCAGGTACAGGTTTGCGTACGATGGGGCACAGCAAGTCCCCATCGCAACGCCCTGTACCTGGAGGTAGTGGGAGCCATGAAAGGAAAAAACATTGTGATGTAAAATGAATTCTAAAGACTGAATACACCCTAATGCACGAGGAGGTGATTGGAATGAATGAATATTACAAAGAGAGCTTAGATGGATTTATCTTCTTCAAGCTACCACTTTCCCAGGCCTCAATGAGGCAGCCAACTTCAGGCCATTCCTGGAGGGCTTTGTCTCTGGAGGCATGAAGAGTTGAATTGTATAGATCGCTCATTGTACCAATAATATACTCTTTGGTTATTATAACGTATTCCAATCTCAATGTAATTTTATTTCTCTAATTCATTTTTTTTCATTGTAAATATATACATGTTGTTTTTCTCTTCTGTAAAAATCTTTTTCCAGATGATATGTTTATGATAATTTGCAACATTTCCTATTAGCATGGGAATCATATACCAGACAGGACCCATGTTGTTCAAACTGTGTTTCTTTTTTGACATACATATGTTCTAAAACATATGTTTTTTCACTCTGTGCCTTTTCCCCTTCTCCTTCCCTTGGGTGGCTGTGTGTAACATCATTGACCACCAGGCTTTCAGACGTATCAATTTTGGGTATGTTTTACATCCCCACTATTTTCTTTTATAGATAGAAAAGATACCCTTATCCCCCATGGCCAGTTTACTTTTTTTTTCATGTCTCATATTTTATTTATTTTCATTTATCTTTATTTACATTTATTATTATTTTTCATTCCTTATTATTTTTTCATTTTTATTTTTATCTTTTTTTTTTCATTTTTACACTTCTGATTTTCTAGTTTTATTATGTTTCTCTAATTCTTTTTTATCTTTATACTTATTTTTATTTCCACTCTCTAATTTTGTTCATTTTTGCAGTTCTTTGATTTTTCACACTTCACCTTTATCTTTTCCCCTTTTCCCTTTTCTTACCTTTTCATCTTCTTTATTCTATTTTATTTTACTGTATTGTTAATTTTCCTTTCCCATTCATATGATGGTGAGTGGGGAGTCCACGATTTTGGTTCTCTGGGGGGTAATCCCGGCACGCGCGGGCCGGTCCGTCCCTGGTTGGGGTGCGGATTTCAGGGATACTTGTATCCATTGATCCGCCTCCTATGTCGGGCCGGCCTAGACTTGCGGCTTTCCCTGCTGCGTGGGCACACGATCCATCTGACGGTTTATTGGTCAGTCCACCTCCATCCGTCCCTCTGCTCCATTTCGCGGCCTGGAGGGCAGCCGCGCATGCGTGCCGGTGGGGGCGTGACGCATGACGTCCTTCTCCCCGAGTGGCCATTTTGGTCATGAGCGAGGATGACGCTGTGCGCAACGCGCCCGGAGGACCGCGCTTTCTAAATCTTTTCAGCGTGTGTGGTAACGACATCCACACGCGCTGTTTGGAACTTGGCTGATTGGACCACAGCCCTTATTTAAGGACTGTTTCCGTGTCTGATCATTAGTGCTGTGGCTGGCGGGGAGAGAGCACGTTGTTACCAACACCGATCAGATAATGAAGAAAACCCTTTTTTTCTATCCTCACTTTGAGACATGTTCACTTCTCTTGTCTTAAGGTGGGATGCTTTGTATACCCTACCTTGATGCTATGTGTATATAATTTTTGCACACAGATTTTTGAGGTGATTCTCTACATTCACTGTTGGACTTATGATGTCATCCTAGGATCTCCTTCCATTTGGATTTGGATCCTGATTTCTCAGTTCACTCTCTGATACGGCTGGACTGCTCTAATCCGAACATACTTACAAACTTACGCTGCGTGTGAATTTACTGCACATGTAACATTCCACACTCTGCTCAATCCTCTCCTCCCCCCAAAGATACACAGCACCTTTTGTGAGGTAAGAAATACATATAGAACTAATATGCTTTCCTCTAATATATACATATATAGATATCCTCACATGTTTCCTACTACCTTCTGACCTCATATACAAAAGAGGTTTAAATTTAGGTTTGATGACATTTAGACTATGATGCTATCTTGTTGAAACATATAAACTTAGCCCTTTCTATCCTATTTTATTGGTACATATTTTTCCATGTTCCCCCTTTCTAGACGCACACGGTCCTGGACTGTCCCTCGGACGCCTTTGTGCGTTGGACTCCTCAGCCGTCCATCAATGGGCCTGGTTTTTATTGCTTTTTTCTTTATGGCTTTCATACACCAATTCTTTACCCACGTGACCTGTTGGGTTCAATATATCTAAGTCCCAAGCCTGATATAAGCATGTCTATGTAAGTACACCACCACCCAACCCTCTACTTCTATTACGGGACCTACCATTCATCTGTCTGATGGGTCACCTGTTCTGTCTCCTATAATGAATGCTGTTGTGTAAAGATCTGCTTTTCTGTTTTAGACTACAATCGTAATCATATATTGGAACCTCCCTGAAGAAGGAGTCTTCTCCGTAACGCGTAGGATCTAATATATATATACAATTGCGTGTTATATATACACATGTTCATATTGTCAACATACTTGTATGGTTACTTTGTCCCTACATGTCATGTACCTTGTATGATCCAGTGACAATTCCATTTTAGGAAATTCTGTCCAAGCCTGTAATGTCAAGCTTTATCATATTATTTATTATTTATTTTTTGTAATAAAACAATTTTATCAGACTATACCCCTAAGTGGTTGTCAAAATCTATGCCTAAAAAGTCCCGCCCTTGAGGGGGAACTCTCCTATACAAAAGCCGTAGGATAGACCTGGTCTGGGCAGGGCGCCCCTGCGTAAGGAAAAGTGACGAAGCTGGAAAATCTAAAAAAAACAATATGGAGGAAAGCCAGAAATCTAGAGGAAAGCCAGGAATTTCTTTTTTTTATTCTAATTTGGGAGACTTCATCTTATTTCAGGTACCTTTGACATCCTGTGATAGCAAAATAATGGCCTGTACAGACGATCAGACAATCGTACGAAAAACACCGCTTTCAAATCGATTGTACGATAATCTGATCCTTAGCACACAGCTTTTTGAGAGCCAATCATGACAGTGCATCTGATTTTATCAGATGGGACAAGCACGAAAAATGTTCTTGTGCGATTCCAGATTGTACGATTTTCGTTTATTCAGAATAGTTGATGTAAAATACTATAGAGACAATTGAGTACTGTCCGTGATACTTTTTTTTATTTGCACTAACATACAATTAGTATTCTTCAAGGTGCCAACAGTACTCTTGAAGAAGGGGACATATTCCAAAAGCTTGTCCTGAAAAATTGTATGTTAGTGCAAATAAAAAAAAAGTATCACAGACAGTACTCAATTGTCTCTGTCGTAAGTGCACTAATACGGCTATATTCACCTTGTGAACACGTTACATCACTTCTGAATTTTTGTTCTCTCGCACGAGAATTTTCATCACTTTAGTAAACTCTTAATATTCTATATGAGACTAGCATGCAAAAAAGCCTAAAAACGGACGATCGTTCGTCTGAAAATCTCATCGTGTGTGTACCAGGCATAAAAAATGAAGTGTAATGCCGCCTACACACGGTCGGAATTTCCAACAAGAAAAGTTCGATGTGAGCTTTTCGTCAGAAATTCCGACCGTGTGTATGCTCCATCAGACTTTTGCTGTCGGAATTTCCGCCAACAAAAGATTGAGAGCAGGTTCTCTATTTTTCCGACAGAAAAATTTCCTACCGGAAATTCAGTTCGTCTGTATGCATTTCCGACGCGCAAAAAAACACGCATGCTCAGAAACAATTAGATGCATGCTCTGAAGCATTAACCTTAATTTTCTCGGCTCGTTGTAGTGTGTTCTGTGTTCTTGACGGTCGAAAGTTCAGAGAACTTTTGTGTGACCGTGTGACCGTGTGTCACACAAAAGTGTTTATTGCTTTAAAATTTAGCAAGCGGAAACAACCGCATAATACATTAAAAAGTAGCCGGCAAGCTTAAAAAGCAAAAAAATGAACGCACGTGTAACGGGGGCACGTGGGGCGTAATGGCGTCGCGTATGACGAAACATGTAGGGCGGTGCTACGAAGTGCTGACGCCATTACGCCCCACGTGACCCCGGTACATGGGCGTTAGTTTTTTTGCTTTTTACGCTTGCCGGCTACTTTTTAATGTAATATGCTTGCTAACTTTTAAAGCAATAAAGGCTTTTTTACGTACTTTATTACACTATTGGAGTCCCTTGTCTCTTTACACTCACTGATTTTCAGTCAGAGATTGGAGTTCCAGCATCCCTTTCACTGAACACTATGGAGTTCTGAATACAACACAGAGATTCCGGTGATACAGGAGATCCATCTATCCCTACAGAGGGCTGAATCTGCTTGCGCTTAAGACCTTGCTATTCAGGGGGTCCACTGTTTCCAGTAAGGGCACTCACTCTTACATCTCCCCTTCCCCCTCCTTTCTTCCTTGGTGAAGGTGGACGAACCCTGGACCTTGTCTTCTCATTGGACTTTTTTCCTTCCATCAGTGTGTTTTTTCTTCATTTATGTATGCACTCATTTCTTTTGTCTTCTCACCTAATCAGGTTTTCCTTATTAATTTGATGTCACTTTTATAGAGTATATTATAAGCGCAACTTAGGTTACTAACAATAAAAAAATTAAGAAATTAGATATAGAGTTGGCCTTTAAAATAATATTGGGTTGTCATGCCTATTACACTTTTGGAAAACCTTGAAAATGATGTACCCAAATATGACTGCATTCTGAAACTCTGAAATTCTTTATTTAGATTCCTGCCCTAAATGATAAAGCACAACTATAGTGAAAATACGCAGCCATTGCTCAAATGTTCTATGAATGTGCTTTATTTCTAATGTAAATGTATTTTTATCTGCAACAATGTATTTTTCCCAAATGCTGTTTGCAGTAAGCAAAGTCCCTAAAAGGATGGAAATAAGTCCACTTTAAATATCAGTATTAGTAAGTTAGCCCATCTTTATATTGTTGACACCGTCTTTATTAAAAACAAGTCTTAGACATATTCATCACACCACACTGGTGTTTAGGCTGCATTATTGTCAGGGACCCTCCTGGGCTTCTAGAATAGTCATGAAGCAAAAATATAGTCAATCATTTTCCTTCATATCTTAAAGCAAAATAATAGTTTCACTAGATATATTCCAATAAAGATATGCCGAGGTTAATTTCAAATAAAACCACATGTTAAATGATAAGTAGATCCAGGAACATAGGATAACATTATGTGCAAATCTTGACTTTTCCTGTTAAATTTTTTAGCTTGGTCTGGTCTTCTCTACCTTTCATGCACAGAAGAGCCTTTAGGGAGTTTGGATAAAAGTCCGAAGATGTAGGAGAAGTTGGAGCCGTCACACTAATAGACTGGAGTCCGAAAGGTTTCCTGAAAAAAAAAAAAATATGTACTGTGCAAAAGTTTTAGGCAAGTGCGAAGAAATGCTGTAAAGTAAGAATGCTTTCAAAAATTATTTTTATAAATTTAAAAAATGAGCAAACAGAAGAAAAATCTAAATCAAATTAATATTTGGTTTGACTGAACTTTGGCTTTAAACCAGCATCAATTCTTACACTTGCACACTTTGTACACTTGTACAAAGTCAGGGATTTTGTAGGATTCGAGTCAGGAGTACGATTAACCATTATACCAAACAGGTGCTAATGACCATTCATTTCATATGTAGGTTGAAGCACAGTCATTAACTAAAACAAAAACAGAAGTGTGGGAGGCTTAAAACTAGGTGAGGAACAGCCAAACTTTGCTACTAAGGTGAGGTTGTGGAAGACAGTTTCATGTCACAGGTCATACCCCATGGCAAGGCTGAGCACAGCAACAAGACACATGGTAGTTATAATGCATCAGCAAGGTCTCTCCAAGGCAAAAATTTAAAAGCAGACCGGGGTTTCAAAATGTGCCGTTCAAACTCTTTTGAAGAAGCACAAAAAAACAGGCAATGCTGAGGACCGTAGCTGTAGTGGTCGGCTAAGGAAACGAATGCACCAGGTGAAAGACACACCATTAGACTTGTGCACAACGGAAAAATTAGTTCCGTTTCGGTTCGTTTCTTTCCGGTCCTGTTGATTCGTAATCATTCGTAATTTTGCTAGACGGGATTTTTCGTGTTCGGACTCATTCGTATTTTTGCAAGCGACATTTTTCGTTGAATTTTTTGTTGCTTTATAATTCGTACTTTCGGTAGAGTACGTTGTTTTTCGTTGATTCTGGACACAACTCCTACTTTCGTAACTTTTTTTGGGTTCGTACTTTCGGTAGAGTACGTTGTTTTTCGTTGATTCTGGACACAACTCCTACTTTCGTAACTTTTTTTGGGTTCGTTGATTCGTAATTTTCCGTGTCTCTCTCACAACGACGCTGCCTATTATGCCTAATGTGCTTCGAATGGATTTGTACTTTTCTAAATACATTGCGGTTATTTGTAACGATTCGAAATCTCGTATTTTACTTTCGTTTTTAACATGCGGCTATAGGCTCCGCCCCTGTACACCATTTTGAGAGGGTTCAGCACGGTGAGGGAGAAGCAGAGAGCAGAGCAGAGTGTTATTGTGCTTCGAATGGATTCGAAATCTCGTATTTTACTTTCGTTTTTTACATGCGGCTATAACCTCCGCCCCTGTACACCATTTTGAGAGGGAGTTCAGCACGGTGTGGGAGAAGCAGAGAGCAGAGCAGAGTGAGTGTTATTGTGCTTCGTATGGATTCGTACATTCGTAACTTTTTCATAACGAATTATGCCGAAGACATTCGGGCATTCGCTATTTGCGGTATAATTTATTTCGGATTCGGTCTTATTCGTAATTGCTTTGTTCGGAAATTCGAATGCTTCCGAATGTCCGAAAGTTGCTAAATTCGGACGAATTTCAATTCGTTACGAAACGAATTGCACAAGCCTACACACCATGATTACTTCCCTTCGACATCGGCAGTGCCAATAGAACATAACTGGTGGAAACCAGTGGGACCCATTTACTGTCTGTCCAGAAGTGGTCTTCATGGAACAATTGCAGCCAAAAAGCCATACCTTCGATGTGAAAGCAAGGTTAAGTGACTCAATTATAAAAATGAAGTGAATGTTTGAATACCCTATCTATATAAACAAATGGATAAAAAGTGACAAAAAATTTGAAACAAACCAGTGAAAAACACACGCGTCTGTGGACCTGGTTGAGAAGCCTGTACCCTTGGGTGGAGCTGGAGTCCAGCGATCCTTCACAGCTGATTTCCCTTTGTGAAGACATGCTTATTTAGATCCTAGGATCTGGTAAGCTGCCATCTAATACTTTAAACACAGTGGTGAAGGGGGGCTGGATAAGGTTGCCTGGGATTTCACTGTTCTTTTCAGTTTTGGATGGACATTCATTTTTCACGGCTTTTGATTCATGGATGGATTAACACATTTCATTCACACAGTTTTTGCATTCATTTGATTATATACATAGGGTATTCAAACATTCACTTCATGAGTCTTTGCACTCAAGTTGATTGACAGCGCACTTTATGTATTTTTTTATTCTTTAGTATTGCAACTTTCCAGGGATTTTATGGTGCAGCAGTCTTTTTAACACAGCGGCCAAGTGCATATTTTTTAAGTGTAAAGGTTTTTTTTTTAAGTGACTCAACTATGCATGAAAACATAGGAACTGGGGTGCAAAAAAATGGCAGCAGGTGCTCTGTACTGATAAGTCAAAATTTGAAATATTTGGCTGTAACAGGAGGCAGTTTGTTCACTGAAGGGGAGCGGTACAATATTAAGTGTCTGCAGGCACCAGTGGAGCATGTGGGAGGTTACTTGCAAGTTTGGGACTGCATTTCTGCAAATGGAGTTGTAGATTTGGTCAGGACCAATGGGGTCCACAATGCTAAGAAATACAGGCAGATTCTTATCCATTATACCATACCATCGGGGAGGCCCACAATTTATTCTGCAGCAGGACAACAACCTCAAATATACAGCCAATGTCATTAAGAAATATTTTGAGCGTAAAAAAGTACAGGAATAAAGAAATGGTCCCCATGGAGCCCTGATCTCAACATCATCCAGTCTGTTTGGGATTACATGAGGGACAGAAGGATTTTAGGCAGCCTACATCCACAGAAGATCTGTGGTTCATTATCCAAGATGTTTGGAACCACCTACCTGCTGAGTTCCTTCAAAAACTGTGTGCAAGTACCTAGAGGAATTGATGCTGTTTTGAAGGCATTTTTGTTTTAATTTACTTTATATTTTGTTAATTGATTAATAAACTAATAACACTTTTATTTCTGAAAGTATTTATAATGTACTAGACATGGGAGCCGTCAAAAAATTAGTTTTGTTTCGTTCCATTCCGTATTAAAAATAAATCGTAATTCTCAATTCGTTTACGGAATTTAATTCGGATTTGTCCGAAATACGAATTTCGTACGAATCGTTAATTTTGATAACGAATATCGAGTATCGACACTCTACGAATAATAACGAATTATCTGAAAACGTATTACATGATCGGGCCTCCCCTGTAGGCCTCAGCATCAGAAGAAAACCTCTGATTGGTCAACCAACAGTCACATGTTTCTGTAGTATAGAAATTTAGACCGAAAACGAATTCGTTATTATTCGTAGAGTGTCGATATTCGTTATACTGAATCTCGAATTCATTCGAATCATTCGTTATATCCGCTATAATTTCTTTCGTATTAGTTGAAATTAGTTATTTGGTAGTTTGGATTTGGATAATTTGGATCCGAAATTCGTAAACGAAATTTCGTATTTCGTACAGAATTCGTATTCATAAAAATTCATAATTTGGATTCGTACAAATGTACGAATTTCGAAAAATTTGTACGAATTTACGATTCGTATGAAACTAATCGCACATGTCTATAATGTACAGCATTGTTCACACCTGCCTAAAACGTTTGCACAGTAATATACATATATCCAACATGTTTCTAGAGTTTTAGAGTACCCCCTTCATTAGAGCTCAGAATGCTGGGTAAAATAAATTATAGACTTTAGTGACTAGGAAGATTCAAGGATTAGTGCTTAGTTTCTAAGGACATGCTCCTCATCAGCTGGTTATTGCAGCTGCTTGATACATGCTGTATGTGGAGATTAATTGGACTTTGTGATGGAATTAATACCTTTTGGGCTCCATTCTATTGATGGTGTGTTCCTACCACTCCTACATCTTCTAATAAGAAGTTGCTTTAGAAGTACTGTATATTTCAGATTTAGCATATGTGTTTTTTTTACACTTCGCTGACTAGATGACACTTTTCACCTGTGATATAGCATGCAGATACCGCCGCACACTGTATTAAACTGTAATGTAAATGAAAAACTGGCTTCAGCTCAGATCCCAGTCCATCGGCCACATCCCTCTGACATGTTTCACCCACATTGGGCCTAACAGTAGAGGTGTTATGGTGTTTGTGAGTACTTTCCACCTGTGGCCACACCCCACAACGCATTTCACCCCAATGTGCTTTATTATGACATTTGCAAATAAGCCAGTTCAGGCGAAACATGGTAGAGGGCATGGCCTAAGGCAGGGACTGACATCTAGCCAGCCAAGAGTAATAAAATATGTATGGAGCAAGGTCATCAGTGTGTGGCTTCCCTATGTTTGCTTGCTGTGTAGTGTGGAGCCAAGACAAGTTCCTAAAAGCTGCCACTTGATAGACTGCAGGCAGGAGGATTTATTGGAGCTTCATGTGGTACTTGCAGTATTGATCTTCAACAGTATATGTCATATATTATATATATTATTGTTTTTCTTTTTCCTAGAGTTTATTTGCGTAAAAATTGTAGGTCTTCCATTTAATATAAAAACATTAATTTTGCTTATGTTTTTGCTAAACTTAATTTTGCATTTGATTACATTTGTTTTCTCTTCTTAAAGAGAAAGTAAACCCTGATGGGTTTTACTTCCTCTTTATTCTCCTGCAAAGTAAAAGCATAATGGGCTAGTATGCATTGCATACTAGCCCATTATGTGGCACTTACCTGCAAATGAAGCCCGCGATGTCCCCGCTGGTGGAAGTACTATATCCGTCTTTGCTCTTTTTCGTTCCGGGGCTGCGAACTCCGGCTCTGTGACTGTCCGGAGCCGCGTGATGTCACTCCCACACATGCACGTGGGAGCCGCCAGTCACGGCACACGCTGGGAAAAAAATGGCACGGAGGGCTGTTTCTTCACTGCGCATGCGCCGATGACCTCATCGGCACACTACATGGTAGATATCTCCTAAACGGCGCACATTTAGGAGATATTTTCAGTACGTATAGGTAAGCCTTATTATAGGCTTACCTATATGTAAAAATGTCTCAGGGGGGTTTACAACCACTTTAACTACTTCCCACCCGGCCACTGTACATATACGGCCGGTTGGGTGCTCTCTCCTTCTGAGTGGACGTTCCGGAACGTCCCTCAGAAGGAGGGGGATCGCACGCCCGCCGCGTTTCCAAGGACCCGGTGTGCGTGCCCGGCGGCCGCGATTGCTGCCGGGCACCCGCGATTGCCCGGGAAACGAGCAGGAAAGTGGATCTGTGTGTGTAAACACACATATCCACGTCCTGTGAGGGAGAGGGGACCGATGGTGTGTCCCTTGTACATAGGGACAACCATCGGTCACCTCCCCCAGTCAGTCCGATCCCCCCACAGTTAGAACACATTGAGGGAACATATTTAACCCCTTCCCGCCCCCTAGTGGTTAACCCCTTCCCTGCCAGTCACATTTATACAGTAATCAATGCATTTTTATAGCAGGGATCGCTGTATAAATGTGAATGATACCAAAAATGTGTCAAAAGTGTCCGATGTGTCCGCTGCAATATTGCAGTCATAATAAAAATCGCAGATCGCCGCCATTACTAATAAAAAAAATTAAAAAAATAAAAAATGCTATAAATCTATCCCCTATTTTGTAGACGCTATAACTTTTTCTGCAAACCAATCAATACGCGCTTATTGCGATTTTTTTTTTATACCAAAAATATGTAGAAGAATACGTATCGGCCTAAACTGAGGAAAATTTTTATTGAAAAAAAAATGGGTATTTATTATAGCAAAAAGTAAAAAATATTGTGTTTTTTTCCAAACTGGACGCTCTTCTTTTGTTTATAGCGCAAAAAATAAAAACCGCAGAGGTGATTAAATACCACCAAAAGAAAGCTCTATTTGTGGGAAAAAAAGGACGCAAATTTTGTTTGGGAGCCACGTCGCACGACCGCGCAATTGTCATTCAAAGTGTGACAGCGCTGAAAGCTGAAAAATGGCTTGGGCAGGAAGGGGGTTTAAGTGCACAGTAGGGAGGTGGTTAAGTAATGTTCTGTGCCTTCAACCTTTAGATAAATGAAAGTATTTTATGCATTAAAAAAAAATCAAAACTATTTAGCCATATTAGTTTTCTTTTAAACCTAAAAATGTTGTTCCTATACCCTTGCTACTTTATTTATTTCATTTTTTGTTACATTTATCATTTAGGTTAATTGCCCTTTTCTTTTACAATGCACCTTCCCACACAGCAAAACAAGTTGCTTCTGTGAGTTTTTGGTACGTGTTTTTTTTTTATAAAATGATAGTATGTTTAGTCCTTTTGTTCAGTAATTTCTTCAAACTTTTGTAATATGAATGGGACTATTGTCTAGATGTTCCAGACCTGCACATTTAATATGGAATCTGCTCTATTACAAAGGACCAATTCTTGCAGAGCTTCCTCTCTAGGGTCATTCATCTCTTGTTTAAGGTGCCTTTTTATATTGTGAGTAAAAAGCTGCATCATTTACTAGAACAAATAACTTCAATGTTCTGGTGTAGGTAGTTACAATCAGACATAATAATGACCCATTTTCTGTTTGCAGCCTTTTCAATTTGTAGCCCCATTGAACTTTATCACAGTCATTTAGGTGAGGTGGATTATCACAAACCCCAATTAAGTACATAACAGTTTTTACTCACAGAGTCTTTAGAGGTAGATAAAAGTAGAGCTGGTCTTAAAGTGTGAGTTGGGGTAAAACGAAAATATATATTCGTTACATCACTGCAATACATGTACATTTCCCCGTGTTGTATATCCTTAAAAACATTCCAAGTGCCGAAAAAAGGCAGTTGATCCTGCCAAAAATCCAGTTAGCTTCTAACTAGCTGTAGGGAGATGAAAACACTGGCTCTGCTGCACTATAATCTCTCTGACCTCAATGTGTAACATAATAGGGAAGTGTTTTTTCTGCGCCCTAGTTTCTCTGTCATGCCTGCTCTTCCTTTCTCCAGTTCTGCCAAGTTTAAAATCTTAAAGCTGAAGTTTAGCTAAAAATGATTTTTAGCCCTACATTGGCCCAACTTACAGGTAGATAAGTATGTCCAACATCATGCAGGTAACTGGATCCCAAAGAAATCCTAATTGCAGGGATATCCCTGTCCTCTTCCTGTCTCTGAACCTCCAGCACATGGGGGGCGTTAATAGCTTTGGGTCTGCAGGCTGAATTAGATAGAAAGTTCCTTATGAGAAGCTGCCCCCTCCTGGCCTGTGACAGGTCTGCAGGCTGAAGTCAATAGAAAGTTCCTTATAAGGAACTGCCCCCTCCTAGCCTGTGGCAGGATCTCTGAATGGGGGAGAGTCTGATGAGTCACAATATTCTCTCTCATTGATATCTCATGTTACAGCCCATGAAAGCAATGAAAGAACTTTTCTCAATGGATGAGAGGAGGGATCTTGCCTCCATTGGGAGCTTTTTCTATTGAACTCAGCTCAGAGGCCCTAAGCTATCAACCCCTTGTGTGCTGGACATTTATAGACAGGAAGAGGACATGGCATCCCTGCAGTGAAGATTTCAACAGGACTGTTTTTCTTTTCTTCCCAGAAGATCAACACCATCTTTGTTCAGGCATAATCCAGGGCCAACTTCTTAAGCCTCGTAGACACGACCGAGAATCTTGTCGTAAAAAACCCCGTAGTTTTTCTCGACGAGATTCTTGTCAAGCTTTCCTTGCATACACACTGTCAATTCCAAAACTCGTCGTTGGAAAGCGTGGTCACCTACAGCACATACGACGGCAGTATAAAGGGGAAGTTCAATTTCAATGGCCCCACCCCTTGGGCTGCTTTTGCTGATCTCGTGTTACCGCGTGTTAGTAAAAGTTTGGGGAGAGACGATTCGCGCTTTTCAGTCTTCGTGCTTTCAGTTCGTTTTAGCGTGACGAATGTGCTATCTTCATTACGAACGCTAGTTTTACCAGAAGGAGCGCTCCCGTCTTATACTTGATTCTGAGCATGCACGGCAGTTTTCTCGACAAGAAACCATACACACGAAAAGGTTTTCTCTGCAAAAAAGCTCTCCCAACAGGTTTCTTGTCATTTTTTGCCGAGAAAATCGGTCGTGTTTACGAGGCTTGAGTGTAAGACACTGATCCAGGGATTAAGCAATTCTGTAAATCCAGATGCCCTTTTCCATAGCCTTTACTTTATTTGCTATGAGTACATACAGTATGCTAATCCCAGCTGCTGTATGACTGGGAGAGTTATAATGTTACGGCAGGCTTCCTGTAGTAGACTAAGATGACACGTTTTTTAAAATTGATTGTCATGTTTTCTTTTCGGTTTTCTTTTATTTATTTTTATAATTCTTGTTTTGGTCTTTTTGCATTTTTTTTGTACTCAATATAAACACATATTGTTTTCAATGACCAATAGAAAAAAAAACAGCTCTCTTAACATGCCATAGAATTTGATGCAATCTCTCCAAAAGAACAGATTTACCTGATCTGAAGTGTGATCCTTTTCTCTTCATTAGAAAGCTGTCATAGTATCCCAAAGCAATGATTTTTGCAATCAAAAGGGCTTCCTCTATCTTTTATGTCTTTAATCCCTTCCTGTCTGCAACCTGTCAACTAACTATCCTCAGCAAATTGCTTGAGGCTGGGGGTATGTTAATCTATATCTCTCTTTGGCAGGTAGCAGCCAACACTGTGCTACATACATACTGTACCTGCTATCACTAATAACTTTGGTCTCACTAACAATCAGAAACGCATCAGAGTAATTTCTGATTATGTGATCCCTGTGTCAGCTTTGAGATATGGATCACGTGCAGACTGGGGGCTTCATTCACAAAAAAAGGCTTAAGGTGGATGTAAACCCAAATTTTGTTTTATTATTATTAAGGCCTTCACCTTGTACAGTATAGGATTTCATGTCATCTGTGCCCAGTCTTGCCACGAAGAGTTAATCCAACTCTGAGCAGTCCTCTTATCTTTTTTCAGTGAGATAAAAACTGACACACAGAGAAATAGGAGTCTGTTCTTCCCCCTTGCTGTGAGTGACAGGTTATTTACATATTTCATACACAAGCCTGAGAGAGACATTCTGTGTACTTCAGATCCCCTCCTCCTTTCTTCCCCAGCTCTCCCAGGATTGGCTGCTCTACACCCAAGCATGATTGGGCATGCTGAAGTCATGTGTTGACTTTTCTGGGTTTTGACTGGATGTTAGTGATCATAGCAGAAGTTCAGTGTAATGCCTCGTACACACGACCGTTTTTCCTGGCAGGCAAAAAAAAAAGACGTTTTTCCTGTTGGGATTCCTGTCAAGCCTGCCTTGCATACACACGTTCAGGCCAAATACCACCCAACCAAAGTGCGGTGACCAGAAGTCAGGAGCGGATGATCTATATCATACCTGCTTTCACTACAATCCTGTGAGTGCAATCATTTTATTTTGTTCCTTATTAAAACGTATTTACTGCACGTAGAGGGCGCTGTTCTCTCTTCCCTTCTTGTATTGCAGAGTTCTTTTTACTTCTACTTTTTGAACTGGCAGCCTTCTTTGAACAGTTACACATTTATTGTGACCTTACATTACCTAATACTCCCCCAAAATACTGTTATTACCACCCTGTTCCCCTCCTCTCTCCCATTCGTTCTTACTATTGCGCCATAACCAGAGTGCGTCATATCACCCAATTTTTTGTTCTATAATAAGGCTTACCTGTAGGTGAAAAGAATATTTCCTAAATCTGTTAAGGTTTAGGAGATATTGACCCTGCATGCGGCCGCTGACGTCAGCGGCGCATGCGCTCTGCAGTTCCAGCATATCCTGCCGGAACTTGCTGGAACAGAGGGCTCCCGCACGCCTGCGCTTGAGTGACGTTATCATGGCTCCAGCCACTCACATCGCCGGAGCCAGCGATTCCGAAAGAAATGCAGAGGGGACATGTCATCTCCCTCAGCAGTGATCGGGCGCTACTGCAGGGCTTCGTTCTAAGGTAAGTATTTCATAATATGCTAGTATGCGATGCTAGTTGCAGGTTTTCTTTTTTTTTTCTGCGGTTTACTACCGCTTTAAGCCTATACGTGCTGCAGATGCCAATGCCATCTGAAGATGGCAGTGTGCATCTGTTTAATACTGTAATTGTTAGTACAAACACAGTATTTTTAAATAAAAAAAGAACTCAAGATTTATTACAATGTGTACCAAATATAAGCCTTATTTGTCTTAAAATATGTATGCACATTTTTTAGGTATACAAGTTGATGTTTCTGTAGTCATCTCCACAATTTCAGATTTTTGGGAGGGCAAGGTTGCGCAGGTTACAGGAATTATAAAGATTAATTACAGCAGAACCAATGACTGTGAAAAGGCTTGTGTTTGCTTCTAAAATGTTATTCCTGCTCTTTGCAATGGAAATTTTCATGTTAACATACCTTATTCAAGCCAGCGCCCTCTCCTGCTGCTTTTATATCTGTAATTTTAATGTAGGTATCACAGGAACTGCATAATTCCAGCTTGTTCTGTTCTGCTGCAAGAATTCAGCACAAGGTATATGAGTACAGAAAACATTAAATATCTCACTAGTTGTAGCTAGCTTGTGTATTCTTTTGTTTTCTTTCAGCTGATTTGTTCCCAGCTATCCATATGTAAATACCACCAAGCTGACTTTTATGATGATTATTTTTACAATCTGGACCAAGCGGTATGGGCAAATATTGGATGATCCATTGGGTCTGTAATCTTAAAATGTTCAAAACCCCCCCTAGACTGTAGGCAGGGCAGTATTCAGACGTCATCCATTTGCACATCTCAATGATTATATTATTTATACTTTCTAAGTGTTAAATTATTGTTTTAGTAAAAACAAATACTAAAATGTGTTGTTATCTATTTTATATTCTCTATTAAGGATCAAGAAACCAGAGGAAGGAGAGATGATTTCTCAGTTCTTGAACTATAGTTATTTTTAACCTCCCTGCACACACATTGCTCTATCATTAATTTGATGAAATTAGCCACAGATGTTCAAAGGGAAGTAAAACAATATAGTACAGCTTAGAAAAATCGAGGCTAGGTGCTACCCCCTCTAACCTGCTGCTAGGTTTTCAGTGCCCTTTTTTTTTAAAGTAAATTCTTTATTTAAATTACCAGCATTCAAAGGATAACCAATTAAATTGGAAACATACATATGTAGTACCCTCTAGTTAGGTAGGTGCTATAGTGGGGATTTAATCTGGAGAGTAGGAAAATTTGCTGGTGGCTAGGCCTGTTTGTTTTCATTCTGGGCTGGAAGTGGCTTAGGGCAGGCCTGGGTGATTCACACGTAACATTACTGTCACCTCCCTCTTCTTTCTAGAAGGCGCTAGAAGGAAAGGTGGAGGGGAGAGGTGGAGCTGCCTGGGGTATCTTGAGGAGCCTTGACCAATCCCCAGCTTGGATTGGCAGGGGGCTGGCCTCCTCAAATACCTAGGGTCAGCCCAGCTGGGGAGGAGTTGTCAGGTGGAAGAACTGGAGTGAGAGAGTGTGGAGGCTGTGTGGGCCCACAGGGAGCTCCCCAGTCTGGGGGGGGGGACCCTGGGAAGGGGCTCGGGTACATCCAGAAGGAGAGAAGAGATTCTGGAAGGAGAGGCACATGAGAGAGCAAGGAGAGGACAGCGGGAGAGAACACTGCTAAGAGACTCTAGGGAGGACAACTGGTTCAAGAGAATGGTGGTAGAAGGGGAGGTTTGCTGGAAGAAGGGAGGTATGAAGAGATGAATTACTGAGTGCTAGGCCGGGCCTTACCCTCCTTTAAAATATGGATTCATTGGAACATGCTTATATTCTCAGAGTTAGTCTCATTGTCATTATCAGGGGTCAGGCTCAAAGACCAGTTGTTATAGCAGTAGCGGAACTACCACAGACCAGCAGGATAGGTACACAGGCAGTTATCCTGGTGAATGATGCAGGCTCATCTGAGGTGCAGAGTCTAACTACTAAATGGTGTTCACCAGAGGGTTGTGGGTCCTTCCAATAGAGGGTGATGCTTGATCAGGGTTCAAGACAAACAAGATTTAAGACAGGATCATTTAAGGAGTTGTCCTGGGGACTAAATAGTGTCCCAGGTTGCTCAGCAAGAAGAGACATTGCCTGTCACAGCAGAGGTTCTGGGTTCAAATCCAGGCTCTGACACTCATGTTTACTGTGAGCTGAAAGTACCAGGTCTTCCATTGTATTTAGTTGTTTAACTCTTGTAAGCCATGAGATAGAGAGGGGTTGTGGGTTCTTCTATTTCAGGGTGAAGCACGATTTGGTGGCGTAAGACTGATTTTTAGCCCACAAGTTACCTGGGTGTTGTCTTGGACCTAGCTCAGGTAACCCATAAAATGCATCCATTTTTTATGCTCTTGACCTTGTATTGGCAAATAATGCTTTCATATTGGCCAAAAGCGAGGGAGACTGGGAGGTGTTGCTGTAAGCGTCTTTTTTTAAACTTTGTGTCCTCTATACTGCTGTCCAGTGGTCCATGCCTGAACCTGTTCTCGACCTGTTCATTTGAACTTCTATACCCCGAAGGACCTCCTTGTTACAGCTTTTAACATATACTATATTACAAAAAGTATTGGGACACCTGTCTTTGCAAATGAACTTGAATGGCATCCCAGTCTTAATCTGTAGGGTTAAATATTGAGTTGGCCCACCCTTTGGAGCTATACCAGCTTCAATTCTTCTGGGAAGGCTGTCCACAAGGTTTAGGAGTGCGTTTATGGGAATGTTTGACCATTCTCTCAGAAGCACATTTGTGAGGTCAGGCACTGATGTTCGACGAGAAGGCCTGGCTCGCAGTCTACGCTCTAATTTATCCTAAAGGTGTTATATCAGATTGAAGTCAGGACTCTGTGCAGGCCAGTCAAGTTCCTCCACCCCAAACTCACTCATCCATGTCTTTATAAACCTTGTTTTGTGCACTGATGGGCAGTCATGTTGGAACAGGAAGGGGCCATCCCCAAACTGTTCCCACAAAGTTGGGAGCATGAAATTGTCCAAAATGTCTTGGTAGTCTGATGCCTTAAGAGTTCCCTTCACTGGAACTAAGGGGCCAAGTCCAACCCTTGAAAAACAATCCCCCCTCCAAGAAATGATTTGGACCAGTGCACAAAGCAAGGCCCATAAAGACATGGATGAGCAAGTTTGAGGTGTAGGAACTTGACTGGCCTGCACAGAGTCCTAAACTCAATGTGATAGAACAACTTTGGGATGAATTAAGCCCTGTACACACGGCTGGGATTCCCGGCGGTATAAAGTCCGCCGGGAATCCCGATGGGAAAACTGTGGGGAGAGCTTTGGCCGGGAATCCCGGCCGTGTGTAAAGGGCTTATGCTCCCTCTGCACTGTCTCGCAGTGTTTTCCATTGGCAAGTGTGGTAAATTTGGCGGAAAAAAACCCGCCGGGAATCCCGGCGGGAAAATAGATAGCAGATTCTCTATTTTTCCCGTCGGGATTCCCATCAGTTTTCCCGGCGAGGGAGCATACACACGGCAAAAAGCTCTCCCAGCAGTTTTCTTGCCGGGAAAACTGGTCGTGTGTACGAGGCTTTAGAGCTGAGACTGCAAGCCAGGCCTTCTCATCCAAAATCGGTGCCTGACCTCACAAATGTGCTTCTGGAAGATTAGTCAAACATTCCCATAGACACACTCCTAAACCTTGTGGACAACATTCCCAGAAGAGTTGAAGCTGTTATAGCTGCAAAGAGTGGGCCAACTCCATATTGAACCCTACGGACTAAGACTGAGATGCCATTAAAGTTCATGTGTGTGTAAAGGCAGGTGTCCCAATACTTTTTGTCATATAGTGAACCTAGCATATAACTGCTACCAATGCTATGCTATCCTATGGCATTGTACCATTAATCTTATTTTATCACCTTTCATCTATTACTCTAAGTAACTTTGCTGATCATTAATAGTGATGAGCCGAACACCCCCGGGTTCGGTTCGCACCAGAACCCGCGAACGGACCGAAAGTTCGCACGAACGTTAGAACCCTATTAAATACAATGGATGCAAACGTTCAAAATCTAAAGTGCTAATTATAACGACTATTATGCATGTCATTGTCCTAAAAAGGGTTTGGGAACCCGGGTTCTGCACCAGGGGACATGTATCAATCCAAAAAGAAGTTTTAAAAACGGCCGTTTTTCGGGAGCAGTCATTTTAATGATGCATAAAGTGAAAAAAAAAAGTCAAATATTCCTTTAAATATCGTACCTGGGGGGTGTCTAAAGTATGCCTGTGAAGTGCCACGTGTTTCCTGTGTTTAGAACTGTCCCTGCACAAAATTACATTTCTAAAGGAAAAAAAGCCATTTAAAACTGCTTGCAGCTTTAATGTAATGTCTGGTCCCGGTAATATGGATGAAAATCTTTAAGAAAACCAGCAATAAGGCCTAGCTTCAGGAGTATATTTTGCAGGAAGCACACTCTGCCCGCTGTAAGTGCTGCAAATGCCTGTTGGTGTAACACACCAGGAAAACACAGCAATACGGGCTAACGTCAGGTGTATAATGTGCAGGAGGCTTAGCAACAATGACACTGACACTGTCCCCTGCCTATCCTTCTCTCTCCCTGCACACAAGGTTTAGCAAAGAATATTAGTGGAAAAAGGTATACTGCGCTGTCCTAAAAATCTCTGAAGTGGGTAAATAAATACCTGTGCTGCAACTAAAAAATGTGAGACACCCACAAAATAAATAATGTAAAGAACTATAAGCTGCGCAACAATGTCTAACAATATGACAAATTGTTAAAGAACTATATCAGTGATCAAAGTTTCAATCTCTGTGTATTATCGCATGCAGCATGAAAACATGCAATGTTACAAGACCATGAACTTCCAATCTCAGGGCATTAGTGTATACAACATCAAAAACATAAATTGTGGTGAGAATTACCAAAAATCATGTGCTCTCAACACTGACTCTAAATAATATCACCCATTGTCCTGTTCAGTATATGTAAAACTCAAATGACAGTTGTCAAAGAGACACCAAGAGCAATCCTCAGAAAAAAGTGAAGTGAAGAGGTTAAATTTCTCCAAATGATCGTGACTTTAGGTATAAACCATCATAGAAGGGTGCCAGTGTACTAGGAAGGGAATCCACCACTGCAGTATTCACAAGCTGCTTACCAGAAAAACTGATCCCTGAGAGAGATCAGACAAAGCAATTAGCTGTTATCCCTGCTAGGGTCTCTGATTAGCTTCCTATGTTGTCCTGGTTTCCCCCACATCCGAATCAGTGTTTCCCCAAGGTCTCAGCAAACCATGTTAGGGTGAGAAAAGAAAGCCCCATAGCGTAATCCAATTAAAACGTTTATTTGACAATAAAAGATTACACTTACAACATCTGAAGAAAAATATGGCAGTGGTTGTATGTAAAGCCGGCCGGCTCTCGCTACCCGTTGCTTCCGGGATACGTATGTGGTGACGTCAGCACGCCGCTCCTCCCTACGTCGTTTCGACACAAACTGTCGTCTTCCAGGGGCACAGGCGGCGTGCTGACTCACCACCAATTTATGTTGAATGTACACATACGAGGTCCGCCCAGATCTGAGCTCTCAGCATCCACGCTGCATGTGTCGCCATCTTGGATATGGGCAAACTGCCCTCTTTCCAAGAACGAACATTTCTCTGGTCGAAAAACGAATATTATTTCGATGTATAGACACAGAGTGATAGATTAAAAAATCATTTAGCTGTGAGTAGAACTAACTTCATAAGAGACTAGCCCAACCTGCACGTATGCCGCTAACCTAAATAAGCGTGCATACTGCCGGTTCGTTAAGCTCTTTTATTAAATAAATGAGAAAAAACTTAACATAATAAAATGCTAAAAAAATTAAATGCTTTCGCAAATATAATGCATGTAAGGCACATAATACAATATCTAAATTGTTTTATGATTATACAATTTAAAAGAGTGACCATCACTTTATCCTATGATTGAAAAGCAGTGGCCACCTGTGGACAACTTCAGTATTGCAATCACAGACCCCATGTGAGCACCATAGGATGTGAAAAATTGCAACAGCTGACATAAAAATAAATTAAAATATGTATTTGTAAGAGAAGAAACTGTAAGAAATCATTGTGGAGAAAATTACCTCCAGAGGATCACAATGCCCATCTGGGCAGATTATTAAACATATATGTGTATACCATACTGTTATACGGAAAAAATAAATAAAATATATAAAAAATATATACAAAAAGACGCTTGGTGGAATAAACCAAAAAGGCGAAAATTGTATAATTTCATTTGTAGCCGTTTCAAAAAGACAACAGCTAAAAAAAGCCCTAAAGTTCAAAAACTCATTTCTATGTGTGTTATCAAAAAAATCGTCATGGTTAAACACCTATGAAAATAGCATCTAAACTTACTCCAAATTAATTTGGAATAAATAGAAGGCTAAGGATGTCCCGAGAACTCAGATCTGGTTTACATTGAGATCATACCATACAAAACTATGCCTCCCTAGCTGTTATCAATAAAGGCGTTGACATCAATGTCAACGTTAAGGCCATACGGGGTGTAACAACGGACCCGATGGATCCAGCCCATTTCCATACGCAATATTTCCCTAACAAGAGAACCCCCCCTCCAGTGTGGACTGTATCTATCTATTCCAATGAAGGAGGTACCAGCTGGGTTGCGCTGGTGGTATAGATCATAGTGCTTGGAAACCGAATGATATTGAAAACCACTTTTGATATTGGCTATATGCTCTCCAAGTCTGATTTGCATGGTACGTTTGGTTCTCCCTATATACTGCATCCCAGAAGGACATTGTAGGAGGTAAACAACGCCCGTGGAACTGCATGTAACGAAAGTATCAATCTTATGATTTATTAGAGTGCTACTAGATATGAAAGACTCAGTTTTTTTCGACCTGATTTTGTTTAAGGAGCATACCTGACATCGTCGGCATTGGTGATATCCAGATAATTTTTGAAAAAAGGAAACTTTCTTAGGTGGTGGGTCAACAATATTAGGTGCTACTCTAT
The DNA here is from genome assembly GCA_029206835.1 of Rana muscosa. Lineage (NCBI taxonomy): Eukaryota > Metazoa > Chordata > Amphibia > Anura > Ranidae > Rana > Rana muscosa. The sequence continues at coordinate 211,320,655 of CM055123.1, read as the reverse complement.
CTCTAAGGGAAGGTGCACCCCTAAAGACAATTTGTGGAACCTTTGGAAGGAACTTACTGATAATACGGTCACTCTCCAACAGGTGCCAATGTTTCCGTATGATTTTCCTTATCATGTAATGCTGAGTAGAGTATGTTGTGATGAACGGTATACAAGGTTGTTCCTGTTTCTTCTTAAGACCATTCTTCAACAGAGATGATCTTTCCATGTTTCCCACTTCCTTCAGTTTATCCTCCAAGGAATTGTCATCATAGCCCTTTTCTATCAACCTATCTTTTAAAATGTTGGCCTGGAGCCAGTAATCAGATAAATCAGAACAATTCCTCCGCATTCTGATGAATTGGCTCTTTGGCACAGAATTAAGCCAAGAATCTTTATGACAACTATCGTTGGGAATGTAGGCATTGCGATCTGTTTGTTTAAAATAAGATATCGTTTTGAAACCGGTTTCTCCCTTAGTGATTGTGAGGTCCAAAAAATTTATTTGAGTCTGGCTTGCCTCATGGACAAATCGTATACATCTTTCGTTGTTGTTGATGTCCAGAAAGAAATCGTCCAACTGAGATGCTGTGCCATCCCATAGGAGGAGGACGTCATCAATGTACCTAGCCCAAAATTTGAGGTGTGGGTGTCGGTCCTTATAGATGACGTCCTCCTCCCATTTGGCCATAAAAAGATTAGCCAAACTGGGGGCGTATTTCGCCCCCATGGCTACGCCACGTTCCTGCTTATAAAAATTATGACTAAACCAAAAATAATTGTGTTTTGCCGCATAATCTAAAAGTTCCATGATGAAATTTTGATGTTCCTCAGAGGTTGTTGAAAGGAGATTTAAATAGTACCTGACAGCTGATAATCCCAAGGAATGTGGGATTATGGTATAAAGAGATGTCACGTCAGCTGTAACCATCCACATATGCTCACTTGTTTCTTGATCAACTAGCAGATTGATAATGTGTCTGGTGTCTTTCAAATAGGATGGCATATCAAGCGGTTGTAGGAAAAAATCTATATACTTGCCCACCCGGGACGTGATGGAATCAATTCCACTGATGATAGGACGTCCCGGTGGGCAAGTTAGACTTTTATGGATCTTAGGCAGACAGTACAAAATGGGAACCCTTGGTGCCTTTGGAACCAAGAAGAGCTGTTCCTTTTCACTTAAGATTCCCAATTCAGCACCCCTTGACACAAGATCTTCCAAGGTCTTTTTGTATTTTATAATTGGGTTTCCCATTAGGAGGGTGTAGGTTTCCTGATCTCCCACAATCCTTGATAATTCACGGAGATAGTCATCTCTATCTAGGACAACTATCCCTCCACCCTTATCAGCAGGGCGTATAACTAAGTGTTTGTTGTTGCACAAAGTATCCAAGCCCTGTTCCAGATCCCTTTCCATCTTCCTATTGATGGTTTTCACAGATTCCAAATCTCGCAGAACAACATCGCGAAAAACCCTCAATGGTGGTGCCAAACTTCCCGGAGGGTTAAAAGGGGAGGCATTGGATAATCCCGTATATTGATGTTTGGATAATACTAAGCCACCTTGACGTGTTGGAATGCTTGCGAAATGTCTCTTGATGTTAATTTTTCTTACGTACTTATGTATGTCCATGTACGTTTCAAACTTATTAAGTTTTCGGGGGGGGGGGGGGGCAAATTTTAAACCCTTATTTAGAAGCGATGTTTCAGATTTCGTCAGGGTTTGGGAACTAAGGTTGAAAATCCCGTCCCCTGTCACGCTCTTGATTTTTTTTGATTGTGCTCTCCTCCCCCCTCTTGTTCCTCTTTGTTTTCTATGGGCCTCTTTATGCCCTGATTGGCTTTGGGAAAACCCCAATGATGTTGATCCTGTGTTTTTCCACTCGGTCTTCTTGATCGATCCCTCGTGGACCATGTGAATTCTTGTTCCTCAGGGTCATAATCCATCTGGTTCTGATATGCTGGACCATCCCTATCCCTCAAGGGAAAAAACGGTTCTGGGATTCTCCTCTGTTGTTGAACTCCCACTCTTCTCTACTTCTGTCGCGATAGGTCCACTCTTCCTGTCGGTGTTTATTCCACCAAGCGTCTTTTTGTATATATTTTTTATATATTTTATTTATTTTTTCCGTATAACAGTATTGTATACACATATATGTTTAATAATCTGCCCAGATGGGCATTGTGATCCTCTGGAGGTAATTTTCTCCACAATGATTTCTTACAGTTTCTTCTCTTACAAATACATATTTTAATTTATTTTTATGTCAGCTGTTGCAATTTTTCACATCCTATGGTGCTCACATGGGGTCTGTGATTGCAATACTGAAGTTGTCCACAGGTGGCCACTGCCTATCATAGGATAAAGTGATGGTCACTCTTTTAAATTGTATAATCATAAAACAATTTAGATATTGTATTATGTGCCTTACATGCATTATATTTGCGAAAGCATTTAATTTTTTTAGCATTTTATTATGTTAAGTTTTTTCTCATTTATTTAATAAAAGAGCTTAACGAACCGGCAGTATGCACGCTTATTTAGGTTAGCGGCATACGTGCAGGTTGGGCTAGTCTCTTATGAAGTTAGTTCTACTCACAGCTAAATGATTTTTTAATCTATCACTCTGTGTCTATACATCGAAATAATATTCGTTTTTCGACCAGAGAAATGTTCGTTCTTGGAAAGAGGGCAGTTTGCCCATATCCAAGATGGCGACACACGCAGCGTGGATGCTGAGAGCTCAGATCTGGGCGGACCTCGTATGTGTACATTCAACATAAATTGGTGGTGAGTCAGCACGCCGCCTGTGCCCCTGGAAGACGACAGTTTGTGTCGAAACGACGTAGGGAGGAGCGGCGTGCTGACGTCACCACATACGTATCCCGGAAGCAACGGGTAGCGAGAGCCGGCCGGCTTTACATACAACCACTGCCATATTTTTCTTCAGATGTTGTAAGTGTAATCTTTTATTTTCAAATAAACGTTTTAATTGGATTACGCTATGGGGCTTTCTTTTCTCAACCTAATATGGTTTGCTGAGACTTTGGGGAAACACTGATTCGGATGTGGAGGAAACCAGGACGACATAGGAAGCTAATCAGAGACCCTAGCAGGGATAACAGCTAATTGCTTTGTCTGATCTCTCTCAGGGATCAGTTTTTCTGGTAAGCAGCTTGTGAATACTGCGGTGGTGGATTCCCTTCCTAGTACACTGGCACCCTTCTATGATGGTTTATACCTAAAGTCACGATCATTTGGAGAAATTTAACCTCTTCACTTCACTTTTTTCTGAGGATTGCTCTTGGTGTCTCTTTGACAACTGTCATTTGAGTTTTACATATACTGAACAGGACAATGGGTGATATTATTTAGAGTCAGTGGTGAGAGCACATGATTTTTGGTAATTCTCACCACAATTTATGTTTTTGATGTTGTATACACTAATGCCCTGAGATTGGAAGTTCATGGTCTTGTAACATTGCATGTTTTCATGCTGCATGCGATAATACACAGAGATTGAAACTTTGATCACTGATATAGTTCTTTAACAATTTGTCATATTGTTAGACATTGTTGCGCAGCTTATAGTTCTTTACATTAGCAAAGAATATGACACTGACACTGTCCCCTGCCTATCCTTCTCTCTCCCTGCACACAAGGTTTAGCAAAGAATATGACACTGACACTGTCCCCTGCCTATCCTTCTCTCTATCTGCACACAAGGTTTAGCAAAGAATATGACACTGACACTCTCTCTGCCTATCCTTCTCTCTCCCTGCACACAAGGTTTAGCAAAGAATATGACACTGACACTCTCCCTGCCTATCCTTCTCTCTCCCTGCACACAGGAATAGCACAAAGAATATGACACTGACACTCTCCCTGCCTATCCTTCTCTCTATCTGCACACAAGGTTTAGCAAAGAATATGACACTGACACTCTCTCTGCCTATCCTTCTCTCTCCCTGCACACAAGGTTTAGCAAAGAATATGACACTGACACTCTCCCTGCCTATCCTTCTCTCTCCCTGCACACAGGAATAGCACAAAGAATATGACACTGACACTCTCCCTGCCTATCCTTCTCTCTCCCTGCACACAAGAATAGCACAAAGAATATCAACACTGTCCCTGCCTATCCTTCTCTTTCCCTGCGCCGGAACACACTACACAAGGCCGCCGCGCTGGTGGCCTTTTATAGTGTGGGGCGTGTGCTAAACCCCCTGAGCTATAATTGGCCACAGGCAACCTGCCTGTGGCCAATTATGGCTCTCCTAGCTGCCGGCGCTGTGATTGGCCAAGCATGTGGGGTCACAGTGCATGCTTGGCCAATCACAGCGCCGGAATTGCACTGCGATGGCGCAGTGTATTGTGGGCCGTTCGCGTCACTCGAATTTGGCGCGAACGGCCCAAATCATTCAATGTTCGTCGAACAGCCGATGTTCGAGTCGAACACCGAGCTCATCCCTAATCATTAATAAACCAAGTCAGCTGCCTCTGTAGCAAACTGTAAAATGCAGGTCAAAATGCAGCTTGTTGTGTATTATTATGGAGCATCTGTTATTTTGCAGTTGCTTAATACTCAGCTTTGTCATTTCTGCTATGTATAGCACAGAGTGCCCTGCGTTTGTTGCTGTGTGTGCCAAGAAATGGGCACAGCTGTACAGGTATCAGGGGAGTCGTGCCATCAGCAACCCTTCTGCTTCCACCACAGCAGTGGGTATGACACATAATAACATTCCCAGCTTTGCAGCATGGGCAACAATTAATGTGAATCTTTGTATATCAAATAGATAAACCACAGGAAGCAGCCGTTCCTTCTCCAACTGATTTTTCTTTGCACAGGAAAAATCAGACGGGGGTCTGTGGTATTTTTACAGAACGTAACAAGCTGCATATTTCTTGCTACAGATAAACAGGAAATTGAAATATTTGCTATGGATTGAAGTGTACTAATCGGCTTTGTGTGATTATATATTAAACATTAAATAAAAACATTTATTTCTGTTATGAATATATGTAAAAAAATGATTATGTTTACTTATTCATTTATTGCATAGAACTAGCGTAAATACATTATTCTTTCTTGATATCAGCTTCCTGCTTTAAAGCAAAAGTATAGGTGGCTATGAAATACCTGCAATTTAACACAGTTATAGTCATTTATAAAATCCTTATACACTATATTGTCAAAAATATTGGGACACCTGCCTTTACATGCACATGAACTTTAATGTCATCCCAGTCTTAGTCCGTAGGGTTCAATATTGAGTTGGCCCAGCCTTTGCAGCTATAACAACTTCAACTCTTCTGGGAAGGCTGTCCACAATGTTTAGGAGTGTCTATGGGAATGTTTGACCATTTTTCCAGAAGTGCATTTGTGAGGTCAGGTACTGATGGATGAGAAGTCCTGGCTCGCAGTCTCTGCTCCAATTCATCCCAAAGGTGTTCTATTAGGTGGAGGTGAGGACTCTGTGCAGACCAGTCAAATTCCTCAACCCCAAACTTCGCTCATCCATGTCTCTATGATCCTTGCTTTGTGCACTGGTGCGCAGTTATGTGGGAACAGGAAGGGGCCATCCCCAAACTGTTCCCACAAAGTTGGGAGCATGAAATTGTCCAAAATGTCTTGGTATGCTGACACCTTAAAGCGGAGGTTCTGCGGCCAAATTTTTTTTTTTTTTCTGTGCATTCAATGTGGGTTAACATCACAAGTTAGTACTCACTTGTTTGGCGAATGCAACCATCCCCCGTCTGTTTTTGTTTACAAGAATAACTTTTAAAAATCGTTCTATTGATTTCCCATTTTGCTTGTGGGCATTGTGAAGCCCACAAGCACTGACTTCCTGGAATGCCTCCTGGCATTCACCGCTCCTTCTCACGTACGAGAAGTGTAGACGGCGAGCAGCGCCGTCAACACTGCCTGGCTGTCATCACAACGGGCGGCGTCATAGAAAGTATACGCCCCGTTGTGATAGCATTGAAAACTCTCACAGCGCAGAACGGGGCATCAAGGAGATTACAGCTACGCCCCCGTCACGTGACCAGCTGCCAGAGAACACTGCAGAGCTGGGGAGACGCCTACTCCCGCGGGAGAGGGATTAAATGAAAATGCCAATTACTTAAGGTATTTACATATAAAAAAAAAAAAGGCCGATTATATATCCTACATGTCCACTGATGCGGTGGAGACAGTCTTGTCTTTTTGGTGAACCTCCGCTTTAAGCGTTTCCTTCAGCTGGAACTAAGGGGCCAAGCCCAACCCCTGTAAAACAACCGCACCAGTGCACAAAGCAAGGTCCATAAAAACATGGATGAGCGAGTTTGGGGTTGAGGAACTTGACAATATAGTGTATGTTTGTAAGTACCACATTTTCCTACATAGCAAAATTCAGTCTAATGCCGCGTACACACGACCGTTTTTCCCATTGAGAAAAATTACATTTTTTCCTTTGGACGAGAAAAACTATCGTCTGTGGGCTTTTTGTCGTTTTTCTCAACGGGAAAAACGGCATTAATCACGACGAGAAAAATTAGAACATGCTCTAATTTTTCTCGTCGTGATTCCCGTCGTTTTTTTCCGCGGCAGTTTTCCCATAGGGAAACACTGCCGCGGAGCCCACACACGGTCGTTTTTCTCGACCAAAAAAAAAGTCGGGAAAAACGGACGTGTGTAGGGAACCAAGCCGTTCCCTCGTTTTTCCCGTCGATTTTCTCGACGGTGTTTTCACCGTCGAGAAAATCTATCGTGTGTACGCGGCATTAGAGAAGAAAGGGTATCACTGACATAGTCAGGCTTCACTGTTTTGCACAGTGAATGGGGAGTTGGCTAATAGTAAGGGAGAGCACAGGGCTGACCGTATTGGTGTATTCCTACTTCTTTACTATCCAGTCACAGGTGTAGACAGTGCATGAGCAAATTGTATTACTTTACTGCTGTAGAGAAAAGGTAGGTCAGATCTTGACTGCGTTGCCTGGCAGTCATGGCCAGTTTGTGCCTTTATATCTGAATACTGTATATTTTCATGATATTTAAAGGGTTAGTTCACCTTTACAAAAAAAATAAAAAATAAAGGTGAACTAACACCAGACACCCTCCCCGTCCACATTTCCCCACTGTACTTACCTCTGAAGTTGTTGAGCTGTCAGTACCATCGTAACCACTCTAGTGGTCCAGGGAATCCCCACATATCCAATAAAAAAAATGAAAAAATCAAATGTCTTCATAAATTTAGGCCAATATGTATTCTGCTAAATATTTTTGGTAAAATAAATCCCAATAAGCGTATTTTGATTTTGATTTTGAAATTTATAGTGTCTATAAACTATAGGATATATACTGGAATTTTTATTTATTTATTCATTTATTTCTTTACTAGTAATGGTGGCGATCAGCGACTTATAGCTGCAATATCGCGGCAGACAATTGGACAATAACTGACACTTTGTGGGAACCAGTGACACTAATACAGTGATCAGTGCTAAAAGTATACACTGTCACTGCACTAATGACACTGGCTGGGAAGGGGTTAAACATCAGGGGCGATCAAAGGGTTAAAGGTGTGTCTAACCAGTGTTTGTCTGTATAATGTGTTCTGTTTTTACTTGCTTTGCAGGGAAAGAAAATCCATCACTTCCCCCCTGTCAGGACGGAGCTCTGCATTGTTTACATATGCAGAGCTCCACCTAGCTTCTCTCCTCAATGATCAGCGGGTGGACATCCATTGGCCGGCACCCGCTGAACAGCTTCTGCTGTGAAAAATCAGCTGAGCAATGTGACAACCCTACCCGGAAGTGCAGAATCACATGTAGCGCCCTGCTCCCAATGAGTGGGCGCTATATGGTGAAATTTACTTTTCTGGGCATTGGTTTAGCCCAGAGAGATTGTTATTTAAATTGTGGCACTGTTTCAGTTCGGTTGATTGCATGAATTTCCCCCACCGGTGGGTGTCGCTGTCACCGCTGGTCAGGGTTGGAAAGGCAACAGGCTGGAGGTATTGGGTACCTCTTTCCTAGCAGCAGCCCAGGGGGTGTGGTGAACCCACTGTGCATGCTGGGAGAGGGTATTTAAGTGACAGACACCATTAGGGTGGAGGAGAATTGGGGATCGTCTTCTTCGATCCTCACCTGAGGGCCCTTCTGGCATTAGGGATGTGTTGGCAGTTCCCGCCTCGGGGCCACGTTGGCCCGAGGCCTCGTGGCTGAGATGTGGGCCCAGGAGTTGCTGGGGCCTACTGATCTACTGATCCAGGAATGATCCTGTGTCGCCTTGCCTGATGGAAGGGACCGAGCAATTGAGGACTCAATTAGAGGATGCACCCAGATCCTAAAATCTGCCTCACAGTGCTGCCGGAGCGGCTGAAAGATCCTGGCACTGAGAGCTGTGTTCTTTCTGAGGAAGCTAACCCAGTGAGGGGTTTTGCAAGTCTGTGGCAGAGACTATTCTATTGAACAAATTCCAATACCAAGTCTGTAGCAGAGACTATTCTTTTGAACAAATTCCAATACCAAGTCTGTGGCAGAGACTATTCTATTGAGTGAGCTTCGCGCCGGCTGCTAGGCCAGTGAGATTGGGCCTATCCGGTGGTGGCTGAGTCCAGCGTGGAGACAGTCGCTCCTCTGGACCTAGGAAATTCCGTGATTGACAAGTAAGATACCTAAGTCCTCCCCATTCCTCTATCCCCTCTGTTGGAACGTTTTATTCAAATAAAACCCTTGAAAGAGACTTTGTGTTGGTGCAGACGTTTCTTATGGATAGACTCTTCAAGGAACCCCTGAGCCGAACACTTAGAACAGTAAGGTAATGTGCAAAGACCCAAAATTTAACCCAGCAGCTCCTACGGGGGTACCGCTACACACATATATATATATAAATGATTCTGCACAGCGTGCAGCAGTAAATCTGCTATGGGGCGGTCGGCAAATGGTTAAAGTATACCTAAAGGTAAACCTTTTTTAAATTTAGTTTTGGATAGAGTGGAGAGGGATTAGAACCCCCATCAGGTTTGTATTGCTTATTTTTCCCCCCCGTCATGGAGATTCACCCTCTCTATTTGTACTGTTTACAGTTATTGAGAGTGAAAGAAAATCCAAAATTGTTGGTTGTCACAAGAAAAGGAATACAGGGGAAATATTCCAAATTTCTGATGACCCTGGTAGGGATTTTTTTCCTCATTCCTGTTTTGGCTAATGGACAGGAAGAGAAGGAAAATCTCTCCAATAGAACATCGGCACATGGAAAAAAAACTAATAGGTATTATAATCCTCCCTTAAGCTGGCCATATATTTATGTAGTGGGGTCTCCTTTAAGGCCCCGGGACTACGTTACCCAGAACCCCGTTCGGCACCCAGAGTGCAGTTAGCCACCGCAGAGACTCATGGGAGGGATTATTTAAGGAGGAGGCGAGGCGGAGCTCGGCCTCTTTGGGACACCGCGCTGCAAGCAAGAGCTTCTTCCTGTGCGGATCTGCTGCAGTGCAAGGCCTGAAGCCTGGGCCTTGCGCAACTTCCAAAGAGCCTTCCACCCCACTGCGGAGCCTGGGTGGCATCTGACTTGTCGAGTGAGGACATCAGTTGGATCGGGGACCCGATCGTTGCAGACGCTGTGTGCGGATACACAGCAGGGTGGACGTCCCGGACTGGGATCACGCCGGAGTGGTGAGCGGGCACCTGCCCAAACCAATAGACTGTGCCGTGTTCAGGCCTATAGACTGCATAGGCCCACAGTTTCATTTATCTGCTGTTCCCCGGTGGGATCGGTAGCAGGACAGAGTTGAAGTGTTCCCCCCCAGTATAGTGTTCCAAGTTATTGCCTGGTTGTGGATTACAAAGTACTATTCATCAAGTGCACCACCGAAAGCTGGCATGCGAAGAAATCCATATAGGAGGTGACCGAGATTTACTCCATGTCAGGCCTGACCGGGGTGGGGAGTTAAGATATTGTTTAGTGCACCATAGGGCGCGCATACCATAATAGCTACGCGTGGTGAAGTACCGCGCAGCGCCATTATTGTGTGCTGTATTGATTTCTGCAGGGCTCTGCAAGCCAGTTGCATGTGTTGTGTTCTGCCTATGCTACCTTTGAGATAAGAGTAAACTGTTATATTTAATCTCTCGCCTCAGTGTGTTGTCTTACTGCTAAGAGATTACCCCTTGCAATACTATTGAATGTGATACAAATATAACCCTAGACTAACTGTGCCAGAGTGGGTCGAGTATATCAAACCAAGCGGCTCTCTTAACTGGGGGTAGCGCTACATTTATACTAATTTTCTTGTTCAATTTCCTTTAGATTTACCCTCAACTATGTAGTAGAAGGGTCTGCCTGATTGCATACAAATTGAAAATGTTTAGATTTGACCTCATATTATATAATTTTGGTACATCTAAAGGTAAATTGTATAATGTATGGCCAGCCTTATGCCCCGTACACACGATTGGTTTTCCTGTTGGAAAAAGTCTGATGAGAGCTTTTGGTCGGGAATCCCGACAGTGTGTATGCTCCATCAGGATGGGTTCACACTTGTGCGTTGCGTTTTTGAGCTCGGAGTCTTTGCCAAGTTCGCAATTAGTCGTTCAGCAGTTCCTTTGCGTTTTTAGCTGTGGACTTGCCGACCTGGGAGAGGAGAGGGAAGTCTCGCCGCTGTTATCATGAGGGGGAACTCCACGCCAAATTTTAAATGAAAAACCGGCATAGGTTCCCCTCCAGGAGCATACCAGGCCCTTAGGTCTGGTATGGACTTTAACAGGAACCCCTACCCCAAAAAAAAAGTGGCGTGGAGGTCCCCCCAAAATCCATAGCAGACCCTTATCCGAGCACGCAACCCGGCCGGTCAGGAAAGGGGGTGGGGACAAGCGAGCGCCCCCCCTGAACCGTACCAGGCCGCATGCCCTCAACATGGGGGGTGGGTGCTTTGGGGCAGGGGGGCGCCCTGCAGCCCTCCCACCCCAAAGCACCCTGCCCCCATGTTGATGAGGACAGGGCCTCTTCCCGACAAACCTGGCCATTGGTTGTCGGGGTATGCGGGCGTGGGGCTTATCGGAATCCGGGAGCCCCTTTTAATAAGGGGGCCCCCAGATCCCGGCCCCCCACCCTATGTGAATGAGTATGGGGTACATTGTACCCCTACTCATTCACCTGGTGGAAAAAAAATGTCAATAAAAACACTACACGGGTTTTTAAAGTAATTTATTAGGCAGCTCCGGGGGTCTTCTTCCGACTTCGGGGGTCTCTTCCGACTTTGGGGGTCTCCGGTGTCGTCTCCGCATTCTCTGGTTCTTCTCTCGCTCTCCGGTTCTTTCTTCCTTCTTTAAAGTCCATACCAGACCTAAGGGCCTGGTATGCTCCTGGAGGGGAACCCATGCCGTTTTTTTTTTAAAGCGGAGTTCCACCCAAATTTGGAACTTCCGCTAAATCCACTCCTCGCCCCCTTACATGCCACATTTGGCATGTAATTTTTTGGGGGGGGGAGTGGGGGCTTCAGTAGAAGTGGGACTTCCTGTCCCACTTCCTCCTTCCGCCCTGGGGTCGAATAGGCGATACACCATATCGCCTTCTGGCTGCCTGTCCCTGTAGGCGATCACCTGGGACGTGACAGGTCCCAGGCGATCGCCTGTCCACTCAGAGAACGCTGCGCCATTCACGCATTCGCAGTGAGTGCCCGGCCGTGAAGCCGAAAGCTGTCACGGCCGGGTGCCCACACTATGAATGGAGGCGCCAGCGGAGAAGGGGGAGAGGAGCGGAGCTCCGGGCGTCGCGTCGCTGGACAGTGGAACAGGTAAGTGTATGTTTATTAAAAGCCAGCAGCAACACTTTTTGTAGATGCTGACTTTTAATAAACATAAAAAAATGGCTGGAACTCCCCTTTAAAATTTGGCATGGAGCTCCCCTCAAGATCCCTGTTCTGAACACAACACATGTGCGAATCAGATGCGTGCCCATAGAACATAATGGGCCTGAATTCGCACCTGAGCCGCACCGCAATGCCTAGAGAACGCAAACATTTTTTCGGCAATGCGCAGTGCGAATGCATGGCACATATGTGAACCAGCCTCATTGAAATCAATGTATTTTATAATGTTATGCGAATTGGATGCGGTGTAAGCCGCAACCAATTCGCATAGGTGTGAACCCGGCCTCAGACTTTTTCCAACGGAAAAACTGCTGGAAAAAGATAGAGAGCAGGTTCTCTATTTTCCCGTCAGGAAAAAAATGTATCAGAATTTTCGATCGTGTGTACAAATCCCGTCACGCTAAATTCCAACACATGCTTGGAAACAAATTTACGCATGCTCGGAAGCATAGAACTTAATTTTCTCGGCTCGTCGTAGTCTTTTATGTCACCGCGTTCTTGGCAGTCAAAAGTTCACGGAACTTTTGTGTGACCGTGTGTATGCAAGGCAGGCTTGAGAGGAATTTCGTAGGAAAAACCATCCAACTTTTTTTCAACAGGAAAACCGATCATGTGTACGGGGCATGTCTCTATCCAAGAAAAATAAAATAAAATGTTGCCTTTCGCTCTACCAAAACACAAAAAACAAACCTGTAAGACAAGGGCATAATGAGCTAGTATGCATTGCATACTAGCCCATTATGAAATACTTACCTTAGAACGAAGAACTCCAGCGGCGCCCGCACACTGCTGAGATAGAGTTGCCACCTGTACAGGATTCACCTGGACAGTCCGGGTTTTGAATCTTGTGTCTGGGTTTCAGACGGGCTGAAACATGGACACATTATTCAGACCAGGCTGTGGCTTCCCAAGTAACCCAGATAGTCACACACAAATGTGTTGCAGCCCGACAGCTGCGGACGGCTGTCTGGGGGCAGGTCCGGCAACACTGGAGGGCAGGGCAATTATATAAGCAAGAGCAATTTGGCCACACCCACTGTTCACTGCGGCACGCTATGCGCACCACATTACTACTCTCCTTGGGACACCAATATGTGTCCCAGGCTGCTAAAGTGTTCCGGTTTGGCTTGAAGAAAAGGTGGCAACCCTACGCTGAGATGTCTAACATCTTCCCCGGTGTTTCTTACGGGTTTGCGGGCTCCGGCACTGTGAGTGGCCAAAGCCACTATGACGTGCGCGCAGGAGCCGCTGGTCACAGCACAGGGCTCTGAAGAAATGGCACGGATAGCCGTTCCTTCAGAGCGAATGCGCCAGTTATGTCATTGGCTGCATGTACAGTAAATATCTCGTAAACTGTGCAAGTTTAGGAGATATTTACCTTACCTATAGGTAAGCCTTATTATAGGCTTACCTACAGGTAAAAGGCAGTAGTAGACTTTACTTCCTCTTTAATGTGGCAACAAGCTAAGGCCAAATTTTAAGCGGTGGTTGGGCTTGCTTGGCAAACTTCGATTGAGCAATTGTAAAAAAAGCTTAACAATCATCTGCAGTCACAACTAATAAAGCTAGAGCAAATTCAGCAGTTTAAGTCTGTGAGTTTACTAATACTTTAATTCATAAATCTTATTGCCCTGTTGGGTTTAACATATAAGGCACCATGCTTTATTTGGCGGGGCTGCTCCGTATGCCTATTCTTTCACTGCTTTAAATTTAAGGGTTAAAAGGTTTTTGGATATGAATATCTGTGGAACTCGAGGCTTTAGCGGTTATGTACAGATCACCGGCTAAGAAAATTCCCACACAAGCAGCACTAGTCATAGCAGTTGTTAGAAACCAACAGTAGATGGCAGGATGTTGTTTCTGTTATTTAATGGATTGTGTTCTTAATTGAACTGTGACTTTCTCATTGGTAGTAATGCAGCTGAAGGCAATGTTTTATTAAAAAATGATGGAGAAGCTCTTATTTTTTTTCTATTATAAGTAAGCACCCGATTCTGAGACCTGCAATTTTACTCTACGTGTAAAACAAAACTATTAAAACTATATGTTTAATTTAACAACATTGAAGCAAACTTTATTTTCTCTAACCTGGCACCTTCTCTTCTACAAGACATTTCCCTGATATGTAGAACAATTAGATAACAAAGGCAGACTCATTTTATAAAAAGATACCGGTAGACGTGCAAGTTAAGGATACTTCATGTAATACAGGACACAGACAGGAGATTGGACACTGGCAAAAAAAAGCAGCGAGGTTCCCCATATAAGCCCTTTGGCTCCCAGCAATACTCAATTCTTTGCTAGTGTCTTTAGGTGTTGAATGGATCTTCTCTATTGAGTGTACTTTAGTGTCAGTTGCACCTACCAAAATCTTCAATCAACTTTCCTGGTTGTGTTGTTGTTGTGTTGTTGCCAAGGAGGCATATAATGCAGTGCTCTACGGTAAGAGCTTTGGAGGACATACCCTGACCCCAGAAGACATGGGGCTGGCCTGTGAAGTTGCTTTGGCCACTGGATTCTGCATTAGGCACCCACCTTGACTGTACAGCATGTTGGGTTATCCGCAGGGCACTATATCATTTCAGTGCAGTAATGATATCCATTGGTGCAACCTAGTCGCTGAGGGGGGGGGGGGTATGCCCTTCTGAAGTGGACAAAGCTGAGGATGTAAGGGTTAACTCTCTATATTTCCCGTGAGAATCTGATCTGCCAGATCATGAGTACTGTAAATACCAAGGGTGCTTTATGCTCCCTTGGTGGGGTCCCCTCCTCCTTTGGTGAGATTTGTGTCCAGCCCACGTTTCTTCTTTCCAGTCCCCCCATCCCACCTGAGTGGAGTCTGGATCTACTTGTTTTTTTACTGAGGGGTATGTTAGCTGTTTTTACTGCTGTTCTTACTCCCCCCAACCCCCCGAATGGTATTCCTAGGGGATGTCCCAGTCATCTATGAATCTGCCTGTGTCCTGTACTTTATGAAGAAGAAAATGGGATTTTTTTTTACTTACCTGTAAAATCCATATGTTGGATCACATTACAGGAGTAAAGGACACAGTCCACATGTCACAATGGTACTGAAGTGAGCCCACAGGCGAGCAGGTGACACGGGATCGCCCAGGGCGTGGAATCTAAGGGCCAGCCGGTATTCCGCCAGGGACCCCCTCACGAGGGTTTGGGCTTAGCTGCGTGCTGATCCCAGGTCACGACCCCTAGGTTCACCCTGCTCACGAGGAGAGTACCAAAAGACTCAGAGGGATGGATAAATAAAGCAAAAGGAGAGACAGGTATCGAGCCAAGGTCAGGGCGGGCAGAAGACAACGTAAACAGGAGGACTAGCCGATTCGGTACACAAGAAGTCTGGTTAAGTAGGTTACAGGCAGGGAGCTCTGAAACAAGTGTTGCTCAAGCAACCAGAAACTGGTCTGAGTGCAATTTAAATAGTGAGGCACATGGGAGGCTGGACAGGAAGTAGCAGAAAGGAAGGATATATTAAGCCACAGGTGAAGCCGGCGACACCCATAGCTGCTTAGTGCAGCAGAGTTGAACACAAGCTTGTGGAACAACAGGTGCCAGCCGACCTACAGCAGTATAGGTAAGACACAGATCAGCTCCGCAGACCTTCCATGGAGCAAAAAGGGTTATATGGCAGGCCGCAATGCTTTTTTTTGCCAATCGTCCAATTTTTGTGTCCAATCATCTGAATGTTTGTAGGCAGGTGCAGCTAGCTTGTCTGCCACTGGGTGGCTCTGTGCAAGAATGGTGTCTGTTTACAGCAGACAGTGTCATGAGGTGCTAGGCCCCTTTTAGTTAGGGCCCTCCTGCAGTGATGTCATGGGTGAGTCAGTGCACACATATTAGCTAGGTTGGGAGGAGCCCTAGTCAGCTGGGGTATGGGAGCTAAACACTCCACACCAATACAAATGTAACCAGCATGTGGAGGCCCTGGACAGGGCTGGAGGCTGGGGAGAAGTAGATTTGCACCCATTAGAGCAGGTTCAGGAATTCCTGACCTTTATGGAGGTGGGGCTAGGTCAGGTTGCAAAAGGCCTTTCAGGCCAGACCAAGAGTTCCCTGACTTAGGCTATTCCCCTGGAGGTTCCTGGGAGAGGTGTATCTATGGTAGGGTGTCTACAGAGATCCCAGTCCTGTGCGTAACAATGACCCCGGGTGCAGGGAGAGATAGTTAGAGGGAGATAGCTGCTTGAAGTTCTGCATATGCCTTCACATGTGACTACTGTGGGCTGTCCACTAAATGTGATTGATGTAATGTCAAGTGACTCTGGAATGTATGTTGATGTGATATGACTAAGTACCATCAGTAAAAGTGCAGCGATTCTATCCATGTGCATTGACATTCCTTCCTTGGGATAAAAAGGACAGGGATATCGAGAGGAGGCCTACCAGTGGTGGCCGCTCATTAGGGGTGCAGGGGCGCCGCTCGCCCGATCCATGCGCCCAGCCCCTATTCTGCATCCAGGGCACCGGATACATGGATTTTAATGGAGATTTTTTTTTTTTTTTAAGCACATGATTAGAGCCCTGAGGCTTCATAAAAGGGTGGGCTCGGGGTGCAAAGCACTGCGCCCCGAGCCCACCCACTTGTGTGATGTGTGCGGCAGTGGTTGGAGCGGAGAGGAGGAGTAGAGGAGCGGAGGAGGAGGCGGGGGGAGCTGGCGGCAGCCAATGAATGTGCAGTCTCCAGTGTTCTGCCAAAACACTGGTGGTGATGTGCAGAGGCAGAGTTGAGGCAGAGTTGAAGCAGGGAGAAGAAAGATGGTGATTTCTGGCTGTTCTCCTGCTGCTTCTGCTGAAAAGGAGGGGAAGCAATAGTAGATGCGGACCCATCAGCGGGGAACTTGTGCTCCTGGCACCATTACTAGCCAATCTCAAAGCCCCTCATACAGGTATCTGCCTATCACACAGTCACCTCTGCATCTGCCTGTGTCCTGTACTGTACACCAAGAAATGGATTTTAAATGTAATATTTTTTTTTTAGATATGGTCATCTATTTATCATACTTTTGAAATAACTGTGGTCTACTTAAATTAAACCTGTGGTTTGAACATGGAGGGTAAAGCAACACATTTGCTTTAATGCCTTGCTTCCACCATTCAACCACTTCTCCTTTACTCCCTGCCACTCTATGAAGTCGACAAGACTGAGGAAAGAATGCCTGAATCCAAGTCACTATAGTTGGAGCTTACACAGGGCTGAAGACTTTCTCCCTGCCCCACATGACAGCAGCAGGCCAATCACCATCTCCTGTGGCAGGAGATGCTCAAGAGACAACCTGTCGGAGGCCGGAGTGCTGAGAGGGCTCCCAGGGCAGAGCACCCCTGATGGTGGTTGTAGTAATATGACTGGACAGGAGATGCTACGTCCAAAAATGCACAGGTTGCCAACTGCGTTAGGCTGAAGTGCTGAAAAGATGTTTACTGAATGATGGCCGGACCAGCAGGATGTACTACAGGGCAGGAGTCCCTCAGAAGTCACAGGTGATACTTTGCAGTAGGGAGAGCCAGGAGCAAAGTCAGGAGCCAAGCCAGTAGTCATGCACGGGAGATCAGCCAGGAGCAGAAGCAAGCAGAATCAGGAACAAGCCGGGGTCATACACAGGAGATCAGGCAGCAGCGGAGTCAGGAGAGCAGGCCAAGGTCAAACACGGGCAATCAGGCAAAGCAGAGTCAGTAGAACGAGCCAAGCATCAATGCCAGGCATGGAGATAGGACAAGGCAACCTGGGTCGGTAGCAGGAAATCCAATAACAGCATAGGCAGGAACACGGTCATCCAGCAACTTGTGAATAAGACTGCTGACTTTAAATAGGTCACTGAGTGACAGCATTGCGTGCGTCATGGCGCACACTTGTACGCAATTGCGCATTAATATTCACAGCCGTTTGTGCACTGGCACACGCCTGGGTGCCCTGCAAACATCGTCTGTGGTCCTGTTGAGTTTTGTGCAGATGTGCCAGTTCTTCTATGAGCTATCCTCTGAAACAACCCCATTAATATCTATGGAGATCAACTGTGTAGGTGCGACTGGTTTTTAAGCTAGGGCTCAATACATTGTGGTAGGCTGTATATCCTTTAAAGTCCTGTACACACGATCAGATTTCCTATGGTTTTTAAACCGATGGATTTTTCCATCGGAAAACTGATGAAGCTGACTTCCATCAGTCTTGCCTACACACCATCAGTCAAAAAACCGACCGTTCCAAACGCGGTGACGTAAAACACTCCGATGAGCCGAGAAAAATGAAGTTCAATGCTTCTGAGCATGCGTCGACTTGATTCTGAGCCTGCGTGGGTTTTTTAACTTGCCCAAAGACGATCGGAATTTGCTATTGGTTTTTTATCCATCGGAAAAATTTAAAACATGTTCTATTTTTTGACACTGATGGAAAAAAGACTGATGGGGCCCATACACGATCTGTTTGTCCGATGAAAAAAATCCATCGGTCTTTTTTCATCGGTAAAACCGATCGTGTGTACGCGGCTTAAGGGTTCATTTATAAAGTCTGGTTAACTGTTGCGGTGCCAGCTTGAAAAGGTCATGTGAAAGTTTGAGGATATTTCACACTGGGAGTATATCTGAACATATAACATTGTTTTTCAGACTGCTGGTTCTGAGACAATTAGAGGTCACCTGATGTCCGGTCTGGCCTGCCAGCCAGCTGCCAGACCTCACACACCGTGGCTGATTTGCTAAGCGCCCATTCACACCAGCTGGAGCACGTTATGGTGTGCATTGTGCACATGCTCTGTGATGATTTGCTACAATTCATTGCAGTGCTTGCTTTTTTTTCTCTTTTTGAATTTTATTTATATTACATTACATTTCACTTCATGCGCAGTAGCACTTTGAGATGTGTTGCTATACATTATAACGCACTGCACTGCATGAAATCCATGCCTGCAGGGTATTCACGCGAACAGGCCCTAGAAAAAGCAATGCCATGTGATTTGGTGCACCAAATTTTTTAAAGTAGTGCATGCACTCGTTTTTGTGCGTTCTGGTGCGATTTGCAGCCTATTCAAATGAATGAGCTGCAAAATCACACTGCAGCGGAATTTCCAGGAATCACACAGGAACGTTACATAGACCATGTTCTAACGCGATTCTGGCGTTAACTGGCCCTCAAGATTAATTTCAATAACCCAGTTACATAGTTTATTTAATCTTAATGTGAATGGATAACTGAAGCATATCTTCACTAACTTTTTGAATTAATATTCTGAACTCCTTTTGTATATCAGCCTATATCGCACACTTTCCCCAACCCACATCAAAACTGTGCTGCTGCTAGCAGAGGCACCATGATGACAGTACTTCTTAATGGCACCCCACCCACTGGGTACTGTAGCATGGTTTCCTGTGCAGGGAACTGCATAGCACTATGTGGTTTCAAGGTGGCAGCGGTTTTTGAAATTGCACAAGTATCTTTTCCCTGCATCTTCCATAGGTACAGAAGCCCATTTACCTTGGGTTCACACCTATGCGAATTGCAGGTTTCTCTGCATCCAATTCGCATTGCAGGAGATTGCGTCTTTGGCTCCGTTTCAAAATTCGTCCCTGAAATGGAGAACATGGACTGCTGCGAACCGCCTCTGTTGGAGGTGTGAACCCAGCCTTAAATGAATGGACTACTGTTCCCTTGCAACTACGGCTCCTGGGAAACTGGAATAGTGTGAACCTAGCTTATCATTGTATAACTGCTGTAGGAAATTCTAAGTCCTCAGGACCAGTGGTAGACAGTCTGGCTAATGGTATAAGGCAGCTTAAAGTTGAACTTTAGTTAGAAAAGTAATAGATTGCCTCAGGTTGGCCCCCTTTGCAGGTATATAGCTATGGAAAACATTAAAAATAAGTTAGAATAAAATATAAAAGCTGTGCAAATATGCAAATGTGTAAACACAATAATCCAAATCCAATACACTACGGATGTGCAAAAGTGCCAATAAATAGCAAAAGTTCATGTGCAAAAATAATGTGCAAAAATTTCTTGTATGAAAATATTGAAGAGTGTCTTCAAACATATGATCTTCTATGGGTCTTCTTATCAGACAAATTCTCCCAGATCTTAGTGCTCTCAGAGCGCTTACCTCAATTCTGATGAGATAACGCCTTAGTGAGTGTCCTGACTCCTCAGGGATCTGGTCCTGGTTGTCCTCCTTTTTAGCAGCTCTCCTCGATGGTGTAAATGGTTCTGGAAACCACTGCGGTGTCCGTGGGGTTCCGTGGATTAGTGTCTCAACATGAAGGTGAAGATAAACAAAAATAGCCTCCCATAGCGTGATAAAGTTTAAAATATGGGAATTTATTCAAAAAATAAAACGCTCTACATCCAGCAAACGAAAGGGTATGAAACAGCAACACGATGCTTAAAAATAAGTACCTATACTATTTTAAAATCCAGTCCCTGCTCTGCACATGCTCAGTTGTGCTCTATTTTTCAGCACTGTACCAAAAATGTAGAGGACGATCTCCTGAGAGCCTAAAGATTTACTGCTTCACAGGGACTCTAGGCTTCAGCAAAATGGCTGCCTCCAGCAAGAAGAAACAGGAACAATGCTGGAGGCAATTTACAGCACACACTAATGTTGGTAGCATATCACTGGTGTTGAACGGTTACTGAGTACTCTGTCCTGGCGGGACTGGACACCTCTAAGGTTTCACAACTGTTCTCAGTGTCACAGGCAGATATGCCCACACTGGCCGATGATGACTGAAAAGTGGGCATTCAGCAATACCTCTCTCTGGTGATCTTTGCCAGAGACAGATTCACTCAAATTAAGTTTTTGCATGGGGCATATTTCTCTCCACAACGAATAGCTAGAATATACCCCAACAGAAGCTCGATCTGTCCCAAATGTACCTCGGAGGAGGGTTCTTTTTTTCATGTTGTTTGGTCCTGTGAGCAGATACAAACTTTCTGGAAGGAAGTTGTCAATGTAATTAATTCTGTAAGTAAACTAAAAGTACCCTGTGACCCGATACCATTGTTACTTGGTATAGTCGACACTTTGGAAGCCCCCCAATCCATGAAACTATTTGTTTTTATGCCGCCTTCTATGCCAGGAAGGCGATTTTGCTTCAATGGAAGGGACCCTCCTCTCCGACGATACAGCAGTGGAGAACCCTTATAAAAGCGGCCCTGCCATTGTACAAGCTGCCCTATCTGGGACGTAACTGCGACCTGGGTTCGCGAGGAGCAGCTGCCCCTGGAGTAGGGATCGAAGCCAAATGACCACCACCCATGCAATATGTTGAATACTACTCATTTGCACGACTGTACACCATAGGTTACTTACAACCAAAGCTCTTGCTGGGTTTCCTCGTGCCCTGGTAGTGATACCCTGAAGCCCATGAGAGGGGACATCTTTAGTCACCAATGCAGCACATATATCCTTCATTCATTTGTCCCTAAGTGTATACAACCGCTCAATGTTGCAGATACATGCTTACAGTTGTTAAGCGACAGCTTCTGTGAGCTTGTCATTGACTTCTACAGGCTTTCTGGTTGCGGCTGTTTGCAAACACCTGGCCTCCTGACTGCAGATATCCGCAGTGTACTTTCCGCACCATGGCTGGTTTGGCAGTGTGAAATGAATTAGGTCTAACCCTTTAATTGCCTCAATAATGTTTCCTAACATATATCTTTTAACACTTGGAGCAGGTCCAGAAGAATACTGTAAGTAGGAGCAAATAAAAGGGAAATCTAAGTCATTCATCATTAGGCCTGAGCAATTATAATAAATTATTAAGTAAATGATTCCTGCATGAGCCCTACTGTGACTAGTTCTCTTTAAAGTGATATGACACCTTTATTTTTTTCTAAAGCACTTTCAGAAGTAATTGAATCACTCACTGAGTATGCAACATCTTTATCTTTGATTCCTTGCTTATCTTCCAGTTTATTCTGGTGCCATGGCCGCTGCCCCAGGTTTTCTGTTTCAGGGTGGATCCTTTCTGATGCAGCATCCTATGGAGACACCCTTGGGTGTAGGGACTAGAATTATATCACCCTATACCGCCCCATAGCCTAGGATGGTAAGGCAAACAAGGAGTCATTTCTGTCTACTGCTTCGTTCCTCTTCTATCTGCATGAGTTACTTCTGACAAGTTTTTCTGAAACCAAGAGAAAACTGGTGACAGGTAAGGGAGCACCAGCACACAGCCAGTGATTGACAGCCTCAGCTCTGTTCCTGTGTGCTGTGTGAAGGGGGGGGGTGTCCCTTCCCTCCAATCATCTCTCAGATCTTTCCTTACTGAGCTCTGCAGTGTGTAATTTCAGCTCTCCACCCCATGTTTTCTGACAGTTCAGACAAGCTTTTTAAATTCTGGACTTTGAAAGTCTGTAGAGAAGTGAATGCTGCAGATACACACCGTCTACAAACTATAGGATATTTTTATTCATTTAAAAAAATTATTATTATTTTTTTACTAGTAATGGCGGCGATTAGCAACTTATAGTGAGACTGCGATATTGTGGTGGACTCACACTTTTTGGGGACCAGTGACACTAATAAAGTGATCAGTACTTAAAATATGCACTGTCACTATACTAATGACACTGGCTAGGAAGGGGTTGACATCAGGGATGACCAAAGGGTTAACTGTGTGCCTAGCCTGTGTTTCTGTGTACTATGGGAGGTGCTTTTACTAGGGGCAGACACGGATCCTTGTCCCTGATTTGCAGGAACACAGGTTCCATGCCTCCCCTACTGAGAGAGCAGCGATCTGCCTTGTTTATGTAGCACTACCCCCGTAGGAGCTTCTGGTTAGTTTTGGGTTTTGCACGTTACCTCTTCAGCTTCGTTGTCCGGGTAGGAAAGTCTGCAGTAAATGCAATGTCCACACAGATGTAAAACCTTCAACAGTCAGGCTTTATTTTCTTCTGCATGTATAACTTTGATATAAAGTAGAAGGTAGAAGAAAGCGGGGTAAGGTTCAGGCACTCGGCACAAAATTGCAAGATATCAGTTCAAAGTCATTCACCACTCTCAATGTTAGAGTGGGTATTGGTCACCCGAATAGTACCCTCTCACATGGCCCAGCAGCCGGGATGACACACGAACCTGCAACAGGGCAGTCTCTGCCACAGTCTGCCCTAGGTGAAGTGGGTCTCTGCCACAGACCTTTTTTTAAGTTGAGCAATTGGATAGTCCAGGAATCCTCTGCCACAGGATTTCAAAGTCCCAAACTTCCAACCGTGCAGCAAAAGAGCCTTTAAGCCAGTCCGGCAAACTGCACGGCTTGTGGTATAGTGGATCCCTCCTCAACAAAGTTACCAGGCCTCACCCAAGACGTCAGCACTTTGTCAGTCTCCTCCAGGGCAGGTCCTCCCCTGGTTTCCTTCATTAAGATAGCTTCCTTTCCATTTGGACGGATTGCTTGGGATCCCCTCTCCGAATGTAGGCCCCAGCCAGACTAGCTGGGCCTGTTAGATAGCGATGCAGCCTCGGGCCAACGTGGCCCCGAGACCAGAACCACACGCAACATACCTCGCACCCGGAGGGCCACGAGGCGAAGACCCCGAACAATGGCGTCTGCCTCTTAAGTATCCCCTCTCAGCAGGCACAGCGGGTTGACCACTCCCACTGAACCGCGGCCGAGAGGGCTCACTCAATACACCATGGTCTGCCTTAAATCCAACATGGACCTGAGGCAACAAGGGAAAACACTACCAGGCACCACTATAGCCAGAACAGAGGCAATTTAGATATAATCATAAGTCTGAGCCCAACTATTGGCTCAGACACCCCCTAAATTTACAATAGCGCCCCGATCATTGTGAACAGGGCGCTACATGTTCTCTCTCAGGACCGAAGGATCGGTGGGTGCCGGCGGCCATTGAGTCCACGGTACCTGCCGATCAGCGCTCTCTGTGTATAATCACAGCGGGAGCTGGCCGGCGGCAGCTCACATGCGATCCCCAGACTTGGAAGTGCTGGATCACGTACATGATCCTGCGCAGAAGTTTGATCTGAAGTTACCATAGTGTTGAACATGTGATCAGTTATGACAACAGCCATTTTAAGACGTGACAGTTGGATGAGAGCACAAGCCACTGTGACAGTTTCCATTCATGGCATGCCTTGAATATACCTGATTTGGGGAGCAGTTAAATCAATGGGTTTAGTGTTACTTTAAGAAATGCAGGGACACAGAGGAATGCAAAAGATTGTATTTGTTTCAGTCCACAACTCATCTAAAAAATTAGACTATTTGACTAATTGCTATGGGTTACCGCCGCCGTGAGGCAGCTAATACATTTCACCCATAAACGTGGCTTTTGGGTTTGTGCAGGAGAAGCATGACACCCTGGACTCAGTTAATAAGAACCTCTCCTACAGGAATACAATATTTTCAACAGCAATTGCTGGAAAGAAGCGACATTTGTGAGAAAAGCATTTTAAAACCCTTACCTAGAATTGAAAGTGCTGCCTAGGAGGAATAAATATGTCTTAAAATATTCATATTTTCATGACTTTTTATGAACTCATTAAGAATAAGAGGAATGTGTGCAATTTGTTCCTGTTGGCAAGTCAGATTTACTCTCTGTAAATGGAAGTGAAAAAAATTGAAGTTCCTTTCTGTAATAAAAATCGGCACAAAAGCAAGATTTTACACCAGAAACTCGCATCAGCTACGCTTCTTTTTGATGTGGGAGATTCATACATTAACAAAGCTCCCGTTGTCCAAATTCTGTCCTATTAATTATTCATTATTTACTGAGACATGCTCTTGTTCATAAAATAGTAGCATCGCCTCATTTGTGATATGAAATCTTCTGTTTAATGTGAAGCCTTGGTAATAAGTGATACAAGCTGAAGACAGTGAACTGTCCTGAGATATTCACAACCCTACCAGACAGCAGAGCCAGGGTGGTGATCTGACCTTTCTCTAATGCAGTTAACGTGGTAATAAACTCAAAACCATTAATGTATTATATTGCAGCTTACCAATCATTAGATTTATTTTCTTTGGCTTTTCCCTCTGTTTTCACCAGTGGGGGCCAGTGGAATTTTTTTTGGGGGGGCGGAAAACAGTATGCCAACCCAACCCCCCCCCCCCAGGTCGCTCGGTCGGTAGCACTTACCCCATCACCGGCAGGTTCCCCTGCTCTGCGACCTCCCGTTCTCCTGCTGTTCCCCTGCGGCCTCTCGTTCTCCAGGTCATCACGGTGGCTTCCGTTTCCTCCCTCCTCCTCCGTGGCCAATCAGGAGTCTTTTCATCAGTGGCAGCTGGTGCTCAAAATTTTTTGGGGGGCGCAAACAAACTGAAAATAACCCCCCCCATCAATTGCAGCCACTGTGCCATGAAACGCAGCCACTATACCATGAAAAGAAGCCACTGTGCCATCAAGCGCAGCCACTGTGCCCATCAAACGCAGCCACTGTGCCCATTAATTGCCGCCACTGTGCCATCAAATGCAGCCACTGTGCCCATCAAATGCAGCCACTGTACCCATAAATTGCTGCCACTGTACCATCAAACGCAGCTACTGTACCCATCATTTGCTGCCAGTGTGCCCATCAATTGCTGACACTGTACCCATCAATTGCTGCCAGTGTGCCCATCAATTGCCGCTACTGTGCCCATCAATTGCTGCCAGTGTGCTCATCAATTGCCGCTACTGTGCCCATCAATTGCTGTCAGTGTGCCCATTAATTGCTGACACTGTGCCCATCAATTGCTGCTACTGAGCCCATCAACTGCTGCCAGTGTGCCCATCAATTGCTGTTACTGTGCCCATCAATTGCCGCTACTGTGCCCATCAAATGCTGCCAGTGTGCATCCCCCGCCCACCCGGCACTTACCTTGTCTCGGTGGGGCAGCGGGTCACGGCAGTGTCCTCCACGCTCCTCGAGGTCTTCTCCCGTCCTCTCTTCCCGTCCTATGCTATGATTGGACGCCTGATAGGTGTCCAATCACAGCGCCTGTCGTTTCAGCCAATCAGGTGACAGGTAACAGACCCGAGCATCTGATTGGCTGAGAGGCGGGTCAGTGTTAGGAAAGCGAATATTCATCCGCTTTCCTAACACAACACTGAGTGAACTGCGAGCGCTCAGCATGGCGCCCGCTGTTCACTTACTGTATTAGAGCCTATGGCTCTAATCAGGTGCTTCCAAAAAATGCCCCGCTTCTGTAATCCAGGCTCCCGGCGCCCGAAAAGGGTCCGGGCACCTATATAGGGGGTAGCAGCATCGACCATAGATAGATTTATTTAATGCATGAATTTATCTATGGTGATAGAGAGGTGGCAGGAGAGAGGGGGCGGCGCCCATGCGCCCCTTATGGACGCACCGCCACTGCTTCTCATTTTGGCCAATCGCAAAACCGGTCTCACACCCGCTTCTGATTGGCTGGATTAAGGATCAGTGTTTCAACAGCGAATATTAATTTGCTGTTGTAACACACCTGGGTGGGATCGGAGCGCATTCTCTGCGTCCCAAGCCCACCCGAGTTTGAAGCCTATTAGAGCATCTGGCTCTAATCAGGTGCTTAAAAAAAACAAACAGCCGCTGTAATTCATGCACCCGGTGCCCTGAAAGGGGCCGTACGCATGAATAGGGGGTGGCCACGGCGGCCGTAGATAGATTCATGCTATGCATCGATTAGCATATAGGGCAGTGGAGGGGAGAGAGGAGGGCGGCGCCCGAGCGCCCCTAATGGTTTACATCTGGTTAACTGGCTAGTAATACATCTTGTATTAGAGTGCCCCAACTCTGGATGAAAAAGCACACATGGGGGAAGAGTAGATTTAAATATACTAACAAATTGAAGCAAAAATCCAGCTCACATTTCATAATCAGCTACAACAAACAGTTTTTTTTTTCTTTTGGAATAAAGGTTTTACATGAATAAATAAAAGCTGATCATTTTATGCACCCCTGTCAGTGTTAAATGGTTTGTCTCATCCAGGTAAGTTGATACACAAAGAAAATGAATAAGCTATTGCGCTGACTAGACCCCAACCATCATTTAACGGCGCACATAAGAGCCCTTTCACACTGCTGCCGCCCATAGTGTCGGCGGTAAAATAGCGGTAAAACGCAGCTATTTTACCGTCAGATTTGTGGCGCATTTCGACCGCTAGCGGGGCGCTTTTAACCCCTGCTAGTGGCCGAGAAAGGGTTAAAACCACCCGCAATGTGCCGCTACAGCGGCATATTTCCGGCGGTACGGCGGCGCTGCCCATTGATTTCATTGGGCAGGAGCGCTTTAGGAGCGGTGAGTTCACCGCTCCTAATGCGCTCCAAAGAAGCTGCTGGCTGGACTTTTCCTGATGCCCTGCCAGCGCACCGCTCCAGTGTGAAAGCCCTCGGGCTTTCACACTGGAGACAATAGACCAGCAGTTTAAGGACTGATTCCAGGCGCTACAGTATTTTTAACGCTATAGCGCCTGCAATACGTCCTCAGTGTGAAAGGGGTCTAAAGGAGGGGTAGGGAACAGCAGATGAAGCGCAGCACCTCTCAGATTAGGTCTTGAGATCTTAACCCCTTGGAACTGGCTGTACGCAAATATGTGGCCTCTCTGCACCTGGTGCTTGGCGCCAAGGGGCCGCATATTTGTGTGAATTGCTGGCAAAGCCCGCTGTGCACTCCCGACACATTTACCGGCGCCTAACCAAAAGCTCCCGATCGCTGCTTTCGGATCACATGACCGCCTTGACAGCCAATCACAGCAGTCACGTGCTCTTAAGCGACAGCGTAAAAAGGTTAATGCACATACACTGTATTACCAAAAGTATTGGGACACCTGCATTTACACACACATGAACTTTAATGGCAGTCTTAGTCTGTAGGGTTCAATGTTGAGTTAGCCCACCCTTTGCAGCTATAACAGCTTCAACTCTTCTTGGAAGGCTGTCCGCAAGGTTCAGGAGTGTGTCTATGGGAATGTTTGACCATTCTTCCAGAAGCACATTTGTAAGGTCAGGCACTGATGTTGGACGAGAAGGCATGGCTCGCAGTCCCCACTCTCATTCATCCCAAAGGTGTTCTATCGGGTTGAGGTCAGAACTCTGTGCAGGCCAGTCAAGTTCCTCCACCCCAAACTCGTTCATCCATGTCTTTAGGGACCTTGGTTTGTGCACTAGTCCAAATCATTTGATGGAAGGGAGATTATGGTGTGGGGTTGTTTTTCAGGAGTTGCGTTTGGCCCCTTAGTTCCAGTGAAGGGAACTCTTATGGCGTCAGCACACCAAGGCATTTTGGACAATTTCATGCTCCCAACATTGTGGAAACAGTTTTCCAACATGACTGCGCACCAGTGCACAAAGCAAGGTCCATAAAGACATGGATGAGCGAGTTTGAGGTGGGGGAACTTGACAGGCTTGAAACCCAATATAAAACATTTTTCGAATGAATTATTGCGGAGACTGCAAGCCAGGCCTTCTCGTCCAACATCAGTACCTGACCTCACAAATGTGCTTCTGGGAGAATGGTCAAACATTCCCATAGACACACTCCTAAACCTTGTGGACAGCCTTCCCAGAAGAGTTGAAGCTGTTATAGCAGCAAAGGGTGGGCCAACTCAATATTGAACCCTACGGACTAAGACTGGGATGCCATTAAAGTTCATGTGCGTGTAAAGGCAGGCGTTCCAATACTTTTGACAATATAGTGTAGCAAAATTCTGTTTTAGAGAATAGAGAAGAAAGAGTAACACTGAAATGGTCAGGCTTTTTACTTTACATTACTTTTGGTAATATAGTGTATATAAAACAACACAGCCTACCATTGCATAGGCTACACTCACTTTTTCAGGCTGTCTTAATTCTATTTTCATCTGGTGATCCAACCAGCAATTCTGTTTTTCAAAAGCACTAGCTATCCAGCAGAATGTATCAGTTTATATAAAACAAACATAAGAAGATGCCTCCATCTAGGTGTAGCGATTTTATTAAAAATAATAAAAGACAATAAAAATGCACTCACCAAAAAAAAAGAAAAGAAAGGTACGGTACTTAAATGTGGATGAAGGCTTGTATTAAACCCATATACAGTAGACCTCCATAGGATCACTGTGAGGCTGCAGAGCTCTGCAGGCATACGGCTGACTGAAGCATAGTTCTTAATGGAAGTGCAGCTGTCAGGCTTTAGGCTGAAACATAGGCAACAGATGCTTCCGGGTGTAGCAAGATGGCTGTGTCTCCAAACAGCACCTCTCTCGGCTGTGGCTATGGTTTGATAAAGGGGCGTTGCCCTGAAACACTCCCCTCCACTTGCTGTCACCATAACCCCAGCGAGAGAGGTTGAGTTTATTCTTTTTAATAAACTGCTACACCTAGATGGAGGCACGCTTTTGTGTGTTTTATGTAACCTGATACATTCTGCTGGATAGCTAGTGCTTTTGAAAAACAGAATTGCTGGTTGGATCACCAGATGAAAATAAACGAAAGAAAGCCTGAAAAAAAAAAGTAAATGCAGCCTAAGTGGTGGTAAGCTGCAATATAAGAAATGGTTGCTTTTGGGTTTAATACTGCTTTAAGGAATGTAGCCTGGTCAGCTCCCTGCACCCAGCCTGTGATTGGACAGTAAAGGAACAGCGGTAAAGAGTCATCTGTCTGTTCACTACGCTTGCTTCTTCTTTTAAAATATTCCTGCTAGATCACATGCATGCAGCTAACCTGATTGGCTCCCACTGATGCCCTTCCCTCTCTTACTGTACAGCGCATTACAAGAGGCTTCTACCAATCAAAATCATGGACTGACACTAGCTGCATTTAAAAATACACCCCCTTTCCCACCCTACTTTAACTAATCACTGGCTTAAAGCGGAGTTCCACCAATATAAAAGTCAGCAGCTATAAAAAGTGTATCTGCTGACTTTTATTAATCGGACACTCACCTGTTCCGCGGTCCAGCGATGGGGGGAAACAAAGCCCTGCTTGTCTCCCCCTCCTCTCTGCAGCGCCGGCATTGTGACTGTGGGCACCAGGCTGTGGCTTCACAGCCGGGCGTGCACTACGCATGCGCGAGCCGCACTGTGCTCCATGATTGGCCGGGCAATCATCTGGGACCTGTGACGTGTCCCAAATGATTGCCGAGAGGGAGGGGGGAGAGGTGAACTTCCCCGGAAGGAAGTGGGAGCTGGAACCCTCTAAAAAGAGGGTTTCCGCTCCCCCCCCCCCCAAAAAAAATGGCATACCAAATTTGGCATGTCATAGAGTCACCTTCCCTTAAAGCGGAAGTTCCATTTTTGGGTGGAACTCCGCTTTAAAAGGAATAAAATCCCTGCCTAAATGTCCCTATTAATCAATTAAATGTGTACTCACCAGCCAGGTTTTGAGTGTTCTCTTTTCTTCTGTGCACAGGAGACAGGGTCCTTCTTTGAGTGTCCACGTCACCACTTGCCTGACATGAAAATTTCCTATTGGCTGTAAAGTGGCAGGGTCCTCTCAGGATCCAGAGGAGAGACAGCTGTTATGACATCAGCAAAGAGACCGTCCAGGCACATCTGCAGTCCTGGATTACCGGTCCCCCCAACCCGTAGACAGTGGCAGTGAGGAACATGGACAGCGGATTTAGGTAAGTACATGTATAAGATTGTTCTAGAAGGTATTTAGAAAACAACTAAATGGATGAGAGGGGTTATAAAGCTGAGCTCCGGTATTTTGTATACTCACATTGGGTCACCTTGGTACAACTGGTATGCATATGCGATAACTGCTTGGCCTCTCTAGAAGCTGAAATCACTGCAGTAGCCCAAGTTACTACAATGGCCGTGGTCTTCCAGCTGCTGTGGACTGTCCCTCTCTCCACCTTGCCCAATCAGAAAACACTTTGCTTTAACTGGGAAAAATGCAAGTCATTCTCTGAATGGTGAAGGTGCTGAGCAAGCAACCCCCTGTGTTCACAATGCAGAAGGGCAGCCACTTGGCACAGCACTTGGAAGACTGCACTCATCACTGTAGTAGCTTGGGCTACTACAGTGATATACAGATTTCACAGAGGCTGATCAGGTATCACATATACATTTTTGCTTGCAAGTTTTGTCCAGAAATGGGCTTTAACTACTTGCCTACCGAGACAATTCTGACACTTCTCTCCTACATGTAAAAATCATAATTTTTTGCTAGAAAATTACTCAGAACCCCCAAACATTATATATGTTTTTTTTAGCAGAGACCCTATGGAATAAAATGGTGGTCGTTACAACTTTTTTGCATGGTACTTGCGCAGCAATTTTTCAAACGTGTTTTTTTGTGGGGGGAAAAGGCAGTTTCATGCATAAAAAAAACCCAAAACAGTAAAGTTACGCATTAAAATTGTGCACACTTGTGGAATGGTGCCAAACTTCGATACTTCAAAATTCCGATAGGCGACGCTTTTACAGCTTACTTGTTTAGAGTTACTAGAATTATTGCTCTCGCTCTAACTTTCGCAGCGATACCTCACATATTTGGCTTGAACACCGTTTACATATGCAGGCACGACCTATGTATGCAGTTGCTTCTGTAAGTGAGCACGCGGGGACAGGGGCGCTTTAAAAAAAAAAAAATTATGTTAATTTTACTTTTATTTTTCTATTTTGATGCTTTCTTTTTAAAAACATTTTTTATCACTTTTATGTAAATTTTTTTAACATTCCTTGTAATAGGAATTTGGCACGACAGGACCTCTTTACAGTGAGATATGGGGTCTATAAGTCCCCAGATCTCACCTCTAGGCTGGGAAGCCTGAAATCAAATAAATAAATTAAAAAAATGATCGTAGCTTCCCAGCCGAGGTGGCGGCATTTTTTCAAATGATCAAAGAGAAGTTGGGGACCACCTGGCCCACCGGAAATCTCTATCGTCAACATCCGGCGCCGGTTGGTCCCTTCTCCGGCTCACCGATCGCACAGGTGAGTATGTAGAAGCACTGGAGGGCGGCGGGGGACGTACCCTCCCGCCGTCTGTAAGAACGATCAAGCGGCATCATTCAGATATCCCCACTCAAAGTCTGCGACGTCATATGACGTTGGGCGGGAAGTGGTTAATTTTGGAGTGCACTGATAGTTTTTATGCGTTACTGTGAATTGCGGTAACATGGGGTGCAGTGAGTGTTTTACAATACATTACTAAAAAGCAACGCGTAAATTGCTTCTAATTTATCTTCGGTATACTGAGTACATGAGTATACGGTTACATGAGTAATATTATAAATATAATTATAGTCATGATAAATGGATAGCTAATATTTGCTACAAATATTTACCATCCTGAAGTGTGATTTATTTTCCTAATGATTTTCTTAACTTTGCCATAGGCTCTGGATTTTCCAAAATGAGCGACAATGATAGAGAATTATAGAAAGGGGTTTAAAAATAGCTACCATGATGAAAGTAGCTAGACAGCTTTTTCTTTCTGTAGAAGATTCTAGTTTTTTATCTTGTGTAGTGCTTTTTCCTGAAAGGACTGCTGATTTTGTTCCAGGTTGCTCTCTCACTAGTGCAGTGGCAGTCAAGCACACAGCAACATTCACGGCTCTGGCTCAATAAAAAGTCTAGGGGTTGCCTTGTTCTGTATTTATTGCTGAATACTTTGGATAGGGTAGGTAGCTGTGGGATACTCCAGAATGCTGGACAGTAATAGCTACTTCTTAAAAGGGTTGTAAACCTCCACTGTGCAGTTTGTTTTGCACAGAGTGGCCCCGATCCTCCTCTTCTGGGGTCCCCCAATGGCACACGCGGCTCCATCCCACATCGGGAAACCACCTAGGAGAAACGCTCTCTTTGGGGGTATCCGTGCGGACGTGCTCCCGAGTCAAGCATTTGCGTCCATAGACACAGAATGCCGGACTCGGCCCTGCCCCCCGGCACCCGCGTCATTGGATTTGATTGACAGCAGCGGGAGTCAATGGCTGTGCTGCTATCAATCTATCCAATCAAGAGCCGAGACAACAGGCAGAGAGGGTGAGCGCATCTCCGGTGTGGGAATTAAGGGGCTCAGGTGAGTAAAACTGGGGGGGGGGGATTGTTCACATTGTATGCATATTTTATCGGCCTGTATTTATTGCTGTTGGGTTTTACATGCGCATCAAACTGTAATAAATCTACTTTTTTACTATAATGATATGTTTTTTTGGCTAACCATTAGGGATGAGCTTCGAGTTTGAGTCGAACTCATGTTCGACTCGAACATTGCCTGTTCGCCCGTTCGCCGAACAGCGAACAAATTGGGGTGTTCGCAGCAAATTCGAAAAGTCTATGGGAGAAATCTAAAGTGCTAATTATAAAGGCTTATATGCAAGTTATTGTCCTAAAAAGTGTTTGGGGACCCGGGTCCTGCCCCAGGGGACATGTATCAATGCAAAAAAAAGTTTTAAAAACGGCCGTTTTTTCGGGAGCAGTGATTTTATTAATGCTTAAAGTGAAACAATAAAAGTGAAATATTCCTTAAAATTTTGTACCTGGGGGGTGTGTATGATATGCATGTAAAGTCGCGCATGTTTCCCGTGCTTAGAACTGTCCCTGCATAAAATGTCATTTTTGAAGGAAAAAAAGTCATTTAAAACTCACTTGCGGCTATTAATGAATTGTCGGCTTTTATCAATACATAGAAAAGTCATTGATAAAAATAAAAAAAAAAGCGTGGGGGTTCCCCCAAATTCAATTACCAGGCCCTTCAGGTCTGGTATAGATATTAAGGGGAACCCCGCCGCAAATTAAAAAAAAAATGCGTGCGGTTCCCCCAAATATCCATACCAGGCCCTTCAGATCTGGCATGGATTTTAAGGGTAACTCCACCCCAAATAGAAAAAAAAAAATGGCGTGGAGTCCCCCCAAAAATCCATACCAGACCCTTATCCGAGCCCCCTCCTGAACCGTACCCGGCCACATGCCCTCAACATGGGGAGGATGTCCCCATGTTGATGGGGACAAGGGCCTCATCCCCACAACCCTTGCCCGGTGGTTGTGGGGGTCTGCGGGCAGGGGGCTTATCGGAATCTGGAAGACCCCTTTAACAAAGGGGACCCCCAGATCCCGGCCCTCCCCTATGTGAATTGGTAAGGGGTACATTGTACCCCTACAATTTCACGAAGAAAGTGTCAAAAAACAAACAAACACACACACCTTGGAAAAGTCCTTTATTAAAAAAAAACAAAAAAAAAACATTCCAGCGGTGAAATCCAGTGTCCCGCGGCGATCCGATGTCCAGCGCTGTCCGTCATTGGCTGAGCCTGAGCGGACCTGATGGGGAACTTCCTCCGTAGTCTATTACATGTTTAGACCCGCCCCTTCTAAAGTTCCCCATCAGGTCCGCTCAGCCAATGACTCGGTGTAAGGCTGAGGACCTGATGCGGAACATGAGAAGGGGCGGGTCTATTCATGTATTACACAGTGAGGGAAGTTCCCCATCAGGTCCGCCCCCTCGGTATGTCAGACCGCGCCTACGTCATTGGCCTGAGCGGGGAACTTCCTTCACTGTGTAATTTAAATTTACACAGTGAAGGAAGTTCCCCATCAGGTCCGCTCAGGCCAATGACGTAGGCGGGGTCTGACATACCGAGGGGGCGGACCTGATGTGGAACTTCCCTCACTGTGTAATACATGTATAGACCCGCCCCATCTTATGGGGTGGATTGGAGAAGGCTTCTATAGAACACCATCTTCCAGTGGTAACGTGGTTTGTGGAGAGGATTGGCGTGAAATCCAGGAGAGAGGCTATTGGAGATCTAAAGCCTCGTACACACGGGCGAAAATCTCGTCAAGAAAAAACACGTTGTTTTTCTTGACGAGATTCTTGGACAAGAAACTTGTCCCGGCCGAGTGTACACACGCTCGATTCAAAGAACCCGCGGTTCTTTGAATGGAGCGAACGCGGTGACGTCATCGACTACGACGAGCGTGCGCTCGTCACATTCGATGCCGTAGCCGCCATCTTGCTACGCCCTATCTATGCCTAGGAAGCTACCGCGCATGCGTCAAAGTCATTTTGAGCATGCGCTGGCTTCCCGGAGGACAGGTAAGAGTACACACACACAATTTTCTCGTCGAGAAACAGGCTGACGAGAATCTCGACGAGAAAATAGAGAGCAGGTTCTCTATATTTCTCGTCGAGATTCTTGTCGGTTTTCTTGACGAGAAACCATACACACGAACGATTTTCTTGGCAAGAAAGCTCTCTCGGCAGTTTTCTTGTAGTTTCTTGCCGAGAAACTCGTTCGTGTGTACGAGGCTTTACACTCTAGAGACCCTGGCAGGGGTAAACAGCCATCTGCTTTCATTGATCTCTGAAGGGATCAATGGTTCTGGTAAGCGGCAGTAAGAACTGGTGGTGGTGGAACCTCTCTCTATCAAGGACATAGCACTATTCATTGGGTGTTTGATGTTTGAAGTCACATATGTTTCAACAAGGAGCTTCTTACTCACATCATTTTGTTTTCCAATGGGTTATTATTTCCTCATTTCATAGGACTTGATTCATTTAAGGGACTTGGTTCTCCGCAATATCAGGAGTTTCTTGGTTGGTTTCGGCAATAGAGATACAACTCTTGATATTCTGTTTTCCAATTCACATTGGCAGTGTTTTCACACGTGCGCAGCTTTTTCTTTTTTATTGTTATCTTTATTGTGTGTGTCTCACATTGAAGTTGCAGCCTATTGTTCATTATTACTACACAATTTTCAATTTGAGTGGTATTTTATTATTTTATTATTTAGACAGCGCAGTATATATTCACATTTAGACAATTCATTAATAGCCGTGAGTGAGTTTTAAATGACTTTTTTTCCTTCAAAAATTACATTTTATGCAGGGACAGTTCTAAGCACGGGAAACATGCGCCACTTTACATGCATATCATACACACCCCCCAGGTACGAAATTTAAAGGAATATTTCACTTTTATTTTTTAATTTTAAGCATTATTAAAATCACTGCTCCCGAAAAAAAGGCTGTTTTTAAAACTTTTTTTTGCATTGATACATGTCCCCTGGGGCAGGACCCGGGTCCCCAAAGACTTTTTAGGACAATAACTTGCATATAAGCCTTTATAATTAGCACTTTAGATTTCGAACGTTCGAGTCCATTGTATTTAATAGGGTTCTAAAGTTCACGTGAACATTCTGTCTGTTCGCAGGTTCTGGTGCGAACCGAACAGGGGGGTGTTCGGCTCATCCTTGCTATCCATATTCACCTCACTCAAAGTCCCAGGGTGAACCCCATGTATATATGTATTGTAATTGGGATGGAGGTGATGTTGGGCTGATACCAGACCTTATATTATGTTCCTATATTCTTTTTATTGTATTGTATTCTTTTTTTTATTGTATTCTTTTCTATTCTATTATAGTCTATTCCATTCGATTCTATTCTTTTTTTTGTTAAATGATTGGATAAATGACACCCGTGCCATTTGCCTGCCCATGCCATTCTGCACGTGAGGCAGTCGGCAAGTGGTTAAAACAGTCTGGAACACCATAAGCAATGCTCCAGGCCAGGCAAGCCTTAGAAGTAGTGCAGCAAACAGTTACTCAGAACCTGCGTTCAGGTCTGTACACAGGAGTCCTTGGGTACTGGGATGCCTCCCTCCTGTGTTAGACAGACAATCAGTGGTGGACTCTACAGTCTGTATCCTAGGTAAAACCCCCCTTCTTTAACTTCAGAGATTCTTAGTAAATAGCCCCCCCCTAGCTTTAGCATAGCTGGGACCTCGATGAGCTTATTGGCTAGTGTCAGCTGGGCTGCTTGGGAGGGTGGTAGCCCTCCAGGCTGGGAACTTCACCTCTTGGACAGGAACACAGATTACTTCAGCCCCAGACTATTTTCGTGCTCTGCAGGGCAGGCAAAGACCCCATAAATATTCAGGATTTTCATTGACCTACTCCGCTACTATGTTCTGGAGCTTTCCAGAAGGCAGGGAGAAGCAA
Source organism: Rana muscosa (assembly GCA_029206835.1). Taxonomy (NCBI): domain Eukaryota; kingdom Metazoa; phylum Chordata; class Amphibia; order Anura; family Ranidae; genus Rana; species Rana muscosa. The sequence continues at coordinate 211,283,949 of CM055123.1, read as the reverse complement.
TCAAGCCTGCAGCCTGTGAAACTATGATCACTCCAAAGCAAACAGAAGCTGCTCCACTGATTACAGAGCAACTCAAAAAGAACTACATTTACCTGACAGCCCAGGAGGGTGCTACACCCGTCTTCTGAATACCTATAGTAACATCCGTTTATAAATGTATTTGTTTTTCACCATAGTCCCTCTTTACAACAACTGACTCCGAGCCTGTTCACACAGGGGCGTCCTGGGATCCGACTTCAAGTCGCCCCAAGTCGCGCGGTTTAGAAAAGTAATGGAAGTGAATGGAGCCGTCTTAATGTACACTACTGCAGTCGCTCTGACTTCAGAAAAGGTTCCTGTACGCCTTCAATCCGACCTGGAAGGCGACTTGTACCCATTGATTTCAATGGAAGTTGCCTCCAAGTCGGATCCCCTGTCTTAACTGAAGCAACTTTCCAGGAAGTAAAAATAGTTTTCCAGGCAAACCCCTCCCTCCTCCCTCCCACAGAGCTGATTATTGTTTGATTGGCCACTGGAAAGTCGCCTGTCCTGGAGGCAACTTGAAGTTGCCTTGTAAGTTGCCTGGAGTCGCGCTGTGATTCATGCTCAAGTCGTGTCCAAGTTGCCTCCCAAAGTCGCGCGGGAAGTCGTGTTGCCCCTGTGTGAACCGACTCTTACTGTAGTTATCTTTTACATTTGTCTGTTCATTATTTTATTCTCATATGCTTAAGCCATGAAACATAGGGTTGATATCTCACATTCAAATAGAACCTGGTGACGCAACTATTATTTTCAGTCTAATATGCAGGGAACAGGTGACAGATTAAAGTTTTGTCAGGTTCTGACATCCAGTTAAAGATGAGCATGTGTTTCTGTTTAGTTGTGACTCAGTTGTATGGATCCTGTAATTCCGAGTGACAGTGTGTGGAACGCATTGTCTTCCTACATTGTTCACCATCGTTTCTTGTTTATCATTGTGCCATTCAACTTCCTCTCATTTCTGTGTATTGATAGTGTCGTTTATGTGATTGAAAAATATATTTATAAATAATATTTTTATGATAGATCAGTGTGTTTGCCAAACTGCATTTTTTAGGGGACCATTGTTAAATGATGGCAACCACCAGCTGGGAATTTATTGGTGGTATGCACGGTGGAAAAATTTGTTTTATTTCACATTCATTTGTTAAGGTTTTTCTCATATTCGTTATCTTTTGGAATTTGTTTTGCATATTTAGATTAGACACTTCTGGTTAGTTTAGTTCCGAATTAAAATTCAGACGAATTTTAATTTTTCGGAAAATCGGATGTATCTGAATTTCCGAAATACAATAGTACTGAATTTAAACGAATCCGAAATTCTGAAAAAAAAAAAAAAATTCGGACAAAATTCAAATTTTTGAATAGTTTTAAAATTCTAATACGAAAAGTTTTCGAATATGAATAGTTTTCAAATTTGAAAACATTTCAAATTTGAATAGAATAGAAAATAATAGAATAGAATAGACAACAAAAAAAAAGAATAGAATCAAATGGAAGAGACTATAATAGAATAAAGAACAATAGAATAGAATACAATAAAAAGAATATAGGAACATAATATAAGGTCTGGTATCAGCCCAACATCACCTCCATCCCAATTACAATACATATATACATGGGGTTCACCCTGGGACTTTGAGTGAGGTGAATATGGTTAGCCAAAAAACATATCATGATAGTAAAAAAGTAGATTTATTACAGTTTGTTGCGCATGTAAAACCCAACAGCAATAAATACAGGCCGATAAAATATGCATACAATGCGAACATGGGTCAGTCCACATACATGGTAAACAGTATATACCAATATACAAACATCAGAGAAATGTGCAAAGCATCAGTAGTACGCTCTTCAGGGGTAAATGCTTTGCTATATCAATGGGCTGGGCCAGGTCATCAATCGCTTATTCCACCGGCAGTGGCAGCAACAAACATCCAGCATGGGAGTTGAGGAGGCGGAGCAAAAGGTAACCCCATCGGGGGAACAACCGAAGCACCGACATGGCATTGATAGATATAAGTGCAGGTGTCCCTGGAGGTCCCCCCTTGTCCATTATGATCTGAGTGTAATGTGAAACCTTCCCCTCATGGAAGTGCAGCTGGTGTGTGCAGACATCATGGCTCCCATTGGCTCCCGCTGCTGTCAATTAAATCCAGTGATATTGTAGCAGGGGGCGGGGCCGAGTCCTGCTGTCTGTGTCAATGGCCACAGCAGCAGGACTCGGGAGCGTGCCCGCACGGGTGCCCTAATGCAAAGCGTCTCTCCTTGGGGGCTCTCAATGAAGAGGAGGAGCAGGAGCGCCGCAGAGGGATCCCAGAAAAGGAGGATCAGGGCCGATCTGTGAAAAACCCTTGCACAGAGACGGTAAGTATGACATGTTAGTTAGTTAAAAAACATTACAATCACTTTAAAGCCTTAGTAAACACCCCTTTGTGACTTATAATAAAGCTTGGAAATTAGAAATTTGTGTTGTATCATGCCACAGAGTGGTAGCTGTGGATACAACATAAATAAAAACGTGCCACGTCTTATGAATATGGAATATAGAAGAAAAATTGGGACTTAGACTTTGTAGGCACAGTAACACAAAGGGGTATAGTTTAATACAAAAATATAAATTTATTAGCCAAAAATTCACAGACTTGCTAAAATCCACATTTGATACATAGAAACAACAACACCGCTAGTATACAAAACCATATAGATCCATGGAATGACTAAGGAATTGCAATCAACATTCCATAAATTAGCAACAGTCCAGAAGTATGGTACAGTAACAACAGCGTGGTGAAGAATTGTTGGACAAGAAGAAAAATGGGCTCGACATGTTCCGGGTGCAATCACGCTTCTTCAGGAGCATTACATGTAGACTATCAAAAAAGTGGAGAAGAATGTAAATTAATATAAAAAAATACATATAATAGAAACAGCATAACAATGTTATATAACTAGTGAGCTGCCTTAGCTGTAACCATAGCGGCCGGCCATGCCCGAACATACTGATATGGGAGAAGGAGACAATCGGTCACTACGGGGGCGTGCATAATATAATGAAAAATAGAGATGGAAGATTCACAAATGGAGCTAGTTAGTAGTTAGTTGGAAACTAAACACAATTTATATAAAAAGAGGTAATATAAGTCCATCAGGACCTATTTCCACCAAATAGAGGGGAGCATAAAATATGACATAGTGGTATTAGGGCAATTTGAAAGGGCAAGGGAAGGGAAAAAGAAAGGAAAAGGGAAGGGACAAAAAACTGGGGGAGGGAGAAGGGGGATGGGAGATGAAGGAAAAAGAAGGGTAGAAAAGGGGGGGAAGGAAGGAAGGGAGGTGAAAAGGGGGGGGGAAGGGGGAGGAAGGAGGGGGAAAAAGGGAGGGGAAAGAATGGGGGGGAAGGTAAAGAAAGAGCAAAAAAGGAAGAAAGGAGAGGAGAAGGGAGGGGGGAAGGAGGGGTGGAGGAAAGGGAAAGGGGGGGGGGGGGGAAGGGGAGGAAAAAGGGAACCAAAGAGCCCAAAAATAATTGTCCCAACAATATAATAATTAACATAGTTTCAGTGATCAGCCAAGAAAGCTACTTACTGCGTCATGTGAGACACACATCATAGAATAAACAATTATAATAAAGCTTACCTATAGGTAAAATGAATATCTCCAAGTACGCTGTTTAAGAAATATTCACTTATTTTACAGCCGGTGAGGTCACCAGCAAATGTGCACTGTGCTCTAAATTGAGGGTGTATGTGCTGTCAATCCAGAGCTCAGTCCTGCAGTCGTAACAATTGTGTGTATGTGCAGAAGTGATGTCACCGAGGCCCAGCCATTCATATGGCCCATGAACCCGGAAGGTAGACTGGGGGAAGATTGAAGCCCTGTGACAGCACACCGCTGAAGGGCTTTGTTTTTTAGGTAAGTCTTATATAATGTGCTAGTATGCGATGTATACTAGCACATTATGCTGTTAACGTGCAGGGGTACTGTATTTTTTTTTAATTACTTTTCTACCGCTTTAAAGTACATTGTTTTTTATATTTATTGATATCTTAGTTATATGGCTGGAGTATGGACCCCTGGACTGTTTTAGTACTGCCACACACTGGAATATAAAAACTGCTGGTAGTACAGGCAGGAAATATTGTTCACAAAAACGTTCTTTTGTATGTAAAACCGTTGTTAAATATTGCTCTTCTCTTTTTTCAGAGACTGTGTCACTCATATTGTGGCTGAGAACAACTCTGGGGCTGAAGTTGTGGAGTGGCTGCAATCTAAGAAGTTGGACAATGTGATTAGATGTCAGATTGTGGACATCTCCTGGTTCACGGAGTGTATGGGAGCGGGATGTCCTGTACAGATAGAAAACCGGCACCAACTCAAGGTGAGCCCCCCACTCACATTATTACTATCCGTATGTTTGTATGACTTAAAGGAAACCTGTACTGAGAAGTCTAAGAAATACAGGGGGCTGAACTCTGGGATAAAAAACTGCAATGTAAGAATACGTTACCACTAATGATGTGTGCCTCATGTGTGACTGCTGCAGCATTCGCTAGTATAGTTTGTTCAATACTTCCGTACACTACAGTAAGGCTGGCCATCATCACCAGGTGTGCGCACAGGGTGTGCCAGGTGTGCCCAGGCACACCCTAATCACCCTGTGCAGCACAGATTCGCCCTATGGCCTTGGCTCCCCCCCTTCCCCCCACAGCGCTGCTGGCTTCCCTCCTCTCCTCTCCCGCCGCCTTTTACTGCCGGGATGTTTTAGGATGAATGGGGGAAGGGGCCATTAAATATGTAATTTTCCGGTCCCTTCCCTTTCTGAATGAACATTGAGAGTGATAAGTAGGGTGTGTTTGAGCTTTGGCGTGCACACCCTAATGCAATAGGCTATGCTGGCTATACATTTTTCATTTTTTTCACTGAGCCAGCAGGCAGAACAAAAAAAATGGTAACAGATTCCTCCATCCACACACAAGAGGTGGAAGGAGGAGGCCACTCCACCAGGACTTTGTGTTCTGACAGTGGCCCACTCACCGCTTTCAAAATACACTGATCATTGGCTGCAGCTGCTGATTGTCTGAAAAATTTCCAGCATGTCCCTTCAACAGAAGTCGATGAACCACTTATGCCCTGGAAGGTTTTACCCCCTTCATGACCAGACCGTTTTTTGCTATTCAGCACTGCACAACTTATTTTTTTTTCCACACATGCACAACTTTAGTCCTTTAACGCCTAATGCCGCGTACATGCGGTCGGAATTTCCGATGGAAAAAGTCCAATGGGAGCTTTTCATCGGATATTCTGACCGTGTGTATGCCCCATTGGACTTTTCCAGTCGGAATTTCTGACGGACTTAGATAGAGAGCAGGTTCTCTATTTTTCAGTTGGAAAAAAAATCAGATCGGAATTTCCTATCGTGTGTACAAATTCCAACGCGCTAAATTCCGACGCATGCTCGGAAACAAATTGACGCATGCTCGGAAGCATAGAACTTATTTTTCTCGGCTCGTCGTAGTCTTTTACATCACCGCGTTTTTAGCAGTCAAAAGTTCACCGAACTTTTGTGTGACCGTGTGTATGTGTATTGAGTGGAATTCCGTCAGAAAAACCATCCAATTTTTTTCCGACAGGAATTCCACTCATGTATACAGGGCATAAGGGTAAAACAAATCTTAATGCCTAAGCACAGTTTTGTAATGTGTTAGTAAAACCGTACAGATCATCACAATTATTTTGTGCATCCAGGTCTATTATACCATGTTTTTTTTTCAGGACAAATTGGGCTTTTATTTGGTAGTGAATGATTATGAATATCTCCTGACTTTTTATTTTATTTTCATTATCAAAAGAAAACTGACCCTTACTTAACCCAAACACTAAAGCCCTGTACACACAATCGGTTTGACTGATGAAAACCGTCCGATGGATGGTTTTCATCAGACAAACCGATCGTGTATGGGACCCATCTGTCTTTTTTCCATCGGTTTTAAAAAATAGAACATGTTTTAAATTTTTCATATGGATAAAAAACCGATCGAAAACTCAGATCGTCTATGGGCAAGTCCATCGGATCAAAAACCCACGCATGCTCAGAATCAAGTCGACGCATGCTCAGAAGCATTAAACTTCATTTTTCTCGGCTCATCGGAGTGTTTTGCGTCACTGCGTTTGGAACGGTCGGTTTTTTGACTGATGGTGTGTGGGCAAGACTGATGAAAAACAGTTTCATCGGATTTCCGATGGACAAATCCATCGGACGAAAATCCATAGGTTATCCGATCGTGTGTATGGGGCTTAACCCTGGCACTGATCTAAATCAAACCTAGATAATAAAAAAAAAACATGTATGTAACCTCCCTGGCGGTATGATTATGTCAGATTTTAGGTGCTGAAAGCGGTACCATTATTCTGCATGGAAATTCGGCGTTTTATATTGTAGGCCTGTAATTCTTAGGAATAACTCACTTAAATCTGTCCAAACCAGAGTCTAGTAGACATCCCGGGTATGATAAAGTTTGAAACACTAAATCATAAATTATAATATTATAAATAACTATAAATAATTATAACAAATAATAATTTAATAATAATAAAAATGATTCAATAATGTAATCAAATCAAAAACACAGAAATTTGCTGAGTTGCAGAATTGTCGCTGTCATTACTTTCAGTGTTTAATGACGAATTTCCCCACAAATCGCTATCGCTCAATTCTGCGAGTGATTCTAATTTATTATCGCTGTTTTCTAGCTGGTCTAAAACCACTTTTGACATAAAGGGACAATCTCCAGTTTCCAGGCAGAAAAAAATGTTTTTATAATATAAAAGTGCACGCAGGGCACTGGACAAACCACTAGGGACAAAGGGGATGTGTAATTATGTTATACAGTACTGTAATCTGTAATATTACTGTGTACTGTATGTATACTGTGTGTTTTTACTTTTTTGAATTTGGCGCCGATCTCCACCCTTGTGCGCCGCAACGTCGATGGGAACGGAGCTCAGGGGCACTCGGGCACTGTGTGAATCGAGCGAGGAGACGGCTCGCACACACAGCGGGGAGACATCGCAGGATCCAGGGAACAAGGTAAGTAACTTTCCTTGTATCCTGCGATGTAATCCCGAGTCTGGCTCGGGGTTACCGCTAATGGTACTGAAATTCCACCCCGAGCCAGACTCGGGAATACCGCCAGGGAGGTTAAAGGCAAATCCATTTTGCACTACAACTGCATTTGTAGTCTCTGTAGATCTGAGGGGAAGATCTGAAATGAGGGGAAGCTCTGCTGATTTTATCATCCAATCGTGTACAAGCAAAAATGCTGTTTTTTATTTACCTTGCATGTCCCCCTCAGATCTACAGCGACTGCACTTTCAAGTGCACTTGTAGTGCAAAATGGAGTTGCCTTTATTAAATAACCCCCATTGTATCTTTGCTTTCCATTCACAGAGAGAGAAAAACACAGGGGCGAGCTTCACAGTTAATGATCACTGTGGCAGCCAATCAGAGGCTACCCCAGTGATCAGGAGACCCAGAATCAGGAGATCCAGGTCCCAATCGTTAGTACGGGGCCCCGGGCTCTCGGTGAAACCACGTTCTCTGTGCTGGGAGCGCGCTGTGTGGCACGCTCCTAGCACAAATGGAGATACACCTATATGCAGTCCCACGGAAAAAAGCCCACTGAAGTGGGGTCGCATATATGTGTTACGTCGGCGGGAAGGGGTTAAAGAAGAGCTCCAGGCTCCTTCAGAATTTTGTTTAAGTCAACAGCTACAAATGCTGTAGCTGCTGACTTTTAATATAAGGATACCTGTCCAGGGATCCCGCAATATTCTCACCCGAGCCAACCCTCCAATCGGCTTTGGGTGGAAGCGCCAGCCTTGGGGCTTCACAGCCTGTTTCCTACTGCAGCGCCCTGCTCCCAATGAGGGTGCGCTATATGTTAAATTATAGTTATCTTAGCAATAGTTTGGCTCAGAGGGATTGTGTTATAAATTGCACTCTGTTTTAGTTCAGCTGGTTGTGTGATTTCCCTCCTGACAGTGGGTGTCGCTGCCACCGCTGGTCAGGATTGGAAAGGCTACAGGCTGGACGTATTGGGTACCTCTTTCCTAGCAAGCAACTCAGGGGGCGTGGTGAACACGCTGTGCATGCTGGGAGGGGGTATTTAAGTGACAGACGCCATTAAGGCGGGAAGAGATTCTGGGGTCGTGTCTTCGGTCCCCACCTGAGGGCCCTCATGGCCTCAGGGAAGTGTTGGCAGTTTCCACCTCGGGGCCACGTTTGCCCGAGGCTCTGTTACTGACAACTAGGCCTGGGAGTTGCTGGGGCCTACTGATCCAGGGATGATCCTGTGTCGCCTTACCTGCTGGAAGGGACCGAGCAATTGAGGACTCAATTGGAGGATGCATCCGGATCGTGATCTACCTCACAGTGCTGCCGGTACGGCTGAAAGATCCTGGCACTGAGAGCTGTGTTCTATATTCAGAATGTAACCCAGGGTAAGGGTTACCCAAGTCTGTGGCAGAGACTGTTCTATTTGCACCAAGTCTGTGGCAGAGACTATATGTGATTGAGCTGCACATTGGCTGCTAGGCCAGTGAGATTGGGCCTATCCGGTGTTTGCTGAGTCCAGTGTGGAGACAGATGTTCCTCTGGACCTAGGAAAATTCTTATGATTCGCAACCCAAGGTACCTGAGTCCTCCCCATCCCTTCATCCCCTCTGTTGGAACTTTATTTCAAATAAACCCTTGAAAGAGAGTTTTGTGTTGGTGCAAACTTCTTCTGGACAACTCTTCAAGGAGAACCCCTGAGACGAGCATACGGAACAGTGAGGTAATGTGCAAGGCCCAAAATTAAACCAGCGGCCTGCTATGGGGGTATTGCTATACTACTGCACACACGCAAGTCGCGCTGCACCTTGAGAATGGTCCTGTAGTCTTCTGGGACCTGTGATGTGTCCCAGAAAACTGCAGAGGAACTTCCAGTTCAGTTCTCTGTGGCAATCTGACGCACAAGTGGGAGTGGGTACCTGTCAAACCCAGGTACCTGCTTTCCCCTCCCCCCCAAAAAGTGCCAAATGTGGCAGTGGAGGGGGGGGGGGGACGCAAACAAACGGAGCTTCCTCTTTTGGGGGGAGCTGCGCTTTAACTAGCACAGTCATGCAACACTGTACGCAAAAAAATCTATATAATTTTTGTTACACAAATACGTTTTTTTTTTGGTGAGATTTGATCACCGCTGGATTTTTTTATTATATAAACGAAAAAAGGCCGATCATTTTGAAAAATAAATTATATTTTATATTTACTGATATAAACATCAGACAAAAAAAAATATTTTCTTCATAAATCTAGGCCAAAATATATTTTGCTACATGTCTTTGGTAAAAAAAAACAAAAAAAAAAACAATTAGTGTATATTATTTGGTTTGTGTGAACGTTTTAGCATCTACAAACTATGGTATACATTCTGGAATTTTTATGCGTCAATTTTTTTCATAATAGTAATGGCGGTGATCAGCGACTTAAAGTGGGACTGCAATAGTTCAGCGGGAAATCTGATACAGTTAGTGGGCGGTACACCAACTGACACTGACATCACCAGGGACACTAATACAATAATCAGTGCTAATAATATACATTGTCATTGTACTAATGACACTGGCTGGGAAGGGGTTAACATCTCAGATGATCAAGGTGTTAAATATTTATCTAACAAGTGTTATGGTGTGTAATGTGTGCTGATGTTCACTAAAATATCTCTTGGTTTCTTATCCCTGCTTTGCAGGGATAAAAAAAAAAAAAAGAGAGAGATTGCTCCCTCTGTACAGAGCCCTATGTTGATTAACAACACAGGGGTCTGTGCTGTGATTGGACACAGCCGATCAACAGGTTCTAGCCATGAATCATTGGCCGGGATGTGCTGACTAATGCCCCTTAAAGGCCCATACACACGATCTGACTTTTTGACAACAAACCTCCTACGGATCTGTTTTTGCGGAAAATCCGATCGTGTGTACGCTCCATCAGACAAACTTTTTCGGTTTTCATTGGACAAATGTTTGCTGTGCAAACAGACAAACTTTCCGGCAACAAAAGTCCGATGGTGCAAAATCCGATCGTGTGTACACAAGTCCATCGGACTTAAGTCCAAAGTACCAACACGCATGCTCAGAACCAATGCTAAAGATCAACCAGCAATAGAAGAAGTTGCCCAAAGGGTGGCACTAAAGAGCAGAAAAAACACGTAGTACGTCAATTACGTCACTACGTTCATGTTTGTTGGCTGAAAAAGTCCTGCCGTGTGTATGCATACCAAGTTCACGGCCAACGCCCTTTGGACAGAAATCCACGGAAAAGTTGGTTGGAAGTCTGATCGTGTGTATGAGGCTTTTACACACTATAAGAAAACCGGGCTAACATTTTCATCCGAGGAACGATCATACGATTTCCTAACACTGTGTATACAACTTTCGACAGCCGATTCTCAGAACAGAATGAATGATTTTCGTTTAATGTGTACCGTTTTCGTACTATTTTTGTATGAAAGACTGCGCAGGATGAGAAGCAACAAATAAAAAAAAGCCTTTGTCGTACGAGAATTGTACATTATTTCTATCCTCAGTTTCCGACTTGCTGTGAAAACATCGAGATTAGTTCTGCTGTGTTCAATCAGAGCCAGCGGGCGGGTATGCGCGTGCTTGCCCTTGACCTTGAAGAAATCCGCGATGTACAGGTACATTATGGTGCCTGTACGAGTCACCCCGCTGCAGTATATGTACAGCGGTGGGTCCTCAAGCTGTTATATAAACGACTACTGTCAAGGGTGGGGAGACCACGCACTGATCAAATTTTGGTCAGTCTAGCAGGGATCAGTGTATGGCTAGCTTTAGTGCCGCATATCGGCATGGAGTACAGTTATCATGGTGGGTTGCTTGCTCAGTCTCCACCTCCTCTGTTCAGAAAATCTCCCATATTCCTTTCACTAATTAAAAGGCATTCTGCAATTGAAGAAGGGGTGAATGAATGTCACAATCTTCCTTCCTCCAATCACAGAATGTCTTCTATTAAGTGAAAAGAACGCACAATGTTTTATGAATGCCAGTTTTAGCAAACACATCAAAGAACACATCATTAGTTCTTACATTGCAGAATATCCAAAAGTAGTTTTTTCCCAGTGTTCAGCTTTAATGAGATTAACCACTTCAGCTCTGGAAGGTTTACCCCCCTTCCTGACCAGGCCATTTTTTGCTATACGGCACTGCGTTATTTTAACTGGCAATTGCGCGGCCGTGCGTTGCTGTACCCAAATAAAATGTTTGTCCTTTTTTCCCCACAAATAGAGCTTTCTTTTGGTGGTATTTGATCACCTCTATGGTTTTTATTTGTTGCAAAAATAACCAAAAAAGACCGACGGTTTTGAATTTTTTTTTTACTTTCTGCTATAAAAAACATCCAATAAAAATGTATGTAAAAAATCTAATTTCTTCATCAGTTTAGGCCAAAACTTATTCTGCTACATACTTGTGGTATAAAAAAAATCCCAATACGTATATATTGATTGGTTTGCGCAAAAGTTATAGCATCTACAAATTATGGGATATTTTTTTACTAGTAATGGTGGCAATCAGCGACATATAGTGGGACTGCGATATTGCGGCAGACAAACGGACACCTGACACTTTTTGGGGACCAGTGACACTAATACTGATCAGTGCTAAAAAATATGCAATGTCACTGTACTAATGGCACTGGCAGGGAAGGGGTTAACATCAGGTAGCGATCAAAGGGTTAAATGTGTTCCTAGGGAGTGCTTCCTAACTGTGGGGGAGGTGCTTTAACTAGGGGAAAGTAAAGATCTGTGTTCCTGCTTAGCAGAAACACAGGATCAGTACATTCCCCTCTCACAGAACAGCGGTCTGCCTTGCTTACATAGGCAGACTATCGTCCTGCCTGTGTCTCTAACAATCGGCGAGTCCGCTGGACCTGCTGGTTGGCTCCTGCTCTGTCCAATCACAGCGGGAGTGGGTCGCCAGCCGCGGGCGCCCCATACCCGAAAGTGTCAGATCTCGTAATAGGTACGTAATCTGGCACAGAGTGGCCGCCCTGCCGCAGTATATGTGCATGGAGCAGTCCGCAAGCAGTAAATGCAGATTTTAAAATGGGAATCAAACTTAAAGAGTAACTCCACTTTTACTGAAAAAAAAAAAACTACCCCCCCCGGGTGATTTATGTACATTGCAGGGATTTGAAAAAACTTTGTTGCAGCTTCCTACCTTTTGTGTTATTCTGAAGAAATAGCTGTTTGTTTCTCTGTGTCCATGTTCTCAATGAATCTGTATGGGAGTGATTTCATGATTATCATTAAAGAGGAACTGCAGTCTGCTCACATAATTTGTAATAAAAACATCTTTGCCATTCTGAAGCTTCCCTTCAACCACTTTGCATATTATTTTATAAATACTGTGATTCTATACTTGCCAAATATGCTGCAGAAATCACCCCCCACTGAGTCTGTTGGCAGCCATTTTAACTGTGGGCAGCTGAAGCTGCTGCCTGTTCACTTCCTGGATTTGCACAGACACACAAAGGCACACCTCCAGCTCTGCAGCTCTAATTGGCCCTCTTATGACTCATCCCCCCTCCCTTCCTTGCAAACTCTCACGAGAGTGAGAGAGAAAGAGCTGTGCATGATGTCATAAGCCTAGGCTTTTTACCAGACAAGAAACAGTAAGTGGGCTGTATAAGGTATTTACTGGCAGAAAAAAAAATGTTTTACTATCCAAAGTTAAAACAACAAAGACAGAAGATTTAATAGATGAAAAATGACTGAAGTTCTGCTTTAAGCTGCTGCACCTGCAGGGCTCTAATAAGGAAAGATGTTATTTCCCTTTGGGAGTATCTCACCAAAAATGACATTTCTGTTGCAGGGGATGCTCACAATCTGACTTGTATCTTAGTGCAGAATTCTGGGAAAACCAGTAAGCCAATTGAACAAGCAGGAAATGACAATTCTGGGTGTGTTCTGTACACCATGTGTGTACAGAATGCCTCCAGGTAGCCATATTGAAGTGCATTTGACAGAAAATTACAGCGCTGCAGATTGAAAGGGAAAGGTCATTTGTAATAACATTCAATTACAATATGACTTGTACAGCAATTGTATACGCTATTTTATTTACAGCAATTTTTTTTCCCTCACAAGTGGAGTTACCCTTAAAAAATTTAAAAGTAGCTGACAAGTAGGACTTTGACTGAAGATACCCCATGGGCCTCTTATGTCATAACTGGTAACAGTGTTTGTGTACAGTGAGCCGTGCATGTGAAGTGCAGTGTATACTTATGGCACAGCTCTGTGCAGAGATGACGTGACTCAGATGCGCTTGCAACAGTGATATCATCAGAGAGTGCACTCGGAGCCAGCCCACCCAGGTGTGTTACAACAGCAAATCAATATTTGCTGTTTTAACATTGATCCTCCTCCTGACCAATCAGGAAGCGATCACCCGATTGGCTGAAAGGACAGGCGATCCTGTTGGACGCCTAGGAGGAGGGGAAGAGCTGGAAGCCGACATGGAGGAGAGGACTCGGAGCCGAGCCGCTGCACCACGCTGCCTGCCACCCGCCACGATGGGGTAAGTGCCGGGCCGACCGGCAAACAGTGCAGGGGGGGTGGTTGGGGGGTGCTGCTCGGGGGGGTTGGGTGGTTGTTTGCCGCCCCCCCCCCAAAAAAAAAAAACACCAGCCGCCACTGGATATCATTTTGGCCTGGTCAATCAAGTGGCCAAAGAGTCCAAACCTGGAGGCAAAGACTGGAAAACGATGGAGGGCTCATGACCGATGGGAGTACGGACACCGCAGCGCTGGAGGGGATCATTTGCAAGGTAAGTCTGCCATGATGTGCTAATATAATGTGTGTAGCGCCCACCCCATTTAGGGGTGCTATATACCCAAATTTAGGGGCTGGTCTGAGATAGTAGTTGGGCTCAGACCGTTCTCAATTTATAGGTTGTGCTGTTTTATTTCCAGGATGGTATACTGGTGTGCAGTTCCCTGTGGCCTATAGGTGGCACTGCCATAATGGGTCAGGGTTGAACCACTGGTATTAGTGCTGTGCCCTGGGTGTCCTCTCTCGGCAGCGGTACAGTGGGCGTGGTCAACCTGCTGTGCATGCCGGGAGAGGATACATAAGGGCAGACGCCGCCTGGGAGGGGTCTTCGTTCCAGAGTCGGAGTCCTGGTGCGTGGCGCATGGCCCTCCAGGCCATGGGGCCACGTGTGCATCAGTCCCAGGCACCTTTAGTCCTGGGGCTGCATCTTCAACACTGGGCCCAGCACCTTTAGCTGGAGCCCACTTCTGGGAAGAGAAGTCCCAGGGTGTCTCTCGCGAGGGAGCCCGTTTCTAAGAAGAGGAGGCCGGGGGAGGACCTTTCTGATGAACCAGTGAGAGTTCACGGTGAAGGAAGGGGCCGGGTAACTCTCTGGAGGGATTCTTCTATCCACCAAGGGCCTAGTAATGTGCTGCTGCTGGCACCTGTCTTTGTGTACCAAAAGCTAAGAGGTTCGGGGTCTGATAGATTCTGTGGCAGAGAGTCTCCCGATCGCATCTAGGAAAAGAACCTGATAAAACGTCCGAGCTTCACTTCGGCTGCTAGGATCCACTTTGTAGGAGACTATCCGGGTGAGCTAAGCCTGCTCTGGTATAGAGTAGTGATTGTGCTATCCATTGTGCCTGGACTAACCTCCCAAACCTTGCTGTCCTGTCTCTCTTCCACCCTTTACCTATCTGCTGAACATTGAGAAAATAAACTCAACGTTGGAGTTTAAAGTGGTGTGGACATTGGAATTACTGGGGGGGAATACAGAGACTTGTCCCTATATCCTAGGAAACGAGAACCAACTGATGGAAGAACCTAGCTGTGGGACCCAAATACATAACACCGCTTAACATCCAAGAGGGTATGGGCATATAGTATGGTGTGCCTTTTTCCTGCAATTGAGCCAAAGCAAGGGAAAAGGGTCCGTGTGCTACATGTGCATACTAGCACATCATGGCTAAAAGCTCCTGGGGTCGGGTTTTTTTTTCCTTTTTTTTTTTTTTTTCCAGGGGATTAATTCCGCTTTTAATAAAATGGCTTTTGAAACGCCATTAACGAGTTGAAGCTTATTTGAAATTTTAATGACTGTGTTTTCACATACACTTTAAGTATTGTTATTCATTTGAATATTGCAACCACCACTTAATTTAAGCCGACAAAGTAGAAGCAACACGGCAGATGGAGCCTCGCTGTCAGGCCTAAAACAATCGCAGGCCAAAAAAAAATGTGTTTTCTCTCTCAGCAACAAGAAGTTGATTGCCACGCTCACATAAGACCTGCTGCTGAAGGCAGAGTGTAAATATGTGCATGTAAATAAGAGATCCAAGCTGAATTTCTATTGTCATTGTGTGCTTCTCTCCAATGGGCATCTGCTGTGTGGGAAGGCTGGAGTATAGCTTTCCTGACAATCCCTGACGTTTATTATTAATACTGCTTACAATGTTGTCTTGTTGCAGGATTATGGTAGTTCCATTTTTCCATTCCAAACTTTTTAAAACTCGAGAGTGAAAACTTCGTAGTGCAGGATATGCAATGCAAATGAGCACTCAGTCCTTATTTCCCCACAACAGCCGGTCTTATTAAAATGGTAATAAGGTCAGTGGTTTCATGCAGGGTTGGCACACGCCTAATGATTTTTTTTTTTTGACTTTAGAACATAACTAACTTGTCCTGAGGTACTTTGATTAAACTTTCAATGCATTCAAAATGTGGATAAGGTCAAGTAAAAAAAAAAACAACAACGATTTGCCTACTTGCAGGTGGCAACAGCTTTTCAAAAGCAGCACAACTTATCAAAGAGGTACCATTTAAAGAGAATGTACAATGCTTTGTACATACAGTATTTTGTTTCATTATTTTTGGAGAAAAAAAAGAATAAGAAAAAAAAAAAAAACATGAAATGCTCTTGAAATAATCATGAACTATTGTATTTTATATAATCTTTATTTGTAGAAATTTTTCCATTTGAAATAATACAATCAAACGAGGCAAAATACACACAAATCTGTCTAACCTTGTGATCAAGCAGTTTACAACACAACGTGCTCGATCGGCCATCTAACAAAGAGGATAAAAAAAACGGCGGCGTCAGTTACGTGGTCAGGAAAACATATACCGTATTTATCAACGTATAACACGCACCGGCGTATAACACGCACCCCAAGTTTAGGAGGAAATTTTAGGGAAAAAAACTTTTAGCAGGGAAGTTTAAGGAAAAATAACTTACATTTAAATGCAGCCTTGTCAGTGTCCATTGCAGCCTTGTCAGTGTCCATTGCAGCCTTGTCACAGTGCAGCCTTGTCAGTGTCCATTGCAGCCTTGTCACAGTGCAGCCTTGTCAGTGTCCATTGCAGCCTTGTCACAGTGCAGCCTTGTCAGTGTCCATTGCAGCCTTGCCCCAGAGTCAATTTCAGCCTTGCCCCAGAGTCGCCGTGCAGCCTTGCCCCAGAGTCGCCGTGCAGCCTTGCCCCAGAGTCGCCGTGCAGCCTTGCCCCCAGTGTCGCCGTGCAGCCTTGCCCCCAGTGTCGCCGTGCAGCCTTGCCCCCAGTGTCGCCGTGCATCATTTTAAAATTGGCGCCGAGACTGTGCGAACGCCGGGGATGCAGGGGACGCAGGGGACGCAGGGACTGGGCGGAGCCGCCGCCGAGATACACATAGCCGAGTGTACTCGGCTATACTCGGCTTTTCTCGGCTCCGCTCACAGTCACGCCGAGTCCCGCCCTATGATGGACATAACACAGGTCCAATGGCGGGACTGGGCGTGACTGTGAGCGGAGCCGAGAAAAGCCGAGTATAGCCGAGTACATTCGGCTATGTGTATCTCGCTCCGCTCCGCTCACAGTCAGCGGAGACAGCTCAGGGATGACAGTATCGGCGTATAACACGCACCCACGATTTTCCCCTGATTTTCAGGGGAAAAAAGTGCGTGTCATACGCCGATAAATACGGTAAATCCTATCATAATCAGGGTGTCCTCAATCACTCTGCTAGACACAGGAGATAATTTACGGGTGGATATCACCAGATCGGACAGTTTGACAAAAACAAAACAGAAAAGAAAAAAAAAAAGGGGGGGAGAGGGGAGAAAGGACATTGAAACAAACAAAGGATAGTGTACTCATGCAAATTATGTAAGGATACCTGCAGCGAGTAGTTCAAATGCGTAAATCGGCACAAAAATCTATTTAACAATTACTCAATTACTCCGCTCCTGCTGGAGACTGGACTATTGAACGTGAATCTGTAGCGTCCCCCTCAACATAGTGAATCCATGTAGCCCAAATATTATACCAGTTTTCATACTTATCCCTGCACTTCGCCATCCACTTCTCTGCGGCCTTAATATTATTTACTAACCGGACCCAGTCTGAGCGACTTGGAATTTGGCTATTTTTCCAATAAATGGGAATCAATCTCCTAGCCGCATTCAAAAGATGAGGCAGTACCGATTTTCGGTAAAGGCCGAGAGGAATGGCTGGGACATGCAGGAGGAAGCCTGTTGGAGAGTCAGGGAGTTCCATGTCCAGGATAACTTTAATTTGAGTTCTAATATCTTGCCAGAAAGGGCGTAACTTAGGACAGTCCCACCATATATGTAGAAAGGAACCTCTATGGCCACATTCCCGCCAACAAGCATCTGAGGACATCGGGTAAATTTGTTTAAGTCTAGTGGGGACCCTGTACCACCTGGTCAGCACCTTAACCACTTGACCACTGGGCACTTAAACCCCCTTAATAACCAGACCAATTTTCAGCTTTCGGTGCTCTCACATTTTGAATGACAATTACTCAGTCATACAACACTGTACCCATATGAAATTTTTGTCCTTTTTTTCACACAAATAGAGCTTTCTTTTGGTGGTATTTAATCACTGTTGGGTTTTTTATTTTTTGCGCTATAAGAGAAAAAAGACTGAAAATTTTGTAAAAAAATGATTTTTTTTTTCGTTTCTGTTATAAAATTTTGCAAATTACTATTTTTTCTTCATAAATTTTGGCCAAAATTTATACTGCTACATATCTTTGGTAAAAATAAGTACAGATTGGTGTATATTATTTGGTCTTTGTGAAAGTTATAGAGTCCACAAACTATGGTGCCAATATCTGAAAATTGATCACACCTGAAGTACTGACGACCGATCTCATTTCTTGAGACCCTAACATGCCAGAAAAGTACAAATACCCCCCAAATGACCCCTTTTTGGAAAGAAGACATTCCAAGGTATTCAGAAAGAGGCATTGTGAGTTTTTTGAAGTTGTCATTTTTTCCCACAATTCTTTGCAAAATCAAGATTTTTTTTTTCTCTTTTTTTTTTTCCACAAAATTGTCATATTAGCAGGTTATTTCTCACACACAGCATATGCATTCCACAAATTACACCCCAAAACACATTCTGCTATTCCTCCCGAGTATGGCGATACCACATGTGTGAGACTTTTACACAGCGTGGCCACATACAGAGGCCCAACATGCAGGGAGCCCCTTCAGGCGTTCTGGAGCACCGAGGCCAATTCTGACATTTCTCTCCTATATGTAAAAATCATCATTTATTTGCTAGAAAATTACATAGAACCCCAAAACATTATATATGTTTTTTTAGCAAAGTCCTTAGAGAATATAATGGTGGTTGTTGCAACTTTTTATCTCGCACGATATTTGCGCAGCAATTTTTTTAACGCGTTTTTTACGGAAAAAAAATGTTTTGTGCTTAAAAAAAAAAAAACAGTAAAGTTAGCCCAATGTTTTTGCATAATGTGAAAGATGAAGTTACGCCGAGTAAATAGATACCTAACATGTCGCCCTTAAAAATTGCACACACTCGTGGAATGGCGCCAAACTTCGCTACTTAAAAAATCCCCATAGGCGACGCTTTAAATATTTTTACTGGTTGCATGTTTTGAGTTACAGAGGAGGTCTAGGGCCAAAATGATTGCTCTCGCTCTAACGTTCGCAGAGATACCTCACATGTGTGGTTTGAAAACCGTTTTCATATGTGGGCGGGACTTACGTATGCGTTTGCTTCTGTATGCGAGCTCACGGGGACAGGGGCGCTTTAAAAAAAAATAAAAAATTTATTCTTCATTTTACTTTATTTATTTTAGTTTGACATGTTTTTCCGCCCTAAACATTTTTTTGATCACTTTTATACCTATTACAAGGAACGTAAACATCCCTTGTAATAGGAATATGACATGACAGGTCCTCTTTACAGTGAGATATGGGGGGGGGGGGGTGTCAATAAGACCCCACATCTCACCTCTAGGCTGGGAAGCCTGAAAAAAAAAAAAAAAACAACAATCCTGGCTTTGATCGTAGCGGTGAGTCGGTAGAAGCACCGGAGGGCGGCGGGGGGGGGGGACATCCCCTCTTGCCTCCCGTAAGAATGATCAAGCGGCGGAACAGCCGCTATGATTGTTCTTATGGTGTAGGGAATCGCCGGCTGAAAAAGCTAATATCTGAATGATGCCTGTAGCTGCTCCCATCATTCAGATATCCCCGCACAAAGTCAAGGACGTCATATGACGGCCGGAGGGCGGGAAGTGGTTATTGCAGAGTATTGCCGGGCATTGCGGAGTATTGCCGGGCATTGCGGAGTATTGCCGGGCATTGCGGAGTATTGCCGGGCATTGCGGAGTATTGCGGTGTATGGCAGGGTATTGCACGGGTATTGCACAGGGTATTGTGGAGGGTATTGCACAGGGTATTGTGGAGGGTATTGCACAGGGTATTGTGGAGGGTATTGCAGAGTATTGTGCAGGGTATTGCAGAGTATTGTGCAGGGTATTGCAGAGTATTGTGCAGGGTATTGCAGAGTATTGTGCAGGGTATTGCAGGGTATTGCAGAGTATTGCACCAGGGTATTGCAGAGTATTGCACCAGGGTATTGCAGAGTATTTCGCAGGGTATTGCAGAGTATTGTGCAGGGTATTGCAGAGTATTTCGCAGGGTATTGCAGAGTATTGCACCAGGGTATTGCAGAGTATTGCACCAGGGTATTGCAGAGTATTGCACCAGGGTATTGCAGAGTATTGCACCAGGGTATTGCAGAGTATTGCACCAGGGTATTTTGCAGAGTATTGGCAGGGTGTATTGCAGAGTATTGGCAGGGTGTATTGCAGAGTATTGGCAGGGTATAGCACAGGGATGGCTGAGCAGGGATGGATGGATGGCTGGATCTGTAACTTGCAATTGTCACAGATCCAGCCCACAGTGCTGCTGCTGCCATCCGCTCCCTCCCCCTCCCCTCTCACACTGTACCGATCGGTACAGAGAGGGGAGGGAGGAACCGGCGTCATCAAATGACGCCGGTCTGTTTACAAGTGATTGCTCCGTCATTTGACGGCGCGATCACGTGGTAAACGGCCGCTATCAGCGGCGATTTACCGCGATTCGTGATCCGCCGGGTCCTCTGGTCACGGAGTTTCCCGTGTGCGCGCCCCAGGGGGCGCGCGGGAGCGCGATTCTGGGAGGACGTTATATAACGTCCTCCCAGAGTTAAGCAACCACCTTGTCGACGTTATTTGTCGGCAGGTGGTTGTTAAGTGGTTAAAACTATTTTCCTGCATTTTCGTGTCAACAGAGCTGGAATGAGTGAGGCGATATAATTGGTCAAGTTGAGGATCTGTAAATTCGAGCTGCAGGTCCCTTTCCCACTCCCGAATATAGGGGGGCTTCCCGGGAGGTCCCTGTTTCTGTAGTAGCCCGTAGAGGACAGATATAGAGTGCGGGATTGAACTGGAGGACATGCACAGCCTCTCAAAGGGGGTGGAAGACATAGGAGATCATATGGGGTGTTGTAAACCACACGCAAAGTGCTGAAGCTGCCCATGTCTCCAGCCATCCATCGGAAAGCCGCCATACTAGGCTCTAAGTTCCTCCAAGGGGAGCAGTCCCTGATCGTGAAAGAACCTGCCACATCTCACCTCCCCATCTGATGTCCAAGTACGGAAAAAGGATGGGTGTTCCCCCGGGATAAACCAGGGGAAGCCTCCTAGGGGCGCTAGCGGGGAGAAGGGGGGGGGCGAGCTGTCCTGATTTGTTTAAAACATCCCATAGCTTCGACACATGGGTAGTTGTTGGGGAGACAGAGTGACAGACCCCTATGGGCCTGGGGAATCCAAGGGGCATGAGCTAAATTGCGCCCCGCCACAAATTTTTCTAGCGCTACCCAAACCCTAGTGGAAACACCATGGTGCCAATCCAAAATCCGTTGAAGGGCGATAGCCTCATAGTACTTGCGAATGTCTGGGACGCCTAGGCCACCCAGCCGCTTAGGTCTCTGTAAGGTACGAAGAGCCAGACGAGGACTCCGTCCCTGCCAGACATATTTAAGAAACGCACTGTTGAGGCTCAAAAAGAAAGACCTAGGTAATGAGATCGGCACCATTTGGAGGAAGAACAGAATGCGAGGCAACACGTTCATCTTTAGCACACTGACTCGGCCCATCCACGAGAAGGCCTCTCTATCCCATCGGTGTCTGATTTAATAGTAGAGAGTACCTGAGCATAATTACTGCTATATAGTTGAGAATAGAGAGGGGTAAGATAGACTCCCAAATATTTCATATGAGTGCCACACCAGGAAAAGGAGAAAGAAGTTTGCAACCATGTACGTAAGCTAGGGGGGATATTTAAGGACAGAATTTCTGACTTAGTGAAATTAATTTTGAAGTTAGAGATGGAGCTAAAAGTCTGCAATTCGGTCATAATGTTGGGGAGGGAGATTAACGGGTCTGCAACATAAAATAGGACATCATCTGCATAGGCAGAGAGTTTATGCTCTTATGATCCGACGCTAAGACCCTTAATGTTGGGGTTAGAGCGAATCCTATTGAGCAGGGGTTCCAGGGTGAGGGCGAAAATGAGAGGAGACAGCGGGCACCCCTGTCTGGTCCCATTCCCAATGGGGAATGCATCAGAAAGCACCCCATTCTCCTTAACTCGGGCCGAGGGACAGCTGTACAAAGAGGAGACCCAGGAAAGCATGTTGGGGCCCAGCCCCAATCTGGACAACACCGCACGAAGGTACGTCCAATCCACCCTGTCGAACGCCTTTTCAGCGTCAGTGGAAAGAAGGAGACAGGGTGTATGGACAGACCGGGTCTGCACCCAATGGATCAACTGAATAGCCCTATTAGAGTTGTCCCTTGCCTCCCTTCCAGAATAAAACTCGTCTGGTCTGGATGTATGAGAGAAGGAAGAATGGGTTGAAGGCGATTTTCTAAAATTTTTGCTAGGATCTTAATGTCCGTATTCAAAAGTGAAATTGGCCTATAACTACTAGGGACCGTGTGGTCCTTCCCCTCCTTGGGCAGCACTGATATATGAGCTAGCAGACCCTCCTTAGGCATAGCTGTGCCCGAGGCCAGGGCATTGAAGTAAGTGCACATATGCCCAGAGAGCAGGGGGAGGAAAGCACGGTAGTAGGCATTTGTGTAACCATCAGGGCCTGGGCTTTTTCCTTTTGGGAGATTATTTACCACAGTGTCTAGCCCCTCTTTAGTAATCGGGATTTCAAGGGACTTGCTGGTCTCGATCGGAAGTTGGGGAGCAAGGGCCTCGGTCAGGTAATTCAAAAAAATAGGGTCTTGTTTCTGATCTACCGTCAGGCCAGGGAGTGTGGCAGGGAGATGGTACAGCTGAGCGTAATAATCTCTAAAGGCAGCCGCTATTTTAGAGGAGTGGACTACAGGGGGACCCGTCCCAGCTTGAAGCTTATGCACATGACCCGAGGCCTGTTGCCTCTTTAGAGCCCTAGCAAGCAGTTGCCCACACTTGTTACCATACTCATAGAATTTGTGCGATATGTGACGCAGGCGATCACTTATGCGGGTATCTAACAGGGTAGCAAGTTCCAGGCGAAGGGCCTGAAGCTCTGCCGCCAGTTTCGGAGTCAGACGACGCTTGTGTTTAAGTTCCGCCAATTGTATCTTCCGTAAGAGGGATTGGAGATCCCCCTCCCGTGCCTTTTTCAGCCTCGCTCCCTGGGAAATGAGCTCCCCTCTGATTACTGCCTTGTGGCCTTCCCAAATGGATGCCGCCCCAACCTTGGTCGATTAATTTTCGGCAAAGTACAAGGTAATTGAATCTGAGACGCATTTAGACGCCACAGCATCATCCAGAATATTCTCATTCAGGCGCCAGGTCCAGGACCGGGCGTCGGAAGAAGGCGGATGGATAGCA
Organism: Rana muscosa; assembly: GCA_029206835.1. Lineage (NCBI taxonomy): Eukaryota > Metazoa > Chordata > Amphibia > Anura > Ranidae > Rana > Rana muscosa. The sequence continues at coordinate 211,260,650 of CM055123.1, read as the reverse complement.
AGAGATACCGGGGCGTGGTCCGACATGGTGATGGAACCGATTGACGCACTGGATAAAGTCTCCAGGGAAAATTGGTCCATCAGCAGCATATCTATACGGGTGTAAACGGCATGGGTTGCCGAGTAGTAGCTAAAATCCTTGTCTGTAGGGTGGAATAGTCTCCAACAGTCAACAAGGTGGTAAGCTTGCAAAGCCTTCCTGAAATGTTTAATGAAAGCAAAGGAGTGGGTAGAACGCCCCGCAGATGTATCCATCTTGGGGTCCGGGCTAATATTGAAATCCCCCCCCAAGATCAGTTGGCCCTCTTTAAAATGGGAGAGGGAGTCTAGGAGGGAGTCCAGAAAGGTAAGTTGGCCAGTGTTTGGTGCGTACACGGTTGCAAAGGTGAGTTTGCGGCCCAGAATGGTCCCTTTAATGAAGACGTGCCTGCCATTCGGATCAGTCAATTGATCAGTCAGGATAAAGGGGCAGTGTTTATAGGGCAGCACAGTGGTGTAGTGGTTAGCACTTTCACCTAGCAGCAAAAGGGTCGCTGGTTCGAATCCCGACCATCCCGACCATCTGCCTGGAGTTTGCATGTTCTCCCTGTGTCTGCGTGGGTTTCCTCCGGGTACTCCGGTTTCCTCCCACACTCCAAAGACATACTGGTAGGTTAATTGGATCTTGTCCAAATTGGCCCAGTATATATGTATATATGTGTGTACGACTGTTTGTCCCTAGCATGTCGAGATCCTACGGGGTAAAATGACCGCACCAGCCAAGCAGACACTGGCTGCAAAAAGCGCCTAGAGGCGATTCAGTTCGCATGTGAGCGCTATACAAGTCACTCATTCATTCATTCATTCACAGCTATGGCGACTCCGTTTGACTTAGATCGAGAGGAGTTGCTGAGAAACCATTGAGAGTATAGATGTGTGGGAAGGCGGGGGACCGAGTCAGTGCGAAAGTGTGTCTCCTGCAAAAAAAGAACATGTGCCCCCAGGTGTTTAGTTTCGAGCCACAACTTACTGCGTTTGTTAGGCGATCCTAGCCCTCGGACGTTATACGATACCACTTTCAGGGAAGCCATGAGGTAGGGTTATCTTGGAGAAATCTCCAGTCAGGAGGGAGAAGAGGCCTGCGGGTGATCGATAAAACATAAAAACAGGGGGAGTAAAAACCCATCAAAACATGCAACCAGAACAAAAGGGGAGTTGCCTCAAAGGTCTCCCAAAGCATCCAAACTAGGCTAGTCGGAAACCTCTGCCCGGCCATCTGGCCAACAGGAGGGGGGAGGTCAGCGAGTAGCATGTGGTCCCAAACTCGGGACATAGATCCAGGGAGTTGACCTATATGTGGGAAGGGGTACAGCATAAAGTGTGAGCCCACCAAAATGACCCACCCCGTAAGGACTAAGATGTGCCAGCCCGAATGCAAAAATATACCACAGCAGCAGCAGTGTGAAACATTTTCAAAACAATATAACTCAGAGCCCCTAAAGAGAGCGTACTGGGTCCTGCAAGCAGAACTAGTTCAACTTTAAATGATCAAATCTCATGGGTCCTTCAAGTATCCCTTTGGGAAAGGGAATGTGGAGGGGAATGCGGAGCATCCTGGTGGGAATCCACTCGGGACTGGCGCCTGTTCCAACCTCTGTGACGGGTGGAACGCCAAGGTTGTGGCTGCATAGGAAGCGGGATCTCCGGCGCAGTTTTCCAATCTGGGACACTGATGGCTGGTAGGCCTAGTTGTTGCAGGAACCGTGGCAGGTCCTCAATGGTGCGCAAAACAACCTGCCGACCCTCTTTAGTGACGGACAACTGAAAAGGGAAGCCCCATCTGTAAGACAACTGTGCATCTTGTAGGGCCTCAAGTAGCGGCTTAAGGGCTCGGCGTTACATCAGGGTGCGTCTGGAGAGATCCGGAAAAAAGGACAGCTGAGCGCCATCAAAGTCCACTTGGCTGATGCCCCTGACATGAGCCATTATACTTTCCTTCAGGGAATATTTGTGCAACTTGCAGATAATGTCCCGTGGTTTATCTGGGTCATCTGAAGGTGGACGAAGGGCCCTATGAGCCCGGTCTATCTCAATGTGGTCAGGTGCGTCTTGGCCGAGGACCTGTTTAAAGAGACCTTGCAGGGAGGGTACTATGTCTCTGGGGCCAGTAGCTTCAGGCATTCCCCTGATGCGTATGTTGACCCTGCGGCTCCTGTTCTCAAAGTCATCCATTTGGTCAATTAAGGAGTCAATCCTGCTGTCCTGTTGTTTACAGCGTTCATGAAGAACCTGCAGTGCTGGTGAAACTACCTCCCACTGTGTCTCCAGCTCCTCTACCCTGCCTCCAATGTGTGCCGTGTCTGCCTGCAGTGCCTTAATATCCTGCCGTAGGGCCTTCTCTACCTTATCAGCAAACAGCACCAAGTCAGCTTTAGTGGGGAGGGCGAGGATGTGGGCTCTGAGATCTGCGTCGCCCATCACTTTACCCAGAGTTGTAGCAGGGAGTCCTGAGCTGGTGGAGCTAGCAGGGGAGGTGGGGGGAGGAAGCGAGGGAGAAGGCAGATGCGGTGAGGGGATAGGAGAGGCCGCGAGTGCGGCCTTGTACTTGCCAGCCGGCGCCATCTTGGGAGTCTCCAGAGCGGCGCGGCCCCGATCCGTGAAATAGAGATCCAGCAAGCCGGATCGGTGCCGGGATGCCCGCTGAGGCTGCGGGGATGTCTTCCGCTGCTTTGGAGGCATAATCCGGACCGAAGGTTCCCCTAAAAAGGCTGCTGTGGGTGCTGTGTTACCGGTGGGTAGACGGAGCTCCTCAGCCACACGTCCTCACTCTTTCATGCCGCGGCCACGCCCCCAACTATTGTATTTTAATATCATGCTCTCTTTTGTCCAATCAGTTAAAGCGGGATTCCACCCGCAATTTTTTTTTAAAAGTCAGCAGCTACAAACACTGTAGCTGCTGACTTTTAATAAGGACACTTACCTGTCCTAAGTGCCCGCGATGATGCCCCCCCCCGATGCCGATCCGGATCATTGCAGGTCCCGCGCCGCCATCCTCAGTAAGTGAAACAGGCAGTGAAGCTTGCGGCTTCACTGCCCATTTCCTACTGCGCATGCGCGAGGCTCGCGCCGCTTTGTGAATAGGCGGCTGCTCTCTGGGATACACACAGTTCCCAGAAGGCAGCGCGCCCGATTTACCAGAAGGAGGATGCGGAAGAAGACCCACCGCGGACAAGAAAGAGGCAGATTAGGGACTTCCGCATAGCAACCGCTATTTCGGGTGAGTAAAACATTTTTTTTTTTTTTTTTGCAGCATTTTTGTGTAATTTTTTTTTTTCAGGGTGGAACTCCACTTTAAATAATGCTGGCCATCAGATTGAGGACATTTTGCGGCAGAAAAAATGTACTGTTGGCATAGGTGTGCGCAGCCTATTGCATTAGGGTGTGCACCCCAAAGATTAAACTCATAGTACCGATCACTCACGATGAAAGGGAAGGGGACGGTAAGTTACATATTTACCAGCCCCTTCCCCCACTCATTCTAAAACAGCAACAGCTAGAGGGAGAGGAGAGTAGGAAAGCCAGAAGTGCTGCGGGGGAAAGGAGGGGGAACCAGGGCAGTAGGGGGAATCTGTGCTGCACAGGGTGATTAGGGTGTGCCTGGGCACACCTGGCACACCCTGTGCGCACGCCTATGACTGTTGGGGAGTACTGGACTGAAGTTAAAGCAGAAAAATACATTTTTGTTATCTTGTCTTTAACTGCTTGCCGACCAGCCGCCTTCATACATATACTGCGGCAGGTCAGCTCGTTCCCACGAATCGCCGTAGCCGTACGTCGGTCCCTTTGACAGCTGTAGCAGGCGCCCACGTGCCCCCGAAGGTGTGCGCACGCTGCACGGCGGAGGAGCTGATGCGTGTTGTCAGCGGCCACGATGTCCGCCAGCAACCCGCGATCATTCCACAGAGAGCCAGAACGGGGATCTGTCAATGTAAACAAACAGATCCCCGTTCTGACGGGGAAGTACAGAGTGATCGTCTGTTCCTAGTGATTAGGAACAGCGATCCCTCTGTACTCCCAGTCAGTCCCCTCCCCCCACAGTTAGAAACACCTCCCATGGAATACATTTAACCCCTTGATCGCCCCCTAGTGTTAATGCCTTCCCTGCCAGTGTCATTTATACAGTAATTAGTGCATTTTTATAGCACTGAGCGCTGTATAAATGTCACTGGCCCCAAAAAAGTGTCAAAAGTGTCCGGTCTGTCAGCCGCAATGTCACAGTCCAGCTAAAAATCGCTGATCATCACCATTACTAGTGTAGCGGCCTCCTCACTCCCCTCTTTGCATCAGCTCGTCTTTCACTTGTCTAGGGGTACCTTAGAGGGGAGAGAGCGGGGTCACCACGCCAAGCCTTCACCACAGATGTCTGTGTGGTGTAAGCAAAGTTCTTTCTCTACCTTCGGGTCAGTGTTGTGCACCTGGAGTTACCTTGAACAATGTCCACCAGAAAAGAGCCCCACACCATTAAAGTCCAACACTCCTTTATTCTTCTCGAGTGAACAGCATAATCAGTTAGACTCCCTTAAAGAACAGAACAAACAAGGGGGGTGTGGATGCGAGTAGGCCCAGACACAATGAACTCTCCACTTTCCTCCTTGAAAGTGGGCTGAGGTCTCCTAGCGAGGGGGATTTTCCTTCCAGGCGGTCTCCGATGGGAGGCTCACCTGTCACTGGCAATCTGCTGCACCCGGTCTTCAAGTGAGTAGTCCCCCCCCGGTCCATTACGCCTTCTGGATTCGGGTACCCAATCCCTGGGTTCCCTAGGACCTCCTTCCCTCGCGGAACTCAGTGTTGGGCACTGAGCTCCAGACCTCCATCCGAGTACCTTACCCCAGGCTAAGGGTGCCTGGGATGGAACACGACCTCCGGATGTCCTCTAGGCCTAGACCGCCTAGAGGACCGACACGAACCACCGCCCTCAGGCTGAAGGTGCCTGGGACTCGACCCCCTGACAAAGATGGCCGGCCCCTTTATACCCTCTCCCAGCAAGCATGGCGGGTTCCCCGCCCCACCATACCGCTGCCGAGGGAGGACAAAAAGGAGGCACAGCACACAGCAATGGTTCAACCCCAGTCCAAGGCGACAGCGCCACCCGCTGGACCGCAAGGAACTGCACATCACTGGTGTCTCTGCCAGTTTGAATTACACCCGGGAAAGTACATACCTGCTACACTAGTAAAAAAAATAATAATAATAAAAATGCCATAAACCTATCCTCTATTTTATAGACGCTATAACTTTTGTGCAACCCAATCAATATACGTTTATTGCGGGGTTTTTTACCAAAAATATGTAGAAGAATGCATATCAGCCTAAACTGATGAAGAATTTTTTTTTTCCTTGGGGGTATTTATTATAGCAAAAAGTTAAAAATATATATATATTTTTTCAAAATTGTCGGCCTTTTTTTGTTTATAGCGCAAAAAATAAAAATGGCAGAGGTTATCAAATACCACCAACAGAAAGCTCTATTTGTGGGGAAAAAAAAGAGGTACATTTTGATTAGGTACAGTGTAGCACCACTGCACAATTGTCAGTTAAAGCGACGCAGTGCTGTATCTCAAAAAAAAGGCCTGGTAATTAAGGGGGAAAATCTTCAGGGGCTGAAGTGGTTAATGCCTTATTTATTTTTTATCTTGTAGTTTTGGTCTGGAATTCTACTTAAAGTGGTTGTAAACGTCTGACATGAAATATAAAGAAAAGCATATCCCTCTATAGTGTGTACTTGTTTCTATCAAAAGCATTAGGCGTCATTTTTGTCTGCTGCTTTCTATCAGCATGAGTCACTTCTGACTAGTGTTCCTGACACCAAGAGAAAAAAAAAAGATGACATATGATTGACAGCCTCAGCTCTGTTGCAGTGTGCTGTGTAAAGGGGGTGTGTCCCTTCCCTCCAAATCAGCTCTCAGAGCTCTCCTCACTGAGCTCTGCAGAATGTAACTACAGCTCTCCACCCCCTTTTTTTTAACTCTAATGCCGCGTACACACGGCCGTTTTTCTCGTCTAAAAAAACGACATTTTTCCCATTCGACGAGAAAAACGATAGTCTGTGGGCTTTCTGTAGTTTTTTTCGACGAGAAAAACGGCATTAAAAACGACGAGAAAAATTAGAACATGTTCTAATTTTTCTCGTCGTTTTTTTCGACATGTTTTCCGCGGCAGTGTTTCCCATAGGGAAACCCTGCCGCGGAGCCCACAGACGGTCGTTTTTCTCGTCAAGAGAAAAAATTACGTGAAAAACGACTGTGTGTGGGGAACAAGCTGTTCCCCCGTTTTAAATGACATTATTCACGGCGTTTTTTTAACCGCCGTGAATAATGATCGTGTGTACGTGGCATCAGACAAACTTACAATTCAGCACTTTGAACAGATGTAGAGACGAGAAGACAGCAGATAAACAGATACAACTTATGAAGCAGACTTTTTTAATCTCTGTGTATCACCTGAGGATAGTCTCTTCATTGGGTAAGGATTTACAACCCCTTTAAGGGGCTCATTTACACCAGATGCAGTCAAACATGTCTTTAAACGTGGAACGAATGCCTATACAGGAAAAATAAATGTATTTCAAAGAGCCTAGTTTACACCATTGCAGTGCTTTCATGGTCATTTGAAAAAAGTACAGAATGCTGCATTTTTTTAGCATGTAAAGTACTGGAATGCACGTAAACATACTGCAAACGCATGTAAGTGCAATCATAAATAATAACTACGCATGCATTAAAAAAGGAAATGCAAACATGACAAAAATGCACTGCAAATGCACCACAATCACATTGCTAATGCATGTGAACATGCATGCAAAACTGCACACTGAACACGTTGATTTTGTGTAAACAAGCCCTGAATCTGAACTCCCAGAGAAATTATTTGGGGCTATTTAATGTGTAAAAATTAATTACAGGATAACCTTGGTTTGAGAGTAACTTTGTTTAAGAGTGTTTTGCAAGACAAGCAAAATTTTAAAATAAATTTTGACTTGATATACAAGCGATGTCTTGATATACAAATAGTGTCAGATCATAACTGAGTATAGAAGAGAAGAGAGGTGCCTCTAAGTGTAGCAATATGGTTACATTTAATGAAGGTACAACATTTAGCAACTCACATGATTGATGATTAAACAAGGCACATCTAAGTATGCAGGCATCCGGGGTAAAGCTGTCCACATAGACCATCCTACTCACCGCCATCATCGTCATTTCTTCCACGCTGCGCTCCACGAGCAGTTCAAGCCTCCCTTTCAGATCGCTCTACTGCAGGGGAGTCTTCCTGGTCACGATTGCAGACTGACAGCGTTGAGAGCCAGCAGCTACTCTGTAGCTCCTGCTGGATTTTGCTTCTAATCCCCTTGTGAAGGCTTCTATTTGTGGATGGACGTTTTATGGTTACACAACCTATTGCTATAATATTTTTATATGGACCTTTAAACTGAAGGACTTATGAATAAATGGTTGTAGAACGAATCATTTGAGTTTCCATTATTTCTTATGGGAAACTTTGCTTTGATATAAGAGCGCTTTGGATTACAAGCATGTTTCTGGAACAAATTATGCTTGCAATCCAAGGTTTTACTGTACTTTTATTCATTCCCTACAGTACTGTAAGCACTGAATGTCTGATGCTGAGACTTGTAGTTCCAGTGGTAGACTTTATGAAAGCAGGAGGTGTACAGTGAGTGACCTGCTATGATCAGTGTACTACCGCTGGAACTACAAGTGTCAGTGTCGGACGTTCAGCGCTTACAGTATGGTGGGGCTGAATGAAAGTAAAGGTTTTACCAAATGGAGTGGCAGCCAAAAAAAGGACTGGAGGAATCAATAAGGGTCATTTATTTTTACACAGAAAATTGACCAAAATTGTTTTATTCCTGGAATTAAAGAAAAAAATATGTACAATACCACTATATATTCACTTTAAATGAAACAATGGAGGGTATCTGTCCTGTACAGGTGGGAATTCAGGGAACTGAGTAAAGAAGGGGTGAGCGGTAGTAAATTAGAAAATATCAGGCATGTATATATATAGCGCACCCACCCCAGACTTTACCTGCTTTTCTTAATTTGGCTCCTCCGCAGGAAAGACTGAGGCACACCGCACTACAAGCCTGTACCCTCCTGGATGGGGAGGTTGAGCGGTGTTCGTTTTCTCGAGCCTGCCTGCGGCGGGTGTTAGAATCCTCCCGAGATGACCTCGCTTCTGCCTTGGCCAGAAACAAGTCCTTAATTCTCCCCAGTAAAGTAACTGTCCACACCAACTGAAAGTCCAGCTTCTGTATTTATTTCACATGGATAATAAATAGTCCCTTTAAGAGCAGACAGGTTGAGATGAGACACAGGTCAGATAAGGTGGGAGGGAGGTCCAGGTACAAACTTAATCTTGGTTCTCTTACTGTTCTGATATGCACAAACAGGTTTGGCGTACGATCTTTGTCACAGACCTAGTGAAAATGAAAGTCACTGCCACTGACTTGTTGAGGATGGTCACTGCCACTGACCGGGTGAATAGGGCCTTGCCCTATTTGGTCACTGCCACTGACCTGGTGTGCGTAGAGTCACAGCCACTATGACCTACAGAACATGCACTGCCTTCTTGAAGAACTTGGCCCATGTCAAAGAGAAAAACATCCCTCCGGAGAGTTACCAGAGGCCCTCACTGTCACCACGACTCTGCGCTGGGTCTTCAGAAAGGGTCACCTCCCTGGCCTCCTCGATCCAAGATACGGGTCCCCTCGCAAGGCGGTACCCTGGGAGCTCTTGATCCTTAGCGGACCCCAGCCGAAGGTTGCTGGGCCCCGGGCCTCCTATTTAGTACCTCACCCCAGACTGAAGGTGTCTGGGATGGAACAGCAACTCCGCCTCTGGGCCTAGGGCACCCGGAGGCGACACACACACACCACCCATGCTGAAGGTGCCTGGGCGCAGAACGACCAACCGACCAGGCCTCTGGGCCTAGGGCACCCGGAGGCGACACACCCAGGCCTAAGGTGCCTGGGCGCGGAACCACGACGACCGACCGACGACCCCTCTGGAGGATGGCCGCCCCTTTTTATATCCTCTCCCGACAGGCACAGCAGGTTCCCCGCCCCCCCGCACTGCTGCCAAGAGGGGACAAGAAAAGGCACAACCCTGTACTGTGGTTCAACCCGGGCCAATGGCAACAGCGCCACCTATAGGCCCCAGGGAACTGTACATCAATACTATCTCCCAGGGACAGAAATGGTCCATGAACCCTAACAATTTGTGTATCTGAGCCTTATTACCACTCATATACTTCCCTTAAATATAGCACCCCGCTACATATGTATTTAATAAAATAGCTATAGTAACAAAATATTTGTAAAATATACCCTTTTGGATCTGAAATTAAAAATATGTTTGTTTTTTTCTTTGAGAAACAGACTAAAGCAAAAGGGTAAACCCAGCATTATGGATACACTATTCTAAAGTGTCTATACAACATATGAGGGTGACAGACTTTTCCACAGGTTCATTTTGAACACAATTTGAACATTACAACACTGATAATGCTCACTCTGAGCTTTCCTGTAGGATCACCTAAGTGCTTGCCTCTCTCCCCTTGATATCAACTTCAGAGAAGATACTTCCATTGCAATCCTCTCCTCTGACATCATTGGGAGCCTGGCTGCTTCTTTTGGGTTGTCTCAGTAAGCCCCTGATGACATGCAACAGGCCTGCCCACCCGCTGTTGTGCGTCTCTTTTCCTGTAGCCTTCTGGAATATGATGGAGGTTGTGGGAGCCACAACACATCATTCTTGCCTAGACGAGAATGGAGATGGGGATGGGCTGTAGTAAAAAAAAAGTCCACTCAGAGTGGATGTAGGAGTCCAGAGACTATTAAGCAATGGAAAGAGTTGGAAGTGGTTGGTGTGTCCTCTAATAGATACGGCACCTCATCCCTGAAATTGTATGAAAACAGAAAGGGGACTTTGGGATTATAGCGGTGCCAAGCAAAAATTCAGATAGATAATAAATAAAAAATATATATTTATTATTACAACAATAATTATCATATGCACAAAAAGAAGGGACAATACAAAGCATACACTGATTACAAATAACCAATAGGATAACCCAACATCTTTCACCAAGTCATTGGCTTCTTCAGGGGTAATAGGTTAGAACAGTGTAGCATATAAATGTCTATAAAAAAAGATACATAATTAATAAATCATATTTTATATAGAAAAATGCTCATATCACAGATAGGGAGACAGGAAGGTAACCGGTTATTTCCTGTCCCCCTATCTGTGATATGAGCATTTTTCTATATATAATATGATTTATTAATTATGTATCTTTTTTTATAGACATTTCTATGCTACAATGTTTTAACCTATTACCCCTGAAGAAGCCAATGACTTGGTGAAAGATGTTGGGTTATCCTATTGGTTATTTGTAATCAGTGTATGCTTTGTATTGTCCCTTCTTTTTGTGCATATGATAATTATTGTTGTAGTAATAAAATATATATTTTTTATTTATTATCTATCTGAATTTTTGCTTGGCACCGCTATAATCCCAAAGTCCCCTTTCTGTTTTCATACAATTTCAGGGATGAGGTGCCGTATCTATTAGAGGACACACCAACCACTTCCAACTCTTTCCATTGCTTAATAGTCTCTGGACTCCTACATCCACTCTGAGTGGACTTTTTTTTTACTACAGCCCATCCCCATCTCCATTCTCGTCTAGGCATGAATGATGTGTTGTGGCTTCCACAACCTCCATCATATTCCAGAAGGCTACAGGAAAAGAGACGCACAACAGCGGGTGGGCAGGCCTGTTGCATGTCATCAGGGGCTTACTGAGACAACCCAAAAGAAGCAGCCAGGCTCCCAATGATGTCAGAGGAGAAGATGGCAATACAGGACATATATGGCACCTGAACAGTGTATCGCAGCATATTTTTTATTTATTATCTATCTGAATTTTTGCTTGGCACCGCTATAATCCCAAAGTCCCCTTTCTGTTTTCATACTATTAAACAATGATTAAAATTTACTGGTAGGATATGGGTGACCCATGGGTCCCAGATCTTCAGCCCAATTTTTTTTTACCTTAGCTATGAAAAGAGTTGGGAATTATAAAAAAAAAAAAAAAAACCTTTGTCCTTTTACTTTCTGTTCTAAAGACCCAACAGCTAATCCCTCACAAATTAGGAGAAATCGATAGCTGTCACCTGAACAGGTGTCTTCATTGGAAGAGTTGGGGACGGGGCTGTAGTATAAAAAAAAAGAAAAGCTTTTTCATATTGCAGAGGAAGTTGCAAGGACTGCTTTAAAGAGACCCAATCATGTACTAAAATATATTCATCTAAGGACAAACCTGTAAAGAAGAGGATGAATACTTACCTCTCCTGCTGCCTACATTGCCGAATGATCTTCTTGGACCCTTACAGTTCTCACTAGTTCTCTCCTTTTCATGCCAATGCAGGAAAAAGAGGGGGACCGTAGAGATCGACACTCCCAGCGGACTGCGTTGGACTATTGAGCAGAGAGATAAGTATGCCCTTTGTTGAAAGCATTTTAGTACTTGACAAGGTCTCTTTAAACCAAGCTGGAGACACTTGGAATCTCATTGTACGTGTTAATAATTTTGGAGTCAACAATGAATCCATTATAATAGAGATCTTGTTTTGGTGTTAAAGATTTAGCGTGAATGAACATGAAGTTTAAATTGAAATTGACTCTAGTTGTATATGAATCCTATTGCCAAATGACCTTTTCATATGAATGAGTCGGTTTTTAAGTGATTTGCTATTGGCATTTTAATAGGGAAAGATTTCTTTAACAGGCTATAAATTTGGGTGCAATGATGATAAATCTTATCAGTCAGAATATGTCATGACTGGTATAATTATCCCTCCGTATTTTACTCCGGTATATGATAGATGTGCACCTCTCTTGTAATTAACATATGAAGTGCGTACGCTATACCAGCTACTGGAAAGGGCATTTGCGAATTTTGTTTTCGACTTTCAGCCCTCAGCCAGGAGGAACTCCTGTCTATAAATTCCTGGCTGATTTTTAATCTTGAGAGGTCGCAGCTCCAGAGCACATTATAGAAAAGGTTCGGTGGCTCTATTTCATTTCTATGATCTGTTCATCAAAGCAATGTTTTCCAATCCTCCTGCAGTCTTTTCTTATTTCTTCAACATTTTCTGAAGCTAGAGGGATTTTTAATCCTAAGTGCGTTCAAACGGATGGAAAACTCTGCATTGTCCAACAAAGTACGAGGGAATTCATACAAATTTATGGTTAGAACCTTTTTTGTATGTAAATTTGATAAAAGTCAAAGTAAAACTTTTTAAGCTGGGGCATTGCGCATGCATTCCGGTGTGGTTATCTCAATCCTTTTATCAAAGTTTGTGCTAATAATTGCCTTAACTGGTCAGGCAAGTTTTTCTGCCGATGGCATCTTGGCATTATCCGATGTCGGTACAGAGGCCCTTAGTGCAAAAAAATAGGGCTTGGTTACTGTCAAGGCTTAGTTTAAGTAGTTAAAGTATGTTGAAGTTAGTGGGTTGAGTCTTTTAAGTGTTAAAGTGTATCTAAATTCAAGAAAAAAGTTGTAATATATTGCAGCTTTCCATTCCTTAGATGCGGTGGCTGCAATCGTTTTCTTTTTTTTCAGGCTTCTTTCCTATATTGTTACTTGGTGAAGCTGCCATTAAAATGGACTTTCCCCCTTTTACTAAATTTCACATCAGCATATATCACTGCATGCTAATGTGAAGTTGTCCAACACGGATTAAAAAAAAAAAAAAAAAAAAAAAAAAAGTTTTTGATATAATTCGCTTGTTTTGCGTCCACTTCCTGATTCCCCTGAAGTGCCCGTTCACACCACAAAAATGTCCTGAAGATCCTTTCCAGATGCGTGTCTGCATGCGTGTTTTTGTTGCGTTTCCAGACGCAGATACTTTTTTTCTTCTTTTTTTTCCTTTTTTTCCTTTTCACTGTACTGGGGACCTGTGCATGTTTGATGCATTTTTTTATGCTTTTTACCACATTCCAGTACAGTTCTGTCAGGAAAAAAGCAGCATGTTGTACTTTTGTTTTCTGAAACTGAAAAGCACCGGAATGCACTGTGCTGGTGTGAACTATGCCATTGGAACCCATATTACCTACCGTATATACTCGAGTATAAGCCAACTCAAATATAAGCCGAGACACCTAATTTTACCACAAAAAACTGGGAAAACGTATTGACTCGAGTATAAGCCTAGGGTGTCCATCTGCATGCCTCACTGTGCCTCACTGTGTCCATGTGCATGCCTCACTGTGCCTCACTGTGCCCATGCCTCACTGTGCCCATGCCTCACTGTGCCCATGCCTCACTGTGCCCATGACTAGACTGACATTTAACATGGGAGTCTATGGAAGGGGTGCCCAGATTTGAAAAATCGGTGATCCCTGGCCGTAGGTCCCTTAGACAACAAACTTTGCACACTTGTAGAGGAGAAATGGGGCTACTTGTGTGCCAATTACCGAGTCCAGGGGACCTACAACTGGCCGGTACCGGGTCCCCAAAGTCACCAGAGAAATGACTGTTTAACATGAGAGTCTATAGAAGGGGTGCCCGGGTTTGAAAAATCGGTGCTCCCCGGCTGTAGATCCCCTGGTCAACAAACTCTGCACACTTGTGGGGCTACATGTGTGCCAAGTTTGGGGTCCAGGAGACCTACGGCCGGCTGGTACCGGGTCCCCAAAATCCGGGAGATCAGGCGCAAAAAGGTGACTCGAGTATAAGCCGAGGGGGGCATTTTCAGCACAAAATAAATGTGCTGAAAAACTCGGCTTATACTCGAGTATATACGGTACTCTCCATGCATTTTTGATGCAGGAAAAAAAAAACACTGGACTGCATGTGGTGTGAATGGGTCCTCAGGGCCAGTTCACACAAACAGATAACAAATAAGTGTCGTAAGTTGCATGCGTGTGACGAGGCACGTGACTTCATGCGTTCCATCTTGCATATGCGCAGGACGTCATACTTTTTCAAAATGGTGGCACGGGAACAGGGACATCGGCTGCACAGAGGCAGCCTGAAAAGGGATCTACAACAAGGAAAATCATCATGCACATAAGTGAGTGTATTTATATGCAGTGTATTATACTGTATATTATTGCTGTTTTCTTGCGGAGGAAGGTCCTCTTTATCACACTTCCTGTCCTAGGATGATACCGCATACATGACATGACATGACATAACTCCTCCCCCTCTACTCATCTTCATAACATAGGGGAGGTGTTTGTGGGTTCACAGAGAGTACAGTAAAACCTTGGAATCCAAAGCACTTGTATATCGAAGCGAATTTCCCCATAAGAAATAATGGAAACTCAGATGATTCGTTCCACAACCATTTATTCATAGGTCTTTCAGTTTATAGTCCATATAAACACATCATAGCAATGTGAAAGGTTGTGTAACCATAAAATGTCTGTTTACAAATGGAAGCCTCCACAATGGGATTAGAAGCAAAATCCAGCAGGAGCTACAGAGTATAAAAAAGAAGAGAGGCGCCTCTAAGTGTAGCAATATGGTTACATTTAATAAAAGTACAACATTTAGCAACTCACATGGTTGATGATTAAAACTGGCACATCTAAGTATGCAGGTATCTGAGCTAAAGCTATCCACATAGACCATCCTCTGCACCGCCGGCTCTCACCGCTCTCAAATCAATCTGCAATCGTGATTGGGAAGACTACCCTGCAGTATAGCGTTCTAAAAGCGAGCGCAGCGTGGAAGGGATGACGTCAATGGCGGTGCGGAGGATGATGAGTTGGGAGGATGTGAGTTGCTAAATGTTGTACCTCCATTAAGTGTAACCATATTGCTACATTTAGAGGCGCCTCTCTTCTCTTTTATACTCTGTTGTGACTTGACGCTACTTGTATATCAAGACATCGCTTGTATATCAAGTCAAAATTTATGAAAAAAATTTGCTTGTCTTGCAAAACGCTCTCAAACCAAGTTACTCTCAAACCAAGGTTTTACTGTAGTTTTTACATTTTAGAATGGGGTGCCTTAAGACTCTCCATAATTTTTAAAGGGTGTCTTGAGATTGTTCATAATTTTAAAGGATGCCTTGACTGAAAAAGTTTATAAAACACTGCTCTAGAACAATCAAGATTGGTCCATTAAATGTATATATTATACATATCATTCATGTATATCTCACACTTTTAATGCATATCCCCTAAGCTCACCCCTCACATTCAAAAGAAGGTAAAAGTCATAAATGCCAATTCCCCAGAGACACAAGAGAGGGAAATGGAGACAATGAAGGGAGATAGGTTACATCCATTACTTCAACAACCAGACACACTACATGGGACAAGCTGGATCAAATTTGTTCGGCAGAATTTCAGTCCATTTATGGCCAGCTTAAAGAGTATGTAAACCCAATATTTCACATTTCTGATACGTGCCTGCTGTACCATGTACTTGTATTAGAAAGTCTCCTGTTCTCTTTGTATTGCTTCCTTTGTGTGAAATCCCTGGTGTTCCCTCTGCTTTCCTATTAAAAACTGACCACATTAAGCAGGAGAACACAGCGTGGTCAGTTCTTTAGTTGTGTTCAGAACTCAGCCTGCTTTCCTCCAATGATCAGGCTTGTCCTGACATGCCCCCGGTGCACAGCCATTCATTGGGAAGCTCAGTGTAATGTTGTTTCTCCTCCCGCAGCTCTTATGCAGCTGAAAACAGAGGGAATGTGATCACTTATAAAAAAGGGGGAAAAAAAGTGTTTATGTTTTTTTGTTTTTTTTTATATATATCTATATACAAATGTTTTGCCTTTCATTTCTATTTTAAGCTGAATGGGTTGGTTTACAAGGTGAGGGTTTACAGATACTCTAAGTTCCTTAATTTGAAAAGGTATACCGTATTTATCGGCGTATAACACGCACAGGCGTATAACACGCACCCTAACTTTAAGAGGGAATTTTCAGGAAAAAAACTTTCCACAGCCTCCTGCGTATAACACGCAGGCACAGTTTACCCTCTATTTTCAGGGTAAAAAAGTGAGTGTTATACGCCAATAAATACAGTACATTTTTTTGTAATTTTCTGTACAGCAAGACTCAGACAAGTAGGAGGGGCTTCACTAGGTGTAAATCAGTAGTGCATATGAGCTGGCAAAACCGAAGTAAAGAGAAGACTTATCTGTGCTGCTGCTGTGTCTTCACTGCCCAGTCAGGCTGGATGTGACCCATCTGTGTTATTTAGCTACAAGAGAGAAATATCAGGTCACCATCTTGGCTGTAGTTTGTAAATCTGTTTGTAAATCTCAAGAGACAATATTCTCTAGGGTCTCTGCTAAAAAAAATATATAATGTTTCTTGCAAAAAATACAAATTTAAACTTTTAAACAAAAAGTTCCAGAAAAGGCTTGGTCTTCAAACGGTTAAAATGCAAATTGTTTGGCAGGTAAAACAGCTTGGTGTGCACACTCGTACGCACAATTACATTTTAGCTTCTATGTTTTTTTGCTCCTAGTTTATCAAATTCCTCCTGATGTCCTTTACAGATTTCACATATACTGCTATACTATTGTAACAGTAGTAGCAGCTTTGGTGTCACAGGTTGAAGAAGTATTGATTCGGAAGAATGACATAAATGGTGCTGAATCTGATAACTCAGAGTAAGGTGTTTACAATGATAGTAAATGTGTATTTATTGCTGTCAAAACTATGGCCACTTAGTAGTTGTTACATTTCATTATGCGTACCCTAAATATGCCATGACCCACATTACACCTGTGTAACAAATCTACTTCTCTGCTTAAGACAAGCCGATATAACTGACACTCATTGGAGCTGTCAAGTAACAACATCTACATGATGTGTAGGAGGTGTTGGTATAACGTGGTGATTCAATGAGTATCATACTGTAAATCCAACCCTTTACCACCTGTCTATTCAAATGAAGAGTTATTTTAGACCAAGATGTAAGAGATTTTTGCGATCTTATCAATATCTGTTAATATTTTTTTTCAATAATTAAATAACCAAAGCGCCAAAGGAAACCAGATACTAATAAATGAGTAGTGATAATACAACAAATAATTAGCAGCTGCAGTGATAAAATTTGCTGCGCAAATCAATAAATGTACAAAAAAACTGTGCTATATGCTATAAGTGTGTATAAACCATAAACCAATATTGTGTTATGGTGACCTGAAAAGGACGCTGTGATTGCAAAGTCCCAAGTGTAGTGTTCGTAATCAAAATATATGGTAAAGAAACCAAAACGTCAAAATCCCAAATAAAGTGCTCGTGCTCAAAATTTGATGAAGAGTTCCGTGTTTCTTAAGTGCTCAGACAAGGTGCCCCCACATAGATGTAAACTCACCCCTCAGAGTGGACCAACTATCGCTAGTGTGGTCAAATACACGTGTGGGGTGGCCCCTGTGGATCTCTTTAAAGCGGGGTTCTACCCGCGATTTTTTTTTTTAAAAGTCAGCAGCTACAAACACTCCTTCCATGAGACGATCTGCGGGACCTGCGGTCCAACTCACGGGGATGACTGCAGGGTCTCAAGCGCGCCGCCGGCGGCGCGCGCGTGACCACACGGCAGGCAGTTAAAAGGGACATACAGGTACGTGATTGTGCCTGTACGTGCCATTCTGCCAACGTATATATGCCGTGAGCGGCCCTTAAGTGGTTAAAGACAGAGAGAGAGAGATAGTGTCATTTAATTTGAGTTAGATAGAGCAGACAGGCGAGTCAGTTAGCTTCAGTTACAGTGTGTAGAGGATATATATGCATCCTAGGTGTTGTATATATATTTATACACTGTATTCAGTTTAGCTAGATCCGTTCCTGTTATTCTCTATACTGACAGGCAGGCAGGTGATTGTGCTAGCTGCAGTATTTTCACTTAGTGTACTGTGTCCTTTGCACAGTGTGCACCTAAAGCTTACCTCAATACATTTGCTGGTGTTCTGATACAAATACAGGCAGGGAGATGCAGTATTTTGCTTTAGTGTCCTTTGCACAGTGTGCACCTAAATATTACCTCAATACAATTTCTGGTGTTCTGATACAAATACAGGCAGGGAGCTGCAGTATTTTGCTTTAGTGTCCTTTGCACAGTGTGCACCTAAAGCTTACCTCAATACAATTGCTGGTGTTCTGGTACAAATACAGGCAGGGAGCTGCAGTATTTTGCTTTAATGTTCTTTGCACAGTGTGCACCTAAAGCTTACCTCAATACAATTTCTGGTGTTCTGATACAAATACAGGCAGGGAGCTGCAGTATTTTGCTTTAGTGTCCTTTGCACAGTGTGCACCTAAAGCTTACCTCAATACAATTGCTGGTGTTCTCATACAAATACAGGCAGGGAACTGCAGTATTTTGATCTAGTGTCCTTTGCACAGTGTGCACCTAAAGCTTACCTCAATATAATTGCTGGTGTTCTGATACAAATACAGGCAGGGAGCTGCAGTATTTTGCTTTAGTGTCCTTTGCACAGTGTGCACCTAAAGCTTACCTCAATACAATTGCTGGTGTTCTCATACAAATACAGGCAGGGAGCTGCAGTATTTTGTTTTAGTGTCCTTTGCACAGTATGCACCTAAATCTTACCTCAATACAATAGCTGGTGTTCTCATACAAATACCACAGGCAGGGAGCTGCAGTATTTTCAGTTAGTGTACTGTGTCCTCTGCACAGTGTGCACCTAAAGCTACCTGAAGACAATTGCTGGTGTTCTCATACTAATACCACAGGCAGGGAGCTGCAGTATTTTCACTTAGTGGTCCATATTCCCGGGACCACACATTACATTAAAGCCGCAAGCAGTTTTAAATTACTTTTTTTCCTTTAGAAATTTAATTTTGTGCAGAGACAGTTCTAAACACGGGAAACATGTGCCACTTCACAGGCATACCATAGACACCCCCCAGGTACGATATTTAAAGGAATATTTCACTTTTTTTTTCACTTTTAGCATCATTGAAATCACTGCTCCCGAAAAAACAGCAGTTTTTAAAACTTTATTTTTGCATTGATACGTGTCCCCTGGGGCAGGACCCGGTCCCCAAACCCTTTTTAGGACAATAACTTGCATATTAGCCTTTATTATTAGCACTTTTGTCTTTGAACGTTCAAGTCCCATAGACTTTAATGGGGTTCTAAAGTTTGCGCAAACTTTCGGTCCATTCACAGGTTCTGGTGTGAACCGAACCGAGGGGGGGTGTTCGGCTCATCCCTAGTTGGTACACACTTAGAGGCCATCTAGTGGTCAAGAAAGGAATGCTTGGAAAACGGAATCGGCAATCTTGACCACTAGATGGCCTCTAAGTGTGCACCAACTATTGACGTAGTAGATACAGACACTAGGCTTGACCGATTAGATCTCACCACTAGAGGGCTTATGGACCTCTTTCATGGAAATCCATTAACATTAGGTCCCGGATTTAAGATACATGTGGTTTAGTAACACATTATTTATGTGTAGCGCCCACCCCAATTCTAGGGCGCTATATACTTAAATTTAAGGGTGGTCTGAGCTAGCAGTTTAGCTCAGACCTATTGATTGTGTACAAGTTTGCTTCTGCCTGGGTGTGATGCTGCCTGGCAGTACAGTTCCCTGTGGCCTGTGGGTGGCACTGTCGCCTCAGGCCCAGGTTGAACCACGGGTGGCGTTGCAACACCATTGGGTGTCCTCTCTCGACAGTTGTGCGGTGGGTGTGGTCTACCCGCTGTGCATGCTGGGAGAGGGTACTTAAGGGGCAGACGCCATTATTCGGGGAGCAGTTTGCGCTTCCCGGCCCTCCAGGCCAGGGGCGCGTGTGTGTGTACTAGCCCCAGGCAACTTAAGCCTGAGGCTGCATCGCTGCAGGTAGGCCCAGAACCTTTAGCTGAGGCCTACACCCGAAGAGGAGTCCCAGGGTACCCAAGTGAGGGGGTGACCCACTCTGAAGGAGAGGAAGCCAGGGGAGGATTGGTCCCAAGGGGATTAGTGAAAAAGTCACTGTCTCGGGAGAGGCCTGGTTGCCTATCAGAGGGAAAGATTCCAATTCATTAAAAGCCTTGTAACGTGCCCCATTGGCACCTAAGATCTAGTTGTTACTAGCCCGGGAAGTTCAGGACTTGAAGATTCTGTGGCAGAGAATCTCCTGATCGTATCCCAGGGAAATCACAAGTAGCTGTTTCGTGCTCCACACCGGCTGCTAGGACCATTCATAACGGGACTATCCGGGTGAGCATAAACCCACTCAGGCCTGAGTGGCGACGAGAGTGTTCTTCAGGGTGTTGCATGCCTGAACCTTCCCCTACTCTATTCCTTCTACTCTCTCTTCTTCCAAGTTTCACCCCAAGCAAAGAATAAAACCTAACTGCTAAGGTTTTTACTCATGTGTGGACATTGGCTTTATTCAACTGAAAGACTTACTACCTTAGAGAACGGAGGTCGGGGATCCATTCGTGAGGGGTAACTCGCCGCAAGGCCCAAAAAAATCTAACACCGCTCGCCTCTCCATATCTGGAGTTGGACAACGGGCAAGTAGCAGGTGTGCCTTACTGCTAAAAATGGATGTAGCGGAAGGGTCTGTGTGCTACATATGAATTTGTTTTTATATGCCATCTACCTTGATATGCAATGTGTTTGTTTAAATAAAGGTGCAAATAAGTAGATTGTGAGCACTTCCGAGTAAATAGCAGGTAACCAAACCTGATTGGATAAAATCTAACATGTGATCTAGATTAAGGGTATATATGCCCTTAACCAAAATGGCGAAATCACAACTTCCTGATGACGGCCCATTTGATAGGCTGAAATGTGTCGAGGTAGATCCGCGTCATCTCAACATACGTGGCAGCGGTCCATCATTGCTTATGGGCAGATTTCCTGGATAACTTACCTGCTATTCACACCAGGTGCCAGGCTTTTAGGCACCCATACATGTGAGTTGATCTAATATGTTTTTATACTTGGAATACAATTTTAAACGGTATTGCGCAATGAAGCTTTTATCATATCTATCCATATGAGGAGCATTTACCCCAGGAAACGCCAGTCTTAAAGAGGTCCACATGGGCCACCCCACACGTGTATTTGACCACACTAGCGATAGTTGGTCCACTCTGAGGGGTGAGTTTACATCTATGTGGGGGCACCTTGTCTGAGCACTTAAGAAACATGGAACTCTTCATCAAGTTTTGAGCACGAGCACTTTATTTGGAATTTTTAAGTTTTTGTGACTGTTTCTTTACCATATATTTTGATTACGAACACTACACTTGGGACTTTGCAATCACAGCGCCCTTTTCAGGTCACCATAACACAATATTGGTTTATGGTTTATATACACTTATAGCATATAGCGCAGTTTTTTGTACATTTATTGAATATTTTTTTCAAACTTGCTTCTATAAATAGTTTGTAGTTATATACAGTATAGTTAGTAGATGAGGGCAGCCATGTTGGCCTATTAGATATGCAGGCTCTGCGTCTTGCCATCCAGTGCTACACTGTGGGGGAGATTTACTAAAACTGGTGAACACAGAAACTGATGTAAAATTCCCTAAAAGAACGGCGTGGGGTCCCCCCCCAATCCATACCAGGCCCTTTGAGTCTGGTATGGGTCTTGAGGGGAAACCCCATGCAAAACTTTCTTAAAATGGCGTGGGGTCCCCCCCAAGACCCTTTGGTATGGATTTTGAGGGTAAACCTCATCCCATGTTGTAGTTCCAACATCAATCACAATGTCTTCTTTCTCTGTTTCCTCCACTGATGTCTTCTTGCTCCGTTTCCTCCGCCAATGTCTTTTTCCTCAGCTGCCTCCGACCCACTGAAAATAAAAAAGATGCTCCTGCTCGCAAATTTCCCCCATTCCTGGCCTGCCAGTCTGCATGCTCGGATATTGGTCTGGTATGGATTTTGGAGGACCCCATTTTTTGGGGGTTTTTGGTTTGGGTTTTTGGTTTACCCTCAAAATCCACTAAACTATTGTTTTCTGTGTGTCATTGCAGTTACCTGCATTTGTTCTCAAGGAGGAAACTGCACATAGTGTGAATGGGCCCGTAAACTATGTTTTTTTTAAAGTCTGTCCATGCATTTTCGGACTATTAGAAGCCCTGTTACCATCACGTGCACATTCCCCCCATTGTCCCTTTGACAATGTCTATTACGACTAAACATACGTTGGGCGGAGGAAATAAGGGTGACGTCAGCACGCCTGCCGGGGTGCTGGGTGAATTTTTGTATTGAACGCCTGTTTGTTATTCAGACTTGTAAGTACTGTAGATGTCTTTTAATATTTATTTTTTTAATGGAGGTTGTTGCGCAATGAGCTTTTCTTTTTTTTATTTGCTCCATACCATTCTGTATGAGACCGTTTCCATACCAATACTCTATAGGCCATTTTAAGGGGAGAAATACTCCAAACCCACAGTGAGGGGTGAGCTCACTAAGGCGAGATTAGACCCTTAAAGGGTCTTATCTGGTAAGAGGCTCTGTTTTTCATCTTGGAGCGGAGCACTGATTGGTGATCACTTGCAGCACTAAGAAATAAGAATGTGCACATGTTGAGCACTACTTTCAAATAATCACATTGGGACTTTTTTACTTTACTATTTCCTTGTGGATTTTGCATTTTTTTCAGTTTATCTTTGACAGCACGGATTTATGTGAACTTTATCCTCACTAATATTGGATGAATTTACCTTTGGTATATTTATCGCTTGTATTTAGCATTTGTTTCAGCACTTAAAAAAAAATTAACACGAGGTTATGAACATAATTTAAGACAGCGCAACATTTTCTTTTTATAGTTGATATTATGTGCAATATTGTGAGTGCAGCTGTTGTGATTATTGATTATTGATTAACATTATTGTTCATTTATTCTTGCACCGAGCGCAGATATAACTGTTCTTAAACTGTTACCATGGCAGCACAATAGCTCAATGTCATTTTTGTGTGGATCTTGCAGTATCATATCCCACATCTTTCTCAGCCTTCCCTGGTACAACAGTTTTTTTTTTTTTTTTTTACAACATTCTCTTCAATCCCTAAAGCAAGGAGTAAGCAATTTTTTTTAGTCTTTAATATCTGTAGATGTGGAACATATCCAAAGGGATTTTGTACAGCTAGTTAGGGTGATCTGTCAGAATCCTAAAAAGGGATTTTATGGAACAATTTCTTGATTTTAGTTAAATATCAGAGCCATAAGCTACTTTTCCTAAAGCGGTTTTAGATCCTAAATTCCCTAGGAAGTAATGAAGTATTTTGCCAGCGGGATAAAAAAAATGTGTTCATTTTTAGGTTATTCACTGAACACTGGTACAATTTTTTTATTACCGCTTTATTATTTTCTTAAATATGTATGATCAGAATAACAAATGATGTGTTGTGCATGGCCTAGCAGAGGACCTGTATTATAATATGTGTAATGCTTTTCTGTGGTTCAAGTGGTGGGGCAAGAAAATAAAATAGAAAATAAAATCTATCAGCATCTTGTGTTGAGCTGGGAACAGTACATTGCTTTGAAATTATGCTAATATGGAAACCCCCTGTGTTCTCTCCTCCACCACCCCCCACTCTACTCATTTCCATACACTTTTATTCTTTTCACACTTAAATACCCAACGCAGTGAATTACAGTGTTTAAGAAGTACAGCATTTGAAATGTTCAGATGCATTTCTGCTTTTTCGTTTAATATTTTTAGCAACATTTAAATTTCCTTTAAAGGAGGACCCTCGCCCAATTATTAAAGAACACCAGTGGTTTTACTTAAAGTGATTCTCTCTTCTGCTACGGCTCAATTTGGACTTTTATGAACAGACAAAACTCTGACACTTTCAGGTACAATTGGAACGTTCCCACACTCTCTCCTCCCTGTCATCTTACATATCCAGAACTATAATGCCCTACTGGCTGTGTGGATTGAGTAACCTTAGTCACTCAAACTAAGTGCCAGAGCTTTGCTCAATTGGGGTAACTTTGCAGATGAACTCCAATCAAAATGTATTTTTAGCTTTGAACAAAGATGGGAAGAGTTAGAACCGTTGTTGTTTTTTTTTTGTTGCTATCTTTGTGCTCATTGGGGAAATTTTCCCTAACTTCCTTTCCCAGTGACAAGGTGTCACCTGACTTGGAAAGATTGCTACAAAATCTAGATTGTTGGAGCTAGCTTTTTCGTGCACCCTTTACCGTGGTATGCAATGAACATGGCTAATTGCATAGTTACATAGTCATCTGGTTGAAAACAGACACAAGACAAAACAGACACAAGTTCCCGCCCAGTTCAACCAACAGAGAAAAAAACAAGAAAACCAAAACATTCAAATAAAAAACCTCCACATACACTAACCAATACCCATAGTCGATTCAGAGGAAGGCAAAAAATAACAAAACAATAGAGCATGATCCAATTTGCTCCAGCAGGGGAAAAAAAAATCCTTCTTAATCCCCCAAAAGGTAATTGGATATTCCCTGGATCAACGTTAGAAAATAACTCACATGTAATCCCTATAAACAGAGGGCGGTGTCTCAGTGTATGGATATAGAGGTCAGTCCACCCACATCCCTAAATGCAGCAATTACAGAAGTACACTCCGAAGAGTGCAATTTCCTCGAGTGGGACTTTGATTTGGGTGACTGTTAAACCTTACAAAAGTGTTTGACTACCAAAAGGTTCTTTGAAAGTTTTTATTTGAAAAAATATATATGAAAGACTGCTACTCCAAAAATAACACACATCCAAGTGACTGTAAGCAAAAAAATGGGAACAGGCACAAGTACAATACAATATAAAGATAACGTGACAAAGTTGGTCGTAATACAGGACCCAGATCTGTCTAAGGATAAGGCAGGAACCCAACGTTTCAAGGTTGTCTATATGGGTAGAACCTCTTCTTCAGGGGTAGGATACTGCATTACGGTGACACTGGTATCATTAGTGCATATACATGCATATTTGTTGGCCGTAGCAAAAATGGATTCAAATGGATTAAAAACGTATATGGATCCTGATCAGGATAGCGAACAGGACCGTATCCTCGCCTCAAGGTCGGGCCAGTGGGGGGCAACAAAAAACACCAAACCCGGATGATATTTAGCCCAGTCGGTGCTAGTTCACAAAGGGCGTAATGGAGAGTCTGAGCCCCGCTGACAGTAATTATGCAACAAAGTTGCAGTGTTGATGAAAAAGTAGGGCCCCCTACCGTTGGGTGGTGCCTACCTAATTTAGAGAGAAGATCTCTCTGAAGCCGCACTCCAAAATAACCAGACAGGGACCAGTGGTATAGAGTTTCTTGGTTCCTACATATAATGCTGGGAGAAAGATATATATGACACCCAGACAGTATCTTCAAGGTCATCAATATCAGCAACCTACGCGATGTCCGGCGTTCAAGCTGAGTCCAGTGCTGGGTGTGAGTGCGGCTTCCTTGCAGACGAGTATGCCGCACTCACTCTTCTCTCTAAATTAGGTACGCACCACCCAACGGTAGGGGGCCTACTTTTTCATCAACACTGCAACTTTGTTGCATAATTACTGTCAGCGGGGCTCAGACTCTCCATTACGCCCTTTGTGAACTAGCACCGACTGGGCTAAATATCATCCGTGTTTGGTGTTTTTCGTTGCCCCCCACTGGCCCAACCTTGAGGCGAAGATACGGTCCTGTTCGCTATCCCGATCAGGATCCATATACGTTTTTAATCCATTTGAATCCATTTTTGCTACGGCCAACAAATATGCATGTATATGCATTAATGATACCAGTGTCACCGTAATGCAGTATCCTACCCCTGAAGAAGAGGTTCTACCCATATAGACAACCTTGAAACGTTGGGTTTCTGCCTTATCCTTAGACAGATCTGGGTCCTGTATTACGACCAACTTTGTCACGTTATCTTTATATTGTATTGTACTTGTGCCTGTTCCCATTTTTTTGCTTATTTTTCAAATAAAAACTTTCAAAGAACCTTTTGGTAGTCAAACACTTTTGTAAGGTTTAACAGTCACCCAAATCAAAGTCCCACTCGAGGAAATTGCACTCTTCGGAGTGTACTTCTGTAATTGATGTAATCCCTATATGGACAAAAAAGCAGTTTATGTTTAAGACTGCATGTTGATAGCCAATGGCATTTGAGACTAATTGGGTGTAAGTTTAGATTTACAGTATCTAATACAGAGGTTGGCCAGCTTTTTGGTCTAATGATAATATACTATGGATTATTCAAGGATAGTTTGACTCTGTAGGTTATTTAAATTCAATTATTCATATATGGACAAAAAGGACGATACATTTTTTTTGTTTGTTTTTTAGCAAACTCTTTATTCGTTTTCAGCAAGTATAAAACAAACAGAGGCCGGGTAGCCAACTCACTAAGAGCCCATTCACACAGGGGCAACACGACTTCCAGCGCGATTTTATGAGGCAACTCAGCAGTGACCTGGAGCTATTTACAAGGCAACTCCAAGTTGCCTGCAGGACAGGAGACATTCCAGTGGCCAATCAAACAAGAATCAGCTCTGTGGGAGGGAGGGGGGAGGGAGAGCTTTGCCTGATAAATGTATGTTATCTTCCTGGAGAGTCGCTCCTATTAAGACAGTGATAGGCGACTCCCATTGAAATGAATGGGTACAGGTCGCCTAGGAGTCGGATTGAAGTAGTACAGGGACCTTTTTTGAAGTCGGAGCGACTGCAGTAGTGTGCATAAGGACGGCTCCATTAACTTACATTGATTTCTTCAGCCAGCGCGACCTGAGGCGACTAGGGGCGACCTGGGGCGATTTGGAGTCGGATCCAAAGACGCCCCTGTGTGAATGGGCTCTAAGGGTCAGGCTCCCTGAAACAAAACAGCTACCCTGTACCAACAACATTCTCAAATACAAAAACGAAAACAAAAAAAGGCAAGTTTTATATTCAGGGAAAACTGTAAACTATGATTATATACTATGAGATTGTGAGGCACTGTCTGGCAGGAATGAGGAAGGTGTATATGTGTCACCTAGACATTGTGAGGGGCTCCTGGGTTTAACGTTAATATGCAGAAAACCAAATTGTTGTTTGAATCAGATTCTTAATAAGCCCTATGCGGAGTCCTGGAGTCTAGAGACTTTGTAGTGCTTTGGGTTAGCTTAAGCATTCATTCCTAAGACCACATCTTATCTGGTAGCCAGATTTTATTTTTATTCTCAGCTGTCCACAGGTCTTTTGTGAGTTGACTAATGCTTAGGGCTCCCTTTCTCTGCTGTTGAAGACTTCTGCTGGGTGAAAAGGCTGAGTGCTGACAGAACACTAAAAGGTTCAAGAGCTGCCTGTTTGTTTTGGGAACCCATTAAGGGGCACCCTGTTTTTCAGGAATTTACTTTAGTTAGTGGCCCAGAAGAGTAGATGATTTCAGTATTTAATGCTTTGCACTTTTTGTATTTTCAGTACTCTGCAAAAGTTTTAGACAGGTGTGAAGAAATGTTATAAAGTAAGAATACGTTCAAAAATATATATTAAATTTTTTATTTTTATCAATTTACAAAATGCAAAGTGAAGAAAAATCTAAATCAAATCAAATCAATATTTGGTGTGACTAGCTTATGGCTTCAATTAGCATAAATTCTTACACTTGCACACTTTGTACATTCGCACAAAGTCAGGGATTTTGCTGGATTAGAGTCAGGTGTATGATTAATAAATTATACCAAGCAGGGGTTAATCATCATCAATTTCATATGTAGGTTGAAACTCTGGGGTTGAGTTACTAAAACTGGAGAGGGCAAAATCTGGTGCAGCTCTACAAAGAAACAAATTAACTTCTTCCAGGTTTTATTGCCAATTGAACAAGCGGAAGTTAATTGAACAAGCGGAAGTTAGAAGCTGATTGGCTACCATGCACAGCTGCACCAGATGTTGCACTCTCCAGTTTTATTAAATCAACCCCACAGTCATTAACTGAAACAAACAGCTGTGTAGGATGCTTAAAACTGGATGAGTAACAGCCAAACTCTGCTACTATGCAGAAACATAATGAAATGGGCAAAGGCCAATGAAAATTTAGAGCAGCAGCAGCAGCATCATGCTTAGTTCCCTCTGACATCGGAAGATATCCAGCAGTGCCATCAGAACAGAACTGGCAGAAGCCAGTGGGACCCAGGTACACCCATCTCCTGTCCAGAGAAGTCTGGCCAGAAGTGGTCTTCATGGAAGAATTGCAGCAATAAAGTCACACGTCAGATGTGGAAACAAGGCTAAGCGATTCAACTACGCACAAAAACATGGGAAACGGGGTGCAGAAAAATGTCAGAAGGTGCTCTGGACCGAGGAGTCAAAATTTGAAATATTTGGCTATAGCAGGAGGCAGTTTGTTTACTGAGGGGGTGGAGAGCCGTACAATAATGAGTGTCTGCAGGCAACAGTGAAGCATGGTGGAGGTTCCCTGCAAGTTTGGGACTGCATTTCTGCAAATGGAGTTGGAGATTTGGTTAGGAATCAGGATCAATGGTGTCCTCGATGCTGACAAATACAGTCAGATACTTATCCATCATACCATACCATCAGGGAGGTGTATGATCAGCCCCAAATTTATTCTGCAGCAGGACAATGACCCCAAACATACGGCCAATGTCATTAAGAACTATCTTTAATGTAAATAACCAGGAATCCTGGTAGTGATGCTTTGGCGTCCTGATCTCAACATTAACGAGTCTGTCTGGGATTATATGAAGAGACAGAAGAATTTGAGACAGCCTACATCCACAGAAGATCTGTTCCAAGATGTTTGGAACATACCTTCTGATTTCCTTCAAAAACTGTGCAAGTGTACCTAGAAGAATTGATGCTGTTTTGAAGGCAAAGAGTAATCACACCTGTAACAGGAGGGCCCGGGGAACCCAGAATCTCTTAGAAAGTACAAGATACCCTTGCTTCAGCTTCCCCAACGCCTCTTATGTGTAAATCACCCTGTGTCTCCAAAAAGGGGCACAGGGTGAATGAGAACCCCACTATGATCTGTGCTAGTCAGATTCAATGTTGTATATACATTGTATATATTGTGCGTATATTGTGTGTTGGCTGTTGTGTACTATTTGCTGTGATGGGGTGGGTTGTGATTGCATTCTATTGTCTATTGTGGCTTGTGGTAATTAAGTCTGCTACTGTGGTGATGTGGATTGGAGCTTGGTAGACCGTCTGGCTGCCTATTATGGGATGTTTAAGTGTCTTGCTGTGAGGACAGGGGGGGGATCACTCCAGCAACCCCCCCCCGCTAGGACTGTTTACTGAAGAGAAGTTTGAACACACCTGACCTGTATCACCATTGTCATTGGACAGTTTAACCCGTCCTGTTTCCCAAGGGTGGGAGGGAAGTGTTTTGAAGAGAAATGTGTTACCATGTGCTTGCAATAAAGATTCATTCCCTGTTTGGAACCTGAAAACAGAGCTGTGTCTCGTTATTGGGGGGGAATTATTCTTATGGGTCTCGTTCGCCTGACTGTGGAGTGTCGGTAGCTGCCTTGTGTTCGGAAAGGGAATATCCTAAACTGCGTTAACCCCTTTCAGATTGGGATTGCCGTTACAACACCAAATATTGATTTAATTTGGATTTCACTTCTATTCATTTACCGTATTTATCAGTGTATAACACGCACTTTTTCCCCCTTAAAATTAGGGGGAAATCGTGGGTGCGTGTTATACGCCTATCCTCCACCGAACCCCTCGCTGAAACGAGCGAGAGGAGCCGAGATACACGAAGCCGAAGTACACTCGGCTTTACTCGGCTCCTCTCGCAGTCCCGCCCATCTCTGACTGCGCCGCTGACATACAGAAAGCCGAGTGTACTTTGGCTAGTCTCGGCTCCTCTCGCAGTCCCGCCCCTGACTGTGAGCAGAGCCGAGTCTAGCCGAAGTACACTCGGCTTTCTGTATGTCAGCGGCGCAGTCAGTGGAGATGGGCGGGACTGCGAGAGGAGCCGAGTCTAGCCGAAGTACACTCGGCCCCGCTCGCTCCTCTCCACACAAAAATCTGCGCCAATTTTAAAAATCTGGCAAGAGACTGGCAAGGCTGCAAAGGCACTGGGCAAGGCTGCAAAGGCACTGGGCAAGGCTGCAGATGGACACTGGGCAAGGCTGCAATGATGGACACTGGGCAAGGCTGCAATGATGGACAAGGCTGCATTTAAATGTAAGTTTTTTCCCTTAAAATTCCCTCCTAAACTTGGGGTGCGTGTTATACGCCGGCGCGTGTTATACGCCGATAAATACGGTACTTTCCATTTTTTAGTTGATAAAACTAAACACTTATTAACACTTCAATTTGTGAAATAATTTTTAATTGACATAATTTTTTCACACCTGCCGAAAACTTTTGCACAGTACTGTGTGTGTATAGACTGTAATTTCTCAATAGATAATCTTTCTGTACCAGTATACTCTCTTCAACACCATGGATAAAAGGATTTGGCTATTGATAAGCTTTAGCAGTTGACTCTAGGTTGTTATAGTTTGAACATAGGATGATTTTGAGATATACATGTGTAGCGCCCTCCTCACTCCCCTCTTTTTCTTCAGCTTGTCTGTCTCTTGTCTAGGGGTATCTTTCAGAGGGGAAGGGAGCGGGGACACCACGCCTGGCCTTCACCACAGATATCAGTGTGGTGTAAGCAAAGTTCTTTTACCTTCGGGTCAGTGTTGTGCACCTGGAGCCTCCACCGAGAGTTACCTTGAACAATGTCTGTCAGGAAATGAGCCCCACACCATTAAAGTTCAACACTCCTTTATTCTCCTTGAATGAACACAATCAGTTGAACTCCCTTGGTAGAAACAGAACAGGAAAGGAAGTGTGGATGCGAGAAGGCCCAGAAACAATGTGTTCTCCACTTTCCTCCCTGAAAGTGGGTTGCGGTCTCTGAGCGAGGGGGAATTTCCTTCCAGGCGGTCTCCGATGAGAGACTCACCTGTCACTGGCAATATGCTGCACCAGGTCTTGGAGTGAGGAGCTCCCCCCGGTCCATTGCGCCTTCCGGTTTCGGGTACCCACTCCCGGGGTTCCCTAGGATCTCCTTCCCTCGCGGGAACTCAGTGTTGGGCACTGAGCTCCAAACCTCCATCCGAGTACCTCACCCCAGGCTAAAGGTGCCTGGGATGGAACACGACCTCCGGCTGTCCTCTAGGCCTAGGCCCGCCTAGAGAACCGACACGAACCACCGTCCACAGGCTGAAGGTGCCTGGGACTCCCCCCTTGACAAAGATGGCCGGCCCCTTTATACCCTCTCCCAGCAAGCACGGCGGGTTCCCCGCCCCACCATACCGCTGCCGAGGCAGGACAAAAAGGAGGCGCAACACACAGCAATGATTCAACCCCAGCCCAGGGCGACAGCGCCACCTGCTGGGCTGCAGGGAATTACACATCACCAATGTCTCTGCCAAGTTCAAATTTACACCCGGGAAAGTACATACCCGCTACACTCTCCCCCTGGTGGTTTGACACTGGTCCTCAGTGTCTGGAGTAAATTATGCCCTCAACGGCTGACATAATCCAATCCAGAGACCGACTAACAATTGTACAAAAATAAAACTTTTAGAAAAAAACTACCCAACTAAAACATTGTGTGGAACTTTCCTCTTCTCTTTGGCCCTATCTACCCAGAGTCCATGACCTCTTGCAGGAAAGTGAACAACAGGAACAGTCCTTCATTCCTCTGGGCACAAAAGCAACAGGCCCCAGAAAGTTCAGCAGCATAACAAGAACGGAGTCTTTTCTCTCCTAAAGGTAAAAACGGGGATGCGGCAGAACAAGTGGCTTCAAGTGTTGATCCATGGTCTCCAGATGATACTCCACATCTTCTCCTTCCTTGCGCCGGATCAACACCTTGTCTGCATGGATGTGCCGTTCCAACATCCACTCTGCCTTGCAGTCTTTAAAACGTTGAGAGGCCTTTGGAGAGCATGCCAGGTACCTGCGGGCGTGAGGAACCTGAAGGTGGGTCCACACAAAGTCATTGTACCAGCGCTCCCGGCACACTTCCACCTCATAGAGCAGTTCCTTCGACAAGTATGGATACTCCCATCCGTACTCTGCAGCAACCTTCTGGCCAAATAGGCGTTGTAGTCTCGCCAAAGGAGGCATGGTAGCTTTGTCCCCTTCGCCAGGCAAAACTATTGAGTCTGGGTGACGAGGGACCTTGACCACATCTGATCTGGGCATTGGTGCCCGCAGTAACAGTCTCTTTTCTCCTGTCTTCGGTACAGATGGCACCGGAGATGTAGAGGCAGACTGGGGATGGGACCTCTCTTCAGGCGCTGGTGCCTCCACCCGGGGTGTACTTTCCCCTGTAGACATGGGTGGATCCCTGGTACTCCGGAATGAAGCGAGAGGTACTTTGTCCCAGCCCTTTTCTGCAAACAGTTCATCTATTGCAACGTCGTCTCCCATGTCCGAGAGCGACTCTAGGTCAGAGGTGTCACACTCCTCCACAGGCAGGTACCCTGTAGTGGAGACTGAGCTTTC
The DNA here is from genome assembly GCA_029206835.1 of Rana muscosa. Taxonomy (NCBI): domain Eukaryota; kingdom Metazoa; phylum Chordata; class Amphibia; order Anura; family Ranidae; genus Rana; species Rana muscosa. Next base: position 211,228,130 of record CM055123.1, on the reverse strand, counting down.
ACCTCTTCCCACACACCAAATCTCTCCGCCAGGCTTACCTCGGCCTTTACTTGAAAAGGGACGTCCGGAACTCTTGTCGACGGATCCATCCGGGCCGGGCGTAAGCGGGCGAGACGGTCCACCGCTGGTCGGGGCTACCATGCCGGTCTTTCTCTTCGGCGGTGGATGCTGCGAGATCGTGGTGACCGAGTCAGCATCCTCGGATTTCTCCCGTTGAATTTTTACGACCTCCTCCGCGGTCGCTGCAGTGTGTGCAGGGATGGCTGTCACAGCAGTGATTCCTCCTCTCTGAGTGGTGTTGCCCGTAGCACGGCCAGGGTAGATGGTTCTCGGCTTCTCAACCGCCGGATCCACTTCGAACAGGAACTCCCCACAGGCCTCAAATCGCCCGAATGGCTTCAGTTGGCACACCAGTCCCGAACAGCCGGGTCAAATCACACCCAGGGCCTCAACGTCCATGCACGAATACAGGGCGAATCGACCCCTTGGCTTTAGCCGGATCCCCGTATCTGTTACCGGAGCAGCAGCAGTCAATGTCGTGGTGGAAGGGTGAACTGGAATCCACGATGTATGTCCGAACATGGCGACCTGTTGCTGATCCATCGCACACTGCAAAGTTTTTGCGCCAACGTCCCACGTGTAGTCCTTCACACGTATTGGACTCCTCCCCTTTGCTCCAGTTCGCAGGCTTTTCTTCTTTTCTGTTTCTGAGTCACGCCCACGAACTAAGCGATGGGGGTGTGCCTGGTGGCGCAGTGCAATAGAACTCCCTACGTGTAGTACTTCACACGGCTGAACTTCCCCCTTTTTCCACTCTTCTGCGCGGACCTTTCCCTTCATTGGGTCATGTCCACGACTTCGAGCAGGGATGCACTTTGGCCAATGAAGGCCTGCCTACTCGTAACTCTTCCAGCAGACACGTTCAATACTGTGGTGCACAAACACTATACCGGACCCGAGCCCCCACGTGTAGCGCCCTCCTCTCGCCCCTCTTTTTCTTCAGCTCGTCTGTCTCTTGTCTAGGGGTATCTTTCAGAGGGGAAGGGAGCGGGGACACCACGCCTGGCCTTCACCACAGGTATCAGTGTGGTGTAAGCAAAGTTCTTTTACCTTCGGGTCAGTGTTGTGCACCTGGAGCCTCCACCGAGAGTTACCTTGAACAATGTCTGTCAGGAAATGAGCCCCACACCATTAAAGTTCAACACTCCTTTATTCTCCTCGAATTAACACAATCAGTTGAACTCCCTTGGTAGAAACAGAACAGAAAAGGAGGTGTGGATGCGAGTAGGCCCAGACACAATGTGTTCTCCACTTTCCTCCCTGAAAGTGGGTTGTGGTCTCCGAGCGATTTGGAATTTCCTTCCAGGCGGTCTCACCCGTCACTGGCAATATGCTGCACCAGGTCTTCGAGTGAAGAGCTCCCCCCGGTCCATTAGGCCTTCCGGATTCGGGTACCCACTCCCAGGGTTCCCTAGGATCTTCTTCCCTCGCAGAACTCAGTGTTGGGTACTGAGCTCCAAACCTCCATCCGAGTACCTCACCCCAGGCTAAAGGTGCCTGGGAAGGAACACGACCTCCGGCTGTCCTCTAGGCCTAGGCCCGCCTAGAGAACCGACACGAACCACCGTCCACAGGCTGAAGGTGCCTGGGAATCCCCCCGTGACAAAGATGGCCGGCCCCTTTATACCCTCTCCCAGCAAGCACGGCGGGTTCCCCGCCCCACCATACCGCTGCCGAGGGAGGACAAAAAGGAGGCGCGACACACAGCAATGATTCAACCCCAGCCCAGGGCGACAGCGCCACCTGCTGGGCTGCAGGGAATTACACATCACCAATGTCTCTGCCAAGTTCAAATTCACACCCGGGAAAGTACATACCCGCTACACATGTCATAATGTACCTTGAGCAGAGATTGTACATGCAGCAGGTATATAAAAGTAGACTGTGTTATAGGTGAAAGGCTCCAATACTCTAACTTCTGACTAGGGACAAATAGTCTTTCTATACCATGACTTTAAAAAGGCACTACATTCTTGTCTGTGTCAGATTGGCCACTAACATTATGCAAATGTAGCGCCCTGCTCCTGATGACCCGACGCTATGTTAAACTTAGTGGGTGTCTGAGCTGGTAGTTAGCTCAGACTTTGTACGATTAAGGCTAAATCAGCCTCTGTTCCGGCTTTGGCTGTGTTTGGAAGGACTTCCCACTATTTGCCTGTAGGTGGCGTTACCACCCCAGGCCAATGTTGGAACACAAGCAGGCCAGAGCGTATTGGGTATTTTTCCCCGGGAACAGCCAATGGGAGTGGTCTCCCCACTGGGCATGCTGGGGAAGGGTACTTAAAGGGCAGACGCCATTTTTCGGGGCTCGTCTTCGCCTCGTGGCCCTTGTGGCCCTCCTGGCTCGAAGTATGTGTTAGTAAAATTTCAGCCACAGAGCCATGTTGGCCCGAGGCTGCATCTCTGCCAGGTAGGCCCAGTTGTCCTGACTGAGGCCTGCACTATGAAGGTGATCCTGTGCTATATGTCCTGTGGGAGGAAGCCACTCAATGTAGGAAACCATGGGAGGACCTGTCCAGGAGAGGACCAAGCGGAAGGCTGGTATCTTGGGGAAAGCCTGGTGACCTTATTGGAGGATGCACCGTAACTTATGTCACATTACAATGTGCCGGGTCGGCTTAAAGGCTCTGAAACTGTAAGGCTGGATATCCGGTTACTAAAAAATCCTGTGGCAGAGGATTATAACAGTTCATCTATATCATCCTAAAGTCTGTGGCAGAGACTGTTATTTCTCCATTTTGTTCGTGCATCACCCCGGCTGCTAGGCCAAGTGAGAGGGGCCTATCCGGGTGAGCAACACCCACTGGAAGGAGAGTGGTGAGTGTGACTTTTGAAACTTAGAAGTTTCCCCAGTGATCTGCATTGTGTGCCTGAACCTTCCCCTGACCCTCCATCCCTCCACCTATGCAAGTTGTGTGAAATAAACGAAAAAGGATTTGTAACTTGTGTGGACATTGAACTTTCTGTAGACTCTCATCCCCTAGACAACGAACGGTGAGGTAATATGTAAGGCCCAAATTTAAACCAGCAGCTCCAACGGGGGTAGTGCTACACAAATTAGCAACTGTTTTGAAAAATATGAATTGTGGCAGTATATTATTCCTAGCCAATTAGGCCCGGTGGGATCTAGTCGCCTTGTTCCTCAAAAGGAGTGACAATTGCAAGTGACTGAAAAACTGATCTTGTTGCCTAGTGGCAGCCAATCTGCTTCTCGCTTTCAATCCTTAGTCCAGCTTTGATGATAGCCATGGATAAAGCCCTCTAGTACAGTAATGGCTACAGCAGGTAACTGCGGATCATGCACAGTCTCAGGGGAGGTACACTGATGAGGTTATTGGTGAAAATGTGCTCTAATATTTCACATTGCACATAATGCTCTATAGCCAAGCTGTCCATTTCAATTAAAAATGAAGGCCAGGGAAAGTTCTGGTTTTTTTTGTTTTGTTTTTAAGCTATATGCCCTGAAGCTGCAATATTAAAAGGAACATCATCAGTGAGAGCTTCAAATGGAGAGGTTGATAATGAAACAGAATGGAAAAAGCCTAGACACAGCTGAACCCAAATGTGAACTGAACAGAAAAGTGTACTGGCTGAACTTTTTCAAATATGCCTTTTGTCTTGTCAAAGAGACAGCGATGGGTAAAATGAGAAAAACCTGACATTTTGCCACGTGAATATAATCAAAGTTTGATGGACAGTCCACAGAGATTCATCCCTTTGAAGTAGTACAATATCTGGGGAATACTTTTGCTTTAGATTTCAGTAAGCATTCAGGAAGTCACATGTCCCTAGTTCTGAATATGTTAGCCTTTTGTCCATTTCCTTTGCATTTGTTAAAATAAGATACCACATTGAAAGTTGTTTATGACATCTTAAGCAGGTATAAACCTGTAAAAAAAAAAAAGTCACATTGGCTGGGGCTTAAGGAGAAAAAATGTTACAGGGGCAGCAAACTGCTGCATTTTGAGATCTTACATTTTTTATGCACATTTCTAAAAACTGAATTCAAGGCAAACGTCTAAAATACAACGTTGAAAAACATGCATGGGAGATGTCTTTATATCCTCCAGTCCTGGAATTTACACAGCTCTGCTAGACAACAGAGCCAAGTGGATTATCTAACTTTTCTCTACTGTAGCTATTATACATACCTCCCAACATTTTAACTTCAGAATGAGGGACACTTGAAGGATGGAGTGACCTGCAGCGCTCTATGCGCGCCTCGGCAATGTAGGTGTGGCCAAAGTCTTACAAGTGGGAGGGGCTTACAGGGCGTGGTTAAACAAAACTTGTACCTATAAAATATGCTTTGATTGCTTTGTCTGAGCCTACCTTAAAGAAGAACTTCATTAAAAAAGTCAGAGACTGCATGGCAACCAGCAACTGTTGAGAAAATAGAAAATAAGTATATAATGTACAGTATTGTGTATATAGAGCAGGAGTGTGTAAGGCAGAGCACAGGGGTTGGGGAGTGCTGCAGTCTGTGTTATGTATCTTGAATAGGGATGAGCTTCGTGTTCGAGTCGAACATACGTTCGACTCGAACATTGGCTGTTCGATCGTTCGACGAAGATCGAACGATTTGGGCCGTTCGCGCCAAATTCGAGTGACGCGAACGGCCCACAATGCACTACGCCATCGCAGTGTCATCCAGGCGCTGTGATTGGCCAAGCATGCACTGTGACCCCGCATGCTTGGCCAATCACAGCGCCGGCAGCGAGGAGAGCAATGATTGGCCACAGGCAGGATGCCTGTGGCCAATTATTGCTGAGGGTGTTTAGTACACGCCCCACACTATAAAAGGCCGCCAGCACGGCGGCCTAGTGTAGTGTGTTCCGGAGCAGGGATAGAGTAGCATAGGCAGGGACAGTGACTGTTATTTCTTTCTTGCTTAACCTGGATTCCTTTAGTTTAGGGAAAGAGAAGGATAGGTAGGGAGAGTGTCAGTGTGTTTTGTGCTTCTGCTATAGTGTGCTTAAAAAAAACATTTATTCTAGGGACAGAAAACTCTAGGTAGGGACAGTGTCAGTTTCTTTCACTCTGCAAGTCCTTGTTTCCAGGGACCTGTAAGGACAGTGAGTTAATTGTCCTTGTGCTATATTGTGCTTAAAAAAAACATTTATTCTAGGGACAGAAAACTCTAGGTAGGGACAGTGTCAGTTTCTTTCACTCTGCAAGTCCTTGTTTCCAGGGACCTGTAAGGACAGTGAGTTAATTGTCCTTGTGCTATATTGTGATTAAAAAAAACATTTATTCTAGGGACAGAAAACTCTAGGTAGGGACAGTGTCAGTTTCTTTCACTCTGCAAGTCCTTGTTTCCAGGGACCTGTAAGGACAGTGAGTTAATTTTCCTTGTGCTATATTGTGATTAAAAAAAACATTTTTTCTAGGGACAGAAAACTGTAGGTAGGGAGAGTGTTTTTTTTCTTTCACTCTGCAAGTCCTTGTTTCCAGGGACCTGTAAGGACAGTGAGTTAATTGTCCTTGTGCTATATTGTGCTTAAAAAAAACATTTATTCTAGGGACAGAAAACTCTAGGTAGGGACAGTGTCAGTTTCTTTCACTCTGCAAGTCCTTGTTTCCAGGGACCTGTAAGGACAGTGAGTTAATTGTCCTTGTGCTATATTGTGATTAAAAAAAACATTTATTCTAGGGACAGAAAACTCTAGGTAGGGACAGTGTCAGTTTCTTTCACTCTGCAAGTCCTTGTTTCCAGGGACCTGTAAGGACAGTGAGTTAATTTTCCTTGTGCTATATTGTGATTAAAAAAAACATTTTTTCTAGGGACAGAAAACTGTAGGTAGGGAGAGTGTTTTTTTTCTTTCACTCTGCAAGTCCTTGTTTCCAGGGACCTGTAAGGACAGTGAGTTAATTGTCCTTGTGCTATATTGTGCTTAAAAAAAACATTTATTCTAGGGACAGAAAACTCTAGGTAGGGACAGTGTCAGTTTCTTTCACTCTGCAAGTCCTTGTTTCCAGGGACCTGTAAGGACAGTGAGTTAATTGTCCTTGTGCTATATTGTGATTAAAAAAAACATTTATTCTAGGGACAGAAAACTCTAGGTAGGGACAGTGTCAGTTTCTTTCACTCTGCAAGTCCTTGTTTCCAGGGACCTGTAAGGACAGTGAGTTAATTTTCCTTGTGCTATATTGTGATTAAAAAAAACATTTTTTCTAGGGACAGAAAACTGTAGGTAGGGAGAGTGTTTTTTTTCTTTCACTCTGCAAGTCCTTGTTTCCAGGGACCTGTAAGGACAGTGAGTTAATTGTCCTTGTGCTATATTGTGCTTAAAAAAAACATTTATTCTAGGGACAGAAAACTCTAGGTAGGGACAGTGTCAGTTTCTTTCACTCTGCAAGTCCTTGTTTCCAGGGACCTGTAAGGACAGTGAGTTAATTGTCCTTGTGCTATATTGTGATTAAAAAAAACATTTATTCTAGGGACAGAAAACTCTAGGTAGGGACAGTGTCAGTTTCTTTCACTCTGCAAGTCCTTGTTTCCAGGGACCTGTAAGGACAGTGAGTTAATTTTCCTTGTGCTATATTGTGATTAAAAAAAACATTTTTTCTAGGGACAGAAAACTGTAGGTAGGGAGAGTGTTTTTTTTCTTTCACTCTGCAAGTCCTTGTTTCCAGGGACCTGTAAGGACAGTGAGTTAATTGTCCTTGTGCTATATTGTGCTTAAAAAAAACATTTATTCTAGGGACAGAAAACTCTAGGTAGGGACAGTGTCAGTTTCTTTCACTCTGCAAGTCCTTGTTTCCAGGGACCTGTAAGGACAGTGAGTTAATTTTCCTTGTGCTATATTGTGATTAAAAAAAACATTTATTCTAGGGACAGAAAACTCTAGGTAGGGACAGTGTCAGTTTCTTTCACTCTGCAAGTCCTTGTTTCCAGGGACCTGTAAGGACAGTGAGTTAATTTTCCTTGTGCTATATTGTGATTAAAAAAAACATTTATTCTAGGGACAGAAAACTCTAGGTAGGGACAGTGTCAGTTTCTTTCACTCTGCAAGTCCTTGTTTCCAGGGACCTGTAAGGACAGTGAGTTAATTGTCCTTGTGCTATATTGTGCTTAAAAAAAACATTTTTTCTAGGGACAGAAAACTCTAGGTAGGGACAGTGTCAGTTTCTTTCACTCTGCAAGTCCTTGTTTCCAGGGACCTGTAAGGACAGTGAGTTAATTTTCCTTGTGCTATATTGTGATTAAAAAAAACATTTTTTCTAGGGACAGAAAACTGTAGGTAGGGAGAGTGTTTTTTTTCTTTCACTCTGCAAGTCCTTGTTTCCAGGGACCTGTAAGGACAGTGAGTTAATTTTCCTTGTGCTATATTGTGATTAAAAAAAACATTTTTTCTAGGGACAGAAAACTGTAGGTAGGGAGAGTGTTTTTTTTCTTTCACTCTGCAAGTCCTTGTTTCCAGGGACCTGTAAGGACAGTGAGTTAATTGTCCTTGTGCTATATTGTGCTTAAAAAAAACATTTATTCTAGGGACAGAAAACTCTAGGTAGGGACAGTGTCAGTTTCTTTCACTCTGCAAGTCCTTGTTTCCAGGGACCTGTAAGGACAGTGAGTTAATTTTCCTTGTGCTATATTGTGATTAAAAAAAACATTTTTTCTAGGGACAGAAAACTGTAGGTAGGGAGAGTGTTTTTTTTCTTTCACTCTGCAAGTCCTTGTTTCCAGGGACCTGTAAGGACAGTGAGTTAATTTTCCTTGTGCTATATTGTGATTAAAAAAAACATTTTTTCTAGGGACAGAAAACTGTAGGTAGGGAGAGTGTTTTTTTTCTTTCACTCTGCAAGTCCTTGTTTCCAGGGACCTGTAAGGACAGTGAGTTAATTGTCCTTGTGCTATATTGTGCTTAAAAAAAACATTTTTTCTAGGGACAGAAAACTGTAGGTAGGGAGAGTGTTTTTTTTTTTTCACTCTGCAAGTCCTTGTTTCCAGGGACCTGTAAGGACAGTGAGTTAATTGTCCTTGTGCTATATTGTGCTTAAAAAAAACATTTATTCTAGGGACAGAAAACTCTAGGTAGGGACAGTGTCAGTTTCTTTCACTCTGCAAGTCCTTGTTTCCAGGGACCTGTAAGGACAGTGAGTGAATTGTCCTTGTGCTATATTGTGATTAAAAAAAACATTTTTTCTAGGGACAGAAAACTGTAGGTAGGGAGAGTGTTTTTTTTCTTTCACTCTGCAAGTCCTTGTTTCCAGGGACCTGTAAGGACAGTGAGTTAATTTTCCTTGTGCTATATTGTGATTAAAAAAAACATTTTTTCTAGGGACAGAAAACTGTAGGTAGGGAGAGTGTTTTTTTTCTTTCACTCTGCAAGTCCTTGTTTCCAGGGACCTGTAAGGACAGTGAGTTAATTGTCCTTGTGCTATATTGTGCTTAAAAAAAACATTTATTCTAGGGACAGAAAACTCTAGGTAGGGACAGTGTCAGTTTCTTTCACTCTGCAAGTCCTTGTTTCCAGGGACCTGTAAGGACAGTGAGTTAATTTTCCTTGTGCTATATTGTGATTAAAAAAAACATTTTTTCTAGGGACAGAAAACTGTAGGTAGGGAGAGTGTTTTTTTTCTTTCACTCTGCAAGTCCTTGTTTCCAGGGACCTGTAAGGACAGTGAGTTAATTTTCCTTGTGCTATATTGTGATTAAAAAAAACATTTTTTCTAGGGACAGAAAACTGTAGGTAGGGAGAGTGTTTTTTTTCTTTCACTCTGCAAGTCCTTGTTTCCAGGGACCTGTAAGGACAGTGAGTTAATTGTCCTTGTGCTATATTGTGCTTAAAAAAAACATTTTTTCTAGGGACAGAAAACTGTAGGTAGGGAGAGTGTTTTTTTTTTTTCACTCTGCAAGTCCTTGTTTCCAGGGACCTGTAAGGACAGTGAGTTAATTGTCCTTGTGCTATATTGTGCTTAAAAAAAACATTTATTCTAGGGACAGAAAACTCTAGGTAGGGACAGTGTCAGTTTCTTTCACTCTGCAAGTCCTTGTTTCCAGGGACCTGGAGAGACATTGAGTGAATTGTCCTTGTGCTATATTGTGATTAAAAAAAACATTTATTCTAGGGACAGAAAACTCTAGGTAGGGACAGTGTCAGTTTCTTTCACTGTGAAAGTCCTTGTTTCAAGGGACAGAGAAGGACACCTGAAGGTAGCCCTTATTGCTTTTTTCCCATCTCCCTGCAGGCCATCTATTAGAATGTCTGGAAGGCAAACAAGGAGAGGCAGACAGTCAGGAGGCAATAAAAGAGGGCAAGCAGGCTCTGTGTCTGGGGGCAACAGTGCTGGTCGTGGACGCGGTGCATTGTCATCAGCACATGGCCATGGGACACGCTTGTCCTTCTTTTCGGCAGCTGGACATGTTGAGCCACATCATGCCGAAGACTTGGTAGAGTGGATGACCAAGCCCTCCTCCTCCTCCTCATCCTCTCTCACCCAGGCTCAGGGTACTGGAAAAGCAGCTGCCAAAGCGTCGTCTTCCCTGGTATCAATGTCAGACAAATCATCAGTCACTCCTTCCCTAGACCCACCATGTCCTCCTCCTGAGGAGTCCCCCGAACTGTTTCAGCACAGTGTTGGGTACATGCTCCAGGAGGATGCCCAGCGTTTCGAAGGGTCTGATGATGAAACCCAGCTAGAGGAAGGCAGTAGCGTGAGAGCAGACAGAGGGGATGCTCAAGAAGGACACCAATCTGGCAGTCATGTTCCAGCAGCTGCAGCATACTGCCAGATTGGCTCCAGTGATGAGGAGGGAGGGGATGATGAGGTCAATGACTCCACGTGGGTGCCTAATAGGAGAGAGGAGGAGGAGGAGGATGAGGAGGAGGCACATCTCCAACGAGGCAGGATGCCCTTTGGTGGCCAGCGTAAGGGCAGTACACCGACGGAATCACACCGCAGAGCTCCGCCTGTGCAGGGCGCTGCCTCTGCCCGTCATTCAAAAAGTTCTTTGGTGTGGGCCTTTTTTGAGGCTAGTGCATCAGATCGCACAGCTGCTGTTTGCAACATATGTCTCAAGCGTATATCGCGTGGCCAAAACATCAGCCGCTTGGGTACCACATGCCTGACCAGACATATGTTGACCTGCCATGCAGCTCGTTGGCAAGCCTACCTCAAAGACCCACACCAAAGAACCAAGCGGACCTCTCCTTGCACCGCATCAGCTGGGATCTCCAACCCCACTATAACTTCAGTCCTCTCTGAAACATGCACTGAGAGGAATGAAGGTGTAGAATTAGGTGTGTCACAGCCAAGTACTTGCGCCCACTCTGCTAGCAGTACACCGACGTCCGATTCTAGCAGGCAAATTTCCCTGCCCCAGCTGCTGGACCGTCGAAAGAAGTTCACTCCCAGCCATCCACATGCCCAGCGGTTGAATGCTAGCTTGGCTAAATTGCTAGCGCTTCAACTGCTGCCTTTTCAGTTGGTAGACTCGGCCCCCTTCCGTGAGTTTGTGCAATGTGCGGTTCCTCAGTGGCAGGTTCCCAAACGCCACTTTTTCTCACGGAAGGCTATTCCGGCTCTCTACCGGCATGTGGAAGGCAATGTCTTGGCCTCGCTGGACAGGGCGGTCAGCGGTAAGGTGCATATTACCGCTGACTCATGGTCCAGCAGGCATGGACAGGGACGTTACCTTTCTTTCACGGCCCATTGGGTCACTCTTTTGGCAGCTGGGAAGGATTCAGGACAAGGTGCAGTAGTGTTGGAGGTTGTCCCACCGCCACGCCTCCAAAATGCTACTACTGGTTGTGACACACCTCTCTCCTCCACCCCCTCCTCTTCTTCTTCCTCCATGGCCTCTTCCTGTGGTTTGTCCTATGAACCAGCGGTGCTCCGTAGCCGTTCACGGGGCTACGCAAGTACGCAGGCAAAAAGATGCCATGCCGTGCTTGCGCTGGTGTGTTTGGGGGACAGAAGCCACACTGGGGCAGAGGTCCTGTCTGCTCTGCAGGGCCAGGCCGAGAGGTGGTTGACGCCACGCCAGCTTAAGCCAGGAATGGTGGTTTGCGACAATGGCACCAACCTCCTCTCCGCCCTCCGACAGGGACAACTGACCCATGTGCCCTGTGTGGCTCACGTCCTTAACCTGGTGGTGCAGCGCTTCTTGGGCAGGTACCCGGGCTTACAGGATGTCCTGAGGCAGGCCAGGAAAGTCTGTGTGCATTTCCGCAGATCTTATAATGCCAGTGCTCGCCTGGCTGAGCTGCAAAAGGAGTTGAACCTGCCCAAGAACCGCCTTATATGTGACATGCCCACCAGGTGGAACTCAACGTTGGCCATGCTGCAGCGGCTGCACACGCAGCAGAGGGCCATCAATGAGTACCTGTGCGACTACGGCACCAGGACAGGGTCAGGGGAGCTTGGTTTTTTTTCTCCACGCCAGTGGGGCATGATCAGGGATGCATGCACTGTCCTGGCACCATTTGAGGAGGCCACGAGGATGGTGAGCAGTGACAGTGCATGCATCAGTGACACTGTACCTCTTGTCCACCTGTTGGAGCACACGCTGCGTGGAATAATGGACAGGGCACTTGAGGCAGAACAGAGGCAGGAAGAGGAGGACTTCCTTGCCTCTCAAGGCCCCCTTTACCCAGACAGTGTTCCTTCTGTCCCACCCATCGCACAGGAAGAGGAGGAGGAGGAGGAGGAGGAGGAGGAGGAGGATTGTGTCAGCATGGAGGTGGAGGCTGGCACTCAGCATCATCAGCAGCAGTCTTTTAGGGATGATTTACAGTCCCAAGAAACCAGTGGACTTGTACGTGGCTGGGAGGAGGTGGCTGCGGATCATGTCGTCCTTAGTGACCCAGAGGACTCCGGAGCGAATGCCTCAGCAAACCTACGCTGCATGGCCTCCCTGATCCTGCAAAGTCTGCGGAAGGATCCTCGTATTCTTCGGATCAAGGAGAGGGACCATTACTGGCTGGCCACTCTCCTTGATCCACGGTACAAGGGTAAGGTTGCGGACCTTATGTTACCGTCGCAGAGGGAGCAGAGGATGAGACAACTCCGGGAGGCCTTGCAGAAAGGTCTGTGCAACGCGTTCCCAGAGACTGGGAGGTTGCAAACTCCTGGTCCTGGACAACGAGTTGCTGAGGCTTCGGCCAGTCAAAGAAGGAGCGGTGGGGAAGGTGGCCGTCTGACCGATGCGTTCAGACAATTCTTTAGTCCGCAGCCCCAAAGTATGATCGGTTCCAGCAACCATCGCCAGCGTCTGATAAACATGGTGCAGGAATATCTAGGGGCAAGGTCAGACTTGGACACCTTCCCCACCGAAAATCCTCTGGCTTACTGGGTCTTGAGGATGGATCACTGGCCAGAGCTTGCACAGTATGCAATTGAGCTACTGGCCTGTCCTGCATCCAGCGTTCTTTCGGAACGCACATTCAGTGCTGCTGGAGGATTTGTCACGGATCACAGGGTGCGCCTGTCCACCGACTCGGTTGATCGACTGACTTTCATCAAGATGAACCAGTCTTGGATCACCACCAGCTACCACACACCTGATGCTGATATAACAGACTAATTGATTTTAAAATGTCACATCCCTTCAAGACTGATGCTGATGCTGAGTGCCTGTGCTGTTATGTTGACTGGCTATCCTCCTCCTCCGAGTCCTCAATGATACGATTGATGATGATAGCTTGGAAGATCATTTTTGTTTATGGGTGCCGCCACCAGTGCCTAACGCCCAATTTTTCAGCCCCTGTTTAACAGGGGCGTGTAATTACAATTTTTGAAGCAATACTTTGCAACAGGGCTCATTGCTGTGCTCCAAGTACAGTATCTGTGAGGAGTTGCAGTGTTGTGCCACCAGTGCCTAAGGCCCAATTTTTCAGCCCCTGTTTAACAGGGGCGTGTCATTACAATTTTTGAAGCAATACTTTGCAACAGGGCTCATTGCTGTGCTCCAAGTACAGTATCTGTGAAGGGTTGCAGTGTTGTGCCACCAGTGCCTAAGGCCCAATTTTTCAGCCCCTGTTCAACAGGGGCATGTAATTACAATTCTTGATCTAATAATTCACAGCAGGGCCCATTGCTGCACCCACCAAGAGTAACTGTCAGGGCTTACAGTGTTGTGGCACCAGCACCACCATCAAAGGCCCAATTTTTACTACCACTGTTCAACAATTATATGTAATTAAAATTCCTGATATAATAGTTGACAGCAGGGCGTTCCAGCACCAACCAAGAGTAACTGTGAGTGCTTACAGTGTTGTGCCAACACCAACAACTAAGGGGCCTATTTCTGCAGAGTATATACGGCAGGTCCCTACTTTCAAACATCCAACTTACAAACGACTCCTACTTGCAAACGCAAGAAGACAACAGGAAGTGAGAGGAAATCTACCACTAGGAAGGAAAATTCTCTCCTGTAAGAATAAATATGGGAGAAAGGTGTCTCCTCTGTACTGATGCTTTATCAGCAATCCTTGTTTCAAGAAAAACACCACATTTCAAAAACAGTTGTCATTAGGACGGAAAGTGAGGTGAAATGTTCTGAACAGGGGCACAGACAGCAAAACAAATGTTACAGGGGTGATAACCCTTACCTATGTTTTCCAAAAAGTTTAAAAATAGATTTTTGGTCTGGAGCTACACTTCAACAATGTACCTGTTCAAAATTACAAACAGATTCTACATAAGAACAAACCTACAGTCCCTGTCTTGTATGCACCGCCTGTATACGGCTGTTCTGAGTATATAGGGCCTTTTTTATTTTATGTGCGGGGTTCCCCTTAATATCCATACAAGACCCAAAGGGGCTGGTAATGGGCTGGGGTAGGGGGGGGGGGTCATGGGGTAGCTATGCCATTTTTCTTAAAGATTTTCATCCATATTACCGGGACCAGACATTACATTAAAGCCGCAAGCAGTTTTAAATGGCTTTTTTTTCCTTTAGAAGTGTCATTTTGTGCAGGGACAGTTCTAAACACGGGAAACACGTGGCACTTCACAGGCATACTTTAGACACCCCCCAGGTACGATATTTAAAGGAATATTTGACTTTTTTTTTTTCACTTTATGCATCATTAAAATGACTGCTCCCGGAAAACGACCGTTTTTAAAACTTATTTTTGCATTGATACATGTCCCCTGGTGCAGAACCCGGGTTCCCAAACCCTTTTTAGGACAATAACATGCATAATAGTTTTTATAATTAGCACTTTAGAATTCGAACGTTCGCATCCATTGTATTTAATAGGGTTCTAATGTTCGTTCGAACTTTCGGTCCGTTCGCGGGTTCTGGTGCGAACCGAACCCGGGGGTGTTCGGCTCATCACTAATCTTGAACCCGACGCTGACTGCAGCACTCCAGGATGTGTTCAAGGATCAGGAGTATGTAACACACAGAGGGCTGTAGTCAGTGCTGGGGACAGGAGCGTTATCCACAGAATGCAGGGGAAAGGAGCGTTATCCACAGAATACAGGGGACAGGAGTGTTATCCACAGAATGCAGGGGACAGGAGTGTTATCCATAGAATGCAGGGGACAGGAGTGTTATCCACAGAATGCAGGGGACAGGAGTGTTATCCACAGAATGCAGGGGACAGGAGTGTTATCCACAGAATGCAGGGGACAGGAGTGTTATCCACAGAATGCAGGGGATAGGAGTGTTATCCACAAAATGCAGGGTACAGGAGTGTGCAATGCATAGCAGGAGTCATGAGTACAAAATACAAAGAGTGCAGGAGCCAGGGGTGCGTAATTCACAGTTTAGGGGTAAGGAGAGTGCAAAATCCCCCCCCCCCCCCACCGCAAGCAATACTCTCCTCCACTTTATCCTTTTAGTGATAAAATCTCACTCCCTCCCCTCCAAAACAACACACTAATTTGCACGCTCACCCCCCAGTACAAATCCTCTCCCCCCAGTACAAATCCTCTCTCCCCTCCCAGAACAAATCCTCCCAAGTAAATCCCCCCTCCCAACAGTTCCCCCTCACAGAAAAAATCCTCCTTCCCCCCAGTACCCCTCTCAAAATAAATCCTCTTCCAACCCCCAAATTCTCCGTCCCAGCACAACCCCCTATTTTAGTGCAAATCCAGTCCCACCCAATTCCCCCTCTCCAAATCCCCAAGCACAAATCTTCATTCCCTCACCAATCCCCCTTCCCAGCCCAACAAATCCCTCCCAAATTTATTTTCCCAGCAAACATTCTCTCCCCCCCTCAAGCCAAAGCCCCCCCCCATCCCTATTTTAGCACAGATACTCCTCCTTCCAGTATAAATCCTTTCTCCACTTCTAGCACAAATCATCTCCCTTAAATCCAGCACAGCACAACTCCTCTCTCTCACCCTGCTCCCACTGTCACTGTGCCCCCCATAAGTGTACCCCATCATTGTTCTGAGATGGGTTGAGGGTGGGGGGAGTTATAGGTGAATGGCAGGGGGGGAAGCTAAGGTGTGGGTTGGGGGGTAGGGATGGGAAAAGGGTAAGTGGGGGCAAGGTGGAGCGGGGGGAAGGGGTGTTTGAAATGAATGGTATTGAAGTCTCTTGGGAAGAGGGTGGAAGTGGATGGGAGGGTTGTAGGAAGATCTCTTGGTGGCTATAGAGGTTCTCTTAAAACAATGCCTTGTGCTAATTGAGGTAAGGGCTGGGTTAGCGGATAGATTTCAATGTTGGCTGGTGAGTGGGAATGGAAGAGGATTCTGGAAGAGCCAGAGGGGTGGGCAACGAAGGGGGTAGAGGGAAGATGCTGGGAGACATGGGACAGTTGTGACAGCTGGCAAGGGGATCCAACACTGTCGGCTATGAAGGTGTGCTGCATGGTGGGGAAATGACTGCAAGTAGCAGATAGAGGAGTGAAGAGTGTGATTGTAATGACAGGCAGGGAGTAGTGTTGAGCGGACCCGAACTGTAAAGTTCGGGTCCGTACCGAATTTTGGCTTTTTCCCGACCCCGGACCCGGACCCGGATTTTGCGCTAAAGTCCGGGTTCGGGTCCGGATTCGGGAATTTAATGGCGCAGTTAGAAATGCTTCAGGGGCCAGCCAATCACCATTTGATTAGCTGGTGTGCCCTTAGAAGCCATCATAGCCATGCCTACTAATGGCATGGCTGTGATTGGTCAGTGCAACATGTGACCCAGCATGTGACCAGCTTCTATATAAGCAAGAGGCACACAGCACAGATCGTCACTCTGCTTTTAGACAGTGTAGGGAAAGGATCCTGGCTGCTGTTGCTGTGAGGGAGAGAATTATATGATAGGAGTTAGTCCTGATTCTGCAATCTACTGATAGAAAAGATAGAGAGACAGTGTAGTGTAGTGTAGGGGCAGGATCCTGTTTGTGCTTTCAGGGAGAGAGATTTAGATAGGAGTCCAGATTGAGAGATATAATAGCTCAGCGATCTGCATAGGTTTATCTGTTTGTGTTGCAAGCTCAGTGCACCAGCACTGCATTACGTTGAGTGATACACCTATTCCATTTAGTGGCTGTATTGTGCTCTTGCTAAAAGACCCATTTCGGGCAGAAAAAAAAAAAAAAAAAAAAAAAAGAAAAAAAAAAAAAAAGGCACTTTATTGTGCTTTTGCTAAAAAGACCCATTTTTGGGCCCCCCCCCCCAAAAAAAAAGGCACTTTATTGTGCTGTTGCAAAAAAAAAAAAAAAAAGGCACTTTGTTGTGCGCAAAAAAGACCTATTTTTGGGCAAAAAAAATATTTTGCACTGTATATCTCTAGTTGTGTGAAATAACCAATTTCTATATATTTTTCTTGTACTATGCTATACTAAAAAAAAAAAAAAAAAAAAACTTTTTTGAATAGCATTCTCTGCAGCTGTGCGATTCAGCGGTTATATACTGTGGGTGTGTTGTGCTCTTCCAAAAAACGCCATTTAGGGCCACAGAAAATATTTTGCAGTGTGAAATACACATCTGGAGGTGTGTGAAAAAACAACATTATTTTTAAAAAGCATTCTCTGGCCTCTGCAGCTGTGCGATTCAGCGGTTATATACTGTTGGGGTTGTTGTGCTCTTGCAAAAAACGCCATTTAGGGCCACATAAAATATTTTGCAGTGTGAAATACACATCTGGGAGGTGTGTGAAATAAACAATTTCTATATATTGTACAGTGCTATACTAAAAAAAACAACATTTTTTTTGAATAGCATTCTCTGCACTTCTATAGCTGTGCGATTCAGTGGTTAAATACTGTGGTTGTGTTGTGCTCTTCCAAAAAACGCCATTTAGGGCCACAGAAAATATTTTGCAGTGTGAAATACACATCTTGGAGGTGTGTAAAATATACAATTTCTATATATTCTTCTTGTACAGTGCTATACTAAAAAAAACAACCTTTTTTTGAATAGCATTTTCTGTAGCTGTGCGATTCAGCGGTTACGTGCTGTGGGTGTGTTGTGGTCTGGCAAAAAACGCCATTTAGGGCCACAGAAAATATTTTGCAGTGTGAAATACACATGTGGAGGTGTGTAAAATAAACAATTTCTATATATTGTACAGTGCTATACTAAAAAAAGCAACTTTTTTTGAATAGCATTCTCTGCACTTCTATAGCTGTGCGATTCAGTGGTTAAATACTGTGGTTGTGTTGTGCTCTTCCAAAAAACGCCATTTAGGGCCACAGAAAATATTTTGCAGTGTGAAATACACATCTGGAGGTGTGTGAAATAAACAATTTCTATATATTCTTCTTGTACAGTGCTATATAAAAAAAACAACCTTTTTTTTGAATAGCATTTTCTGTAGCTGTGCGATTCAGCGGTTACGTGCTGTGGGTGTGTTGTGGTCTGGCAAAAAACGCCATTTAGGGCCACAGAAAATATTTTGCAGTGTGAAATACACATCTGGAGGTGTGTGAAATAAACAATTTCTATATATTTTCCTTGTACTGTGCTATACTAAAAAAAACAACCTTTTTTTTTTTGAATAGCATTTTCTGCAGTTCTGTAGCTGTGCGTTTCAGCGGTTAAATACTGTGGGTGTGTTGTGGTCTTCCAAAAAACGCCATTTAGGGCAAGATCCTAAATTTGGAAAATATGAGGGGAAGGTCAAAGGGACGTGGTGGCCCCGGTCGTGGTGCTGCTGGTGGAGCTCCTGTTGCAGGGAGAGGACGTGGTGGATCTGTGCCAGCTACACGCACAAGTGAAACACCTTCCTCAGGTGCGAGTAGGCGACCGAGCCTGCGGCGGTATTTTGTCGCGCCTAATGAGGCTGTACCAATGTTTAGGCCAGGACAAGTACAGGCGATAGTAGATTGGGTTGCTGACAGTGCCTCCGGTTCCTTCACATTGTCTCCCACCCACTCTTCTGATGAAAGATCAGAGTTGGCACCTGAAGCCCATGTCCATCAGTCTTTCACCTCACCCCCTTGCAAATCAGCCAAGCAGTCTGAGCCCCAAATCATGCAGCAGTCTCTTCTGCTTTTCGATGACTCTGTTAGCAGGGTTTCCCAGGGCCATCCACCTAGCCCTGCCCCAGAAATGGAAGAGATTGAGTGCACCGATGCCCAACCACTTATGTTTCATGATGGGTACATGGGAGGACCATCGCAGCACGTCTCGGATGATGACGAAACACAGGTGCCAACTGCTGCTGCTTTCGCAATTGTGCAGACAGACATGGAGGGCAGGGGTGAAGACTGGGTGGAAGATGATGTGGAGGACGATGAGGTCCTCGACCCCACATGGAATCAACGTTATGCAGGTGACCATTGTAGTTCGGAGGAAGAGGCGGTGGTCGCACAGAGCCACCAGCACAGCAGAAGAGGGAGCAGGGTGCAAAAACTGAGCATTCGTCCCCTAGACAGTACATCTGCTACTGCCCAACGCAGCAAGGGACCGAGCACACCAAAGCCAGGTCCAAGGACTTCCCTAGCGTGGCAGTTCTTCACACAGTGTGTTGATGACAAGACACGAGTGGTTTGCACGCTGTGCAATCAGAGCCTGAAGCGAGGCATAAACGTTCTCAACCTGAGCACAAGCTGCATGACCAGGCATCTAAGTGCAAAGCACGAGCTGCAGTGGAGTAGACGCCTCAAAAACCAAGAAAGGTCTCTGGCTCCTCCTGCTTCCTCTTCTGCTGCAGTCTCGGCCTCTTCATCCACCTCTGTAGTGACAGTGGCACCTGTCACCCCGCAAACAGAGGATCTGCCAGCAACACTACCACCTGGGTCACCAACCATCTCCACAATGTCCCATGGAAGCGTTCAGCTCTCTATCTCCCAAACATTGGAGCGGAAGAGGAAGTACCCCCCTAGCCACCCGCAATCCCTGGCCCTGAATGCCAGCATTTCAAAATTCCTGGCCTTTGAAATGCTGTCATTCCGTCTGGTGGAGACGCAGAGTTTTAAAAGCCTGATGGCATTGGCTGTCCCGCAGTACGTCGTGCCCAGCCGCCACTACTTTTCCAGGCGAGCCATCCCTTCCCTGCACAACCAGGTGGGGGACAAAATCAGGTGTGCACTGCACAACGCCATCTGTGGCAAGGTCCACCTAACTACGGATGCGTGGACCAGTAAGCACGGTCAGGGACCTTATATCTCCCTAACAGCACACTGGGTAAATGCAGTGGCGGCTGGGCCTGAGGCAGATAGCGGTTTGGCGCATGTCCTTCCACCACCGAGGATTGCAGGGCGCTTCAGTTTGCCTCCTGTTGCTAACTCCTCCTTCTCCGCTTCCTCATCCTCTACCGCCTCCTCATCCATTCAGCGTAACACCTTCACCACCAACTTCAGCACAGCCAGGGGTAAACGACAGCAGGCAGTTTTAAAACTTTCCTGTTTGGGGGAAAATCCCCACACCGCGCAGGAGTTGTGGAGGGACATGGAACAACAGACCGATGAGTGGTTGCTGTCAGTGAGCCTCAAGCCCGGCCTGGTGGTGTGCGATAATGGGCGAAATCTCGTAGCAGCTCTGGGTCTAGCCGGTTTGACGCACATCCCTTGCCTGGCGCATGTGCTGAACTTGGTGGTCCAGAGGTTCCTTAAAAATTACCCCAATATGCCAGAGCTGCTGCAGAAAGTGCGGGCTGTCTGTGCGCACTTTCGGCGTTCTCACCCTGCTGCTGCTCGCCTGTCAGCGCTGCAGCGTAACTTCGGCCTTCCCGCTCACCGCCTCATATGTGACGTGCCCACAAGGTGGAACTCCACCTTGCACATGCTGGCCAGACTGTGCGAGCAGCAGCAGGCGATAGTGGAGCTTCAGCTGCAGCAATCACGCGTGAGTCGCTCTGCGGAACAGCACCACTTCACCACCAATAACTGGGCCTCCATGCGAGACCTGTGTGCCTTGTTGCGCTGTTTCGAGTACTCCACCAACATGGCCAGTGCCAATGACGCCGTTCTCAGCGTTACTATCCCAGTTCTATGCCTCCTTGAAAAAACGCTTCGTGCGATGATGGAAGAGGATGTGGCACAGGAGGATGAGGAGGAGGAGGAGGAAGCGGGATCATTTCAAAGGCTTTCAGGGCAGTCTTTCACAAGTGGCTACGAGGGTGGGTTCCTGCACCAACAAACGCCAGGTACACAATTGTCCGGCAGAAAGGGCACAGTTCTGGAGGATGACGAGGTGGAGGAGGAGATGGAGGAGGAGGAGGAGGAGGAGCCATGTTCACAGCAGGGTGGCACTCAGACCAGCTCGTGGCCATTACTGGTGCGTGGCTGGGGGGATACAGAGGACACAGACGATACACCTCCCACAGAGGACAGCTTTTCTTTGCCTCTGGGCAGCCTGGCACACATGAGCGATTACATGCTGCAGTGTTTCCGCAACGACAGCCGAGTTGCCCACATTTTAACTGGTGCTGATTACTGGGTGGCCACCCTGCTGGATCCCCGTTACAAGGACAACGTACCGTCCTTAATTCCCTCACTGGAGCGGGATCGTAAGATGCGCGAGTACAAGCGCACGCTGGTAGACGCCCTGCTGGTGGCATTCCCACTTGACAGCGGGCGTACGGTGGAAGCACAAGGCGAAGGCAGAGGAGGAGGAAGAGGTCGCCAACGCAGCCGGGGCACCGGCAGCACCTCAGAAGGCAGGGTTAGCATGGCCGAAATGTGGAAAAGCTTTGTCAGCACGCCACAACAACCAGCACCACCAGCTGAGATGGAACGTCTTAGCAGGAGGCAGCATTTCACCAACATGGTTGAGCAGTATGTGTCCACAGGCCTACACGTACTGGATGACGGGTCTGCCCCCTTTAACTTCTGGGTCTCCAAATTGGGCACATGGCCTGAGCTTGCCGTTTATGCCTTGGAGGTGCTGGCCTGCCCTGCAGCCAGTGTATTATCTGAACGTGTATTTAGCACGGCAGGGGGCGTTATCACAGACAAGCGCAGCCGCCTGTCCAGAGCCAATGTGGACAAGCTCATGTTCATTAAAATGAACCAGGCATGGATCCCACAGGACTTGTCCGTACCTTGTGCAGAATAGACATGTATACCGGTGTTGTGACAAACTGTCCGGCCATCGGATTGTGCCCGGCCCGTACTGCGCAGGCGCAGCGCTTGCGCAGTACAGAGGACAAGGAGATTCACAAAATCTCCGAAGATGAACGGCGCCTGCGCTGTGAGTGCAGGTTCAAGCCCCACCATCCAAGAGGACATACGGTAGCACATAGTAACAGGGCCCCTCACGGGCTCGCTTCGATCGCGGCCTTGCTTGGCTCGGCTTGAACCACGGATGGTGTGGCCTTCACCTGAACTCAACACGCAGGCGCCGTTAGTCTTGGGAGATTTTTGAAATCCCCTTGTCCTACATACTCAGCAAGCGCAGTACAGGGCGGACACTATTCGACAGGGGACAGAATTCGACACATCACCGGCCTTACCCACCCAGCCATTGTTGTATTTTTGAACCAGTGTTGGCTACCTCATCCTCCTCCACCGCCGCTTCCACCTACACAGCCACATCCACCGCCACCTCAACCTCCTACTCCATATGGACCTCGTCCTGCTAGGCCAAGATTAAAATTTTTATTTAATTTTTTTGTAGCGCACAGATCCTTTCCCCCTTACCTGCCTTTATGTTGTTGGCTCTTCGCAGGAGGGAGAAAGGCACACCGCACTACCAGCCCGTATCCTCCTATATAAAGAGGTTGAGCGGTGTACTTGACGGGCCGTGTCCACAGCCGGAGTCAAAACTCCTCCAGAGGATGATTCTCACCTCTACTGTAGGTAGAGGCAAGTCCTTTAATTGCCAGTAAAGTCAATGTCCACACCAGCTGAAACTCCAACTCTTATTCTCTCATGGCAAAATAAACTGTACTCAGATAGAAAAGGTTAGAGCAAAGAAACAGGACAGCTTAAGGTGTGGAGGAGGTCCAGGCACAAAAGTAGCACATTCACTTCACTGCTTAGGTTTCTCAAACAGTTTTTGGCGCACGGTCTCTGCCACAGACATTGAGGTTGGTCTCTGCCACAGACCAGGTGTACAAGGCCCCTGCCACAGACCTGGAGAACTTTGGTCTCTGCCACAGACTAGGGTGTATAAGGCCCCTGCCACGGGCCTGGAGAACTTTGGTCTCAGCCACAGACCAGGGTGTATAAGGCCCCTGCCACGGGCCGGTTGAATAAGGCCTCTGATACAGTCAAGGTGACCTTGAGCTTCTCCTTCTACGAACCTAGCCCATATCAAGGGGAAGACATCTCTCCAGGGAGTCAACAGACCATTCCTTCACCGTGACTCCCGCATCGGTCCATCAGAATGATCCTCCCTTCCCTGGAACAGGGTCCCCTACACGAGGCGGCTCTGGACTCCAGGCTTTACTCCCGCCCCTAGGCCTCCATACCCAGGGCAGCAAGAACTCCAGGATAGTACCTCACCCCGGGCTAAAGGTGCCCGAGATGGAACAGGAACACATGCACCCAGGCCGAAGGCACCTGGGCGCGGACCCCACTGGACATCAGCCCCCAGGCCAAAGGTCTGCCCCTTTAATATGCTCTCCTGGCATGCACAGCAGGTTCCCCGCCCCGCTGTACTACTGCCAAGAGGGGACACAAAAGGCGCCACCTGTAGGCCGCAGGGAACTGCACACCAATACTGTCCCCCGAGGACAAAATGGTCCATGAATCCTACAGAATTAGGGTATTTGAGCCTATTTACCACTCAAACACTTTCCTTAAATTTAGCACCCCGCTACATTTTTATTTCAAAGTATTTTATTTTCCCACTAGCTTATCCATTAAATTAAATAATTTATTCCAGAAAGGGCGTATTCTGGGGCATTCCCACCATATGTGTCGCATCGTGCCGTTGAGTTTCTGAGGTTCTTAATGACTTCCTGTACCTCTTCTGCTGAAAATCGGGCCTCCAGCATATTTTTTTATTTTTTTATTTTTTTAATGTTCTTTTAAGTTATTTCCTATCCACATTTGTTTGCAGAGCACTTGCCATGTTCGTAACAACATTTTGCTGCCATTTGCAGCCCTCTAGCCCTTTCCATTACTTTTTTAGAGCCTTTTTAGTCGTCAGAAGTCCGGGTCCCCATTGACTTCAATGGGGTCCGGGTCCGGGTTAAAGTTCGGCCGAACCCGCCGGACCCAAATATCCAGCTACCCGCTCAACTCTAGCAGGGAGGCATTGAGCAGCAGTGACAGTGGAAGAGGGATTAGCGCGCTGCCCGGCTTGGATAGAGTGTTGCTGGCAGGGGATGCTGGAGTGAGAGTAAAGTTTGCTGGGGCAGTGGTGGCATCTGGCAGGAAAGGGATCAGGAGACCGGCTGGCTCATGGTCGGGTTGGAGAGAGAGTTATGCTGGCAGGGAGGGGGGGATGTAAAGGGGAGATGGAATAGGAAGGTTGGTAGATGGCCTAAGGGAGTAATGATACTGACCAGATCACTGGCTGGGCTTGCAGAGGCAGCGTATAGAGACGGTGGGCGGAGCTGGGAGGTGGCCTGCAAAATGTGTCATCAGTTGCTAGGATGCCAGCGGTCCCAAAAACAAATGACATTATTGAAGATGGGGGGGGGGGGGAAGAGATTGCTGGCTCTGCTCACTTGGTGCAGTGTGTGAGAGCACCCATTAAGAATACCACAACTCAAAGAAGCCCAGTGCTGGAACTTGTTCCAGCACTGGGCTCTGGATTCTGGGACTCCAGCCCAGATCCGCGGGACCCCCGGACTAACTTGAAATCTCATGACGGTCCCGGGACAATTGGGAGTTATGGTTTATACCATATATACTCGAGTATAAGCCAAGTTTTTCAGCACTTTTTTTGTGCTGAAAATGCCCCCCTCGGCTTATACTTGAGTCAAGTTATCTGCCGCCGTGTCAGTATTGATGCGGATGCTCTGCTCCTGTCCTGCTGTGCTCCACTCCTATCCCCCTCCCTCCATGTACCGTTCTGGTCCCCTGTCGTGCTTCGCTCCTGTCCCCGACTGCGGTCAAGCCAGCCGCGGTTTGAAAATACACGGTCTATCCAGCCGCCAAAAAAAAAAGCGTGTGCGCCTATTGCTATAAGTACGGTGTACAGAGCAGTGTGTCCGCTCCCCCTTCACTCACTCATGAGCACAGCCCGGCTCTCATAGACCCGCCGCACTCTGCCTGCCCACCTCACACTGCCCAGGGATGAGAAAGAGAGCTGAGTCTGGGGCCCGGGAACATGACAGCTACGGTGCCGCTCCGCTGGACAGGGAGTGCCGCTTGGAGAACCTGAGGATACCGGGGACAAAGTGGCCGGACTGCGACACCACCAAGGGGATGAAGAGGTTCGGCAGGTGAGGGGGCTGTGTACACTGGGAGAGGAACACATGGACGGGGGTGTCACCTCTGTCTACTGCATACACCGCACTGGACTGACACTGTGCACACTGACAGTGCATGGAGGAGGACTGACACTGGACTGACTGTACTGTCCCCCTCCATGAACCGCTCCGGTCCCCTGCCGTGCTCCGCTCCTGTACCCCTCCATGTACAGCTCCAGTCCCTTGCCGTGCTCCGCTCCTGTCCCCCGCCGTGCTCCGCTCCTGTCCCCCTCCATGTACCGCTGTGGTCCCCTGTTGTGCTCTGCTCCTGTCCCCCTCCATGTACCGCTCCGGTCCCCTGCCATGCTCCGCTCCTGTCCCCCTCCATGTACCGCTCCTGTCCCCCATCTTTTAGGATTGAGAGCGGAGGAAGGAGCCCTTTTCCGAATGAACAGTCAGTTGTCACTGACTGTCCATTCATAACTGAGCATAGTAACTGTGTTACAATGTCTCAGTTTATGAATGGAGGAGCCTCTGTCTCCTTTCCATTCATCTGCAGTGCAGTTGAGGCTACAGAGAAAGGGACTGGGGAATCTCTGTCCTTAGCCCCTTTCTCTGTCTCAAAGGGGAGGTGGAGTCATGTCTGCACCAGTCCACCAGTCTCTCACCAAGTAACAAACCACATGGATTTAGGGAGTCCAATGATCTGGTGTTCGAGCTGTGCTAGATTATGACTCCAGAAAATGTTAAGAAAAAATAAAATAGATGTGAAGAAAGAATACACATCTTAATTATATTGCATCAGCCAATCCAAGAGAAAGGGTAACAAAGGCAAAAGTTCCACTTTTGGAATATAATTTTAGGTTTATAGGTTTATGTATATTTATTATCACATATAGTATATGCACAGTGAAGACAGAGGGTTTGGTTATCATTAGCACCCCCTACATTGCATTTTTACCAAAGCCAGCATGCCTATCGCCACCCCTTTATGGTAGAGGTATTGAGGGTTTTACCTCAATTGGGACCTCTGGAGAAGTCTGCATTAAACTTGTATTGTGGGCGGGGCTTCCTCTAGAGTCCTGTGATGTGTTCTGTCCCTCAGGCACCATATTGGGACTGGGCGTGGTTTGTTAATTGGTGTGTTGGGCACAAACAAAAGCAGTCTCAGAGGGGGTTTGGACCCCTTGGGGTTTCTTTTTCTAAGTCATCAGGCTGCAGATAAGAGTTTGCTATCAATACGGAGTACAATAAGTGAGACTTATCTGGGAGCTAAGTTGGTCTACTTTTCACGCTTCCATAACCAGACCACGTCTCCCAGCAGTTTCATTTTAATGTACCCCTAAAAGTGATTTTATACTGTAAATGTCCTCCAAAACATTAAACCATTTGGATATTCAGCATTTTTTTTATAGCTTTTAACCACTTAAGGACCAGCGCACGACAATCAATAAACGCTTATTGCGATTTTTTTTAACCAAAAATATGTAGAAGAATACACATCGGCCTAAACTGAGTAAAAAAAAATGTTTTTTTATTTATTTTTTGGGGATATTTATTATAGCAAAAAGTAAAAAATATTGCTTTTTTTTTCAAAATTGTCGCTCTATTTTTGTTTATAGCGCAAAAAATAAAAACCGCAAAGATGATCAAATACCACCAAAAGAAAGCTCTATTTGTGGGAAAAAAAGGACGTAAATTTTGTTTGGAAACCACGTCGCACGACCACACAATTGTCAGTTAAAGCAACGCAGTGCCGAATCGCAAAAAGTGCTCTGGTCTTTGGCCAGCCAAATGGTCTGGGGCTTTAGTGGTTAAGTAATATAAGCTTAAAGGCTAAAAATATACAATTGTTCAACTGAACAATAATCATTCCTTACAGAAGACGTTTTTTAAATAAGGGATGCCCAAGATAATATACATTAAATAAAGAGTACTGAAAGTTTCTTTGAAAATGTTGCTAACATATACATACATTACCCAATCCTTTATTACAGATAAGTCTGATTAAGGTGTCTCCTTCTTGGTGATCATTATTATTAGTAGTTTGTGAATCTCAGCAAATTCACCCTCCTTGCAACTTAGCTAAACCTAGCTTTATAGTTTACTAGTGAACTAGTGAAGGGTACTAGTTCAAATAGGCAGCATTTATTTCATCCCTGGGAGTATTCCTGCCAAATTAAGATGAATGACCATACAGCCGCTGGGACACTATAATGTTACATAGACTGTCTACACGCAAGTCCAGTCTGCTCCAGTCGCATAAACAAATGTCTGGTTCAAACTCTACACAGGCCTCAGCACCCATGTGAATGGGGGTTTAGCCAGACATCCCAAGTCTTCCGCGAGTCGCGGGAGTCTCCTGCATTTGGCTGCAGGCTCCCGGACATCCGCAAGCGCCGGGTGATCTCCTGGCTGGGCCTGTCACTCAGCCACAGACAGAAGACAGAGCATCCCAAGTGGCTGAATGGATGAATGGAGTACGCCCACTCGGGCTGCTCTGTCTTCTGTCTGTGCCTGAGTGACAGGCAGATACAAGGCCGATCCTGAATGGGTGCACCCAGGCGCTGTGAGCTGGGACTGAGGGGGGGGGGGGGGGGGGAGCCCATACTGCTGTCCCCAGCCTGCTTTGGCTGCTGTATGGGTACTTTTTTTTTTAGGTCGGGTCTGGCCGATTCAGCAGTGAAGGAATAGGGGTGGGTGGAGGCAGGGAGAAGACTAAGTGCTGTGATCTGCAGGCTGTAGCAATTAAAATAAAAGAAAAAAACTTTCCCCAGTTAAGCGGACTCTTTCTCCACTTTCGGGTGCCGCCACGCAGTAATCACCTGTGCGACAAGTACATGAAAGTCCTGGTCTCTTCTATATCAATCGGGACTGTCATGTACTTGTCGCACAGGGGATTACTGCGCGGCGGCACCTGAAAGTGGAGAAAGAGTCCACTTGACTGGGGAAAGCTTTTTTCTTTTCTTTTAATTGCTACAGCCTGCAGATCACGGCGCTCAGTCTTCTCAATGCCTCCGCCCATCCCCCTTTCTTCTGGGGAATTCTCTGACTGGGATGGCTCACCGGCCCCAGCAGCCAGACCCCAGGACCAGTAGCCCATCTCCAGCAGCCAGACCCTTGGCCCCCTTGCAGCCAGAACCCTGGCCCAGCAGCAAGGGCCCAGCAGCCAGACCCCTGGCCCCAGCAGCCAGACCTTAGGCTCCAGCAGCCAGACCCCAGGCTCCAGCAGCCAGACCCCAGGCTCCAGCAGCCAGACCCTAGGCCCCAGCAGCCAGGCCCCAGCAGCAAGGGCACAGCAGCCAGACCCCAGCAGCCAGACCCCAGGACCAGCAGCCAGACCCCTGGCCCCAGCAGCCGGACCCTAGGCCCCAGCAGCCAAAACCCAGGACCAGCAGCCCCGGGTCTAGCAGCCAGACCCCAAAAACCAGCAGCCCAGCTCCAGCATCCAAACCCTTGGCCCCTAGCAGCCAGACCCCAGGACCAGCAGCCCAGCCCCAGCAGCTGTGTGATCAGGCTGCATTTCATGGGCACCGGTAGGGCTGCATTTCATGGGCACTGGTATAGCTGCATTTAATTGGCATTGATCAGGCTGCATTTAATGGGCACTGGTAAGGCTGCATTTCCCTGGCACTGGTAAGGCTGCATTTTATTGGGGGGGTCAGCGCCAGCACGAAGTGTCACCTCCCTGAAATGAGTTTACCACCTCCCTAAAATTAGTTTTTGCAGGTTGGGATGTCTGGATTTAGCTTAATGTGTGCAGGAGATTATGGAGTGGAATTTCACAGGGTGCCAGGTTGTTATCATTATCTTATCACATTCTATATTGTTTGAATGCTTGAACAGCATATAATTAAGATTCCATTATATGACGATTATAGTTTTTTTAAACAAGGTGCTCAGAGCTATGCAGTAGCAGAGATGTATTTTTATTGAAAACAGTAAGGTCAGTAAAATCAGCTATAATTAGAAAAAGCACAATCAGATAGGCTTGCGCAACACCTGAATCTTTTCTCTTTTTCAGTGTTCCTAAATCAATTAAATTAGATTTTGAATCACCATTTCTGCTGTATCTTATGGTGTCATATGCTTTAAGTAGAGATACTGGAAACCTCACCTTTACCACAAAACTGCCTATGCAGATAAAAGGGCATCTGTAGATAAAAACAAACTATGCAGCTCTGACTAAAGTTGAATAAAGCCCTTGCTATAGGTGTCGACCATTTACATATCTTATGAACCTGACTGGAATAATCCCAAGTCATCACTGCTCACCTCCACCATCACAGGAGTGAGCTCTCAAATGCTGAGCTCAGAGCTACTGCATGAGGGGGAGAAAAATAATATGTGAGGGGGTTTGAATCAGAGAAAGAGCTCACTCCTATGATGGAGGAGGTGAGCAGTGATGACTAGGCCTCACTTAGCAACATCCTAGGAGTACTTAGTAACGTCCTGGGAGTATTCCAGTCAGGCTTCATAAGGTGTGTAAATGGCCTACACCTATAGCAAGGGTATTATTCAGCTATAGTCAGAGCTGCACAGTTTGTTTTAATCTACAAATATCCATTACCTGCATAGGTAGGTTTTTTGTAAAGGTGAACTATCCTTTTAAAGTGGTTGTAAACCCACTTTTGTAACTTGTACCTACAGGTAAGCCTAGATTAAGGCTTACCTGTAGGTGCAAGAAATATCTCCTAAACCTACACGGTTTAGGAGATATTTGCTAAAAATGATATGCATCCGTGTCTACGGCGCATGCGCGCCGTAGACAACGGCGCATTCATAGGGTTGATCCCATTCACAAATCCGGCTAAGTCCCAGCAATGCTTCGGCTTAGCCGGATTTGACGGCTCCCGCGCGCATGCGCGGAGTCACGTCTTCGCCGCTCCAGGCCAATCACAGCGCAGGAGGGGCGCTGTGATTGGCTGGAGCGGCGATGCCCGGAAGTAACCTTCCGGGTATCGCCGCAGCGATGGCTGCGGCTGAAGAGGGAGACGAGGACGGCTTCGGGGGCCCCGATCTAAGGTAAGTGATGCATAATGAGCCATTATGCTAGTCATATTAGCTCATTATGGCTTTCTCTTACAGGTGGTTTAAAAAAAAAAAAAAAACACTTTAAGGAGGACCTAAACTGTGGTGGCTGTGCCCACAAAAGGCAAACAGAGAGCAAATGACTAGTCATCAGTATTGCTGAGAGACCCTGTAGCTGAGCTTTACTTTTTCTGCACCAGGTCTTTGGAGGTGACCACCTTAGTAAAGAATAAGGGTGCAACTTCTATTTTTTCAGAATGGTTAGTGATCTGATGACTGATTGGGGAGTATAGAGGAAAAAGTAGGAGAGGTGGAGGTAAACAGACACATAGAATTAATTAAGCTGAAGCATTAAGATCCTTGCATTGCAGCTTTCTCTCCAGCAAGGAGAACAGTGATCATTGTTAACATTGTCCAATCTCACAACAAACTTCATAAGACTAGCAGTCAGGGACAGTAGTGCCTCTCACACAGCAGATATGCAGCTATGAGTCTTTGGGTCCAAGAGTGCCTGGGCACACTCACATGTCAGGACGTGCACTGCTATTTTCAGGAGGAATTGAAGACAAAAATAAGGTTTTTCCATTATATTCTTATTGAATGAGATTTTGCAGTATGCGCCATCGGACATTTGCTGTTGGAATTCCTGACAACAAATGTTTGAGAGCTGGTTCTCAAATTTTGTTGTCAGAAATTCCGATCGTGTTTTCTCAGCTCGTCGTAGTGTTGTACGTCACCGCGTTCTTGCCGTTTGGAATTTCCGAGCAACATTTGTGTCACCGTGTGTATGCAAGACAAGTTTGAGCCAACATCCATCGGGAAAAAATCCACGGTTTTGTTGTCGGAATGTCCGATCGTGTCCCCTTTCACGCGACAATCCCACTCGAATCCACCTGTCCATTTTTCAGGCAGATCTGAGCTGGCCATCCATTGACTTCTATGGGCAGGCGGATGTCAGCGGAGATGTGTCCGCTGACACCCGCCTGCCATCCGATCTGCTTAAATCAGACGTATGGAGATATGTTCAGCCATACGTCTGTCGGATCGGATGAGCTCTGATGAAAATGAACATGCTGTACGTTTTTGTCCAATCTCCTAGTAATTAGTGGGGCTCTGATAGGCCCCTCCCCGCTCAGTGAGCAAAGACGGATCTGTCATTCGCCGGCTCAGCGGAGATAAACGTAGCGATCTCCTGCTGAGCTGGTGGACTCCGCTAAATGGATCCACCCCATGTGGAAGGGGCCTAACTATGAAACATGCTATATTTTCCACACCACATATCACATCAGCATTGTGGTTTGAAGGGGATACATAGAAAACAGCAGTTTTCTATCTGTCCTTGTGGTAACCCACATTTATCCAATACAGAAAAACGCAGTTCACTATTCATAGTGTGAACAAGCCCTCAATGCTGTAGTCTCATGACCAGTATATTGGATCAGTAAACATTCAACTTCAAATAAGTATCGGAAAAAAAAAAAAAAGGTAAAAAGTGAATAGCAAAATTTCAATGAAATGCACAATTTTACTAAAGTGTGTTGGAGTCAGTGGGGAAGGCAAAGCTAAGTTAGTCAAGAGAGCAAGAAAGACAGCCAGCAAAAAAAAAAAATCCAACTAATATTTTAAAGCAACAATACTCAAAAAAAAAAATCAAATACACACATATTAAAGAAGAAACACAAAACTGGATAAACTAAACTAGCCTAAATACACCCCTCCAAGAATCCCACGCTCAAAAATTAATATGTAATTAACTGCTTCCGAACCGCCCACCGCATATACTGCGGCAGGGCGGCCTGGGTGCGGAAAATTACGTACCTGTACGTGAATATGTGCACGCGGTGTAAGGGGCGGGCGCTCCGCTTGCGCGCCGCTCCCTCTGTGGTTGTTCAGTGGAGAGACAGAGTAGCGGTCTGCTTATGTAAACAAGGCAAACCGCTGATCTGTCGGGGAGCAAAAGAGAGATCTATGTTTCAGCTAAGCTGAAACACAGATCTCTTTTGCGCCAGTTTATCCGTCCCCCACACAGTTAGTAAGCACCTCCCAGGGACACACTTAACCCTTTGGTCGCCCCTGGTGTTAACCCCTTCCCTGCCAGTGTCATTTATACTGTGACAGTGCATATATTTAGCACAACTACTCATTAATAGGACATGGTAAGATTACCAGTGCTTGGAAACCGCATAAAATTTAACATGGTAATAAAAAAAGACTCCGCTAACGTGGTGTTTTTTATTACCATGTTCTATTTTATGCGGTTTCTCCTTTAGGACCTATAGGTATCATTTAATTTTTATTATTCAACTTCATGTTATTTACACAAATTTACAATTGGCTATTGTTTAAGATGCATGTTGTCTTCCTGTGTTTTTATGTTTTTAATTTTTAAAGACCATAAGGCCCCTTTCACACTGGGGCGTTTTTCATGCGGTTTAGCGCTAATAATAGCGCTGTTATACCGCATGAAAAAATCCTGCCCTTTAGCCTTCAATGTGAAAGCCAGAAGGCTTTCACACTGAAGCGGTGCGCTAGCAGGACCGCTCCAAAAGTCCTGCTAGCCGCTTCTTTACAGCGGTAAAGGAGCGGTGTGTTCACCGCTCCTTTACCGCGGTCTCCCATTGAAATCAATGGGACAGCGCGGTAATACCGCCCGCAAACCGCGGCAATAGCCGCGGTTTGCGGGCGGTATTAACCCTTTTTCGGCCGCTAGCGGGGGTTAAATTAACCCCCCTAGCGAGCGCATACCGCGGTAAGAACGACAGTATAGCAGCGCTGAAAATCGCGCTGCTATACCGCCACCGCACCTGCCCGCCCCAGTGTGAAAGGGGCCTAAAGGAAATTTGTAAGTTCTGCATATAATTGTATTCCATTTTGTATGTATTATACACTGCCCTCACTGTGCACACGGCACTAATAATGTTTTCAGTACATGTTTGCATTCTTTTGAGTTCTGATTAGAATTAGTCTGCCTATGTTACGCCCCTTGTTACTATAAACATACAATTGTAATATTAATGTGATACCTACGTAATCATGTGTATAAAAACCTTCAATTGCGTCATAATAAAGCAGAACAGTTATTTGGAAAGATGCGGAGTGTATCTTTTGTGCCTGTTACCTACTGCAGTAGTTATTATTCATTTGGAACTACTAATCAATATGAGAATAGGAGTTGCCTATCTATAAATTTCCATGTCAGCACCAATTCTTGTCCTGCCAGCACCAAGCACTGGTAATCTTACCATGTCCTATTCATGAGTAGTTTTAGTTTTAAGCCACAAGTTGGCACCAATCTCGGCCACTAGAGGGCCTCTCGAACTGTCCATTCAAGTGAGTGACAATCGACGCACCACATCCGCCAATCAACGCCCCTTATATAAGGCACTCAAACTCCTGCATAAGCCAGCTTGAAAAAAGGAGTGTGCCTGTCATTACCATTGGCAGAGCGCACGCTCGGAAACGCGTTGCATCATATCCTGGGACGTCAGACGCGGCTGTGGTCCATGTCTGTTCCAGACCCTCTTCCTGCTCCAGCCTAATACATCTAGCTGACGATCTGCGCCCACAGGAGATAAGGCTATCGAACCACCACTGCAACCCAGCCAGCGCAGAGACTCACCTTACAGGACTCCACGATGTGCTTCACTTTACTAACCTAGATGTAAGCGCTTTTATGCCTTGTTTAATTAAATGTCATACAGTTTACTTCAGTGGCACTTCTATCTTTGTTTTACATGTTTCTGGAGTTTTGCTTCTGCTTCCCCCAAGAGGCTTGCCCTAAGTACAGAACTGTCCCCCATTATTATCATTGGACCATCATCTGTTGCCTGTACATAGACTTATTCCCCCTATCGACATTGTCCACAGGCCCTACTCAGACTGCTGACCCCTGATTGAGTGTTTCTACTCCCTCATCCCCTTCAGATTAAGCTTTATTGTTTAACAACTTGCGCCAGTATCACCCTATTCGGTGTCCCTGAACCACTGACATTGCTCTCCCACAGAAGGTGGTTTACACTAACCTGCTAAAGGGGGTGAACCCCAATAAATAAAATCTATATAGCCAACAAGTATAAATCCGTTTTTCTTCTGCTACATGGACATGTTTTATGCAACTTACAGAGTAGTCCCTATTTTAGTTTTATCTTTTATGACTTTGATCTTCAGCTATGACCTGGACTATCCAGAATACAAATGTACTATTTGAAACGAGTCTTCTTTTTTTAAAGGTCACATTTATTTACAGGCACATGATCGGCCATTAATGTTCAGCAAGTTGTTATTTCTGAAGGTTAGATGAGTTATAATTTTAATCAGTTTCCTCTGAATAGGTACCTTATTTATTTTACTTAATTCTTGCTGAATTTTCATTGCTGAATATGGACAGAGGCGACATGTAGCCATGAGTAATACGTATATTACTCAGATCTCAAGTGCTCCTTCAGGAGCCTTTGTTATTTGCCTGTTATTATGTGCAAAAGAGTACTAACGTTCTGATTTTCAGCATGATTAACTTGACTTTCATCAAAATTTGCAGAAAACAAAATGTATCTTGAATCAAGATTACAATGATTTATGTATTCAATTTGTTCTTTTGTCACCTGACAGCTTGGAAAAAGTCAATTTGGACCCCTGGCAATGCCATATGGTGGAATGTCAGTTTGGGTTACATATCTGGTCGCATATTCCACATAGGGCCCAAACCAGTTGTTGACAGTGCAACATAATCAGGTTTTTTAAATTTCGGTTTTCTAGCAATGCCATGCGGTCTGATGTCACTGTGTGTTCTATAACTTAAAGGGTAACTCCACTTTCTCAAAAAAAAAAAAAATTGCAAATAAAAAAAAATATATAGCAATACAACATATAATACAATTGCAACTCAAGTTATTTTTTAATTTAATGGTATTAAAACTACCTTTTCATTTCAATCTGCAGCACTATAATGTTCTGTAAAATCCAATGAAATATAACTACCTGGAGGCATTCTGTGTACAGAACTCCCCCCAGAAATGTTATTTCCTGCTTGTGTAATTGGCTTAATAATTTTCCCAGAAGTCTGCACCAAGATACAATTTAGATTTTTGGCGTCCCCGCAACAAAAATTCAATTTTTGGTGAGATATTCCCAATAGGCAATCAGGTCTAAAGAGATGCAATTTTCTTCATTAGAGCCATGCTGAGTGGGCTCTAATAGGCTTCAACATAGGTGAACTGCTTGGCGCTCGAAGTCCACTCAGCTGTGTTAGGAAAGCGAATGACTATTCGCTTTCCTAACGCTGAATCGCCTTTCCGCCAATCAGGTGCTTGAGTCTATCACCTGTCATCTGATTGGCTGAAATGACAGGCGCCGCTATTGGATGCCTATCAGGAGGAAAGCTAGGGAGATGAGGCACGAGACGCATGAAGGACCCCGCTTGTCGCCGTCATCCGCTGCCCCACAGAGACAGGGTAAGTGCCGGACAGACGGCGAGTGGGCGGGGGGTCACACTGGCAGCATTTATTGGGCACACTGGCATTTGATGGGCACACTGGCAGCATTGAATGGGCACACTACAGCGTTTGATGGGCACAGCGGCAGCGTTTGATGTTTTTTTTTCAAAATGTTCAGTTTGTTTGCGCCCCCCAAAAATTTGGAGCACCAGCCGCCACTGGCACAGCATCCTCGCTTGTGTGGATGGGAAATCTGCTTTTTTTTGTTCAGCCTGAAGGCGTATACTCTGCTTAAAACCAGAAAAATTAAGCTTGTCAGTACAAAATCTATTTGATTAAATATATATCTCTATGACCTAAATTTGGCTATAAATCTGGATGCAAGACAAATGTTAAAAAACACCAATTAACACAGCCATTAATTAATCCATTAGATACATTGTTAAAAATTAGGGGTGTCAGAACTCAATAAAGGACAATTGTAGTGCACACGTGCCAACATCAGGATACAGCGTAGTGAGCTAAATATGTATCTATTGGGGTGCAGGGCCAGCGCTAGCAATAGGCAAGTCAGGCGGCTGCCTAGAGCGCCAGGGTAGGGGGGGCGGCAAAATCCGGATCCCTAGCCACTCACTGGGGATTCGGAGTATTAAAATCCAAGACCGGCATTTTTTAAAAACATGCCTTATGGCGCCAGCCGACAGGCTAGGGGGCAGTTGCGCCTGTGATGCGCCTGCAATGCCACCCTAGCAGCGGCAGTGAGAAGATGAGGGGAGAGAGCCGGGACAAAGAGCAGCCGGCCGGAAGTGCTGCATGATCCATGGATGAACCGCCCAGGGCGGGTGAGATGGAAGCCCTGCTGCAGCAGCATGTAAGTCTGGGCTTGCCGTGATATCTGATCCCCCCCCCTCCTCCTGGTCGCCCAGGATCTGTTGTGAGAGGAGTGGACAGACAGGCAGCAGCGTCGCTCTCCTTGAGTAAAGCCTTCACCGCCGCTGACTCAGGTATATAGTGGAAGCACAGTCTGCAGCCAGTCACAAGAAATTAAAAAATGTACTCTGCTGTCAAGTTTATAGTACATACATTGCACTGTGTGCAGAGGGGGAAAAGATATATGTGTGTGTGAGGGGGAGATGAGCAGGGGGGTTAAAGAGGGGGAACTGGTGTGTGTGTGTGTGGGGGGGGCAGATGTGCAGAGGGGGTACAGAGGGGGAACTGGTGTGTGGGGGGGGGGGGCAGATGTGTGGGGGGCAGAGGGGGAACTGGTCTGTGTGTGTGTGGGGGGGCAGATGTGCAGAGGGGGTACAGAGGGGGAACTGGTGTGTGTGGGGGGGCAGATGTGCAGAGGGGGTACAGAGGGGGAACTAGTGTGTGTGGGGGGGCAGATGTGTGGGGGCAGAGGGGGAACTGGTGTGTGTGTGTGGGGGGGGGGGGCAGAGGGGGAACTGGTATGTGTGTGGGGGGAGCAAATGTGCAGAGGGGGTACAGAGGGGGAACTGGTGTGTGTGGGGGGGGCAGATGTGCGGGGGGCAGAGGGGGAACTGGTATGTGTGGGGGGTAGATGTACAGAGGGGGAACTGGTGTGTGTGGGGGGGGCAGATGTGCGGGGGGCAGAGGGGGAACTGGTGTGTGTGTGTGTGTGGGGGGGCAGATGTGCGGGGGGCAGAGGGGGAACTGGTATGTGTGGGGGGGGCAGATGTTCAGAGGGGGTACAGAGGGGGAACTGGTGTGTGTGTGTGGGGGGGGGCAAATGTGTGGGGGGCAGAGGGGGAACTGGTGTGTGTGTGTGTGTGGGGGGACAGATGTGCGGGGGTGCAGAGGGGGAACTGGTATGTGTGGGGGGGGTGCAGATGTGCAGTTGGGGTACAGAGGGGAAACTGGTGTGTGGGTGCAGATGTGCAGGGGGGTTACAGAGGGGAAACTGGTGTGTGTGTGAGGGGGCAGAAGTGCAGGGGGGGTACAGAGGGGTAACTGGTGTGTGTGTGTGTGTGGGGGCAGATGTGCAGGGGGGTACTGGTGTATGTGGGGGGGCAGATGTGCAGGGGGGTACAGAGGGGGAAAAGATGTGTGTGGGGGGCAGAGGGGGAACTTGTGTGTTTGGGGGGGCAGATGTGCAGGGGGGTACAGAGGGGGAACTGGTGTGTGTGGGGGGGCAGATGTGCAGAGGGGTACAGAGGGGGAACAGATATGTGTGTGTGGGGGGGGGGCAGAGGGGTAACGTGTGTGTGTGTGTGTGGGGGCAGATGTGCAGGGGGGTACAGAGGGGAAATTGGTGTATGTGGGGGGGGCAGATGTGCAAGGGGGTACAGAGGGGGAAAAGATATATGTGTGTGGGGGGGGGAGAGATGTGCAGGGGGCAGAGGGGGAACTGGTGTGTTTGGGGGGGGGCAGATGTGCGGGGGGGGGAAGAGGGGGAACTGATGTGTGTGTGTGTGTGTGTGGGGGAGAGAAGTGCGGGGGGGCAGAGGGGGAACTGGTGTGTTTGGGGGGGCAGATGTGCAGGGGGGTACAGAGGGGGAACTGGTGTGTGTGTGGGGGGGGGGCAGATGTGCAGGGGGGTACAGAGGGGGAACAGATATGTGTGTGGGGGGGGGGGGGCAGAGGGGGAACTGGTGTGTGTGTGTGGGGGGGGGGCAGAGGGGGAACTGGTGTGTGTGTGTGTGCGGGGGGGCAGAGGGGGAACTGGTGTGTGTGGGGGGGGCAGATGTGCAGGGGGTACAGAGGGGGAACAGATATGTGTGTGGGGGGGGGGCAGAGGGGGAACTGGTGTGTGTGTGTGTGTGTGTGGGGGGGGCAGATGTGCGGGGGGGGCAGAGGGGGAACTGGTGTGTGTGTGTGGGGGCAGATGTGCGGGGGGGCAGAGGGGGAACTGGTGTGTGTGTCTGGGGGGGGGGCAGATGTGCAGGGGGGTACAGAGGGGGAACTGGTGTGTGTGAGGGGGCAGATGTGCAGGGGGGTACAGAGGGGGAACAGATATGTGTGTGGGGGGGCAGAGGGGGAACTGGTGTGTGTGGGGGGGGGCAGATGTGCGGGGGGCAAAGGGGGAACTGGTGTGTGTGTATGTGTAGGGGGGGGGCAGATGTGCAGGGGGGGTACAGAGGGGAAACTGGTGTGTGTGGGGGGGGGCAGATGTGCAGGGGGGTACAGAGGGGGAACAGATATGTGTGTGTGTGTTGGGGGGAGGTTACAGAGAGGAACTGATGTGTGTGTGGGGGGGGGGAACAGATGTGCAGGGGGGTACATATAGGAACTGATATGTGTGTGTGTGTGGGGGGGGGGTTTAAGGGGAACAAAGGTGGGGGGCGCAGAGGGGAACAGGCATTCAGAATGATACAGTGATGGGGTGATCTGAGGTGTGAGGGTGGAAGAATTGTGGTGATCTGCTGAGACCTGAAAACACAGAAATGGGGGTGATCTGAGGTGTGTGGAGGTTCAAATCCACTTTTGTAAAAAAAAAAAAAAAATGCAGATCTTTTTGCACGTCCAAAAAATGTGCATTTATTATTTTTACTAGGAGCCTGTAAAACATTGTCAGTGTGACTGTATGCTCATACAGACAGGCAGTTACACAGTTAGCCTCTCTGTATACTGCTCTAGCCTGTGGACCACGGCTTGCGTGAGGAAGTGGTGCCATCCTCTAATTGTCTTCGGGCCAGGTCCAGAGGCACAGGTGCAGGCCTGTGGACCACGGCTGAAGAAATAAGTGAAGAGGCACCGCAAAAATCTCGGTGAGGGGCAGAGCCAATGGGGGGGGGGGCGGCAAAATGAGGCTTCGCCTAGGGTGTCAAAAATCCTTGCACCAGCCCTGTTTTGGTGCTGCTACTTTACAGTGTTTGTTACCCTAAAAGAAAAAAAAAATGAATCTTGTACCCTTAACGTGGTTGTAAACCCACTTTTCGAAAAAAAAAAAAAAAAAAGACACCTGCAAGAAAAAGACATGAGCTAGAATACTGGCTCATTATGTGGCACTTACCTCAGATCGAAGCTTCCGAATCGCTCCTCGTCCCCTTCCGCCGCCATGTCCGCTCCGACCATCTTCCTGTCACACGTCACACGCATGCGCGCGGGGCCGGCTTTCTCCATTGAAAAAAAACGTCAGTCTCCATTGAGAAAACCGGCAACGCGCAGTGCGCCTGCGTCGTTGTCTATGGTGCGCATGCGCCGTACACATTGGTGCAGGGTTTTTTGATAATATCTCCTTAACCGTGTAGGTTAAGGAGATATTTCTTGCACCTACAGGTAAGCCTTAATTTAGGCTTACCTGTAGGTGCAAGTTGTGTGGTTGGGTTTACAACCACTTTAAAGGGTAAGTTCACCTTTGTACACTTTTTTTTCTTCTAAATTCCAGCTCCCCTAAGCACCAATATTGCATTAATGTACTTTTTTTTGCAAAAATATCAGTTTTTCATGAAATCTAGTCACTTACTTTTCTTGTCCTAATCCACGTTTCCATTAGTAATGTCTTTCTTCCTTAAAGACTGTAGGTCATGACACAGGAAGGAGTTGACCAGCTGACCTCATTAGCACACAACCTGCATCATCCACCCACCCATTCCCAGGTGCACGTTTTTTAAATGAAATGCAATCAGTGAGCACCCTTCTCACTAAATACACAATCAGATTGCATAGTGTATGACCATCTTTATACAAGTAAATAGGAGGGAGTGGACAGAAACACTCAGCTGTCAAGCTCTTTCACAACTCTGCAACCACCTGAATGGGCAGCCCTACACACAGCAATCGCAACAAAGAAGCTTCAGAACTTTTTTTTTTAGAGTGGAGCCTGGTGCGTTTTTAACTTATTATGCACTTTAACTTATTCTTTTTACTGGGCTTGATGATTTCATTCTGAAAAAAAATAAAATAAAAATTACACTGGAAAAAAAAGTATTTACATGCATTAGACATCGCGTCTTCTCATCCGGCACTTCACCTTTCAAAAGCTGCAACATAAATATATTAAGGGCAATCAGAGGTGATTGTTCTTTTGCACATGTGAAGTTAATTGCACAAAATTGCAAACCTCCTCAGACCACAGGGATCATAATTGGAGGATATTCTTTTTACAGATTCATGCATTCTGCCCTCAGCGTAAAACAGACGTTTGTGAGTTTCTCTAAAAAGAATGGATTGTGGGGGGGTTGTTAGAAATATTTGATTTATCTAACATTGCTGTTGTCCTTGTATGTATTTTTCACTTCAGGTGCAAGAAGATTGCCCTGCCAGTTTCAATACGCCGGTCTCTTCATCATGTGTCCGTGTGTCTCCATATGCGTGTCAGAGACGGACGCCGCTTCAGGACATCAACCGAATATTCACGGTAATAATTACTGGCTACATAGGCATCAAAACCACTTGCTAAAATAATGATACACCAGGCAGTAGTGCGGAAGAAAGCAAACTCTAGGGTCAGTTTTATGGCGGTGAAAAGGGAATTTCTTTGCGATTTTTGAATCTCGTCTCAGCGGCAAGCAAGGCTTGCAGTGACAAAAATAGTCAAGTTAATTGCAGAGGGCTTAGGCTAGATTTTTCCAAACACTCAGGAATCAATAGCGAAAATCATTTCTGCATTCTTCCACTACAGGCTATTTTTCATGTTGAATGCAACATATATTTTTAAAAGGATTATTTCACAATCACGAAAATGTGAAAGTTGACTTGATCATCACTTTGCTTTAATCTGGGTATACTTGCTTTCAACACATCCACTTTCCAAACGACATTTAAATTCAAACCATAGAGCGATAATATCCTCCTGTTTTTGTTCCCCCCGGTGTCTCCACCACATTCAGATGCGCTTTAGATCCATAGGTGATGTTCCACTCTAGAAACATCAAATGCATTTTCTTGTCAAACATATACTTACTGCAGCTCTCCGACTCATTTTACTGTTATTGAGTTCTCGGAGAAGGCAATGGTTCAGCTGTGGATAATCTCAGAGATTACTTCTTTAAGGTGCCCCAGTGTTCGACGCTTGGCAAGGCTTGAAGCCAAGTCATTTATGCTTGCTATGCAAAGCTGGGACACGCTCTGCATAGTGGGATATTGAGGTCACAGCATGCATGACTTGCTCCACAAATAAAAACAGATTTATGGGGACAAGTGCAGTTTTCTTATTTTCTAGTACTTTGTGTACATATACCTAAAGCGTTTTTGTTTATTAGCCAATTGCACAATAAATGCTTTGTGTTGGCGTATGACAGACAATATCTGAAAGGTGCAGCGCTGTCTTGTTGAAGACAGAATGTACTATCGATGAATATGTACTCATATTATGAATATCATGAATATGTAGCCAACCTTTGAAAAACTGTTCTACAGAAGTAGAGGTAAGAAAAATTGGAGGAACTAAATACATGCTGCCTTACGCTATGTTCATAGCTGAACCGTACGGCTACTTTCACACTGAAAGCCCCCAGCATTAGCGGTTTTAGCGGCACTTTATCATCGATTTAGCTGCGCTTTTCAGCCACTAGTGGGGTGCTTTTAACTCCCGCTAGTGGCTGAAGAAAGGGTTAAAAGCAACCGTTTTGCGGCGCTGCCCATTTATTTCAATGGGCAGGGGCGGTTTAGGAGCGGTGTATACAGTGCTCCCAAACTGCCCTAAAGATGCTGCTTGCAGGACTTTTTCTAACGTCCCGCAAGCGAACCCTCCCAGTGTAAAAACACTTGGACTTTCACACTGGGGAGGCATTGGAGGCATTTTTCAGGCGCTTTACAGGTGCTATTTCTAGCGCTAAAACGCCTCAGTATGAAAGTAGCCTAAGGCTACTTTCACACTGAGGTGCTATAGCGGCACTTTGCCAGCGGTTTTAACCCTTTTTAGGCCACTAGTGGGGGTTAAAAGCGCCCCGCTAGCGTCCGAATAGCGTGGCAAAAATGACGGTAAAGCGCCGCTAAAAATAGCGGCGCTTTACCGCTGACGGCGCAGCGCCCCAGTGTAAAAGTATATAATACCACTACTACTACTTCTAATAATAACGACATACCTCCCAACTTTTTGAGATGGGAATGAGGGACACCTATCAGCAAAAGTATGCAGGCATAGGACACACCCCTTGCCATGCCCCTTAAACGAGAATTGTACAAAAAAAAACAAGATTGGTTAAACCCACAAGTGCTTTTTTTTACCACTACTATTCCTTTATATTGGCTTTTGGAATTTACAAATGCTGCAATTTAGAAATTGGATGAAAGGTTTAGACCTGGAAAACACTTTTTGATAGATAAAAGGTGCATTTTATATACAACTATGTATGGATCAGACCAAAATGAGGGACAAATGAGGAGGAATGAGGGACAGAGGGAAATTGCTCCAAATCAGGGACAGTCCCTCAAAATCAGGGACAGTTGGGAGCTATGTAACAATAATAATAATAATATTTAAATAAAAAAAATAATAATACCAATAGTAATGAAAATAACAATAGGAACAATATTAATAATACTGTATAAAAGTAATCGCAGCCAAGTAGCCAGGCCTGGAGGATTTTGAATACCAAAACTACTGCTATCTTGTGGTAAAAAAAAAACCATGCCATGAGGCTTGCTGACATCTTATTAAAATTCTGGTTGCCTGGCTGTTTTTTCCCACTGAAGTCATTAAAGTTACTAAACCTAAAACCTTTTTTCACCTCAATGCATTGTTCGCATTAAGGTAAAAAAACTTTTTTAGTTTCTCTGTGTCCCCCCCTTCCCCTGTGTGAAGGGGAAGAGAGGGGAGAAGAGATCAGCGCTGTGCACGGCTGCATCATTTCTTCCCTTACTTCCTCTTCACACAGTATTCGAGCAGCAGCAGGAGCCATTGGCTCTTGCTGCTGTCAATCAGATGCAGTGAGGAGGAAGTGGGGGGCGGGCCTAAGTCCCGCTGTGTAAGTCTATGGAGCACGGCTCTGTAGACACACAGTTCAGGAGCGAGGGGACTACGCTCTCCCCAAAGCCAGTGGTTGGCTTCGGTAGTCCCTCAAAGCAAGAGGAGGAGCCAAGATCGCCCCTGGGGACCCCAGAAGAGGAGGATCGGGGCCACTCTGTGCAATATTACTACACAGAGCAGGTAAGTATAATGTTTGTTATTTTAATTTTAAAAATAAATTGAGTTTAGTAACACTTTAACCTAGCAAAATAATGCTTATGAGACCAAACTTCAGATATTCCTGAACTAGTAAAGGTAGAGAGTCAGTGCAACAGCCAGGAAACTAGTATTCCTCAAAAGAGATTAGCAATAGTAGCACCCATATACACTCACTGGCCACTTTATTAGGTACACTTGTTCAGTTGCTTGGTAACACAAATTGCTAATCACCCAATCACATAGCAGCAACTCAAGGCATCTAGACGTTGTGAAGACAGCTTGCTGAAGTTCAAACTGAGCATCAGAATGGGGATTTA
The DNA here is from genome assembly GCA_029206835.1 of Rana muscosa. Lineage (NCBI taxonomy): Eukaryota > Metazoa > Chordata > Amphibia > Anura > Ranidae > Rana > Rana muscosa. The sequence continues at coordinate 211,184,576 of CM055123.1, read as the reverse complement.
AGTGACTTTGAATTTGGAATGATTGTTGGTGCAAGACAGACTCAGCTGAGTCTTTCAAAAACTGCTAATCTGCAGGGATTTTCACGCACAACCATCTCTCGGGTTTACAGAGAATGGTCTAAAAAAGAGAAAATATCCAGTGAGCAGCAGTTGTGTGGATGAAAATGCCTTGTTGATGTCAGAGGAGAATGGGCAGACTGGTTTGAGATGATAGAAATGCAACAGTAACTCAAATAACCACTCATTACATCCATGGTATGCAGATTACCATCTCTAAATTCACAACACATCGAACCTTGAAGCACATGGGCTACAGCAGCAGAAGACCACACCTGGGGGCCACTTCTGTCAGCTAAGAACAGGAAACTGAGGCAACAATTTGCACAGGATCACCAAAATTGGACAACAGAAAAGTGAAAAAACGTTTCCTGGTCTGATGAGTCTATTTCAGCTGTGACATTCAGATGGTAGGGTCAGAATTAGGCATAAACAACATGAAATCATGGATCCATCCTGCCTTGCATCAACGGTTCAGGCTGGTGATGGTGGTGTAATGGTGTGAGGGATATTTTCTTGGCACACTTTGGGCCCCTTATTACCAATTGAGCATCATTTAGATGCCACAGCCTACCTGAGTATTGTTGTTGACCATGTCCATCCCTTTATGACTACAGTCTTCAGATGGCTCCTTCCAGCAGGATAATGCACCATGTCACAAAGCCCAAATCATCTCACCACTGGTTTCTTGAACATGACAATGAGGTCACTGTACTCCAATGGCCTCCACAGTCACCAGATCTCATCCAATAGAGCACCTTTGGGATGTGGTGGAAGGGAGGAATTTGCATCATGGAGCCGACAAATTGCAGCAACTGCGTGATGCTATCATGTCAATATGGACCAAAATCTCAGAGCAATATTGCCAACACTTTGTTGAATCTATGCCATGGAGAATTAAGGAAGTTCTGAAGGCAAAAGAGGGTCCAACTCTGTACTGGCAAGGTGTACCTAATAAAGTAGCCGGTGAGTGTATTACTAATAACAGGTTTACTTTTGAGTGGTCACTTCCTTTGACCATTCTTTTAACTTTCCCTCTCTCCAGCAGAACATACCTTTCCCTGCTCAAGAGCTGTTCGGCTGCTGGGCTGCTGGGGCTGCTGGGACCTAGGAAAGAAAGACCTATGTAAGCTCCACACCAATTGGTCAGAGCTTAAACAGGGCTATTAACTGGCTAGCACTGTCACATGGGAGAAGGGGAATGAGCCACATGTTCTTGACAGTGTGGGAGCAAAAATTTGGGAATACATTTGCTTAAAAGATACAGTGCCTTGAAAAAGTATTCATACCTCTTCACATTTGGTCAAGTTATAACCAAAAATGTAAATGTAACACTGCACATCACCCAGAACACACCATCCCCACCGTGAAACATGGTGGTGGTAGCATCATGTTGTAGGGAAACTTTTCTTCAGCAGGGACAGGGAAGCTGGTCAGAATTGATGGGAAGATGGATGGAGCCAAATACAGGGCAATCTTAGAAGAAAACCTGTAATGCCTCGTACACGCGACCGTTCTTTCCGACGGGAAAACTGCTATGAGAGCTTTTGGTCGGGAATCCCGGCCGTGTGTATGCTCCATCGCAGTTTTTTTGACGGGAAAACTACCGGACAAAAAAAAAGAGAGCAGGATCTCTTTTTTCCCGTCAGAAAAAAATCCTGGAGGGAAAACCGTTCGTCTGTATGCTTTTCCAAGGGGAAGAAAACCGCACATGCTCGGAAACAATTCGACGCATGCTCGGAAGCATAGAACTTTATTTTGTCGGCTCGTCGTAGTCTTTTACGTCACGAGTTCTTGGCAGTCAAAAGTTCACTGGACTTTTGTCTGAGCGCGTGTATGCAAGGTAAGCTTGAGAGGAATTCTGTCGGGAAAACCGTCCGTGTGTACTAGGCATTAGAGTCTGCAAGAGACTTGAGACTGGGATGGGGGTTCACCTTCCAGCAGGACAACGACCCTAAACATACAGCCAGAGCTACAATACAATGGTTTAGATCAAAGCATATTCATGTTAGAATGGCCCAGTCAAAGTCCAGACCTAAATCCAATTGAGAATCTGTGGCAAGACCTGAAAATTCCTATCCATCCAATCTGACAGAGCTTGAGCTATTTTGCAAAGAATGTGCAAAAAAAGTCAAATTCTAGATGTGCAAAGCTGGTAGAGACATCCCCAAAAAGACTTGCAGCTGTAATTGCAGCGAAAGGTGGTTCTACAAAGTATTGGGGGGCTGCATATAAATGCATGCCACACTTTTCAGATATTTATTTTTGAAAACATTTTGAAAACCATTTATCATTTTCCTTCCACTTATCAATTATGCGCCACTTTGTGTTGGCATATCACATATGTTTTTGATTGTAACATGACAAAATGTGGAAAATTTCAATGGGTATGAATACTTTTTCAAGGCACCATATTTAGGGTGTAACAGGTATCATGTTGGTAATCATATACCCCCAGAGCACCTTCCGCTGTGACAGCAGGTGGGAGTTTTTCTCCCAACAGCTGCTGTCACATTTAAAATTGGCACGTCTATTTGGGGGTTATAACAGGCTGAAGGGCTGGTGGTATGTCTGGCTTCCTCCTTTCATTCTTTTTCTTTTATGCTACTCTTTCCCTTTGAGTGACCGTCGGGCCAATCCTTTTGTTCTTTTTTCACAATACCGGTGTCCACCGTGTAAAATGCCACGCGGGGTGCAGAGACCCCCCTAATACCTATTATTACGGTTAACGTGTTCACACGTATCTGCTTCTCATGTATGCAATGATTTTAGATGTTTCGAATTTTCAATGTCAATGCTTAACTCCAGTATTAATGGAGCTTTGGTTTCTGTACTAAACCCTGTGTTATCTTGAAAAAAGTATTGGAAAATAAAATAAAAATTTTGGTTAGGAGGCTCCCTTTTGCTTTCTGAAGCTCAATACGAATGTGGATTGCACATCACACAGCAAAGCGTGTCTAAATGAGATCTTAATGTACTAGAAATACTCCTGTTTTCGATATGTTGCTTGATAACTCTCCCTTACTGAATCACTTTAATTAATACGTAACTGTCTTCTATTACTGTAGTATAGTGGAATCCCTTATTTATGTTTTTCGAGGGACCAACCATAAATGACGCAAATAGCAAGAGAATGTAAATTGCATATAACGGAAAAAATAAAATATTGCATTTCAGCGAAACACTTTTGTGTAATATTTGGAAAGCTTGGCAAATAATCATTTCCATTACTGTACTGTATAAACTAAACAAAGCAAAGATGTGGTGAAACATCATCTTTAGATTATTTTATAATGGAATACTTACCTGTAGAGTTGACAGAACCCTTTCATAACATCAGTAGTTAATGATGCACTATTCTCTCTCTGGGACCTGAATGTTTTACAGTGGTGTCATAGGATATAGTAGTTTTCTTTCCAATTCAAAGGCCTCTCGCATGTCGGTATAACAATGACAGGCCAGCAGGAAGTGTAGGAGAAAGCTGTAGGTGATAGACCTAAAAGCACATTATAAATTGTCAGAGCAACATTTACAGAATAAGTAGGAAATAATACCAATGTGGTGCCATAAAGCTAATGTAAATTATGGAATGAGGTAAAAATGAAAGGCTTATAGTCAGTTTTCTCATTAAAAGGTTTCCTGAAGTAGGGTGAGAGCCTTGCTTACCTTGGTTCAACAAAGCTGGTAATATTTTAATTTTTACTGGACATACATTAAAGCCAGATTCACACAGTTACATTGCGGTAACATTATGCAGGTTTGTATATAATTTTTTTATGCATTTTGGTGCATTATATATAGGACCTGAGGACTGGTGCCCAGAACTGGACAGCATACTCCAGATGAGGCCGGACCAAAGTCTTGTAGAGTGGGAGAATTATCGCTTTATCTCTGGAGCTGATCCCCTTTTTAATGCATGCCAATATTCTGTTTGCTTTGTTAGCAGCAGCTTGGCATTGCATGACATTGCTGAGCCTATCATCTACTAGGACCCCCAGGTCCTTTTCCAACCTAGATTTTCCCAGAGGAAATATGCATTCATATTTTTGTCACTCAAATGTATTATTTTACATTTTTCTACATTAAACCTCATTTGCCTTGTAGTTGCCCACCCCATTCATTTGTTCAGATCTTTTTGCAAAAGAACCCTGGGGGACCCCACTTCCCACCCCTGACCATTCCGAGTATTCCCCATTTGTCACCACCCTCTGAACTCGTCCTTGTAGCCAGTTTTCAATCCATGTACTCATCCTATGGTCCATGCCAACAGACCTTACTTTGTACAGTAAACGTTTATGGGGAACTGTGACAAATGCTTTTGCAAAATCCAGATACACCACAGCTATGGGCCTTCTCTTATCTAGATGGCAGCTCACCTTCTCATAGAAGGTTAATAGTTGGCTTGGCAAGAGCGATTCTTCATGAATCCATGCTGATTACTGCTAATGATATTGTTTTCATTACTAAAATCTTGTATATACAGTTAGTTGTGCTCATAAGTTTACATACGAATGATAACACAAAAACATTTATTTCACTCATGGTTAGTGTTTGGCTGAAGCCATTTATTATCAATCAACTGTGTTTACTCTTTTTAAATCATAATCACAACAGAAACTAGTTTAAAAAACCCTCTAACTTTTCGGCCATCATAATCACAAGAGAAACTAGTTTAAAAACCCCTCTAACTTTTCGGTCATCATAATCACAACAGAAACTAGTTTAAAAACCCCTCTAACTTTTCGGCCATCTGTTCTCCAGGAACCTAAACCCCTCCTTACTACACCAGCTCCTCAACCACTTGTTTACTTCCCTAATCTCCCTCTGCCTTTCTGGTGGGGCTCGAGGTACCGGTAGTATTCCTGAGAATACTACCTTGGATGCCCTTTTCCTCAATTTAGCTCCTAAGTCTCTAAAATCGTTCTTTAGGACACTCCATCTGCCTCTGACTTTGTCATTGGTGCCAACGTGCACCCTGACAGCTGGGTCTTCACCAGCCTCTCCCAGTATTGTGTCCACCAGATCCGTGATGTGCCGAACCCAAGCGCCCGGTAGACAGCATACAGTTCGGTGCTTCAGATCTTTGCCACAGAATTCCCTCTCTGTCCTTCTAAGAATTGAGTCCCCTACCACCAGAATCTGTCTATCCTTTCCCTGCGCTTCCCCCGCACTCTCACTGAAGGAGTTCTTCCCCTGGCAGCTAGGAGAGTTCCTCAGCTCCAGCAGTGCTGGTCCCTGACCGGTTTCACCAATGTCACTCAATAGAGCGTACTTATTAAGATGCTCCAACCCTGGATCGGCCTCCCTGGCACTTCCCCCTCTATCCTTCCTGACTGTCACCCATCTACACGTTTCTAGTGCCTGCACCTCTTGTCTCCACCTGCCTCTGTGCTGGCCCCTGCCGGCACCTGCCGGATATGTTCCCGGCTCTCCTTTAGTATGAAGGGTCCTCTCAGTGCTGAGAGTTGCTTCCCTAGATTCAGAACCTGAGCTTCCAGGGAAACAATGTGCTTACATTTTGCACAGCAGTATTCAGATGATCAAGGAACGCATATGCTCCTGTTGGGTAGGCGCTATGTGTTAAATTTAGTTGTCTGAGCTATAGTTTAGCTCAGAAGGATTATGCTAAATTGTTGGCTCTGTTTCAGTCCAGCTGGGTTGCGCGTTTTCCCACTTGACAGTAGGTGTCACTGTCACCACAGGTCAAGGTTGGAAATGCAGCGGGCTGGATGTATTGGGTATTCCTTTCCCAGAAGTGGCCCAGGGGGCGTGGTCAACCCACTGTGCATTCTGGGGAGGGGTACTTAAGGGACAGAGACCGCTCTAGCGGGGTTCGTTTTCCGGATCCTGACCTGAGGGCCCTCCTGGCCTCAGGGATGTGCGAGCTGTTTCTCGGCCTCGGGGCCTGCTGGCTCGAGGCTCTGCTGCTGAGAGTAGGCCCAGGAGCTTCTGGGACCTACTAATCCAGAGATGGTCCTACGCAGTCTTGCCTGCAGGAAGAAGCGGAATAATTTTGGACTCAATTGAAGGACGCATCCTGGCCAATTTACCTCACGGTGCTGCCGGCTGGCGGAAAGATTGTGGCACCGGGAGCTGTGTATTTCCTGAAGGAACTTTTGCAAAGTGTCAGTGTGGTTGCACGATCTTGAGGCAGAAGATTGTGAAACGACCTGACGGCACTCATCAAGTCTGTGGCAGAGACTTTGAACAAGCTTCACACCGGTTGCTAGGCCAGTGAGAGTAGGCCTATCCGGTGGTTGCTGAATCCAGTGTGGAACCAATTTGTCCTCTGGATCTAAGAGTGCCCGTGATCCGCAAACTAAGGTACCTGAACCTCCCCTATCCCTCTACCCCTCTGTTGGAACTGTTTAATAAAACTCTTGAAGAAAAAGTAACCAAGTGTTGGTGTGGAGATTCATGAAAGCTCTTCAAGAGGAACCCCTGAGACGAGTGTGGTGAAAAGAAAGGTAACGACAGGCCCAAATCTTAAACCAGCGGCTACACATACATGCTGCAAGATGTACACTGAGTCACAACTCCACACCCGCCGGGCATCATATCTACTAATTTAATGAGGATTGGGGATTATACCCTGTACAAATTACCTAATAACTAGCTTCCTGACACCAATACAATACACAGGTACTCAACAAGACAATACACAGGTACTCGACGCCCACATGCACTCGCAGACCACGTGCACTCGCAGACCACGTGCACTCGCAGACCACGTGCACTCGCAGACCACGTGCACTCGCAGACCACGTGCACTCGCAGACCACGTGTACTTACAATATTCACACTACACAGGTACTCACACTACACATATACTCGCAATACTCAACAAAAACAGTTACTCCACAATACACAGCGTCCCCGCTAGACACAGTCAGTCTTTTTTTCTATGTTAACTGGTTATGACTGCTCTGATGAATCTCCCATGCAATCTGCAGGGCTTGACAGTGTCTACGGTCACCCCTACAGTTTCAATAATAATATTACTAACAGGACATTTCAGATGCTGCTTACAGGTTTGATGACTCCTGTTATAACCCCCTGTTTTCCACTCTGGTTTTTACCTCAACACTTAGTCCAGTTCCATTTGGTCTAAGTTCCAGCAAGCAGAAAGGTGGCAGGCTCAAAATGAGTTCTACAGAAAGTTATATAGGCCTTAAGCACCTGTGACCAATTAACCACTCCCCTTAATTAGTAGGCTGATGGAAGGAAAGAAAAAAAAAGGCTGTTTAAATAGTGACAGCAAAGGTGTTAAAAAAACTGCAAGGAAAAACCCCAAAAAGAAGCTAAAAATGCAACACAGCAATCACCAGCAGTTCACACTCTCTACTCAGGGGTTCCTACAGCTTCCAACCAGCAAGTCTGGCCAACTTTAGTGACGCTAAAGTGACTAAATCATATCCTTATTCTCCAAAAATAATCTATACACATCCACTACTTAAAGCAGAGTTTACGTTCCAAATTTGGAACTTCCGCTTAATAGACTCCTCGCCCCCTTACATGCCACATTTGGCATGTCATTTTTTTGGGGGGGGAGTGGGGGCTTCAGTAGGAGTGGGACTTCCTGTCCCACTTCCTCCTTCCGCCCAGGGGCCGCTTAGGCGGTTTGTCATATCGCCTTTTGGCGGCCCCTTCCTGTAGGCGATCACCTGGGACACGTAACAGGTCCCAGGCGATCGTCTGTCCACTCAGAGAGTGCTGCGCCGTTCACGCATGCGCAGTGAGTGCCCGGCCATGAAGCCGAAAGCTGTCACGGCCGGGTGCCCACACTAGGAATGGAGGCGCCGGCGGAGAGAGGGGGGGAGAGGAGCTCCGGGCGGCACGTCGCTTTACAGTGGAACAGGTAAGTGTATGTTTATTAAAAGCCAGCAGCCACACTTTTTGTAGCTGTTGACTCTTAATAAACATAAAAAAAGGCTGGAACTCCCCTTTAATGGTCCAGTAATCAGTTTTTTATTAAATTCTTGTACAACTTTCCTTTAGATGTGTCAAAACCATATAATATGAGGTCAAAGCTAAACAATTTCAATTTGTATGCAATCTGGCAGCCCCTTGCACTACATAGTTGAAGGTAAGAGCCGGTTCACACTACCGCGACTTGGGATCCGACTTGTGTCGCCCCAAGTCGCGCGACATGACAAATTACATTCAAGTGAATGAGAGCCGTCTTAATGTACACTACTAAAGCGCTCCGACTTCAGAAAAGGTTCCTGTACTACTTCAAGGCGACTTCTAGGCGACTTGTACCCATTGATTTCAATGGAAGTCGCCTCCAAAGTCGGATCGGTGTCTTAACTGAAGCAACTTTACAGGAAGAGAAAATAGTTCTCAGGCAAACCCCTCCCTCCCACAGAGCTGATTATTGTTTGATTGGCCACTGGCAAAGTCGCCTGTCCTGGAGGCAACTTGAAGTTGCCTCGTAGTTGCCTTGTAAAGTCGCGCTGGAAGTCGTGTTGCCCCAGTGTGAACCGGCTCTAAATCTAAAGGAAATTGAACAACAAAAATTGTATAAAGTGTATCCAGCTTTACTGTGTTTTTATGCCTCCTTGTAACGTTCTCTGTAATCTTTTAAACCTCTCCTTTTTTCCCGCATGTGCATTGCTCTATGCACACTACAAATCCCATAGTCCAGAAAGGATGGCTACATTCTGACACAAAGTGGGATTATGGAGAAGGAACGTAGCCACCCTCTAACAGGAAGGCTCAAAGCAGCAAAAAATTTTTTTTTTTTAAATAATAATAATAATAATTTGAAGTTGGAGAGCAATAGAAGAAAGTTTTTTCAGTTAAGCTTTTAAACTTGAATAGATTTATTTATTTTTTTAGACCTAAGTTTAATGTGCTACATAACATGAATTAAAGCATCACACAGGCATAAATAGGCATTTAAAGTACAGCTATACCCAAGAACAGAAATGTAACACATTGCAGCTTACTATTCCGAATCCTTGGTAGTGATGTTTGGTGGATTGCATTTACACACTCTCTCCATTTTTTTACATTTAAATTTGTATTATTATTAATACTATTATTATTATTATTACACGTCCTTTCATTTGTAACTTTAATATGCAATTGTGATTTTGTAAAGCACAAAATATTTTACACTGCAGGGCAATTGGGATTTATGTTTTGATACTCAAGGTCTGAGATTTCACACCTAAAAAAATTCCAAATTAGTTATAATACAACAGCCCATGTAAATAGTAAACTGCCTTACTGCACAGCCTGGCCTGTTTCCAGATTCTTCCAAGGATAAAACCTGACACTAAATGATTATTTTTGGAGCTCCACTGAAATCACAGGGGAAGGTTAATTGAAGGTTAAAATCAGTTGTCAATAGCTGAAACAGACATTTGTAATAAGCAATTATGTCAGAATGTAGGAGGTTCTTTAGACCAAATTACATTGTGTCAGAAACATTGACGCATCTCAGCATAGTGCCTACAAGTATGTCAGAATATTTATACTGAAATATAAAAAAATTATTATTGCGGAAATAGGTATATCTTAATTTTGGAGATTCCCCATTTCCTACAATATTAACAAGAAATTCTAAGTTCTTTTATCCATGCTAGTTTGAAGACAAGTAACACAAATGAATATTGCTTAAAATATTATATATATTTATTAACTAAAGTACAGTGCAAATTAATATCAGGTATAAGTCGTGATAAAACAAATGAATGGATATACTTCTACAATCAGAGATAAATGATGATTGAGGTTTAGATAATATTTACCGTATTTATCTGCGTATAACACGCACAGGCGTATAACACGCACCCTAACTTTAACAGGGAACTTTCAGGAAAAAAACTTTCCACAGCCCCTGCGTATAACACGCAGGCAAAGTTTACCTTCTATTTTCAGGGTAAAAAAGTGAGTGTTATACGCCAATAAATACAGTACATACATTTCTATGTGAGCTCTATATGACAAGGTATATTCATAATTCAATACTTAAATGATACTTGTACATCTAACACTTGGTAGCTCTTGAAATGTCTTCACGGAAGGTGTAAACACTCTTTTGTTCTCTTTAACACTTTCTTTCTCAAACCAACAGATCTCCTGATTACACTTCTTAAACGTGTCCCGACCAAGGGTCATATAAGGAACACGGCTTTGAAAAAACATCAAGTCTTATATTAAATTTAGAGAGAATACATTATTACACTTATATCATAATAAAACCATTGTACCACTTGGCTCTAGCTTTTTAAAGACAACCAAATTAGGGTATGTGCCTTAATATTTGGAATAATATTTCATTTATACTGCAGTTAAAATATGATACCATTCCAAATTGCTTTGCCATATATATTTAAATGGTTTTAGTTATGTGTATGCAAAAACAACTCCATTACCAAAGCAGGTAAATAAACAAAATGAATACGTTACCAGGTTAAAGTTCTGTCTGTTTGAGAAGCTTCCATTATGAGGCAATGATGAGTCCCATAGGACGCCTTCCAATATCGCTACATGTTTGCGTTTTAGATCTCTCTGTAGGGCGACCTGTTCCCTCAGAGATCTCCCTGAGGTTCCCTCAATCTTAAGGTCTCAGCCTCCTTCCATCCTTTCCTGCTATCTCAGCTGCTACTTTTATTTCACTCCAAAAGTGGGTGTGTATCTTATCACTAGGTAACTTTTTTTGGAAGGTTGTCTTAGCAACCACATATACGCCATCTTGAACAATGTTGTTTTTAACCTGTAGGGGCAGTGGTGTATAAGGAATCATTTCTAATGTTATTTTCACGGAGGCCAAAGGTAATTTACGACTACCCTTTGACCTAGCTTAGTAGAATACCATTGATTGTCCAACGGTGTCAAAATGTGTCAAGTATACCAGACATTTCAGCGAATGGCTCAGAGTAATGTCTTGGGAAAATCTTCCCACCTCTCTGCTAATGGGTTCTTAACATTCCTCGAAGCTGAAGTCACTTGGAATAACTTTTAACTTACTTTTGACAAATACAGCTCCTAGTATCAATACCGCTAGGATGTCACATTTTGTAATAATATATATATATGTAGATATGGGTTTATACATATATATATATATATATATATATATCCAATACATAGATATACTATAAGAGAAACACAACAGGAATTTTGAATAAGCCCTACAGTTTCGTAACTTATTGTTATGCTCCCTTGAAACACGAGTTCCTTATCTTGTTTATTTTACCAAGTGTCCAAACCTTTGAATTACAACCTAGGGAGACTGGCACGGTCAAGACCCCCTTAGTGAGACATAAGAACAAAGCCTATTCATGTCTGTGAATCTAATTTAAACTTTCCAAGATATTGAGTCTGGGTTAACCCCTCAAAGAGAAAGTAGAAACCAAAGTCTTGTTCATAGCATATCATGAGCTATGGACTTAACTTTAGAGACAAAATGGCTGTCCTCTCGCTCATAATATACATGAATATGAACCATATGAAAAATACATAATATGCATAATTTAAAGGCCTATATGTAATTCTTTTTAACCCCAAATGTTCTGACAATTGTGTGCAGTGTCTACCTGTGGCTTCATTGCACACAGTAAAACTGGTTATACTGTACATGGCATGGACTGCCTGAAATTCGATCCATGGAGACCCCGTGTTGTACAGCAGTTGCTCTACCAGTCAACTTCGGTAAAACCAGCCTGTTGGGTTTTTCCCAATCAATCAGTGCCGCCGGCTGTAGCCAGCAACACTGATCAGTGTGTTCTGATTGTGGGGAAGGTTTCCCGCCATCAGAACACAATAGCACAGGCTGCAGGAGGATGAGGGAAGTTGATTATTTTTCTTTGTTACTTGGGTTGAGAAGCTAAAGTGCATCTAAACCCCCAAATTAAAATTTTGAAAATTTTACTTTATCTGTCCTTAAATGAGTTGGCACTGGCTACATTAGTTTTCTTTTTTTTTCTGGCATGCTTCCCATTTTTACCAGGTAATCTGATAAATAGCACGCTTCTTTTCCTAGGGTAGCCACACTCACTCTTTTTTGGGGATTCTGAAGCCAACACAGCCCTTTTCTTCATAATTGAAAAGCATCATATTAAAAAAGTAGAGGGAGCATCGGGTACCTGTTTTTAACAGCGGCGAGGTACGTCAGAAGTCCAGGCCTCCTCCCCCCTTCCACTTCCCCCACCACCAGGCCAGTAAAAGAGCGCAGCGCGCTTCGCGCATGCACAGTAGGGAACCGGCAGTGACGTCACAAGACTTCACTGCTGGTTTCCATTACCAGCTATGGCAGTGGCAGGGTGCCGACATTTCCGGGACAGGTGGGTGTCCTATTATTAAATGTCAGCAGCTACAGTATGTGTAGCTGCTGACTTTAAATTTTTTCGTGCGGGGGCGGAACACCACTTTAAAATCCAGGAGACTGTAAGGGAAATGCAACCGTTTATTAAAGTGTTGTTGTGTAGTTTGTCCTTTTTCACTATCCTCTGTTCGCTATTGGAGAAGCTTCCAGATGTAGTGAGCAAAAGCTGGGGGAGCTGTTTGGCATATTTATGAGGGCCCCAGCCAATCGCCACAAATTGGCTGACAGGGGGCAGACCCTTTCATAAATAGGTATGAGTCATTACAGCAGGGGCAGTCGGGTGGAAGAGATGGAGATGGAGTGCTGAGGAGGCTGTCGTTGGCCCTTAAGGGTGCCCCCTAGTCTGGGGGGGGTTACTCCGGGGCTGGGGCTCGGGTGCTGGAAGGACCATCTACAACACACGGAGGAATCCTTCCTGGAGACACGGGAGCAAGGAGAAGACAGCGGGATCATGTCAGCACATTCTCCTAAAAAGTCAGTCGGGTGGGCTAGTGAGTGTCATGCCGCGTACACAGTCGGAATTTCCGATAGAGAAAGTCAGATAGGAGCATTTCATTGGATTTTCCGACCGTGTGTATGCCCCATCGGCCTATTCCCGTCGGAATTTCCGACTGGGTTTTGACCGGTCAAAAGTCCAGCCGTGTGTACGCGGCATTAGTCTGGGAGGACTGTGGAGAAGTTAGCCAGAAGGGCTAGTGAAGTGGCAGCTGCATACAGGTTGGGCTGGCAGTGCCTGAAAAAGTGGTGCTGAAATCAGTAGCCACAGGCGGAATGTAAGCTGGACACTGGACTTTGCTACACACCAAGGGGCCCGGGTTCTCTGCCTGTAAAGGACTTTTTGCTTTTAGCTGGCTGAGTCCCTTGGCAGATATACTAATAGTGTCCCAGCTATAATTCTGCAAGCAAGTGAGTGCTGGAAGGAGTTCAGATTGTATATAGACTGTACAGAGGAGAAGTTGTCCCTGAAGTTGTTTAACCACCTCAATACCAGGAACTTGCACCCCCTTCCTGCCCAGGCCATTTTTCAGCTTTCAGCGCTGTCACACTTTGAATGACAATTGCGTGGTCGTGCTACACTAACTATGTGGAATTTTTATAATTTTCTTCACACAAACAGAGCTTTCTTTTGATGGTATTTAATCACTGCTGGGTTTTTTATTTTTTACCAAAAAAAAAAGACCGAACATTTTGAAAAAAAAATGTTTTTCTTAGTTCCTGTCAGTAAATTTTGTAAATAAGTAATTTTTCTCCTTCACTGTTGTGCGATGATGAGGCAGCACTGATGGGTACTGATAGGCTGCACCGATGGGCACTGATGAGGTGGCACTGATAGACGGCACTGATATGTGGCACTGATGAGGACTGATACTGATAGGTGGCACTGGTGGGCACTGATAGGTGGCACTGATGGGCACTGATAGGCGGCACTAATAGGTATTGATGGGTGGCACTGATGGGCGACACTGATGGGCATTGATGGGCAGCAGTGATGGGCGGCACTGATAGACAGCACTGACTAGCATCACTAATGGGCACTGACTGGTGGCACTGGTGGGCACTGATAGCTGGCACTGGTGGGCACTGATTGCTGTCATGGGTGGGTACTGGAGGGCACTGATTGCTGGCACTGATTTCTGGCATTTATGGCACTATATTGTAATCAGGGCACTGATTATCAGTGCCCTGATTACATGTGTAGATGTCCCCCTGTGAGGAGATGCCACTGATCCGCTCTCCTTGCCACACACTCTGTCAGTGTGAGGGAAGGAGCGCCGATTACCGGCATCTCTGTGTTTACATGTGACCGGCTGTGATTGGACACAGCATGGTTAAAGAGCCGCGGGTGCGATCGCTGCTCTGAATGAGAGCTGCACCGCCCCTCCGTCATTTGACGATGGGCGGGCGGCAATTGGTTAAAGTCAAGTGAGCACCCCATAATACCCCTACTTCCCATCCAAGTTCTATTCCCTCAATAAAATAACAAAACAAAGTGTTGGACTGTTTTCTGACTCTGGGAGACTGTGAAAATTTGGTGTGCCTGGTTGTGCAGGGTGGGGGGTTCCCATTTCACCTGCAGCTCCTTAGGGGGTGTGCTACAGAACACAACTGTTGCTGTAACTGAGCTGGAGTTTGGCTTCAATTTGTTAGTGTATCTAAATCTGCTAGTACATCTAACACTCCCCACCCCCCAGACTGATAATGCTGCTGTCCAAAGGTGTCCCCTGTTCTCCTTCATCCAGAGTTGGGGCAGTCTAATACAGGAGGTGTGTTACTGGCCAGATCACCAGGTGAAAACAGAAGGGGGGAAAAGCATAAAACTAAATAAATAATGCAGCCACCACATCTAAGGAATGGTGACCTGCAATATATTCTAATATTTTTGTTTTGGGTTTAATATTACTTTGACATTCATTATGTCAAACATAAAATATGGAGGGAGAAGTTTAACCAATTGGGTTTAAAAGGGACTATATAAAGACAAAGAATGATTCAACCCAATGGTGCCATCCTAAAGTAAATTTAAGCAAGAAAAAAATTCTGGATGCAAGCACAGTTCTCTGGTCTATAGTAATCCAATTCTCCTTCCTTCCCAAGCGCAACATTTTATAATGGCATCTATAAAGTTTATATACATTTTTTTGTCTTTTGTAACTGTTTTGAGAAGAACAGTATGCTCCACAGCAGCTGTTCTGCTCACTGTCCATACTTTGTGATACATCTGCACTGCCTGCTTTCTGGCCCTTGGCAAAAGGATTACAAAAGATTAAACCTTATCATGGCCACTGCTTCTGTTCTCCTTCACATATCACATCTCAGTGGCCAGATGGTATTGAGGTATATCAGTGTTCTATTACTCGTACTGTTGTAAATTACAGTGTTTCATCTTGCCTACATATATGTACATGTTTCGAACGTGTGTGTGTGTGTGTGTGTGTGTGTGTGTGTGTATCTCAGAACATACTGTAGTTGTACAGACATGTAAGGTATTGACAGAATTGAGTTGTATTTCATTGGTTTGTGACTACGATTTTGACATGAAAGTTAATTGCGTTATCAAACTGTGATCCTTCACATTCTTCTGTGTGTTGATATGTCATTGATACAGAACCATTATGCCTTGTACACACGAGCGGAATTTCCGACGGAAAAAGTCAGACAGAGCATTTCATCGGATATTCCGTCTGTGTGTATGCCGCATTGGACTTTTTCCGTCGGAAATTATGACGGAATTAGATAGAGAACATGTTCTCAATTCTTCTGTTGGAAAAAAATTTGATCGGAAATTCTGATCGTCTGTATGCTTTTCCGACGGAATAAACACCATGCATGCTCAGAAGCATAGAACTTAATTTTCTCGGCTCCTCGTAGTGTTTTACGTCACCGCGTTCTTGACGGTCGGATTTTAGTGTGAACATGTGTATGCAAAACAGCTTGAGCAGAATTCTGTCTGTCTGAAAAACCTTCAAGCCTCGTACACACGACCGGTTTTCTCGGCAAGAAAACTGCTGGGAGAGCTTTTTACCGGTCGTCTGTATGCTTACCTGTCCAAGGTAAACCCGCGCATGCTCAAAAAGACTTTGACGCATGCGCGGTAGCATACAAGGTTAGTGTGGGGTGTAGCAAGATGGTGGCGACGGCATCGAATGTGACGAGCGCCGCCTCGTCCATGACATCACCGCGTTCTTGCCATTCAAAAGAACGGCGTTTTTTTGGAGTGGCCGTCTGTACACAGGGCTTGGCAAGACAAGCTTGCCAGGAATCTCGTCAGGAAAACCGACGGTTTTCAAATAGACAGGATTCCCGCCATGTACAGGGCTTTAGAGTTTATCCAGACAGGAAAAACGGTTGTGTGTACAAGGCATTAGCCTCCAGACCAGTCTTTTTCAATCAGGGCTCCATGGAACCATAGGGTTCCTCCAAAGGTTGAGAGGGGTTTCCTGAGCAATGGGCAATTCATGCTTCTCAGATGGTTAGCCACAGTCTGACACCAATCTTTTTTGCTAGCTGTAAGGGGGAATTATTCCCAAAAATCACAAATGTAAAGAGCATTAGACATGTGCACACTGAAATATTTTGTTTTAGAATTTCGTTTTCGTCCGAAAAATAAATTTATTTAGTTACTCCCGAAATTCGTTTTTATTTATTTTGTTTCGTTAAAAAATGCATTCGTCCGAAAATCCGAATGAATTAAGGTCGAATCTGTCATTGAAGGCTTATGGTGTCTGTCGAATGTTCTAAGAAGATTCGACGAAGCAGCTAAACTGTACGACGCCGCAATCGTATATTTCCGATCGAATGCTCCGCCCACAAGCTATAGTAGAATTCTAATGTTGTATGACTAGTAATAATTATATTTATTAATTATTATTACTAGTCAACCAACATTAGAATTCTACTCTAGCTTGTGGGCGGAGCATTCAAATAGAAATGTACGATTGCGGCGTCGTACAGTTTAGCTGCTTCGTCGAATCTTCTTAGAACATTCGACAGACACCATAAGCCTTCAATTGACAGATTCGACCTTAATTCTGTTGAATGTTCTAAGAAGATTCGACGAAGCAGCTAAACTGTACGACGCTGCATTCGTCCATTTTTGGTCGAATGCTCCGCCCACAAGCTATAGTATTCTAATGTTGTATGACTAGTTATATTTATTAATTATTATTACTAGTCAACCAACATTAGAATTCTATTCTTCTATAGCCTATGGGCGGAGCATTTGACCATAAATGTCCGCTCGCTGTGACTGCTTCGTCGAATCTTAATGTTGAATCTTCTCTCTCTCTGTCGAATAATCTTGGACTAATAGAGTTAGGTTAGGCGCATTCAACCGCAGGTTTGATAGACACAGATCGCTATTGTCACCGTCATGTTGAATCTTCTATCTATATCGAACTGTTGCCGCAACGAAACGAAAATAAAGCGATGCATAGTAGCCCATTATGCCCATTATGCTTTACCTTTGCAGGGAAACAAAGAGGAAGTAAACCCATCAGGGTTTACTTCCTCTTTAAACCCACAGTAGCTGGCCTATTTAAATAAAGTTATATTTGTAAAGAGCAGTGGAAGTAGTATCAGTAACGACAAGCCAAACCAAAAAAAGGGTGCTTAACCACTTAAGGACCATCGGGAACAGCGATCAGTTACGTGTCACTCGTAGCCACGCCCCCTAACAGTTAGAATCACTCCCTAGGACACACTTAACCCCTTCTTAGCCCCCTAGTGGTTAACCCGTTTACTGCCAGTGTCATTTTTACAGTAATCAGTGCATTTTTATAGCACTGATCGCTGTATCAATGACAATGGTCCCAAAATGGCATCAAAAGTGTCCGATGTGTCCGCCATAATGTCACAGTCATGATAAAAATCGACGATCGCCGCCATTACTAGTAAAAAAACAATTATAAATAAAAATGCCATAAAACTGTCCCCTATTTTGTAGACGCTATAACTTTTGCGCAAACCAATCAATACACTGTCACGTACCTGACGGTGACGAGCCCGGTTAGCAGAGGGAGGCCTCCCTTACGGCTCCCACCGGCGGCCCCTGGTGGTATAACAGGAAGCACGGAGGTGGAAGGGGTACGAGTGCCTGGCAGGATCAAGAACTACCGCAGGTGATCAGGAACCAGCAGGTGAGGAGGCAGGAACCAGGAACTACAGCAGGTGAGTGGACAGGAACCAGGAACTACAGCAGGTGAGTAGACAGGAACCAGGAACTCAGAAGATGACCTGGACCGGGAGGCACAGCAGGTAGACTGGAACCACTGGGCAGCAGCAGGGGAACAGGAACCAGCAGATGAGCAGACAGGAACCAGCAGATGAGCAGACAGGAACCAGGAACTCAGCAGATGACCCAGACCGGGAGGCACAGCAGGTAAACTGGAACCACTAGGCAGCAGCAGGTGAACAAGAGCCAAGGTCAGGCAGGATCGTCAGACAAGCCGGGGTCGGGTAAACTGGCAGGCAGCGAGGCACAAAAGGATCAGGCAATACCGAAGTCAGAAAACAGGCCGATGGTCAGGTACAGGCAGATAGCAGGAGGGTCACAGGAAGCCGGGTCAGATACAGGTAAACAAGGCAGATCAGGTTACTTGGGATAAACGCTGTAGAGCAGACAGCAGGGACTGTCTGCAAGTGAGGAGTTTAAATAGCCCTTCGGGCGTCACCTGCGGGGGCGGGAACCAGGAAGTCCAGGGCGTCTGTTCCTGACAGGGTTTCCATGACATTGCCCCCCCAAGGGGCAGCCTCCGGATGCCCCTAGGAGCAAACTTCTCGGGGTGAGACCTCCTGAAGGCTTGTATCAGGTCTTTGGCGTGAATGTTCTCTTCGGGTTCCCAGGAGTTCTCCTCTGGTCCGTAACCCTTCCATTTTATTAAAAATTGACTCTGGCTATTTCTTCTTCGTGCGTCTAAAATAGCTTCTACCTCGAATTCCTGTTCCCCGTCTATGATGACGGGATCAGGGCGAGTCGGGGTCCGACCTGGGAATGGGTTGGAGACTGACGGTTTCAATAGAGAAACATGAAAAACAGGGTGGACCCTCAGGGAGTCGGGGAGCTCCAGCTCGTAGGCCACCTCGTTGATTTTCCTTTTGATAGGAAAAGGCCCTAGAAACTTGGGGCCCAATTTCTTGGACGGGCAAGCCAATCTTAGATTGATGGTGGAAAGCCATACTTGGTCGCCAGGTGCCAGCGCTAATTCACCCCGTCTCCTCCTGTCATAGACCGTCTTGTTATACTCCTGAGTTCTTGCCATGGCTTCGCGTAGAAGCTGGTTGTTAGAGGAGAAGAAATTCACTTTTTCCAGAACTGCGGGCACTGAGCACTCAGGGAGAGAGTTGGGCAGAAATGTGGGGTGAAACCCGAAGTTCGCAAAAAATGGGGTCTGGTTAGTTGTGGAGTGGATGGAGTTATTGTAGGAGAACTCCGCTAGCGGAAGCAGGGAGAACCAGTCATTCTGAGCAAAGGAGGAGAAACAACGCAAATATTGCTTGAGGGTCTGATTTGTTCTCTCAGTCTGTCCATTGGTTTGAGGGTAGTAAGCCGAAGAGAATGATAGCTCTATTCCCAGAGTCTTGCAGAGGGACCTCCAGAACCGGGAGGTAAATTGTACCCCCCGATCGGAGACTATATTAGCAGGTACCCCGTGGAGCCTGACGACTTCTTTAATGAACATTTGTGCAGTTTCCGGGGCCGAGGGGGTCCCTCTCATAGGAACAAAATGTGCCACCTTGGACAGACGGTCCACAATCACAAAGACGGTGGTGTGATTCTCAGCCGGGGGAGTTCAACTATGAAGTCGATAGAAAGCATTTTCCACGGTCTCTCTGGAACGGGTAAGGGCTTCAGTAGTCCCCAGGCTTTGGATCTGGACCCTTTATTCCGGGTACATGTAGTACAGGACTCCACGAACCTCCTGCAATCCTCGCGTAGTCGAGGCCACCAGAAGGTACGTTGTACCAACTCAGTGGTCTTAGCCACGCCAAAGTGCCCAGCAAGGGCATGATCGTGGCAGAGCTCTAGCACGGTTATCTTTAGTTCTTCTGGTATGAATATCCTGTCTTGGTGCCAGAGTAATCCATCCTTGGTTTGCAGATCCAGTTCAGGAGAGGGTTCCTGTCTAGTGGTGGCTTGTCTGAAAATTCTCAGGAGCGAGGATTGTATCGGGTGAGGAGAGTTCTTTGGATCCATGAAACATTCGGGACAAGGCGTCAGGTTTAGTGTTCTTGGCACCGGGGCGGTATGTCACATGGAAGGAGAACCGGGAAAAAAACAGGGCCCATCTGGCTTGTCGTGGTTTTAGTCTTTTTGCAGTTTTCAGGTACTCTAAGTTCTTATGGTCGGTGAATACTAAGATCGGGTGAGCAGCACCTTCAAGTAAGTACCTCCATTCTTCCAGGGCGGACTTAATCGCCAAGAGTTCCCGGTCTCCCACGTCATAGTTCTTTTCTGCCGCAGATAATTTGCGAGAAAAGAAAGCCACCAGATGAAGCAAAGCTTTGGTTCCTTGCCTCTGACAATATTGCCCCTACTGCAACCTCAGAAGCATCTACCTCAAGTACAAATGGTAGGGAGGAATCTGGGTGTTTTAAGATGGATGCAGAGGTGAAGAGTCCTTTGAGATCCTCAAAGGCCTTTTGGGCCTCAGGGGACCAGTGGAAGCGGGTACCTTGCTTGGTTAGCTGAGTAATGGGTGCAATGATGGCGGAGAACCCCCGGATGAATTTACGATAAAAGTTGGCGAATCCAACGAACCGTTGGATTCCCTTCTTATCCACTGGCGCTGGCCAGTCTAAGATTGCGGTGATCTTCTGTGGGTCCATCCTGATGCCTTCGCCAGAGATGATTAATCCCAGAAATGCTATGCTCTCCCGCTCAAACTCGCATTTCTCAGCCTTCGCATATAGTTTATGCTGCCGAAGCCGGTCTAACACACTTCTGACATGCCTGCGATGAATGAGAGTCAAGGGAGGAAGAGAAGATTAGTATGTCATCTAAATAAGCAATCACAAAGAGATCTAAAAAGTCCCGAAGAACATCATTAATTAAATACTGGAAGGTGGCAGGGGCATTGCACAGCCCGAAGGGCATCACTAAATATTCGAAATGTCCGAACCGGGAGCGGAAGGCGGTTTTCCACTCATTGCCCTCCTTGATTCGGACCAGGTTATAGGCTCCCCGGAGGTCAAGCTTAGTAAAAATAACGGCAGCTCCCAATCTTTGGAACAACTCTGGTACCAGAGGAAGAGGATAACGATTTTTAATGGTGACCTTATTTAGTTCACGGTAGTCCACACATGGCCTGAGGGTATGGTCCTTCTTTTCTACAAAGAAAATGCCTGCGCCTGCTGGCGACGTAGAGGGGCAAATGAACCCCTTTAAAAGGTTCTCATCGATGTAGTCCTTCAGGGCCCCCTGTTCCACCTCCGTTAAAGGGAAAATCCTACCGAAAGGAATAGCTGCTCCGGGAAGTAGATCAATGGGGCAGTCGTAGGCTCGGTGGGGTGGTAGTGTCTCTGCCCCCTGTTTACTAAACACATAGAGAAAGTCCAGGTAAGCGTCAGGGATGGCCTGACGTATTCCGGCCTCAGTGTCGGTACACATTAAGGTGGCAGGCCCAGGGGGTTTGTGTGAGCCACAGGACCGTTGGCAGTAGGAGGAAGGAAACGTGATCACCCCCGTGACCCAGTTAATGGTAGGATTATGGGCTTGTAGCCAGGGCATACCGAGAATTATGGGGAACAGTGGAGAGGAGATAATATCCAGCCGTAGATATTCTCGGTGCACCCCGGTAGAGGAGAAGACAGTGACAGGTAGGGGAGCCGTCTCTTCGACCACGGGCCCTGACTTGATAAGGGACCCATCAGCCAGGTGAACCCGTAGTCCATGGGTCTTGGGAAGTAGAGGAATAAGTTGAGTACGGGCAAAAGTTGAGTCCATGAAGCAACTACAAGCCCCAGAGTCAATAATTGCGACGACTTGCAGGGTCCTTCCTGGGAGCTGCAGGGAGATAGAAAGAGCGAAGTGAGAGGAGGATTTAGTCTGAGGGTTGATCACAGCAGGGAATACTGACAAGCACTTACGGAACTTCAGGGGACAGTTCCTAACGAAGTGACCGGGCTCCCCGCAGTACAGGCACAGGTTGTGCGCGCGTCGGCATTGGCGTTCCTCCGGAGTAAGGGAAGGGCGGAGGACCCCAAGCTGCATGGGTTCAGGAGCATCGTACGAGGGGGTCAAGGGTGCTGCAGAAGCTGGGTGCGGATGACTGGGGACCCGGGGAAGCATCCAGGTCGGCCGGGTGAAGCCCGTGGCCCTCTCAACCCTCCGTTCCCTCAGGCGTCGGTCGATCTGAATTGTCAGATCGATCAGTAGGTTCAAATTTTCTGGTATTCCTACCCTAGCCAGTTCGTCCTTCAGGGGGTCAGAAAGGCCTATACGAAACTGGTGACGGAGGGCAGCGTCATTCCAGCTGGTGTCTGTGCTCCAGCGCCTGAATTCAGCTACATAGTCTTCCGCTGCTCTGCGTCCCTGCTGAAGGGTCCGCAGGGCGTTCTCTGCAGTGACCGAGAGCTGAGGGTCCTCGTACAATTGGGCAATGGCGTCAAAAAAAAGTGTAAGGCTGTCCAAGGACGCATCTTTGCGTTCTAGCAGGCGGTGGGCCCAGTTCTGTGGGTCTCCGGAAAGCAGCGAAATTACAAAGCCCACCTTGGTAGCTTCTAAGGAAAAGGGGCGGGGCTGTAAGGCAAAGTACAACTCACAAGAGTTCCGGAAAGCCCTGAACTTGCTCCGGTCCCCGGAGAATCTTTTGGGTGTAGGGACCCTGGGTTCAGGGGAAAGCATGACCACCGTGGGCGCAGCTCCTGCCCCGGCGGAAGAAGTGGAGGCACGTGGACCCCCTTGAGCTCCATCGGGGTTGGTGAGGGCCCGCACTTGTCCTTCCAGGTGAGTGTAGCCTTGCCGGAGGCTCTTAACGGCCTCGGTCAGTCCCGCCAGGTGTCGGGAATAGTTCCTTCATAGGTGAGGCTCCCTG
The DNA here is from genome assembly GCA_029206835.1 of Rana muscosa. Taxonomy (NCBI): domain Eukaryota; kingdom Metazoa; phylum Chordata; class Amphibia; order Anura; family Ranidae; genus Rana; species Rana muscosa. The sequence continues at coordinate 211,161,650 of CM055123.1, read as the reverse complement.
CTCGGGCTCAGACATGGCTGTCTGCTACTGTCACGTACCTGATGGTGACGAGCCCGGTTAGCAGAGGGAGGCCTCCCTTACGGCTCCCACCGGCGGCCCCTGGTGGTTTAACAGGAAGCACGGAGGTGGAAGGGGTACGAGTGCCTGGCAGGATCAAGAACTACCGCAGGTGATCAGGAACCAGCAGGTGAGGAGGCAGGAACCAGGAACTACAGCAGGTGAGTGGACAGGCACCAGGAACTACAGCAGGTGAGTAGACAGGAACCAGGAACTCAGAAGATGACCCGGACCGGGAGGCACAGCAGGTAGACTGGAACCACTGGGCAGCAGCAGATGAACAGGAACCAGCAGATGAGCAGACAGGAACCAGCAGATGAGCAGATAGGAACCAGGAACTGCAGCAGGTGAGCAGACAGGAACCAGGAACTCAGCAGATGACCCGGACCGGGAGGCACAGCAGGTAGACTGGAACCACTGGGCAGCAGCAGGTGAACAGGAACCAGCAGATGAGCAGACAGGAACCAGCAGATGAGCAGACAGGAACCAGGAACTCAGCAGATGACCCGGAACGGGAGGCACAGCAGGTAAACTGGAACCACTAGGCAGCAGCAGGTGAACAAGAGCCAAGGTCAGGCAGGATCGTCAGACAAGCCGGGGTCGGGTAAACTGGCAGGCAGTGAGGCACAAAAGGATCAGGCAATGCCGAAGTCAGAAAACAGGCCGATGGTCAGGTACAGGCAGATAGCAGGAGGGTCACAGGAAGCCGGGTCAGATACAGGTAAACAAGGCAGATCAGGTCACTTGGGATAAACGCTGTAGAGCAGACAGCAGGGACTGTCTGCAAGTGAGGAGTTTAAATAGCCCTTCGGGCGTCACCTGCGGGGGCGGGAACCAGGAAGTCCAGGGCGTCTGTTCCTGACAGGGTTTCCATGACATACACGCTTATTGTTTTATTTATTTTTACCAAAAATATGTAGAAGAATACGTATCGGTCTAAACTGAGGAAAAAAATGTTTTTTGGCTCTGAAGACGTGAGCCAATCACGAAACGCGTCAGAGCGTGACCACGCGACCAATCACATCATGGGAACGATCGTCTACCCGGGACTCACAGACGGTTTGACTGTCAGGAGCATTTTCATACCCTAGTGAGCTGACGAATCGGCCTTGGTGATATGCTTTATTTTATTTGTTTTTAGTAAGCAACACTTGTATTTGGGGGCATTTTAATTCTAATAATAAAAGGGTTTTACGCTATGTGAGGCTTCCCTTGTTTTTCATGCCCGCACTGCTGCATGCATACATATGCCGGCTGGAGCCACTGGATATCCTAAGGATAGCTGACGGAATTCCTGGAGAGGAGCTTACAGGCGCATTACCATCTAATGTCTGGTGAGTACATTACCTAAGGGGAGTGTATCTACTATGACAGTGATGGAGGTATGAATTTAAGTTGCATCTCATTGATCAGCTGGGAGTTTTAGTGTTGGATGAGTCGGCTACTGTTTTCTTTATGAGAGACATCATTAACTGTGAAAGATCACCGCTTAATACCTTCCTGAAATTTAACCCTTGAAGACACTGATCCCTCTTTTGCTAACAGCAGCAGTTGGACTTTGGTGCAATTTAGGTCTATTTTTGTTGGTCTCTCTTTCATCGCATGGTGGATTGTGGGGACTTTTAAAGTTCATACTAATTACTGCAAGATATATACATATATCATTGGTGGGATCACACATTTTTTCATCTAAGCGCTGTTAATGTTTTATTTATTGAAACATATTTTTTATATTTTTTTACTTTGTTATAACAGCAGCTAAATTGCAGGTCATTTATACATATTTTCCTTTGAGCGCTAGGATCAGATACACCTTGGTGACCTTTCTGATACATTTATATACTAAAAAGTAAAATATATTGCTTTTTTTTTCAAAATTGTGGCTCTATTTTTGTTTATAGCGCAAAAAAACCCCCCAAAAAAAACGCAGCGGTGATCAAATACCTCCAAAAGAAAGCTCTATTTGTGGGGAAAAAAGGATGTAAATTTTGTTTGGGAGCCATGTTGCATGAACGCGCAATTGTCAGTTAAGGCGACGTAGTGCCGAATCGCAAAAAGTGCTTTGGTCTTTGGCCAGCCAAATAGTCCGGGGCTTAAGTGGTTAATGCGATAGTAAACCGCAGTTAAAGAAAAACTGTGCATACTAGCACATTATGACTTATAAGAGACTTTCCTTAAAACAAAGCCCTCTAGCAGCACGCTGTCACCGCTGAGAGGGCTTCCATCTTCACCCGGTATTCCTTCAGGGTTCGCAGCCTCTGGCTACATTAGTGGCCGGGGTGTGATTACATCACTCCCGTGCATGCATGCAGGAGCTGCCATTTACAGCACGGGCTCTGAAGGTCCGGCACATTATGCAAATTTAGGAGATATTCACAGTACCTACAGATAAGCCTTATTATAGGCTTACCTGTAGGCATAAGTGGGAAAACTGAGTTTACCACCACTTTAAAAAAGTAATGAGATTTAAGGAGCAATAATTGATGTTAAAGCGGAGTTCCACCCAAAAGGGGAACTTCTGCTCACATGTCTTTGTGAGGTATCCTATTCCCACTTCTAGGAGCCACAGCCGTGGGTATTGACGTCACCACTCGGCTGATCGCTTCGCTCCCTCCTCCTTCCCTGTCGCCATGCCAGTAGAAGAGAGGAGCGGAGCCTCGTGCATGCGCAGTAGGCTTTCCGGCGTGAAGCCGTAAGGCTACACTGCCAGGTTCCCTTACCCGCAATGGTGGCGGCATGCACCCGACAGCTGATGGAAACATCAGCTGCGGTGCCAACATCGCTGGACTCCAGGACAGGTAAGTGTCCTATTATAAAAAAGCCAGCAGCTGCAGTATGTGTAACTGCTTTTAACCACTTAACAACCACCTGCCGACAAATAACGTCGACAAGGTGGTTGCTTAACTCTGGGAGGACGTTATATAACGTCCTCCCAGAATCGCGCTCCCGCGCGCCCCCTGGGGCGCGCACACGGGAAACTCCGTGACCGCCGGGTCCAGAGGACCCGGCGGATCACGAATCGCGGTAAATCGCCGCCGATAGCGGCCGTTTACCACGTGATCGCTCCGTCAAATGACGGAGCAATCACTTGTAAACAGACCGGCGTCATTTGATGACGCCGGTTCCTCCCTCCCCTCTCTGTACCGATCGGTACAGTGTGAGAGGAGAGGGGAGGGAGCGGATGGAAGCAGCAGCTCTGTGGGATGGATCTGTGACAATTGCAGTCACAGATCCAGCCATCCATCCATCCCTGCTCAGCCATCCCTGGTGCAATACCCTGCCAATACTCTGCAAAATACCCTGGCGCAATACTCTGCAAAATACCCTGGCGCAATACTCTGCAAAATACCCTGGCGCAATACTCTGCAAAATACCCTGGCGCAATACTCTGCAAAATACCCTGGCGCAATACTCTGCAATACCCTGGCGCAATACTCTGCAATACCCTGGCGCAATACTCTGCAATACCCTGGCGCAATACTCTGCAATACCCTGGCGCAATACTCTGCAATACCCTGGCGCAATACTCTGCAATACCCTGGCGCAATACTCTGCAATACCCTGGCGCAATACTCTGCAAAATACCCTGCGCAATACTCTGCAAAATACCCTGCGCAATACTCTGCAAAATACCCTGCGCAATACTCTGCAAAATACCCTGCGCAATACTCTGCAAAATACCCTGCGCAATACTCTGCAAAATACCCTGCGCAATACTCTGCAAAATACCCTGCGCAATACTCTGCAAAATACCCTGCGCAATACTCTGCAATACCCTGCGCAATACTCTGCAATACCCTGCACAATACTCTGCAATACTCTGCAATACCCTGCACAATACTCTGCAATACCCTGCACAATACTCTGCAATACCCTGCACAATACTCTGCAATACCCTGCACAATACTCTGCAATACCCTGCACAATACCCTGTGCAATACCCTGCAATACCCTGTGCAATACCCCGCCATACTCCGCAATACCCTGCCATAGTCCGCAATGCCCTGCAATGCCCGGCAATACTCCGCAATGCCCACTTCCCGCCCGCCGGCCGTCATATGACGTCCTTGACTTTGTGCGGGGATATCTGAATGATGGGTGCAGCTACAGTCATCATTCAGATATTAGCTTTTTCAGCCGGCGATTCCCTACACCATAAGAACAATCATAGCGGCTGTTCTGCTGCTTGATCATGCTTACGGGAGGCGAGAGGGGATGTCCCCCCCCCGCCGCCCTCCGGTGCTTCTACCGACTCACCGCTACGATCAAAGCCAGGATTGTTGTTTTTTTTTGTTTTTTTTTCAGGCTTCCCAGCCTAGAGGTGGGATGTGGGGTCTTATTGACCCCATATCTCACTGTAAAGAGGACCTGTCATGCCATATTCCTATTACAAGGGATGTTTACGTTCCTTGTAATAGGTATAAAAGTGATCAAAAAAAATTTTGGGGCGGAAAAACATGTCAAACTAAAATAAATAAAGTAAAATGAACAATAAAAAAATATATATATTTTTTAAAGCGCCCCTGTCCCTGTGAGCTCGCATACAGAAGCGAACGCATACGTAAGTCCCGCCCACATATGAAAACGGTTTTCAAACCACACATGTGAGGTATCTCTGCGAACGTTAGAGCGAGAGCAATAATTCTGGCCCTAGACCTCCTCTGTAACTCAAAACATGTAACCAGTAAAAATATTTAAAGCGTCGCCTATGGGGATTTTTTTAAGTAGCGAAGTTTGGCGCCATTCCACAAGTGTGTGCAATTTTTAAGGGTGACATGTTAGGTATCTATTTACTCGGCGTAACTTCATCTTTCACATTATGCAAAAACATTGGGCTAACTTTACTGTTTTTCTTTTTTTTTAAGCACAAAACATTTTTTTTCCGTAAAAAACGCGTTAAAAAATTGCTGCGCAAATATCGTGCGAGATAAAAAGTTGCAACAACCACCATTATATTCTCTAAGGTCTTTGCTAAAAAAACATATATAATGTTTTGGGGTTCTATGTAATTTTCTAGCAAATAAATGATGATTTTTACATGTAGGAGAGAAATGTCAGAATTGGCCTGGGTGCTCCAGAACGCCTGAAGGTGCTCCCTGCATGTTGGGCCTCTGTATGTGGCCACGCTGTGTAAAAGTCTCACACATGTGGTATCGCCATACTCGGGAGGAATAGCAGAATGTGTTTTGGGGTGTAATTTGTGGAATGCATATGCTGTGTGTGAGAAATAACCTGCTAATATGAAAATTTTGTGAAAAAAAAAAGAGAAAAAAAAAATCTTGATTTTGCAAAGAATTGTGGGAAAAATGACAACTTCAAAAAACTCACAATGCCTCTTTCTGAATACCTTGGAATGTCTTCTTTCCAAAAAGGGGTCATTTGGGGGGTATTTGTACTTTTCTGGCATGTTAGGGTCTCAAGAAATGAGATCGGCGGTCAGTACTTCAGGTGTGATCAATTTTCAGATATTGGCACCATAGCTTGTGGACTCTATAACTTTCACAAAGACCAAATAATATCCACCAATTTGTACTTATTTTTACCAAAGATATGTAGCAGTATAAATTTTGGCCAAAATTTATGAAGAAAAAATAGTAATTTGCAAAATTTTATAACAGAAACGAAAAAAAAATCATTTTTTTACAAAATTTTCAGTCTTTTTTCTCTTATAGCGCAAAAAATAAAAAACCCAACAGTGATTAAATACCATCAAAAGAAAGCTCTATTTGTGTGAAAAAAAGGACAAAAAATTCATATGGGTACAGTGTTGTATGACTGAGTAATTGTCATTCAAAATGTGAGAGCACCGAAAGCTGAAAATTGGTCTGGTTATTAAGGGGGTTTAAGTGCCCAGTGGTCAAGTGGTTAATTTTTGCAGCAGTGGGCGGACCTCCGCTTTAACCACTTAAGGGCCGAGCCTCTTTTTCAGATATGTTGTTTACAAGTTAAAAACAAGTTTTTTGCTAGAAAATTACTTAGAACCCCCAAACATTATGCATTTTTTTTCTAACACCCTAGAGAATAAAATGGCGGTCAATGCAATATTTTATGTCACACCGTATTTGCGCAGCGGTCTTACAAACACACTTTTTTGGGAAAAAATTCAATTTTTGGAATTAAAAAATAAAACAGCAAAGTTAGCCCATTTTTTTTATATTGTGAAAGATAATGTTACGCCGAATAAATTCATACCCAACATGTCACGCTTTAAAATTGCGCCCGCACGTGGAATGGTGACAAACTTTTACCCTTAAAAATCTCCATAGGCGACGTTTAAAAAAATTCTACAGGTTGCATGTTTTGAGTTACAGAAGAGGTCTAGGGCTAGAATTATTGCTCTCGCTCTGATAATCGCGGCGATACCTCACATGTGTGGTTTGAACACCGTTTTCATATGCGGGCGCTGCTCACGTATGCGTTCGCTTCTGCACGCGAGCTTGGCAGCACAGGGCGCCTTAAAAAAAATTATTTTTTCTTATTTATTTTACCTTTTATTTTTTACACTGTTCTTTTTAAACAAAATGTGTCACTTTAGCAGACTAGAGAAGTTCTAAAATTGAAGAATCCCTCAAAATGAGGTTGAGTTGGGAGCTATGGGCCTATGTGATATATGAATAAATTCATCCCTGTCTCTGTCCTTACAGGTCCAGGAGCAGCTAATCACTAAACTTGTACTCTAGCCTGATGGCTATTACAAACCCAGCTAGGTATATGCAGGTGTTTTAGCTGGTTAAAACTGATTTAAAGCTGTGAAATAAAACCTGGAAGTAGCAATATAGAAGCGGGTAGACGATCTCTTATTTTGATAGTCCTCTGGAAAAAAAATGTAGCTGCCTGAAGCAGTGTGAAGTGTCCCATTTGTCTGGAGACTTCTTATTATACATATAAAAAGAAGTAAAAGCAGCACATTAAAGTTGAGCTCATTTTAGAATCACAAGGTGCAATGTGTTTATCATATATAACTGCCCGTTCAACACACAGGATACATAGAAATGGCATTGATTTGGCAATGCTATTTTAGTGTGGCTATATTTTTTAGAAATTTGTTTCCAAAGCAATGTGCCCTCTGGACTTGAAGGAGTGAAGGATTCACGACAAAAAGACAGCTTAGCAATACCCAAATGTCAAATGACACAATGCAGCCATAAAAGAGGTTACCTTAAGTTTCACTTGCCAGGCTGTGATTTGCAAGATGTTCTTGAACCTGACCACCTACTATTGTACATACTATATATAGTAGTGCACTGCCTACTAACATGGTAATCTTATAAACAGTGGCCATCTGTCTTTACAGGTACAAAAGTTGTGTTTATTAGGTGTCAATGGGTCATATGAGAGAGAGAAAAAAATTGCATTCTTATAATAAATATCGAATAAATATTTATGTAGCGGGTATGTGCTTTTCTGTTTGAATCTGGTGGGGAAACTGATGTATGGTTCCCTGGGGCCCACCAGGTGGCGCTGTCACTTTGGGCCCGGGGTTGAGCCATCATTGCAGTGTCGTACCTCTTTTGGCCTCTCTCGGCGGGTGTATGGTGGGGCGGGGAACCCGCCGTGCTTGCTGGGAGAGGGTATAAAGGGGGCGGCCATTTTTGGTGGCGGGAGTCGAGTCCCAGGCACCTTCAGCCTGAGGGCGGTGGTTCGTGTCGGGAGTCTAGGCGGCCTAGGCCTAGAGGACGTTTGGAGGTCGTGTTCCATCCCAGGCACCTTTAGCCTGGGTGAGGTACTTGGATGGAGGTCTGGGACTGAGTGTCCCAGACTAAGTCTCCGCTAGGGATGGACTTCCCAGGGGACCCCGGGAGTGGGTACCCGAATCCAGTGGCGTAAGGGACCGGAGGGGGTACTTACCTGAAGACCTGGTGCAGCAAATTGCCAGTGACGGATGAGCCTCCGGAGACTGCCCGGAGGAATGTCTTCCTCGATTGGGAACAGGAATCTACTTCTAGGAAGGAAGTAAGAGAGTTCATTGTGCCTGGGCCTACTCGCATCCACACCCCCTGTCTGTTCTGTTCATTGAGGGAGTCCAACTGATTGTGTTCGCTTTTCCATGAGAAGAATAAAGGAGTGTTGGACTTTAGTGGTGTGGGGCTCATTTACTGGCAGACACTGTTCAAGAAACCAGGAGGAGGCTCCAGATGCAGAACACCGACCCGAAGGTAAAAGAGGATTGTCTCCCACTACACACACATCTGCAGTGGGAACATTGGCGTGGTGACGCCACACTCTCTCCCCCAAGGTACCCCTAGACAAGAGTAGTGATGAGCCAAACACCCCCGGGTTCGGTTCGCACCAGAACCCGCGAACGGACCGAAAGTTCGTACGAACATTAGAACCCTATTAAATACAATGGATGCGAACGTTCGAATTCTAAAGTGCTAATTATAACAACTATTATGCATGTTATTGTCCTAAAAAGGGTTTGGGAACCCGGGTTCTGCACCAGGGGACATGTATCAATGCAAAAAGAAGTTTTAAAAACGGTCGTTTTTCGGGAGCAGTCATTTTAATGATGCATAAAGTGAAAAAAAAAAAGTCAAATATTCCTTTAAATATCGTACCTGGGGGGTGTCTAAAGTATGCCTGTGAAGTGCCACGTGTTTCCCGTGTTTAGAACTGTCCCTGCACAAAATGACACTTCTAAAGGAAAAAAAAGCCATTTAAAACTGCTTGCGGCTTTAATGTAATGTCTGGTCCCGGTAATATGGATGAAAATCTTTAAGAAAAATGGCATAGCTACCCCATGACCCCCCCCCCCCCCTACCCCAGCCCATTACCAGCCCCTTTGGGTCTTGTATGGATATTAAGGGGAACCCCGCACATAAAATAAAAAAGGCCCTATATACTCTGAAGAGCCGTATACAGGCGGTGCATACAAGACAGGGACTGTAGGTTTGTTCTTATGTAGAATCTGTTTGTAATTTTGAACAGGTACATTGTTGAAGTGTAGCTCCAGCCCAAAAATCTATTTTTAAACTTTTTGGAAAACATAGGTAAGGGTTATCACCCCTGTAACATTTGTTTTGCTGTCTGTGCCCCTGTTCAGAACATTTCACCTCACTTTCCGTCCCAATGACAACTGTTTTTGAAATGTGGTGTTTTTCTTGAAACAAGGATTGCTGATAAAGCATCAGTACAGAGGAGACACCTTTCTCCCATATTTATTCTTACAGGAGAGAATTTTCCTTCCTAGTGGTAGATTTCCTCTCACTTCCTGTTGTCTTCTTGCGTTTGCAAGTAGGAGTCGTTTGTAAGTTGGATGTTTGAAAGTAGGGACCTGCCGTATATACTCTGCAGTAATAGGCCCCTTAGTTGTTGGTGTTGGCACAACACTGTAAGCACTCACAGTTACTCTTGGTTGGTGCTGGAACGCCCTGCTGTCAACTATTATATCAGGAATTTTAATTACATATAATTGTTGAACAGTGGTAGTAAAAATTGGGCCTTTGATGGTGGTGCTGGTGCCACAACACTGTAAGCCCTGACAGTTACTCTTGGTGGGTGCAGCAATGGGCCCTGCTGTGAATTATTAGATCAAGAATTGTAATTGCATGCCCCTGTTGAACAGGGGCTGAAAAATTGGGCCTTTCGTGGTGGTGGTGGTGGTGGTGGTGTTGCCACAACACTGTAAGCCCTCAGAGTTACTCTTGGTGGGTGCAGGAATGGGCCCTGCTGTGAATTATTAGATCAAGAATTGTAATTACATGCCCCTTTTGAACAGGGGCTGAAAAATTGGGCCTTTCGTGGTGGTGGTGGTGGTGGTGGCGTTGCCATAACACTGTAAGCCCTCAGAGTTACTCTTGGTGGGTGCAGCAATGGGCCCTGCTGTGAATTATTAGATCAAGAATTGTAATTGCATGCCCCTGTTGAACAGGGGCTGAAAAATTGGGCCTTAGGCACTGGTGGCACAACACTACAACCCCTCACAGATACTGTACTTGGAGCACAGCAATGAGCCCTATGGCAAATTATTGCAAAAAAAATTGTAATTACACGCCCCTGTAAAACAGGGGCTGAAAAATTGGGCCTTAGCCACTGGTGGCGGCACCCATAAACAAAAATGATCTTCCAAGCTATCATCATCAATCGTATCATTGAGGACTCGGAGGAGGAGGATAGCCAGTCAACATAACAGCACAGGCACTCAGCATCAGCATCAGTCTTGAAGGGATGTGACATGTTAAAATCAATTAGTCTGTTATATCAGCATCAGGTGTGTGGTAGCTGGTGGTGATCCAAGACTGGTTCATCTTGATGAAAGTCAGTCGATCAACCGAGTCGGTGGACAGGCGCACCCTGTGATCCGTGACAAATCCTCCAGCAGCACTGAATGTGCATTCCGAAAGAACGCTGGATGCAGGACAGGCCAGTAGCTCAATTGCATACTGTGCAAGCTCTGGCCAGTGATCCATCCTCAAGACCCAGTAAGCCAGAGGATTTTCGGTGGGGAAGGTGTCCAAGTCTGACCTTGCCCCTAGATATTCCTGCACCATGTTTATCAGACGCTGGCGATGGTTGCTGGAACCGATCATACTTTGGGACTGCGGACTAAAGAATTGTCTGAACGCATCGGTCAGACGGCCACCTTCCCCACCGCTCCTTCTTTGACTGGCCGAAGCCTCAGCAACTCGTTGTCCAGGACCAGGAGTTTGTAACCTCCCAGTCTCTGGGAACGCGTTGCACAGACCTTTCTGCAAGGCCTCCCGGAGTTGTCTCATCCTCTGCTCCCTCTGCGAAGGTAACATAAGGTCCGCAACCTTACCCTTGTACCGTGGATCAAGGAGAGTGGCCAGCCAGTAATGGTCCCTCTCCTTGATCCGAAGAATACGAGGATCCTTCCGCAGACTTTGCAGGATCAGGGAGGCCATGCAGCGTAGGTTTGCTGAGGCATTCGCTCCGGAGTCCTCTGGGTCACTAAGGACGACATGATCCGCAGCCACCTCCTCCCAGCCACGTACAAGTCCACTGGTTTCTTGGGACTGTAAATCATCCCTAAAAGACTGCTGCTGATGATGCTGAGTGCCAGCCTCCACCTCCATGCTGACACAATCCTCCTCCTCCTCCTCCTCTTCCTCTTCCTGTGCGATGGGTGGGACAGAAGGAACACTGTCTGGGTAAAGGGGGCCTTGAGAGGCAAGGAAGTCCTCCTCTTCCTGCCTCTGTTCTGCCTCAAGTGCCCTGTCCATTATTCGACGCAGCGTGTGCTCCAATAGGTGGACAAGAGGTACAGTGTCACTGATGCATGCACTGTCACTGCTCACCATCCTCGTGGCCTCCTCAAATGGTGCCAGGACAGTGCATGCATCCCTGATCATGCCCCACTGGCGTGGAGAAAAAAAACCAAGCTCCCCTGTCCTGGTGCCGTAGTCGCACAGGTACTCATTGATGGCCCTCTGCTGCGTGTGCAGCCGCTGCAGCATGGCCAACGTTGAGTTCCACCTAGTGGGCATGTCACATATAAGGCGGTTCTTGGGCAGGTTCAACTCCTTTTGCAGCTCAGCCAGGCGAGCACTGGCATTATAAGATCTGCGGAAATGCACACAGACTTTCCTGGCCTGCCTCAGGACATCCTGTAAGCCCGGGTACCTGCCCAAGAACCGCTGCACCACCAGGTTAAGGACGTGAGCCACACAGGGCACATGGGTCAGTTGTCCCTGTCGGAGGGCGGAGAGGAGGTTGGTGCCATTGTCGCAAACCACCATTCCTGGCTTAAGCTGGCGTGGCGTCAACCACCTCTCGGCCTGGCCCTGCAGAGCAGACAGGACCTCTGCCCCAGTGTGGCTTCTGTCCCCCAAACACACCAGCGCAAGCACGGCATGGCATCTTTTTGCCTGCGTACTTGCGTAGCCCCGTGAACGGCTACGGAGCACCGCTGGTTCATAGGACAAACCACAGGAAGAGGCCATGGAGGAAGAAGAAGAGGAGGGGGTGGAGGAGAGAGGTGTGTCACAACCAGTAGTAGCATTTTGGAGGCGTGGCGGTGGAACAACCTCCAACACTACTGCACCTTGTCCTGCATCCTTCCCAGCTGCCAAAAGAGTGACCCAATGGGCCGTGAAAGAAAGGTAACGTCCCTGTCCATGCCTGCTGGACCATGAGTCAGCGGTAATATGCACCTTACCGCTGACCGCCCTGTCCAGCGAGGCCAAGACATTGCCTTCCACATGCTGGTAGAGAGCCGGAATAGCCTTCCGTGAGAAAAAGTGGCGTTTGGGAACCTGCCACTGAGGAACCGCACATTGCACAAACTCACGGAAGGGGGCCGAGTCTACCAACTGAAAAGGCAGCAGTTGAAGCGCTAACAATTTAGCCAAGCTAGCATTCAACCGCTGGGCATGTGGATGGCTGGGAGTGAACTTCTTTCGACGGTCCAGCAGCTGGGGCAGGGAAATTTGCCTGCTAGAATCGGACGTCGGTGTACTGTTAGCAGAGTGGCCGCAAGTACTTGGCTGTGACACACCTAATTCTACACCTTCATTCCTCTCAGTGCATGTTTCAGAGAGGACTGAAGTTATAGTGGGGTTGGAGATCCCAGCTGATGCGGTGCAAGGAGAGGTCCGCTTTGTTCTTTGGTGTGGGTCTTTGAGGTAGGCTTGCCAACGAGCTGCATGGCAGGTCAACATATGTCTGGTCAGGCATGTGGTACCCAAGCGGCTGATGTTTTGGCCACGCGATATACGCTTGAGACATATGTTGCAAACAGCAGCTGTGCGATCTGATGCACTAGCCTCAAAAAAGGCCCACACCAAGGAACTTTTTGAATGACGGGCAGAGGCTGCGCCCTGCACAGGCGGAGCTCTGCGGTGTGATTCCGTCGGTGTACTGCCCTTACGCTGGCCACCAAAGGGCATCCTGCCTCGTTGGAGATGTGCCTCCTCCTCATCCTCCTCCTCTCTCCTATTAGGCACCCACGTGGAGTCAGTGACCTCATCATCCCCTCCCTCCTCATCACTGGAGCCAATCTGGCAGTATGCTGCAGCTGCTGGAACATGACTGCCAGATTGGTGTCCTTCTTGAGCATCCCCTCTGTCTGCTCTCACGCTACTGCCTTCCTGTAGCTGGGTTTCATCATCAGACCCTTCGAAACGCTGGGCATCCTCCTGGAGCATGTACCCAACACTGTGCTCAAACAGTTCGGTGGACTCCTCAGGAGGAGGACATGGTGGGTCTAGGGAAGGAGTGACTGATGATGAGTCTGACATTGATACCAGGGAAGAGGACGCTTTGGCAGCTGCTTTGCCAGTACCCTGAGCCTGGGTGAGAGAGGATGAGGAGGAGGAGGAGGGCTTGGTCATCCACTCTACCTAGTCTTCGGCATGATGTGGCTCAACATGTCCAGCTGCCGAAAAGAAGGACAAGCGTGTCCCATGGCCATGTGCTGATGACAATGCACCGCGTCCACGACCAGCACTGTTGCCCCCAGACACAGAGCCTGCTTGCCCTCTTTTATTGCCTCCTGACTGTCTGCCTCTCCTTGTTTGCCTTCCAGACATTCTAATAGATGGCCTGCAGGGAGATGGGAAAAAAGCAATAAGGGCTACCTTCAGGTGTCCTTCTCTGTCCCTTTACTTAAGGATTTCTAAATATGGTTGAGGATGATTGCTTTTGCACAGAATAGCACAACGACAATTTCCCTGACTGTCCAAAAAACAAGGATTTCAAAGATGGTTGATAAGGAATGCTTTAGCACACTATAGCACAAGGAGAATTCCCCTCACTTTCCTTCTTTGTCCCTAGAAACAAGGACTGGCACAGTGAATGAAACTGACACTCTCCCTACCTAGAGTTTTCTGTCCCTAGAAAAAATGTTTTTTTAAAGCACACTATAGCACAAGGAGAATTCCCCTCACTTTTCTTCTTTGTCCCTAGAAACAAGGACTGGCACAGTGAAAGAAACTGACACTCTCCCTACCTAGAGTTTTCTGTCCCTAGAAAAAATGTTTTTTTAAAGCACACTATAGCACAAGGAGAATTCCCCTCACTTTCCTTCTTTGTCCCTAGAAACAAGGACTCGCACAGTAAAACACACTGACACTCTCCCTACCTATCCTTCTCTTTCCCTAAACTAAAGGAATCCAGGTTAAGCAAGAAAGAAATAAATGTCACTGTCCCTGCCTAAGCTTGTCTTTCCCTGCTCCGGAACACACTACACTAGGCCGCCGTGCTGGCGGCCTTTTATAGTGTGGGGCGTGTACTAAACACCCTCAGCAATAATTGGCCACAGGCATCCTGCCTGTGGCCAATCATTGCTCTCCTCGCTGCCGGCGCTGTGATTGGCCAAGCATGCGGGGTCACAGTGCATGCTTGGCAAATCACAGCGTCTGGATGACACTGCGATGGCGTAGTGCATTGTGGGCCGTTCGCGTCACTCGAATTTGGCGCGACTGGCCCAAATCGTTCGATCTTCGTCGAACGATCGAACAGCCGATGTTCGAGTCGAACGTATGTTCGACTCGAACACGAAGCTCATCCCTAGACAAGAGCCAGAGACAGAAGAATTGATACTAGAGGGAGAGAATGGAGGCCGCTACATTTAATATCTATTACTTATAACCAAGACCTTTTAAACTTTGGATAGAGTAGGAAATGGTTAGAAACCCTGTAAGTGTTTTTTATATAATTCCTGCCTGTGTCTTATTGAAGAGGTTTCCCTCACTTCCAGTTCCAAAGACACAACAAGGAGTGAGAAGAAACCTTTTCAAAGTGAGGGGAAATCCCCTCTTAGGTCCCTTTAACATAAGCGGCCATAGACTTAAGCCTTGTACACACGGTCGGACTTCAAACAAACTTTTCCGTGGATTTTGGGAGTTGGCCGGGCACACCCATAGCATACACACGGCAGGACTTTTCGGCAAACTTTCCCAGAACTTTACCCACATCACGTGGTTTTTCTGCTCTTTACCACCACCCTTTGATCAACTTCTGCTATTGTTGGTTGACTTTAACATTGGTTCTCGGCATGCGTATTTGTACTTCGGACAAAAGTCCGATGGATTTCTGTACACGCGATAGGACTTTGCAACTTTTTGTTGCCGAAAAGTTTGTCCGTTTGCAGAGCGAACTTTTGTCTGATGAAAACTGAAAAAGTTTGTCCAATGGAGCGTACACACGGTAGGATTTTTTTGAAAACCTGCTCATTTTGAAGTTTGTTGTCAAAAAGTCCGATAGTGTGTATGGGGCTTTAGACATAGACATAGTGGGCATAGACAACACTGAGCAGCTGATCAGGTCCAGATGAAAGAACTACAGTTGGACCTAATTGATTGCTCCATGTTAGTCTAATGCCGCGTACACACGATCGGAAAATCCGACAAGAAAACCCTGGATTTTTTTCCGACGGAATGTTGGCTCAAACTTGTGTTGCATACACACGGTCACACAAAATTCCGACCGTCAAGAACGCGCTGACACTACAACAAGCCGAGAAAAATTAAGTTCAATGATTCCGAGCATACGTCAAGTTGATTCCGAGCATGCTTGGTTTTTTGTGCGTCGGAATTTCATACAGACGATTGGAATTTTCCGACAAGAACTTTTCTTGTCGGAAAAATTGAGAACCAGCTCTCAAATCTTTGTTGTTGGAAATTCTGACAGAAAAAGTCCGATGGAGCCTACACACGGTTGGAATTTCCAACCAAAAGCTCACATCGAACTTTTCTTGTCGTTAATCCTGAGCGTGTGTATGCAGCATTAGGGCAGCTAAATGTAAATAGATCTGCTCCATTTACATCTGATTACCTCAGTCTGTCCAGTCCCAAAGAAAGCCTCTGTCCGTTTCCATTTTTTTAGACATAAATGTGAAGATTCAAAGTTAATTGGATGTAAACGGACGCACGTCTGTTTACAACTGGCTGCCCATACAGATCTGATATGAGTCTGGAAAGATCAGTTTTTTAAATGCAGATTTTTAAAAAAAAAACAACAAAAAACATGAACCGGCATGGATTTCACAAAATTGCCAACCATTCCGTGCTGCTTGGATTCAGCAGGAATGAATTCCCTGCTGATCAGACCAGACCTGTGTGAGGCCTCGTACACACGACCGATTTTCTCGGCAAGAACCAGCAAGAAACTTGCTGGCAGAGAGGTCTTGCCGAGTAAATCGGTCGTGTGTACGCTGCTAGCGTGTTTCTCGTCGAGAAAACCGACAAGAAACCTCGACGAGAAAATAGAGAACCTGCTCTCTATTTTCTCGTCGAGATTCTCCTCGGCGTGTTTCTCGACGAGAAAAGTGAGTGTGTGTACACTTACCTGTCCGCCCGGAAGCCCGCGCATGTTCGAAATGAATTTGACGCATGCGCGGTAGCTTCCTAGGCATACGTAGGGTATACCAAGATGGCGGCGACGGCATCGAATGTTACGAGCGCATGCTCGACGTAGTCGATGACGTCACCGCGTACACTCCTTTCAAAGAACCGCGGGTTCTTTGAAACGAGCGTGTGTACACTCGGCCGGGACAAGTTTCTTGTCCAAGAATCTCGTCGAAAAAAACAACATGTTTTTCTCAACGAGAATCTCGGCCGTGTGTACGAGGCCTGAAAGGGGCCTTTGACAGTTACATAGTAAGGTTGAAAAAAGACACTAGTCCACCAAGCCCAACCAATAGAAAAACATAAATAAATACATTACAACACTCCATATACAGAATCCTGAAACCACAACTGATCCAGAGGAAGACAAAAAATGGACCAATTAATTAGTTCCAACAAGGACAAATAAATTGCTTCTTCATCCCCAAATGCCTCGTACCCACGAACGGTTTTCCCGGCAGGAAACTGCCAGGAGAGCTTTTGGCCGGGAATCCCGGCCGTGTGTATGCTTCCTAGAAGTTTTCCCGACAGGAAAACTGCCCGGAAAAAATAGAGAACCTGCTCTCTATTTTTCCATCGGGATTCCCGGCAGAGTGTTTCCTGCCGAGAAAAACGGTCGTCTGTATGCTTACCTGCAGGGGAGAAAAACTGTGCATGCTCGATAACACTTCGACGCATGCGCAGTAGCATACAACGTTAGTGTGGGGTGTAGCATGATGGCGGCGTCGGAACGTCACTTCACATGGGGAGCCGAATGTGACGAGATGCTGTCTCGTCGTAGTCGTTGACGTCACTGCGTTCTTGCCGTTCAAAAGAACGGCGGGTCTTTTGAATGGTCGTGTTTATACCCGGCTTTGCAAGGCAAGCTTGCCAGGAATCCCGTCAGGAAAACCGACGGTTTTTAAATAGACGGGATTCCCGGCCGTGTGTACAGGGCTTTAGCCATAGATCTTTTCTCCTGGGGAAAGTTTAGCTTTGGTCACCCATATGCTACAATTCTTTTCCTCCTAGTGACACTACAGTTGCAGGGACATTTTTCTTTCCAGGGACATCAACAATGCAGGAATATTTTTTGCTTCAAGTGATACCGCCGATGCTGGGCCTTTTTTTTTTCCAGTAACACCACATACATAAGATTTTTTTTTTTATTCCAGTGATGCCAATAATACAGGGATATTTTTTTGTTTGCCACTGTTAGCTCCGATTTTAAGCTCCTTAGTTTGCTGCAGTATATTACAACCATTGGCATTATTCAGACTATGTCACAAACATTTTGGGGGTGGGGGGGGGGGGGGGTCCTGTGGTACTGGTCCCGAGTCAAACCACCATGTATAATCCTCTGCACAATCATTTGTAAAAAATTAAGTTCTTTCATTAGATATGCTTTTTTGCACATGCATAATGTTCTGACTTTGTACACTTTTTGACAAAATAACTTGTAGTGGGGGAACCTGCATGGCAAGGGTTAAAAGCTTGTTTGTCTAGGGGGTAGGTGCACAGACATTATAACTTACCTGACTTCTCACTTGGCTGGCTCTGGCACTCTCCTCCTCTCCCTGAATAAAATGGCGATTGTTGCAATATTTTATGTCACACAGTATTTAAAAAAAATGAAAAAGTAAAGTTAGCCCAATTTTTTTGTATAATGTGAAAGATGATGTTAAGCCGAGTAAATAGATACCAAACATGTCATGCTTTATAATTGCAAGCACTCGTGGAATGGCAACAAACTACGGTACGTAAAAATCTCCATAGGCGACACTTTAATTTTTTTTTTTACGGTTACCAGGTTAGAGTTACAGAGGAGGTCTAGGGCTAGAATTATTGCTCTTGCTCTGACGATCGCGGCGATACCTCACGTGTGATTTGAACACCGTTTACATATGCGAGCGCAACTTTTGTATGCGTTTTCTTTGCTGCCCGAGCTCGCGGAGATGGGGCGCTTTAAAAAAATTATTTTTTCTTATTTATTTTTATAATATAAAATTGTGTTTTAAAAAATAAAATAACATTTTGATCACTTTTATTGCTGTCACAAGGAATGTAAACATCCCTTGTGACAGTAATAGGTGGTGACAGGTACTCTTTATGGAGGGATCGGGGGTCTAAAAGTCCCCAAATCCCTCCTTTGCACTTCAAAGTATTTAGATCGCCGAAAACGGCGATTCTGAATACTGTATACTTTCAAAAATCCGACGCCATTGGCAGCCGAGTAAACAGGAAGTGACGTTGTGACGTCGCTTCCGTGTTTACATTCAGGAGACTGGCAAAAAGCCATTTACGGCTTCATGCCAGTCTCTCTCTAGGCGCTGGAAGTGACGGATCGCGGATCGGGTCTCCTGGTGGGACAGGAGGCCTGGTCAGAGCGGCGGGAGGCGGCGGGATGGGGGGTATGTCCCCTCCCGCTCCTCCGGTATAACAACCAAGCGGCTTTTTGCCGCATCGGTTGTTATACCTGGATAGCCAATCGCCCTCTCTAAACAACGGTGCAGCTGCAGGCATCCCGGTATAACCCCCAAAAGCCGAGACCTCATGTGTGCGTACGCTCGGCGGGAAAGGGTTATCAGAGTTTATCAACGTTAGAGCGTTTTTACAGCTGAAAAACGTCACTCAGAACCCACTATTTTTTTTTTCTTTTTACTGCTCAAAAACTACAGTGCCCAAAACTTCTGATAACAGCCTATGTGTGCATGGACACATAGGATATAGGGATGAGCTCCGGCATGTTCGCATTGAACACGTGCAGAGCGGCCAGGATATCGGCACCGCGCTGCGCTAATGACAAGCAGGGAGACATTTCCCGATGCTCGGCTGCAGAGATCGGGAAATGTCTCCCTGGCTGTGATTAGCGCAGCGCAGTGCCGACTTCCTGGCGAACACGCCGGAGCTCATCCCTAATAGGATAACGTGATAGAGAGTTTAATGACTGTAGAAAAAAAATGTCTACAGCCAAAAACAGCAGCTGTAAAAACGTCAAAAAACGTCCAGTGTGCATGAGGCCTTAAAATCATATTAACATGGTAAAAGTTTTATGAGATTTTAGTGATTGGGTTTAGGTATTCTTTAGAGAGTTGCCTGCAATGCTACTAACATTTTACTTTGAATAGTATATAACAGAGAGCATACTTATATAATAAGATATTTATTTTCCCCATTTTCTTTTTTAGATTGCTTTTGATATCTTGGCAGAAAATTATGAATTTTTGGAAAATAAAGGACCTCGCAAGGCCTATCAGAGGGCCTCAGCTGTGCTTAAATCACTTTCATTTCCTATAGTAACAATGAAGGATGTGGAAGGCTTGCCTCACCTGGGACAGCAGATGAAATACATCATTGAAGTAAGGACACAGTGTTTATTTGGGAAAGAAGGTTTTGTCATGAAAAAATTATTACCATCTATCTTGTTCTGTAATATTTTGCAATATAACTACTATATACTAAGGGCTTCATTTTATAAAACAATGCAGACTGTAATGGTCTGCAGAATCAACCAATCACAAGACAGCTATAATTTGTCTATCCTCACTTAATAATTGTGAATGGTTGCCGGACTTGGCAGCAGTGTCAACTTTTTTAAAGGAGCACTAAAGCTTTTTTTTTTTTTGCTTAAAAATAACAAACATGTTATACTTACCTCCACTGTGCAGCTCGTTTTGCACACAGTGGCCCCGATCCTGGTCTTCTGGGGTCCCTCGGCGGCTGTCTTGGCTCCTCCCCGCAAGGACTCCACACCTTAATGCGAGTGAGCTCGCATGGTGTGGAGTGATTGCGGGCGCGCTCCCGTGATACAGCGGCGGCCATAGCCGCCGACTGTATCACTCGGCCCCGCCCCCCGGCGTGCCGCGTCATTGGATGTGATTGACAGAAGCGCCAGCCAATGGCTGCGCTGCTTTCAATCTATCCAGTGTAGCCAATCGGCGGCCAGGCAGAAAAACGAAGAGGATGACGGGGACGAGCATGGGACTTTCGAGGGGCCAGGTAAGAAAAACGGGGGCTCGGGGGGGGGGGGCGGTATTGTCGAATGTTTTTTCACCTTAATGCATAGGATGCATTAAGGTGAAAAAACATGTAACTTTACTACTCCTTTAAGCAAAGCATCTTTGTTGTAGTAAAGCTCTTGCTTTTTAAAAGGATCATTACATCTACATTAAAGTGGTTCTAAAAGATTTTTTTTCTTTAACCTACTTTTGACACTTGTTTAAAAGTAAAAATCATTTTTTTTTGCTAGAAAACTACTTAGAACCCCCAAACCGTATATATATTTTTTTCTAACAGCCTAGAGAATTGTAGCGGGGTTCCTTTAAATGTTCTCGAACTACTGTTCCAAGAACCCCACTGGTTCCCAGGATGTTTTGCTTCTGCCCCAGAGACTCATGGGTGGGGATATATAAGGAAGGGGGGGGGGGGTGGATAAGGAGACGCCACGTGGGGCAACTGTTAACTAGGCGCCCTGTGGCACAATAACTAAACTAGGTCCCTAATGAATCAGGCCTGATTCCTAATTCTAGAACTCAGTCCTGTATGAATGATGGATTCTTCACCGGTATCTGTAGAGGTGGTGCACTTAAGAATAAACAACAATTGTAATCCAGGAAAAGGAAAAGTTGATAACTGACAACACTTCACTGGAGATCCTCTGGATCAGTCCTGCTGTGGATCTCCAGTGAGAGTCTTTAACATGAGGTAGTAGGCCTCGGCAGTTTGTAGGCACAGTACTAGCAAACAGGTTAGGAAATGAGCTTACGCTCGCTCACCCGTCGGACACGATCTCCATCCGGGACTTCCACCGGCTGTGACTTCACTCGCCCACAGCGGTTGCTGCGATCGGGTCCCTGATCCAACCTAGGCTGTAAGTAGAGATGTCGGATGCCACCCAGGCTCGCAGTGGGGTGGAAGGCTCTTTGGTCGGCTGCGGAAGGCCCCAGGCTTCAGGCCTTACCCAGCACAGTTCCGCACAGGTCTATCAGTCTCTGCTGTCCCGTGTCCAAAGAGGCCGAGCCAGGCCTTGCCCCTTCCTTATATATCCCCACCCATGAGTCTCTGGGGCAGAAGCAAAACATCCTGGGAACCAGTGGGGTTCTGGGAACAGTAGTTCGAGAGCATTTAAAGGAACCCCGCTACAGAATAAAATGGCGGTCGTTGCAATACTTTCTGTCACACTGTATTTGTGCAGCGGTCTTACAAGTGCAAAAAAAAAATTGTTTTCTTATTTATTTTACTTTTTATTTTGACACTGTCTTTAAAAAAAATAAAAAATTGTGTCACTTTTTTTCCTATTACAAGGAATGTAAACATCTATTGTAATAGGAAAAAAGCATGGCAGGACCTCCTCAATATGAGATCTGGGGTCAAAAAAAACCTCAGATCTCATATTTGCACGAAAAAAAAAATGTCACTTGAAAAAAAAAGTCTCCTTTTAAGAGCATTGGGCAGAAGTGACGTTTGACGTCACTTCCGCCCTCCTATGCTATGGAGCTGAGCGGGGGCCATCTTCCCCTCACTCGGCATCCAGGCAGTGAGGTGACAGTACGCGATCATCTCCGCCGCTACCAACGGCTTCGGTAAGCGGCGGTGGGGGGTGGGTTCCTCTCCCGCCACCGATGAAAGTGACCTTGTGGCGAATCCACTGCGGAGACCACTTTAATCATAAAGAGAAACGCATGCTAGCTGCTGCCATAACAACGGTATTTAGCATCAAAGTACCAACGTATGAATACGACGCTTTGCGTGAAGTGGTTAAATAACAAACATGTTAAGGCCCGTACACATGGTCTGACTTTTTGCCAACAAACTTCAAATTGAGCAGGTTTTCCCAAAAATCCGACCGTATGTACGCTCCATCGGACAAACTTTTTCGGTTATCATCGGACAAAAGTTCGCTCTGCAAACGGACAAACTTTTCGGCAAAAAAGTCAGATGATGCAAATTCCGACCCTGTGTACAGAAATCCATCGGACTTTTGTCCGAAGTACAAATACGCATGCCCAGAACCAATGTTAAAATCAACCAACAATAGCAGAAGTTGACCAAAGGGTGGCGGTAAAGAGCAGAAAAGAGCAGAAAAACCACGTGATGTTGGGAAAGTTTTGGGAAAGTTTGCAGAAAAGTCCTGCCGTGTGTATGCTATGGGTGTGCCCGGCCAACTCCCTTCGGACAAAAATCCACGGAAAAGTTTGTTTGAAGTCCGACCGTGTGTACGAGGCTTAATACTTACCTGCTCTGTGAAATGGTTTTGCACAGAGCAGCTCTGATCGTCCTCTTCTTGGGTCCCCCACCGATGCTCCTCCTCCCTTCCCAGGCCAATCGTGCAAGCGAGCTCCCAAGCCCAGCATTAACCTACTGCAGATTGCAAGGGCAGTGCAACTTGAATGCTGTGCAGAAAATGCACATGGATTGTGGGTTTCCCACACCCCATTCTAGTGTGAACCGAGAATCGCGCATCAATTCCTCTGCGATTCAGTGTGGTGTGATTTTCAGCCCATTCGTTTCACTGGATTTCACCAAAAGTAGTGTATGTACCAGTTTAAATATACACTGCAACTGGATCGCATGGTACTTTGGTACCATGCGACCTGAATACAGGCAAACATACCGCATTCACCATCTGTGTTTGGAGTATCATTAGGAATACATTGACAACTGCAGTAGGTCACACACTCACTGCATTTTGAATGTGGTACAGGAAACACTTAAGCCCTGTACACACGATCGGATAACCTATGGATTTTCGTCCGATGGATTTGTCCATCGGAAATCCGATGAAACTGTTTTCCATCAGTCTTGGCCACACACCATCAGTCAAAAAAACCGACCGTTCCAAACGCGGTGACGTAAAACACTCCGATGAGCCGAGAAAAATGAAGTTTAATTCTTCTGAGCATGCGTCGACTTGATTCTGAGCATGCGTGGGTTTTTTAACCAATGGACTTGCCCATAGACGATCGGAAATTCCCATCGGTTTTTTATCCATCGGAAAATTTTAAAACAAGTTCTATTTTTTACAACCGATGGAAAAAAGACCGATGGGTACCATACACGATCGGTTGGTCTGATGAAAACCATCCATCGAACGGTTTTCATCAGTCAATGTGGGACTGCAATCTGGTGTGAACTAGCTCTTGGTTCACTTTTTTATCTATACTAATTTGATTTTATTTTTTATTTGTAATGCTATGTAGGTAATGGGGCAGAAGTTAACAGTGGTGGGAGTGAATTCACTACAATAAAAATCTGACTTAAACCTGGTACACACGATCAGATTGTTGGCCAATAGAGCGTCTGATTTTTGTCTTTAGGGCGTGTGCCTGGATCTTGTCTTGCATACTAACGGCACACAATTGTTGGCCAACAAACACGAACGTAGTGACGTATTACAAGGAATTTCCGCTCTTGAGCTCCACCCTTTGGGCCCCTGTTTGGTGAGCATTGATTCCGAGCATGCGTGTTTGTACTTTCAACTTTTGTGTGACGTTTTGTGTACTGACCATCAGAAAATCTGACAACAGACCGCTGTCCACGGAAAATTTACTAGCATGTCATCCAACATTTGCTGGCAGAAAGTTGGACAACAATTGTCTGAAGGAGCGTACTAACGGTTAGGCCCCTTTCACACTGACATGTTTTTCAGGCGGTTTAGCGCTAAAAATAGCACTGCTATACCGCCTGAAAAAATCGTGCCCTGCAGTCTTCAGTGTGAAAGCCCGAAGGCTTTCACACTGAAGCTGTGCGCTAGCAGGACCGCTCCAAAAGTCCTGCTAGCCGCATCTTTGCAGAGGTGAAAGAGCGGTGTGTTTACCGCTCCTTTACCGAAGCTGCCCATTGAAAGCAATGGGAAACCGCGGTAATACAGCCGGCAATGCGCCTCTGCAGATTAACCCTTTTTTGCACGCTAGCGGGGGTTAAAATCACCCCGCTAGCGGCCGAATATCACGGTAAAAACGACGGTATAGCGGCGCTAAAAATAGCGCCACTATACCGCCAGCGCACCTCCCCGCCCCAGTGTGAAAGGGGCCTAAGAATTTAGGCCAACAGTCTGTCAACAGACAATCCCCTGCCAACACATCTGATCGTGTGTACGAGGCTTAGAGCCCTACTTTATTAATGAACTTATTTAACTTACTATGATTTTATTTCTAGGAGATTCTTGAAGATGGAAAATGCTCCGGAGTCGAGGAAGTGATAAGTGCAGAGAGATACAAATCATTTAAGGTAATCTAATGCAATTACGTTGTATGCTGTGAGTAGGGAGAAGAGTTATGATCTCTAATGCCCTGTACACACGATCGGATTTCCGATGGAATAAAATCCGATAGATTTTTCCATCGGAAATCCGATGAAGCTGACTTCTATCAGTCTTGCCTACACACCATCAGTCAAAAATCCGACCGTCCCAAACGCCGTGACGTAAAACACTCCGAAGAGCCGAGAAAAATGAAGTTCAATGCTTCTGAGCATGCATCGACTTGATTCTGAGCATGCGTGGGTTTTTTCTCCAATAGAGTTCCCCACAGACGATCGGAATTTGCTATAGTTTTTTTTTCCATCGGTAAAATTTAAAACATATTCTATTTTTTATACCAATGGAAAAACCGATCGTGTGTACGCGGCATTAGAACTTTGTCCTCCCCAAAATGTTATTAAAAAAGTTCGCTATTTGTACTGCTTTGGGGAAATTTGCTTGAAAAATGTTTGCTAACAAAGCCAACATGATTACCATGCTAGGCAGCATGGACATTGTAAAAAGTGAAAAGTAATAATACTATTGAAAATAAAAAGTTAAACAACATTTTAGAAAATATATATATTTTTTTAAATCATCTTTTTTTGTCAATTTCTATGAAAGCTTAGGGTTCATTTGTTTCTCAATATCTAACATCATAAACCCAGTAAACAAGGTGACATATTTGGCACAAGAACAAATCTAGGATAATAGATATATGAACCCTATACACATTAGAGCAATTTTATGATACAGTAGACGGGTGTCAAACTCAATTTCATTTAGGGCCTCATCAGCACTATGGTTGCCCTCCAAGGGCTGGTTGTATCGGTAAGACTAGATTCCCTCACTCTCCCTTACATCACAGTGCACCCCCTTACCTTGTACTGCTGCCAGTAAAAAGCTGGGGGCACAGCTGGGAAGCAAAAAGTGCAGAGTCTAGAGGAGAGCCAGAGGAGGACTGGAGTGTGCTGAATGCTAAGACCAGGGGAGGTGGAGAGAAGGGGGTGCTGCGGCTGCACAGAGAGGCGCAGGATCTCTATGAGGAACTCCTCTCTGCTGCTGACTGCTGAGATAAGGTCAGGGCAACAATGAGAGGGTTGCCGCAGAGAGGTGCAAGGGCCACATAAAATATCCTGGAGGGCTGGATTCGGCTGGGCCTTGTGTTTAACACATGTGCAGTTGAGCATAAATAAGGTAACTAAGTTATCACTTCCTCCGTACCACCTGTCAGTGCTTTAGAAATGGAGAAGGTAGTGGTAACTAACTACCATAAAAGCAAGTAGGATTGGCTGAGGGTACTGCTGATAAGTTGTCAGATGAAAATGCGTTGTGTGATTTCCATGAAGAAAGGAACTATTTTTAATTAAAAGCAGCAGATTTTTGGTAATCTGATTTAGTCCCCTTACTAGTTACTTTGTTAATGTAAGCACCACACAGCCCAACTTCAGTGTTTTTTGAAAACTCTCCCTCCACCCCCACAAAGTCATCTCACATCTTCTTGCATATTTAAATCCTCCTGTCTTTAGTATGATGGTCTGGCCTTGTGATGTCACATGTCATCTTCTTCTTTATCTGACAGCGGGTAAGCATAGTTCCCAACTGACCCTGATTTCGAGGGACTGTCACTCATTCGAAACAACGTCCCTCTGTCCTTCCTCATTTGTCCCTCATTTTGGTCTGATCTATATAGTTGTATATAAATGCACTATTTAGCTATCAAAAAGTGATTCCCAGTGCTAAACCTTTAATCCAAATTCTAAATTGTTGCATTCGTAAATGCCAAAAGCCAATATAAAGGAGTAGTAATAGTAAAAAAAGCACTTGGGCGTTTAACAATCATTATTTTTAACAATTTGCCTTTAAGGGGGCGTGGCAGGGGATGTGTCCTATGCCTACGTACTTTTGCTAATAGGTATCCCTGATTCCCATCTGAGAAAGTTGGGAGGTATAGGCAAGTCCAAAATGTAGAATTCTCCTGTGAGTCCAGGGTGGCTTTATGACATGTCCCCAGGAGGCTGGTCCATGATGCACTGTGTTCATATGAAGTGGTTTAAATGGCTCTGGGCAGCATTCAGTCCTGAAGAGGACTGGGGCTGGATCACAGAGCCCTGAGTCTGCAGGGGGCATCGCTGGAGCTAGGGCATTGAGTTGTCTTTGTTTTCAGATATAAACCAAAGAATACCCAAAGCAATCAGCGCAGTCAATATTCAGACCAAATATACACTGTAAATCAATACACCAAAAGTTGCTGCTAAAACGTAATTTCACCACATGTGAATTTCACCATATGTGAGTGTATTTAATTTTTTGGTTTTATTAAAATAAAATAAAAATTTATACGGAGAGCACTTTTACTTCCATTCTGTTTTGCATGTTACATGCCCCTGAGTGCGTTACCAGCAGAAGGAATCTGTCCGGGGAGCGGTGGATATTATAGCCCAAGAAGGGGCAAAAGCGCACTTTGACCTTGATTTATTATTGTGCTCAATATTATAAGGTGAGCATTCACTATCTACACGAGGTGGAAGCATGCAAAGCAAGTGGTATTTAATATATTGGAAGATATTTGAATCTATCATGACCTATTGGTGGTTGGACGCACAATTTGTAATGGACTTTCTATTATGTTGGGACTTAATTGCATAAGTGTTCATATATAATTGTGCTACATCACGTTTTTTTGACTATATGTTTTCATATGTAGCAAATAATATTTTTAAATGTTTGTGAGCTGGAGTTGGGCTTTAAGTTGATTTCACACATATACTCAATGCTGTATTTTGGCCTAGGCCGACAAGGCCCAGGTCTAGGGCGGCACTTTGCGGGAGGCGGCAAAAAAGCAGCCCCCCTCAAACAGCACCCACGCCCTCCTCCCAACTCCCGCACGCAGGGCCATCGTCAGCAGAGTATAGCTTAGGAGTGCGGAGGGGGCCAGGAAGCAGTTTAAGTAGGAGCCATCATGTACGCCCCCCCCCCCGTAAAGCCGTGATTCTCTCTCTGCAGGAGGCTGGGCGGCAGTGCAGTGAACCCAATTAGAGCGACTCCCTCTCTCTTTGGCTGACGGAAAGGGGGGGCGAGCAGGGGAGATACATAGATAGCCCGCAGCTCTCCTCTCCCTGTCACAGCACTGCTGCAGAGTTCTCTGGCAAATGGAGCAGCAGCGCTGTACCGGCACCACCAGAGAGAGAGCCACGCTGTACCGGCACCACCAGAGAGAGAGACACGCTGTACCGGCACCACCAGAGAGAGAGCCACGCTGTATACCCGCTCCACCAGAGAGAGAGCCACGCTGTATACCCGCACCACCAGAGAGAGAGCCACGCTGTAC
This sequence comes from Rana muscosa, assembly GCA_029206835.1. Lineage (NCBI taxonomy): Eukaryota > Metazoa > Chordata > Amphibia > Anura > Ranidae > Rana > Rana muscosa. The sequence continues at coordinate 211,133,737 of CM055123.1, read as the reverse complement.
CCGCACCACCAGAGAGAGAGCCACATGTTATACCCGCACCACCAGAGAGAGAGCCATGCTGTATCCATACCACCAGAGAGCCACGCTGTATACCCGCACCACCAGAGAGAGAGAGCCACGCTGTACCGGCACCACCAGAGAGAGAGCCACGCTGTATACCCGCTCCACCAGAGAGAGCCACGCTGTATACCCGCACCACCAGAGAGAGAGCCACGCTGTACCCGCACCACCAGATAGAGAGCCACGCGTTATACCCGCACCACCAGAGAGAGAGCCACGCTGTATCCGTACCACCAGAGAGCCACGCTGTATACCCGCACCACCAGAGAGAGAGAGCCACGCTGTATACCCGCACCACCAGAGAGCCACGCTGTACCCGCACCACCAGAGAGCCACTCTGTATACCCGCACCACCAGAGAGAGAGCCTCACTATACCCGCACCACCAGAGAGCCACGCTGTATACCCGCACCACCAGAGAGAGAGCCACGCTGTACTTGCACCACCAGGGAGAGAGCCACGCTGTACCCGCACCACCAGAGAGAGAGCCACGCTGTACCCGCACCACCAGAGAGAGAGCCACGCTGTACCCGCACCAGCAGAGATAGAGCCACGCTGTACCCGCACCACCAGAGATAGAGCCACGCTGTACCCGCACCACCAGAGATAGAGCCACGCTGTACCCGCACCACCAGAGAGACCCACGCTGTACCCGAACCAACAGAGAGCCACGCTGTACCCGCACCACCAGAGGGGGGGATTAAGCCACTGCCAGGGTACAGACATGCTACACTACTGACTAGAGTCAGCCTGGGCAACCCAGAGTGAACGAACGTCCAGTCAGAGGTGTCACTGTTGCGGTTTCACCGGGTCTGGTAAGAGGGCCTGTTGGCCATTATCCATTACTGTTCCCAGGGACTGAGCTATTAGGAACTGCCTAACCTGATATCCTCTAGTCCCTATTGAACACCACAACGAGATCCAACGCTGGGCCTCTGGTCCACAAATTAGGGGGGGTGACACAATTTTTACCTCACCAGGTGACACCAACCCTAGTGACGCCACAGTCCCGGAGTCCAGTGCCACAACAAGTTTCGGCACTGAGCTTCGGTGACTGGCCAGACATGGGTGCGCTAGCATGGGCACCCAGGACATCTGCCGCTCGGGGTCCCACAAGCGGCGATCGACTTTCCGTAGCAGCCGACACCTCTCTCCCCACTGTCAGCCACACACACTCCTCGGCTCCTCCTCCTTCTCGGCTCCAATGTTCTAGTGTACACAGCCAGGAGGAGGAGGAGCCACAGAGGAGGGACTTCAGTGTAAGAGCTGCGCTTCTAGTTTACAGTGGAGGGGGACACAGTAACCGGGAAGGGGGGTAGATAAAAGATGCACACATGGAGTGATGGGAGGAGGGTAGGGGATATGTGCTGGGTGCTTTGGGAGGGGACAGGATATGTGCTAGTGGGGGGGTCTGATCCCCCCCTCAAGCACCCAGCACATATCCCCTTACCCCCCAAATGAAAAGATGCCGCATTCCTCTCTGTCCTCTTCCCGCGGCGTCCCTCTGTCCTCCACCCATGAAGATGACGTGGCGGATCTTCAAAAGGGAGGGGTGTGGCCTTGAAAGGAAGGGGTGGGTCATATTTAAATTAGGGGGTGCACGAGTTTAGTCAGGCCTAAGGCAGCACAAAACCTAAATACACCACTGCATATACTGTATATCTAAAACAAACTTTCTTTTTAAATATTTTATACTCTGATAATTTATAAAGTTTTTCTGTTATTTTTACACAAACCAGCTTTTAAAAATGTTGTAATATGCATATAGCTGCCCTTTGATTAGCTGTAACCTGTACTGAGTGTGGTCATTGTTCCTTCCTTCTCCCACCATTGTCAGTTTAGCTTGTCATTGTTTTCATACTATGATATTCAGAAGAGAAAAGGGTAGAGTGTGTTCTATTTCAAAGAACAGTTATAAATGCCAAAAATAATTTTCTTTTAGTATTTCTATATTTCTGTGTAAAAAAATAAAATTATATTAATTTACAAGAAATCTCCTAAATGAAGAATAATATTGTATTAATTTCACATTACATCACGGTTTTGTCCTTTTTATATGGCCATTTTCATGTCCTGTATGATAGAATTAGATTTAATATAATTTCATCTCTGCGTTAGGCTGCTGTTAATGAAACTCTGCAGCGTCTTCTGATGAAGCCTAAAAAAATAATAAATGGAAAATAATTAAAAATAGCAGATATAAATCTCCTTTAATGAGAAATACAATAATGTGTCTGGAGGAAATGTACCAAGCTTTTTTCAATAAGAATGGGCAGTATTCAAGTTAAATTACTTTGGAACATTGTCATTTTTTTTTTATTACTCTTTACTACTAAGAAAATATTAGTTTCTAGACATGATGGAAAATATTGCATTCATAAAGAAGAGATTTATTGACTCTGACTTTAGAAACAATCAGAAACATATTGCGCACTAAATTTGCATCTGGTCGCTGCGGGACAAGGAAGAAACAGTTTCAAATAAAATCTGATAGTACTAAATGAATGATCAAATCATCATTGTTGTGCTGCTTCTGTATTGTATTGGTATAGCTGGGTAAATAAAGCTTTATAGGGGAAGTACAGATGGAGAATTTTTATTGACTTGAAATGGATAGATGCCCACCCCCCACATTAAGTGACTGCCCAGGAATAATAAGCCTTGTAATTAGGAATATCTCAAAGGAAATCAGAGGTTTTGGAGAGCGTTAATAGGTAAGTAACTAAATTAATAAAAGGGATGTGAAATCATAGTCACTAATTTGTAGGGGAAAAAAGATCTGTTATACCGCGTACACACGATCGGAATTTCCGACAACAAATGTTCGATGTGAGCTTTTGGTCGGATATTCCGACCGTGTGTATGCTCCATCGGATATTTGCTGTCGGAATTTCCGACAACAAATGTTTGAGAGCAGGTTCTCAATTTTTCCGACAACAAAAGTTCTTGTCGGAAATTCCGATCGTGTGTATCCAATTCCGACGCACAAAAATCCTACGCATGCTCAGAATCATTGTACTTCATTTTTCTCAGTTCGTCGTAGTCATAGGCGTGCACACAGAGTGTGCTGGGTGTGCCCAGGCACATCCAAATAACCCTGTGCAGAACAGATTCCCCCTACTACCCTGGCTCCCCCCTCCTTCCCTCTGCAGCACTACCAGCTTCCCTCCTTCCCTCTCCTGCCAGCTGTTGTTGGGTGGATGTTTTAGGATGAGTGAGGGAAGGGGCTGGTAAATATGTATTTATCAGCCCCTTCCCTTTCTGAATGAACATGGTGAGTGATCGGTAGCGTGTGTTTGAGCTTTGGAGTGTACACCCTAATGCAATAGGCTGCGCACACCTATGGTCGTAGTGTTGTACGTCACTGCGTTCTTGACGATCGGAATTTCCGAGCAACATTTGTGCATTAGAGGAGACTTAAAGGTGAAGGTATAACCAACCTTTTTTTCCCCCATTTTGGATAGAGTAAAGAAAGCTAGCACTCCCCATCACAAATTCTAATTCTGTTCCCTCTGTAGAGATTAAGTATTTTACTGGTCCTGGTAACCATTACCAATAGAGCAGAAAATAAGGGGAAATCCAAAATGTGTTGTCATCAGAACAAGAGGTCAGGAGAAACCATCCAACTGGGACACATGTTTCAGTGTAAAATCAGATGGGAATTGCCTTCAATTTAGGGAGACTTCGGCCTCGTACACACGGCCGAGATTCTCGTTGAAAAAAACATGTCGTTTTTTCGACGAGATTCTTGGACAAGAAACTTGTCCCGGCCGAGTGTACACACGCTCGTTTCAAAGAACCCGCGGTTCTTTGAAAGGAGCGTACGCGGTGACGTCATCGACTACGTCGAGCATGCGCTCGTCACATTCGATGCCGTCGCCGCCATCTTGGTATACCCTGCGTATGCCTAGGAAGCTACCGCACATGCGTCGAATTCATTTCGAACATGCGCGGGCTTCCGGGAGGACAGGTAAGTGTACACACACTCACTTTTCTCGTCGAGAAACATGCCGACGAGAATCTCGACGAGAAAATAGAGAGCAGGTTCTCTATTTTCTCGTCAAGGTTTCTTGTCGGTTTTCTCGACGAGAAACCCGATAGCAGCGTACACACGACCGATTTACTCGGCAAGACCTCTATCGGACGATCGGAATTTCCGAGCAACATTTGTGCATTAGAGGAGACTTAAAGGTGAAGGTATAACCAACCTTTTTTTCCCCCATTTTGGATAGAGTAAAGAAAGCTAGCACTCCCCATCACATATTCTAATTCTGTTCCCTCTGTAGAGATTAAGTATTTTACTGGTCCTGGTAACCATTACCAATAGAGCAGAAAATAAGGGGAAATCCAAAATGTGTTGTCATCAGAACAAGAGGTCAGGAGAAACCATCCAACTGGGACACATGTTTCAGTGTAAAATCAGATGGGAATTGCCTTCAATTTAGGGAGACTTCGGCCTCGTACACACGGCCGAGATTCTCGTTGAAAAAAACATGTCGTTTTTTTCGACGAGATTCTTGGACAAGAAACCTTTCCCCGGCCGAGTGTACACACGCTCGTTTCAAAGAACCCGTGGTTCTTTGAAAGGAGCGTACGCGGTGACGTCATCGACTACGTCGAGCATGCGCTCGTCACATTCGATGCCGTCGCCGCCATCTTGGTATACCCTACGTATGCCTAGGAAGCTACCGCGCATGCGTCAAATTCATTTCGAACATGCGCGGGCTTCCGGGAGGACAGGTAAGTGTACACACACTCACTTTTCTCGTCGAGAAACATGCCGACGAGAATCTCGACGAGAAAATAGAGAGCAGGTTCTCTATTTTCTCGTCGAGGTTTCTTGTCGGTTTTCTCGACGAGAAACCCGATAGCAGCGTACACACGACCGATTTACTCGGCAAGACCTCTCTGCCAGCAAGTTTCTTGCTGGTTCTTGCCGAGAAAATCGGTCGTGTGTACGAGGCCTTCCTCTCACTTCCTGTTGAATCTCCAAATCTTTTCAGACAGAACAAAAAAGAACCTGATTAAACTTTAATGGCAGTTCATTTTTGTGTGAAAAAAATGTTAGTCTTAAGCCTCGTACACACGAGCGGACTTCCATCGGACGTTTCTGTGGATTTTTGTCCAAAGGGCGTTGTCTGTAAGCTTGTTCTGCATACAGACGGCAGAACATTTTCAGCCAACATTCACGAAAATACATGTTTTTTCGACATGTTTTTTCTGCTCTTTAGCGCCACCCTTTGGGCAACTTCTGCTAATGTTGTCTGATGGTAAGCTTTGGTTCAGCGCATGCGTGTTTGCACTTTGGATTTTAGTCCGACGGACTTGTGTACCACACGATCGTATAATCAACACAGTTATTATCGGACAATTTGAGAGCATGAACACCCAACATTTGTTGTCGGAAATTCCGACAACAATTGTCCGATGGAGCATACAAACGGTCGGATTATACACAGCAAATTTTTTTATAGTATAAACGATACATATATTTTGCTATTAAATAACATTTCTAATCATTTGAAGTTAAAGTGGTTGTAAACTCTGTACGACCACTTTTACCTACAGGTAAACCTATATTAAGGCTTACCTGTAGGTGCTGGAAATATCTACTAAATCTACACGATTTTGGAGATATTTGCAATATACGTGTGCGCCAACGTCATCCACGCATGCGCACTTTAGAAAGGGCACTTTTTCTAACGGGATTGTGGCGGCTCCAGCGTGCATGCGCAGGAGTGACGTCACGCGACTCCAGCAAGTCACAGAGCCAGAGTCCGGGGCCCCAGAAGGAAGAGGGGTGAAGATGAATGCTTCCAGCCAGCGGAGACAGCGGTGACATTGCAGGCTTCGTTTTCAGGTAAGTGACACATAATGGGCTACTATGCGATGCATAGTAGCCCATTATGCTTTACCTTTGCAGGGGAATAAAGAGGAAGTAAAACCCATCAGGGTTTACTTCCTCTTAATAACAAGAGTCCCCCTTTACATCAGAGTCACAAAGTTCACCTTTTACATCTGAACTCGCAGAGTTCCCTTTCACTGTAAGGCGGGACTCTGCAGACTCTGATGTAAGTGAGAACCCTGGGGCCTCCAACATAAGGGATGCTCTAGGAACCCTGATTAAAGGGGGGACACTGAGAACTCTGATATACGGAGAAGACTCTGATGTAAGGGGAAACACTGTGGCCTCTGGTGTAAAGGGGAACTCTGATGTAAGGGGTGCACTGAGAACCCAGATTTGCCTTAGTGTACTTACTCAGAGGCAGGAGAGATAAGGGGGAGACTTCAGTCACAGGCAGGGATGGGTGGTGAGCTCACTCACCCCTTGGTAGTCAGCACCTCTCATTCAGATCTATCTAAGGCTGCTGGACTTCAAATTTCCAGACCCAACTTTACTTTTCTGAGGCATAGCGCCAGGGATTGGAGTGTGGGCAGACACAGAGGGGTAGGGGTGTGGGGAAGAGGTGCAGATTGAGCCCGCTCTCCTCTCCTGTCTGTGTGTGTGTGTTGGGGGGGGGGGGGTTTGTTAGTGCTGGCTTTGGGCACTGTGAAACAGTAACAGACACTCTCAGCTTAGACAACTGCAGCCAGCAACCCTGCTGGGAAGCCATAGTCCAGTCTAAATAATGTGTCCAGATTTCAGGCAGTCTGAAACCCGGACACGTGCTTCCAAACCCGAACTGTCCGGGTGAATCCTGCACAGGTGGCAACCCTAGGACTATGACATACAAGGTGGGGAGGGGCTGTGCTAGGGGAATTGAGTCTTCCTGGAGTAGTCACATTTTCAAGCAAGTTCAAAGGCTTGCAAGTACATAAACATTGTTTCTGGAAAGAAAAAAAAAAAGCACTAAGTAAGCATTTAAAATACTTGATATTTCAGCTAATATTAATGTAGCACACATATAAATCACTCTGTCCCCTTTGCAGTTCCTTAGACTGCAAATGGCAAGCTAAGAAAACATAATTTCTGCTTGGTTTAAGCTTTTCTCTTATTAATAAAGACCCTATTATTTTAGTATTCGGATTGCCCTTTAATGTCAGCAGCAGCTGAAGAAGACAATCTAAATGAGAAAAGAAGCAAATTATAGGATTGTCACATGACTTTGCATTATCTCAGCTTGTATTTAAAGTAGATCTAAAACCTAACTGGAGAGACATTTTCTTTTATATCATAAACAATTATGTTTTTCACTATGTTTTTTTATTTTTTTATTCTGTTTTCACCTTTTTATATTCTTTTTTTAATCTTAGTACTGTTGAATTCCTCCAGCCTTTTTCACTCACTGTCTGTCAATGTTCACTCGAACCAGTATGAACTGCACATTATTGCTATGGACTGGTTTACTTATTGTCAATAGTGGCTAATGCCCACACAAATTTATTACAGTCGCTTAAAGTCTCAGTAAGGGGAGAAAATTGGGAAACAACTGCCACCCCAAAACAGGAGGTATCTGAATAAGGTCTATTGTGGTAGGATCACCAGGTATTATTAATAGTTAGAGAGGTGGGCTGACAATGTTACAATTTCTGAGTCAGCCTATCAGAAAAAGCTTTATATTCATTGATAAAATACAAAGCTGCCTATGAATAGCTGAGCTCCGCTTAGTCTGATGCTGTTTTGTTTTGGTGTAAGACAAGAAGGTCTTGTCTTGCACCCATTACACAGTGCTGTATACTGTATGTAGCCTCAGCTACATACAGTTTATACAGCAAAACCAGTGGCTGCACATGTTAGTGAGGGAAGTAGTTTGCTTGTGCCAACGTGGCCCAAACAAATAATTTATACTCAAACTAAAGCAGGAGATCAGCTTTAATGGTTTTGGGTTTAATAGGTGCTTCTTGTCCAGGGAGAATAAGTTTAAGTGTAATGCTTGTAGTTATTCCTTATATAGCGCCCTCCTCACTCCCCTCTTTCTCTGGTCTCGTCTCTTGTCTAGGGGTATCTTAGAGGGGAGGGAGCGTGGACACCACGCCTGGCTTCCACCACATGTGTCAGTGCGGTATAAGCAATGTTCTTGTATTACCTTCAGGTCAGTGCTGTGCACCTGGATCCTCCCTCCACCAGTCATCTTGAACAATGTCGGTCAGGAAATGAGCCCCACACCATAAAAGTTCAATACTCCTTCATTCTTCTCGAATGAACACAATCAGTTGAACTCCCTTGGTAGAAACAGAACAGAAAAGGAGGTGTGGATGCGAATAGGCCCAGACACAATTTGGTTCTCCATTTTCCTTCCTGAAAGTGGGTTACGGTCTCCGCACGGGGGGGAATTTCCTTCCAGGCGGTCTCCGACGAGAGGCTCACCTGTCACCGGCAATATGCTGCACCGGGTCTTCAAGTGAGGAGCTCCCCCCGGTCCATTACGCCTTCCGGATTCGGGTACCCACTCCCGGGGTCCCCTAGGATCTTCTTCCCTCGCAGAACTCAGTGTTGGGCACTGAGCTCCGGACCTCCATCCAAGTACCTCACCCCAGGCTAAAGGTGCCTGGGATGGAACACGACCTCCGATTGTCCTCTAGGCCTAGGCCACCCAGAGGACCGACACGAACCACCGTCCACAAGCTGAAGGTGCCTGGGACTTCGACCCCGTGACAAAGATGGCCGGCCCCTTTATACCCTCTCCCAGCAAGCACGGCGGGTTCCCCGCCCCACCATACCGCTGCCGTGGGAGGACAAAAAAGGAAGCACAACACACAGCAATGATTCAACCCCAGCTCAGGGCGACAGCGCCACCTGCTGAGCTGCAGGGAATTTCACATCACCAATGTCTCTGTCAGGTTCAAATTTACACCCGGGAAAGTACATACCCGCTACACTTATAACAGAGGTACAGAGGTTCTCGAGCCCCCTTATTAGCTTTGGTGCCCTTCGATGGACTCTTCCCAGTTCCAGCACATCCTTCCTAAGGACTAGTAACCAGAACTGGATGGCATACTCAAGATGTGGCTGAACTAGAGTTTTGTAAACTGGTAGAATTATAGTCTTATCTCTTGAGTAGATACCCTTTATAATGCATGCTAATACTCTGCCAGCTTTGCTTGCTGCAGCTTGGCATTGCATGCTATTGCTGAGCCTGTGATTTACTAGGACCCCCAGATCCTTTTTCCATTCTCAATCTCCCCAAAGGTTCTCCCCCTAGCAAGTAATTTTCATTCATATTTTTAGCCACCAAGTGCATTACTTTGCATTTTTCAATATTAAACCAAATTTTGCCATGTAGTTGCCCATCCCTATATTTTATCAAGGTCTTCCTGTAAAGTTTCTATATACCGCTATAAACGTATTACCCTGCTTTGCTTTGTATCATCAGCAAACCCCAAGATTTAACTATTTACACCAACCTCTGTATCATTTATGAACAAATTAAACAGAACTGGTCACAGGACAGAGCTTTGGGCTACCCCACTTACAATTCCAGACAATTCAGAATATACACTATTAACCACTTAAGCCCCGGACCATTTGGTAGCTAGAGGACCAGAGGTGAATTCAGAATTTTGCACTGCGCTGCTTTAACTGTAAATTGTGCGGACATGCAATGTTGTACCCAAACAAAATTTGCGTCCTTTTCTTCCCACAAATAGAGCTTTCTTTTAATGGTATTTGATTGCCTCTGCGATTTTTATTTTTTGCGATATAAACTGAAAAAGACCGAAAATTTTGAAAAAAAATGATATTTTCTACTTTTTGTTATAAGATAAATCGAATAAACTCAATTTTAGTCATACATTTAGGCCAAAATGTATTCAGCCACATGTCTTTAGTAAAAAAAAGTCAATAAGTGTATATTTATCGGTTTGCGCAAAAGTTATAGCGTTTACAAACTAGGGTACATTTTCTGGAATTTACACAGCTTTAAATTTATGACTGCCTATCTCATTTCTTGAGGTGCTAAAATGGCAGGGCAGTACAAAACCCCCCCAAATGACCCCATTTTGGAAAGTAGACACCCCAAGGAAATTGCTGAGAGGCATGTTGAGCCCATTGAATATTTTTTTTTTGTCCCAAGTGATTGAATAATGACAAAAAAAAAAAAAAAAAATTACAAAAAGTTGTCACTAAATGATATATTGCTCACACATGCCATGGTTATATGTGGAATTGCACCCCAAAATACATTCTGCTGCTTCTCCTGAGTACGGGAATACCACATGTGTGGGACTTTTTAGGAGCCTAGCCACGTATGGGACCCCGGAAACCAAGCACCGCCTTCAGGATTTCTAAGGGCGCAAATTTTTGATTTCACTCCTCACTACCTATCACAGTTTTGAAGGCCATAAAATGCCAAAATAGCACAAAACCCCCCCAAATGACCCCATTTTAGAAAGTAGACACCCCAAGGAAATTGCTGAGAGGCCTGTTGAGCCCATTGAATATTTTTTTTTTTTGTCCCAAGTGATTAAATAATGACAAAAAAAAAAAAAATTACAAAAAGTTGTCACTAAATGATATATTGCTCACACATACCATGGTTATATGTGGAATTGCACCCCAAAATACATTTTGCTGCTTCTCCTGAGTACGGGGATACGACATGTGTGGGACTTTTTAGGAGCCTAGCCGCGTACGGGACCCCGAAAACCAATCACCGCCTTCAGGATTTCTAGGCACAAATTTTTGATTTCACTCCTCACTACCTATCACAGTTTCGAAGGCCATAAAATGCCAAAATAGCACAAACCCCCCCCAAATGACCCCATTTTGGAAAGTAGACACCCCAAGCTGTTTGCTGAGAGGCATGGTGAGTATTTTACAGCTCTCATTTGTTTTTGAAAATGAAGAAAGAATTTTTTTTTTTCTTTTTTTTTTTTCAATTTTCAAAACTTTGTGACAAAAAGCGAGATCTGCAAAATACTCACAATACCTCTCAGCAAATAGCTTGGGGTGTCTACTTTCCAAAATGGGGTCATTTGGGGGGGTTTTGTGCCATCTGGGCATTCCATGGCCTCCGAAACTGTGATAGGCAGTGAGAAGTGAAATCAAAAATTTACACCCTTAGAAAGCCTGAAGGCGGTGATTGGTTTTTGGGGTCCCGTACACGGCTAGGCTCCCAAAAAGTCTCACACATGTGGTATCCCCGTACTCAGGAGAAGCAACAGAATGTATTTTGGGGTGTAATTCCACATATGCCCATGGCATGTTTGAGCAATATATCATTTAGTGACAACTTTGTGCAAAAAAAAAAAAAAAAATTATTTTTTCCGCAACTTGTGTCAACATATAAAATATTCCATGGACTCGACATGCCTCTCAGTATATAGCTTGGGGTGTCTACTTTCCAAAATGGGGTCATTTGGGGGGGTTTTGAACTGTTCTGGCATTTTATACACAACATTAGGAAGCTTACATCCACTCTTCTAACCACTTGAAGACAAAGCCCTTTCTGACACTTTTTGTTTACATGAAAACATATTTTTTTTTGCAGGAAAATTATGTTGAACCCCCAAACATTATATATATTTTTAAAGCAAAGGCCCTACAGAATAAAATGGTGGGTGTTGCATTTTTTTTTCTACACAGTATTTGCGCAGCGATTTTTCAAACGCACATATTGGAGAAAAAATACACTTTTTTTTATTTTAATGCACTAAAACACACTATATTGCCCAAATGTTTGATGAAATAAAAAAGATGATCTTAGGCCGAGTACATAGATACCAAACACGACATGCTTTAAAATTTCGCACAAACGCGCATTGGCGACAAACTACATACATTTTTAAAAGCCTTTAAAAGCCTTTACAGGTTACCCCGTTAGATTTACAGAGGAGGTCTACTGCTAAAATTACTGCCCTCGATCTGACCTTCGCGGTGATACCTCACATGCATGGTGCAATTGCTGTTTACATATGACGCCAGACCGACGCTTGCGTTCGCCATTGGGCAAGAGCAGGGCAGGACAGGGGTGCTTTTTTTTTTTTATTATTAATTTTGCTTTTTTATTTTATTTTTAAATTGTTCCTTCCATGTTTTTTTTTTTTATCATTTTTATTGTTATCTCAGGGAATGTAAATATCCCCTATGATAGTAATAGGTAGTGACAGGTACTCTTTTTTTGAAAAAACTGGGGTCTAGACCCTAGATCTTTCCTCTGCCCTCAAAGCATCTGACCACACCAAGATCGGTGTGATAAAATGCTTTCCCAATGGCGCTTTTTATATCCGGGGGGGACATTCCCTCCCACTGCTAGGGTTGCTTTTACATTAAAGCCGGCCGCTGGCTGAAAAGAATGATACCAAGATGATACCTAAACCCGCAGGCATCAATCTGGTATAACCATTCAAAGTCCAGCAACATACCAGTACGTTGCTGGTCCTTGTTGGACATGTATTGTAATCTTTTTTTTTCATGCAGCCAGGTGGCTGAACGAAAAAAGAGATTGATCGGTGGGTATGCCCACCATTAGAATACCGCCCTTCATCCACCCACTTCTAATGATGGGCATACATGCACCATTTATATATGCCGAAGCATGGGGGCATCTTCTCGCAAAAGTTATGCCGCGTACACATGGTCAGACTTTTCCACGGGCAAGCCTCTGTCGGAATTTCGACCGTATATACGCGGCATTAGGAGCAAAATCGCTCCTCCGCCCCTGCTGCCCCAATGCTTCGGCATATTTGCTTCTTTTTTTTTTTTAACTGTGGTGGTGAAATCACCTCCTACAGCACTGGAGTCGCAGGAATCAGGCCTGTCTCTGCGAACGCTGCAGTTATGTGTGTTGTGTTTTGTAAGTGACAGTGATCGATCGATACTGCACTTGGGTGGCCTGGGCTGGACGGAGGGGCAAAACGCAGGTGCTAGCAGGTATCTGGGCTGATCCCGCTAACACTGCGTTTTTGGGAACCCTAAACTGCTGGGGACGCTAGTATAGATCTGATCAGATCAGATATTGATCTGTTCAGATACTATACCACTAAGGGAGGTGTATGCTTCACGCGTGGGTGTTAGCGTTACTGGCACTAACCTGACGCTGCCTGGGGTGTGACGCAGACCCTCTCTGATGCTAAAACCTAATTGATATCACCCGCCGGGCGATCAGGGGGTTAAACCTTTATTGGGTTATATACGGCGGGTGCCCTGACACTATAAAAAGCAAACTAACTAACCAGCGTCACCCTTAACACTTATATGATGATTACTGGTGAAAGGGTTAACTAGGGACAATTAGGGGGTTAAAACCTTTATTAGATAATGTATGGGGGTACCTAACGCTATAAAAACCTGCGGCGAACCTAAAAAAAATTACTGGCTACCGATCTGCATCACCGACGCTAAGACATCGATCAGAAAAATGATTGCTTAGCGACAGTGGTGATAGGGGGTGAAAGGGTTACCTGGGGGGCGATCAAGGGGGTTAAACCTTTATTAGATAATTTATGGGGGGTACCCGACGCTATAAAAACCTGCGGCGAACCTAAAAAAATTACTGGGTACCGATCTGCATCACCGACGCCAAGACAGCGATCAGAAAAATGATCGCTTAGTGACAGTGGTGATAGGGGGTGAAAGGGTTACCTGGGGGGCGATCAAGGGGGTTAAACCTTTATTAGATAATTTATGGGGGTACCCGACGCTATAAAAACCTGCGGCGAACCTAAAAAAAATTACTGGGTACCGATCTGAATCACCGACGCCAAGACAGCGATCAGAAAAATGATCGCCAAGCGACGGCGGTGCTAGGGGGTGAAAGGGTTATCTGGGGGGTGATCAAGGGGTTAAACCTTTATTAGGGGGGTTAGGGGGCTACACTGGACCTAAAACTAAATGTAGTGACACTTTTACAGTCACAAATGTCACTGATTGCAGTGATCAGTAAATAAATGGTCACTGCAATCAGTGACACTGTGACTGGGGGCTGGGGGGTGATCTGGGGGGGCTGGGGGGTGATCTGGGGGGGCGATTTATGTGCCTATGTGTGCTGGTGTTAGTGTAGTGTTAGTGCACTGACCTGTGTGTCTTCTCTTGTACGACGCTCGGTATATGTGAGCGCCGCACAGGAGATGACATCACTTCCTCCTGCTTTCTCTATCTGTGTAAACAGTACACAGACAGAGGGGGCATTTCTATTCGCCGGGAGCGATCGCGGGGGGGTGGTCGGAATCGAACGGCCGCCCCCCCATCTCGGAACGCTCCCAGACGAATTCCGACCGCTCACTGTACAGAAGGGGGGTCCGATCGGACCCCTCAACTGTACAAAGGCAATCACGTATGCTCTACGTGATTGTGCCTGTCGGTGCCATTGTGCCGACGTATATATACAGTGAGCGGTCGTTAAGTGGTTAATCACCACTCTCTGGACATGCTCCTGTAACCAGTTTTCTATCCAGGTACATACCATTATCAATGCCAACAGGCCTCAATTTGTAAAATGATTTATAGGGAACTGCATCAAATGCTTTGGCAAAATACAGACACACCACGTCCACAGGCCTTCCTCGATCTAGATGACAGCTCACTTCCTCATAGAATGTTAACAAATTGGACTGGCAGGAACAATATTTCATAAATCCATGCTGGTTACTACTAATGATGCTGTTTTCATAAGCAAATTCTTGGATATGGTCCCTTATCATCCCCTCCAATACTTTACATACTATTGATGTTAGGCTGACTGGTCTGTAGTTCCTAGGTATATATCTTGGTCCTTTTTTGAATATTGGTACCATGTTAGCTTTTTGCCAATAAGCTGGTACCATTCTAGTTACTAAGCTGTCCTTAAAAATTAGGAATAACGATCTGGCAATATGGCTAAATTCTTTGAGGACTCTCGGATGTAAGCCATCTGGTACTGGTGATTTATTCACATAAAAGTAGAACTAAAGGCAATAAAAAAAAAAGTTCTGGATAGAGTGGAGAGGCATTAAAACCTCTGTCAGTTTTTATTGCTGTCTGTGCCCCTGTTAAGGAGATTCACTCTCTCTATTCCTCCTGTTTACTGTTATCATTGAAAGTGAAAGTTTTGGGTTGTCCTCAGAAAAGTAATAGAGAGGAAGTCTTCCAATGGGGACACTAGTTCTGGTGACCTGGGGGTCCCCACAGGATTTTCAGGGATTTCCTCTCACTTTCTGTTTGGCTATGGGACAGGAAGAGAAGGGAAATCTCCGAAACGGGACACAGATGGCAAAAAAAAAATCTGACAGGGGTTATAACCCTCCCTTGCACTATCCAAAATGTAAAAAAAAATTGTCTCTAGTTCTAGTTTTAAGTTTTCAAGTCCTTTTCCTTTTTAAAAACTGGGAGGAAGAATGTGTTTATTACATTTGCCTTCTTCTTGTAACTTGTAACCAACCTCCCTTGATTATCCTTTATAGGGCCAATATCCTCTGACCTTTTATGTAAATATTTAGAACTTTGATTCTTCCTACAGATATTTACATCTATCTTTGGAGTGGGACTGAAGACTGCAGAGAAGTGGTACAGAATGGGTTACCGGACATTAGAAGATATAAGAAGTAATAAGGGTTTGACGTTTACAAGCATGCAGAAACATGGTAAATCTTTTAGATTGTTGAGTTTTTATGTATATTATTGTCCTACCTGTGATACCTAAGAATCCTCACTAGGTCATATTTAAAGTCACCAATTTGAAGGGGTCAGATGAATAGTTACTAGATTAAAGCTGAACTCCAGACGAACATCTACGGTAAATGCACAGATGAAATACATGTGAATGTACAGTGTTACCTGTCAAAATATTTTCACTTCTAACCATTCACTCCAGGGATTACGACAGCCCCGCCCCCATCACAAAGTAGAACCAGGGGGATGACACTGCTTTCCCTGTCAAGAAATATAATGTGTTATCTCTTCATCCCCAGTCTGTTGATAGGATAGTGAAGGAGCAGCAGCAGACTGATGAGCTCATCTCTCAAATGTTTCCATTTCTGCATATTTGCATTCAGAGCTGTTGATTTATTTCTAATGCTGCACCCCCCTTCCCTTCCCATTCTGAATGCAGCTGTAATTAGAGTTCAATAAGGCAGATTATGCAAAATAAGATAATTACTAGTTGCATTAACATGCTTTTGATGATTTATTAATGAATACAATGCTGTATTAATGTATGTCTTGTATATCTGCCTGGGGTTCAGTTTTAATTTACCCAAACCTTTTTAACGATTACCATGGACAAATTATCCATTCATCATTAACCACTTCCTGCTGGGAGGGCATACATGGACGTCCTCCCATTTCAGTGGTTATACCGGGATGATGCCTGCACCTACAGGCAACATCCCGGTATTGTTTTCTTTCAGCCGGCGATTCCCTGCTACGTAACAACAATCATAGCGGCAGTTCAGCCACTTGATTGTTCTTCCCGCCGCCCTCCAGTGCATCTACCGGCCCGCCTGTGCGATCGGCGAGCTGGAGAATACCGGTGACCAGATGGTCCCGGCAGTCTCTATGGCTCTCAGAGGTCCGTGCGCAACGTTATGAGGTCACTCTGGCCTGGCACTTGTAAATACTGCAGTGTACTCTGCTGTAAAGCCGAGATCGTTATATATATATTGTTTTTTTATCCCAGGCTTTCCAGCCTGGAGGAGAGATGTGAGGTCCTATTGACCCCACAACTCTCCATAAAGAGGACCTGTCATGCACTATTCCTATTACAAGGGATGTTTACAAAAATTTAAGGGAAAGTGTAAAAATAAAAAATAAATGTAATAAAAAAAAAAACAATAAAAAAAAAACATTTAAAGTGCCCCTGTCCCCATGTGCTCGCACGCAGAAGCGAACGCATGCGTACATTGCGCCCACATATGTAAATGGTGTTCATACTACACGATTCTACCCCAAGACCTCCTCTAACTCTAAACAGGTAACCTGTAAAAAAAAAATAAGTGTTGCCTATGGAGATTTTTAAGTACCGTAAGTTTGGCGCCATTCCACTAGTGTGTGCAATTTTAAAGTGTGACATGTTAGGTATCTATTTACTCTGCGTAACATCTTTAACATTATACAAAAAAATTGGGCTAACTTTAGTGTTTTGTTTTTTTTCATTAATGAAAAGGGTCGCTGTTAAACAAATATATATAATGTTTGGGGGTTCTAAATAATTTTCTAGCAGAAAAAATATGATTTTTACATCCCTCCTCATTGGCTTGCCTCTAAATAGGCTATCCCCACTTCAGCCCATCATGAACGCTGCTACCAGGCCCATCCACCTCAGAAACCGCTCAGCGTCTGCTATACCCCTCCGCCAATCCCTCCATTGGCTGCCACTCAGCCAACAAATTAAATTCAAGATACTAACTATAACTTACAAAGCCATCCACAACCTGGCCCCCAGCTACATCACTAACCTAGTCTCAAAATACCAACCTAATCATTCTCTTCGCTCCTCCCAAGACCTCCTGCTCTCAAACTCCCTTGTCACCTCATCCCATGCTCGCCTTCAGGACTTCTCCAGAGTCTCTTACATCCTCTGGAATGCTCTACCCCAATCTGTCTGATTTTCTTCTACTTTATCCACTTTCAGACGATCCCTGAAAACTCATCTCTTCAGAGAAGCCTAGCTGGCCCCCACCTAACAACTGTCCATTTATCTTCTCCATCAGCACATCCCCCACAGTTATTACATCTTGTATCTCTTGACCTTCCCTCTTAGATTGTAAGCTCTAAGGAGCAGGGCCCTCTGATTCATACTGTATTAAAGTGTATTGTATTTGTACTGCCTACCCTCAAGTTATAAAGCCCTGCATAAACTGTTGGCGCTATATAAATCCTGTATAATAATAAGTAATAATAATGTAGGAGCGGAGTGCCAGAATTGGCCCGGATGGCAAGTGGTTAATTACTTTATGGGGAAAAAATGGTACTTGTCTTTGCGCACCACCCCTTACCCTATGCCATCCTTATAACAGGCACACTTTAAAAAAAAGTGTCTTGTACCCCCTGCTTGCACCTCCTCTGCAATATGGTATAATGGAAATTCTAGGTGCTACAGAGAGTATGCTTGAACATTAGATGTCAAGGGAATATGTCAGATGTCATAAGAACCTGATATACATCAGCATTGGTTCACATCAAGTAAAGCTTGACTTCTTCCATACACTTAACATGCTGGCAACTTGTCATGTAGCAGTTGACATTATTATATGCAGTTTATAAGCCAATAAAGTGGCTTGTCACTGTTCCTGTTTCCACCAATACAAACATTGCCCTCTAGAAAACATAGGAAGTCACAACTTACTAAGTAGGGAAAAGAGAAACATGAAAATATCTTTCAAATATTGGTACATCTAAAATACAAGTGCACAAGCTCCAGAAATAGGGGCATGGCGGCTGCACTATATTAATGAGAAACCTTTAGCTGACTGTTGCTCGCATTTCTGTATGATATAAGTCATGTTCTGTTTTTTTTTTTTTGTTACTTAACAATCCAGAAATGTTACCAAGCATGATACACAGTTCCCTGAATTTCAAGTTTCCTGAAATGTTACCTGAAGGTAATTGATCTTTTAACAAGCATCACACATCACTTTACATTGCCCTATCTTTACTGAATCAATGATTTAAACAACCAAAATAATTTATGGAAAAGGTATGTCCAGGAACCAGGATAATAACAGCTATACTACATCTGAATGGTCCTAATACAGTAGGCACAGAATATTGCAAATTTAGTATGGTCAGAGAGGCAAGTAGCTACTAGGAGTGCTGTTGTTTTTCTTTCAGTTAAGTCCAAACCTGATAATACAGAGTTGACTAGGATAACTAGGATAATTGCAGAGGACACAAAGACTCATTGATTGTTAATGCCATACAGCTGGATCCTTACTGTGCCGCATTCACAGGGTCGGAATTTCCATCAAGAAAAGTTTGATGTGAGCTTTTTGTCGGAAATTCTGACCCTGTGTATGCTCCATCGGACGTTTGCTGTCGGAATTTCTGCCAACAAAAGATTGGGAGCAGGTTCTCTATTTTTCCGACGGAAAAAGTTCCTATCGGAAATTCAGTTCGTCTGTATGCAATTCCGACGCGCAAAAAAAAACACGCATGCTCGGAAACAATTAGACGCATGCTCGGAAGGCTTAAACTTAATTTTCTCGGCTCGTCGTAGTGTTGTACGTCACCGTGTTCTCGGCGGCCGAAAGTTCATAGAACTTTTGTGTGACCGTGTGTATGCAAGCCAAGCTTGAGTGGAATTCCCTCGGAAAAACCATCCAAGGTTTTTCCGACGGAAATTCCGACCGTGTGTACGCGGCATTAGGGTTTGCACAATCAAAACTGAAGTGCTGTCAGACTGGGGCGATATTTTTTTCCTCAAGGGGTCGCTTATAGGAGTACAGCAAACTGTCTACTTTGGCACTTTGTCTCAGCCCTAAAGGTCTATCTGTAGGATTACCATTTGTCCCCATTTACAGGAAACAGTCCTCATTTTGATTGGTCTGTCCCCCGGAAACATACTGCCCCTACCTGTTTCAGGCCACAATGCAGTACATTGTATACACTGTACTGCACAGGTGTCTCGGGCACCCTAAATGACGCTGTGAGACTCTGTAAATTATTTCAAATTCTTGGTAATACTCATGTGGTAGGACTGCAGCAGTGGGCTGACAGCAGCCGGACAGCAGTGCCATTATGGGGTGGCCAAGGTGCCTGCTCAGTGTAATGTTTAGACTGTAATGACTTGCAGTCAGGGTCCTGCCTTAGGTTCTGTATGCGCAAGGATCCAGGACAGGCTTCTTTCCGTACACAGCCTTTGTTCTGGCCTTGGAGGACTGACAGACCTTCTCCATTAGTTTGTGACATGCTGCTCCTCTGCAACTTTGCCTTACTCAGAAAACCTGAGTTTATTGTTGTTAATTACTCCTGATCTTTTGCTCTCTCTGTGCTACTTACTGCTGACCTCTGCTCTACGTATGTTACTTACCCTGGACCCCTGCTTTCTATTCATTGCTTACTGCTCACTTCTGCTCTCACTGTGTTACTTACTACTGACGCATGCTTTTCGTATGTTACACCCCCACACTCTGTATGTTACCTGCTCTTGACCTCTGCAATATATATATATATATATATATATATATATTTTAAAAAAATATAGCACTATTTTCTCTCTCTCTCTATGCGGCTACTGAGGTATGATGGCGTCACCTGTATAGTATTTAGGAGCAGAGTCCTCATAATCTGTGTGATCAGGACAGGATCTCCAACCAGCGTAGT
Organism: Rana muscosa; assembly: GCA_029206835.1. Classification (NCBI taxonomy): domain Eukaryota; kingdom Metazoa; phylum Chordata; class Amphibia; order Anura; family Ranidae; genus Rana; species Rana muscosa. Next base: position 211,113,502 of record CM055123.1, on the reverse strand, counting down.
GCCTCCACTCAATTGGGGCTTGTGAATAGCAAGTGAAATCCCAATTGAGAAATATATCTTCACATAGACAGTAATCCACACAGCATTGTATTTGAAAGTCCATGTATTGAAGAAATAACATTCAGTGAACCATCCAACATAAAGTACAGTATTTTCCAAACAGGAACATAAAATCATTAACAGTTAGTGATGAGCCGAACACCCCCGGGTTCGGTTCGCACCAGAACCCGCGAACGGACCGAAAGTTCGTACGAACATTAGAACCCTATTAAATACAATGGATGCGAACGTTTGAATTCTAAAGTGCTAATTATAACGACTATTATGCATGTTATTGTCCTAAAAAGGGTTTGGGAACCCGGGTTCTGCACCAGGGGACATGTATCAATGCAAAAAGAAGTTTTAAAAACGGTCGTTTTTCGGGAGCAGTCATTTTAATGATGCATAAAGTGAAAAAAAAAAAGTCAAATATTCCTTTAAATATCGTACCTGGGGGGTGTCTAAAGTATGCCTGTGAAGTGCCACGTGTTTCCCGTGTTTAGAACTGTCCCTGCACAAAATGACACTTCTAAAGGAAAAAAAAGCCATTTAAAACTGCTTGCGGCTTTAATGTAATGTCTGGTCCCGGTAATATGGATGAAAATCTTTAAGAAAAATGGCATAGCTACCCCATCACCCCCCCCCCTACCCCAGCCCATTACCAGCCCCTTTGGGTCTTGTATGGATATTAAGGGGAACCCCGCACATAAAATAAAAAAGGCCCTATATACTCTGAACAGCCGTATACAGGCGGTGCATACAAGACAGGGACTGTAGGTTTGTTCTTATGTAGAATCTGTTTGTAATTTTGAACAGGTACATTGTTTAAGTGTAGCTCCAGCCCAAAAATCTATTTTTAAACTTTTTGGAAAACATAGGTAAGGGTTATCACCCCTGTAACATTTGTTTTGCTGTCTGTGCCCCTGTTCAGAACATTTCACCTCACTTTCCGTCCCAATGACAACTGTTTTTGAAATGTGGTGTTTTTCTTGAAACAAGGATTGCTGATAAAGCATCAGTACAGAGGAGACACCTTTCTCCCATATTAATTCTTACAGGAGAGAATTTTCCTTCCAAGGGGTAGATTTCCTCTCACTTCCTGTTGTCTTCTTGCGTTTGCAAGTAGGAGTCGTTTGTAAGTTGGATGTTTGAAAGTAGGGACCTGCCGTATATACTCTGCAGAAATAGGCCCCTTAGTTGTTGGTGTTGGCACAACACTGTAAGCACTCACAGTTACTCTTGGTTGGTGCTGGAACGCCCTGCTGTCAACTATTATATCAGGAATTTTAATTACATATAATTGTTGAACAGTGGTAGTAAAAATTGGGCCTTTGATGGTGGTGCTGGTGCCACACCACTGTAAGCCCTGACAGTTACTCTTGGTGGGTGCAGCAATGGGCCCTGCTGTGAATTATTAGATCAAGAATTGTAATTGCATGCCCCTGTTGAACAGGGGCTGAAAAATTGGGCCTTACGTGGTGGTGGTGGTGGTGTTGCCACAACACTGTAAGCCCTCAGAGTTACTCTTGGTGGGTGCAGGAATGGGCCCTGCTGTGAATTATTAGATCAAGAATTGTAATTACATGCCCCTGTTGAACAGGGGCTGAAAAATTGGGCCTTAGGCACTGGTGGCACAACACTACAACCCCTCACAGATACTGTACTTGGAGCACAGCAATGAGCCCTGTTGCAAAGTATTGCTTCAAAAATTGTAATGACACGCCCCTGTTAAACAGGGGCTGAAAAATTGGGCCTTAGGCACTGGTGCCACAACACTCCAACCCCTCACAGATACTGTACTTGGAGCACAGCAATGAGCCCTATGGCAAATTATTGCTAAAAAAATTGTAATTACACGCCCCTGTAAAACAGGGGCTGAAAAATTGGGCCTTAGCCACTGGTGGCGGCACCCATAAACAAAAATGATCTTCCAAGCTATCATCATCAATCGTATCATTGAGGACTCAGAGGAGGAGGATAGCCAGTCAACATAACAGCACAGGCACTCAGCATCAGCATCAGTCTTGAAGGGATGTGACATGTTAAAATCAATTAGTCTGTTATATCAGCATCAGGTGTGTGGTAGCTGGTGGTGATCCAAGACTGGTTCATCTTGATGAGTCAGTCGATCAACCGAGTCGGTGGACAGGCGCACCCTGTGATCCGTGACAAATCCTCCAGCAGCACTGAATGTGCGTTCCGAAAGAACGCTGGATGCAGGACAGGCCAGTAGCTCAATTGCATACTGTGCAAGCTCTGGCCAGTGATCCATCCTCAAGACCCAGTAAGCCAGAGGATTTTCGGTGGGGAAGGTGTCCATGTCTGACCTTGCCCCTAGATATTCCTGCACCATGTTTATCAGACGCTGGCGATGGTTGCTGGAACCGATCATACTTTGGGGCTGCGGACTAAAGAATTGTCTGAACGCATCGGTCAGACGGCCACCTTCCCCACCGCTCCTTCTTTGACTGGCCGAAGCCTCAGCAACTCGTTGTCCAGGACCAGAAGTTTGTAACCTCCCAGTCTCTGGGAACGCGTTGCACAGACCTTTCTGCAAGGCCTCCCGGAGTTGTCTCATCCTCTGCTCCCTCTGCGACGGTAACATAAGGTCCGCAACCTTACCCTTGTACCGTGGATCAAGGAGAGTGGCCAGCCAGTAATGGTCCCTCTCCTTGATCCGAAGAATACGAGGATCCTTCCGCAGACTTTGCAGGATCAGGGAGGCCATGCAGCGTAGGTTTGCTGAGGCATTCGGTCCGGAGTCCTCTGGGTCACTAAGGACGACATGATCCGCAGCCACCTCCTCCCAGCCACGTACAAGTCCACTGGTTTCTTGGGACTGTAAATCATCCCTAAAAGACTGCTGCTGATGATGCTGAGTGCCAGCCTCCACCTCCATGCTGACACAATCCTCCTCCTCCTCCTCCTCCTCCTCCTCTTCCTGTGCGATGGGTGGGACAGAAGGAACACTGTCTGGGTAAAGGGGGCCTTGAGAGGCAAGGAAAACAATAGCAAATGCAAGCGCTTGGGAAGCCTGCACAGACAAACACTATTAATCCTAAATGTGTAAAGGATATTATACAAAGGTTGAAAATCAAAAAACAAAAAAAGTATTCCAATCGGGTGGACATAAAGTTATTATTGTTACCAAGGGATGGCAGGTAGCATAAGGTTTTGAAAAACTCTATAGTAACAATTGTGGATAGGAAGTCTTTAATAAAAACTCAGTTGCCCAGGGCAGCTCTTCTCCAAGTTGAAGCCGACTCAAGGAAAATGACATGAAAGGAAAAATAGAAAAGCGCCTCTTAGCAAAACAGATTTATTATGTAGCAGACAATTTGTATCAAACACTTACATCATGGTAAGTTTCAGGTGTCATCCAGTAGGACCAATGTTTATATTGCGTCCAGGATCTCTGACGCTAGTCCACGGATTTCCCAGGTCCCGGTTATGGCGGCCGCAAGTAGCCGGGATGCAGGCTGGCTTGTCCGTGATAGGAGACAGCAGCGAAAGATGGCAACGGTCGGTCCGGAGAGGAGCGTCTGACGTCAGCTGGATGGTGCAGGGAACCACTGTGGTTCCCTGCACCATCCAGCTGACGTCAGACGCTCCTCTCCGGACCGACCGTTGCCATCTTTCGCTGCTGTCTCCTATCACGGACAAGCCAGCCTGCATCCCGGCTACTTGCGGCCGCCATAACCGGGACCTGGGAAATCCGTGGACTAGCGTCAGAGATCCTGGACGCAATATAAACATTGGTCCTACTGGATGACACCTGAAACTTACCATGATGTAAGTGTTTGATACAAATTGTCTGCTACATAATAAATCTGTTTTGCTAAGAGGCGCTTTTCTATTTTTCCTTTCTTGAGAGGCAAGGAAGTCCTCCTCTTCCTGCCTCTGTTCTGCCTCAAGTGCCCTGTCCATTATTCCACGCAGCGTGTGCTCCAACAGGTGGACAAGAGGTACAGTGTCACTGATGCATGCACTGTCACTGCTCACCATCCTCGTGGCCTCCTCAAATGGTGCCAGGACAGTGCATGCATCCCTGATCATGCCCCACTGGCGTGGAGGAAAAAAACCAAGCTCCCCTGACCCCGTCCTGGTGCCGTAGTCGCACAGGTACTCATTGATGGCCCTCTGCTGCGTGTGCAGCCGCTGCAGCATGGCCAACGTTGAGTTCCACCTGGTGGGCATGTCACATATAAGGCGGTTCTTGGGCAGGTTCAACTCCTTTTGCAGCTCAGCCAGGCGAGCACTGGCATTATAAGATCTGCGGAAATGCACACAGACTTTCCTGGCCTGCCTCAGGACATCCTGTAAGCCCGGGTACCTGCCCAAGAACCGCTGCACCACCAGGTTAAGGACATGAGCCACACAGGGCACATGGGTCAGTTGTCCCTGTCGGAGGGCGGAGAGGAGGTTGGTGCCATTGTCGCAAACCACCATTCCTGGCTTAAGCTGGCGTGGCGTCAACCACCTCTCGGCCTGGCCCTGCAGAGCAGACAGGACCTCTGCCCCAGTGTGGCTTCTGTCCCCCAAACACACCAGCGCAAGCACGGCATGGCATCTTTTTGCCTGCGTACTTGCGTAGCCCCTTGAACGGCTACGGAGCACCGCTGGTTCAGAGGACAAACCACAGGAAGAGGCCATGGAGGAAGAAGAAGAGGAGGGGGTGGAGGAGAGAGGTGTGTCACAACCAGTAGTAGCATTTTGGAGGCGTGGCGGTGGAACAACCTCCAACACTACTGCACCTTGTCCTGCATCCTTCCCAGCTGCCAAAAGAGTGACCCAATGGGCCGTGAAAGAAAGGTAACGTCCCTGTCCATGCCTGCTGGACCATGAGTCAGCGGTAATATGCACCTTACCGCTGACCGCCCTGTCCAGCGAGGCCAAGACATTGCCTTCCACATGTCGGTAGAGAGCCGGAATAGCCTTCCGTGAGAAAAAGTGGCGTTTGGGAACCTGCCACTGAGGAACCCCACATTGCACAAACTCACGGAAGGGGGCCGAGTCTACCAACTGAAAAGGCAGCAGTTGAAGCGCTAGCAATTTAGCCAAGCTAGCATTCAACCGCTGGGCATGTGGATGGCTGGGAGTGAACTTCTTTCGACGGTCCAGCAGCTGGGGCAGGGAAATTTGCCTGCTAGAATCGGACGTTGGTGTACTGCTAGCAGAGTGGCCGCAAGTACTTGGCTGTGACACACCTAATTCTACACCTTCATTCCTCTCAGTGCATGTTTCAGAGAGGACTGAAGTTATAGTGGGGTTGGAGATCCCAGCTGATGCGGTGCAAGGAGAGGTCCGCTTTGTTCTTTGGTGTGGGTCTTTGAGGTAGGCTTGCCAACGAGCTGCATGGCAGGTCAACATATGTCTGGTCAGGCATGTGGTACCCAAGCGGCTGATGTTTTGGCCACGCGATATACGCTTGAGACATATTTTGCAAACAGCAGCTGTGCGATCTGATGCACTAGCCTCAAAAAAGGCCCACACCAAAGAACTTTTTGAATGACGGGCAGAGGCAGCGCCCTGCACAGGCGGAGCTCTGCGTTGTGATTCCGTCGGTGTACTGCCCTTACGCTGGCCACCAAAGGGCATCCTGCCTCGTTGGAGATGTGCCTCCTCCTCATCCTCCTCCTCCTCCTCTCTCCTATTAGGCACCCACGTGGAGTCAGTGACCTCATCATCCCCTCCCTCCTCATCACTGGAGCCAATCTGGCAGTATGCTGCAGCTGCTGGAACATGACTGCCAGATTGGTGTCCTTCTTGAGCATCCCCTCTGTCTGCTCTCACGCTACTGCCTTCCTGTAGCTGGGTTTCATCATCAGACCCTTCGAAACGCTGGGCATCCTCCTGGAGCATGTACCCAACACTGTGCTCAAACAGTTCGGGGGACTCCTCAGGAGGAGGACATGGTGGGTCTAGGGAAGGAGTGACTGATGATGAGTCTGACATTGATACCAGGGAAGAGGACGCTTTGGCAGCTGCTTTGCCAGTACCCTGAGCCTGGGTGAGAGAGGATGAGGAGGAGGAGGAGGGCTTGGTCATCCACTCTACCAAGTCTTCGGCATGATGTGGCTCAACATGTCCAGCTGCCGAAAAGAAGGACAAGCGTGTCCCATGGCCATGTGCTGATGACAATGCACCGCGTCCACGACCAGCACTGTTGCCCCCAGACACAGAGCCTGCTTGCCCTCTTTTATTGCCTCCTGACTGTCTGCCTCTCCTTGTTTGCCTTCCAGACATTCTAATAGATGGCCTGCAGGGAGATGGGAAAAAAGCAATAAGGGCTACCTTCAGGTGTCCTTCTCTGTCCCTTTACTTAAGGATTTCTAAATATGGTTGAGGATGATTGCTTTTGCACAGAATAGCACAACGACAATTTCCCTGACTGTCCAAAAAACAAGGATTTCAAAGATGGTTGATGAGGAATGCTTTAGCACACTATAGCACAAGGAGAATTTCCCTCACTGTCCTTCCCTGTCCCTAGAAACAAGGATTATCACAGTGAAAGAAACTGACACTCTTCCTACCTATAGTTTTCTGTCCCTAGAAAAAATGTTTTTTTAAAGCTGATTGATGATCAATGCTTTAGCACACTATAGCACAAGGAGAATTTCCCTCACTGTCCTTCCCTGTCCCTAGAAACAAGGATTATCACAGTGAAAGAAACTGACACTCTTCCTACCTATAGTTTTCTGTCCCTAGAAAAAATGTTTTTTTAAAGCTGATTGATGATCAATGCTTTAGCACACTATAGCACAAGGAGAATTTCCCTCACTGTCCTTCCCTGTCCCTAGAAACAAGGATTATCACAGTGAAAGAAACTGACACTCTTCCTACCTATAGTTTTCTGTCCCTAGAAAAAATGTTTTTTTAAAGCTGATTGATGATCAATGCTTTAGCACACTATAGCACAAGTAGAATTTCCCTCACTGTCCTTCCCTGTCCCTAGAAACAAGGATTATCACAGTGAAAGAAACTGACACTCTCCCTACCTATAGTTTTCTGTCCCTATACATTTTTTTTTTTAAAGATGGTTGATGATGAATGCTTTAGCACAGTATAGCACAATGAGAATTTCCCTCACTGTCCTTCCCTGTCCCTACAAACAAGGTTTAGCACAGTAAAACACACTGACACTCTCCCTACCTATAGTTTTCTGTCCCTAGAAAAAATGATTTTTTAAAGATGGTTGATGATCAATGCTTTAGCACACTATAGCACAAGGAGAATTTCCCTCACTGTCCTTCCCTGTCCCTAGAAACAAGGATTCACACAGTAAAACACACTGACACTCTCCCTACCTATCCTTCTCTTTCCCTAAACTAAAGGAATCCAGGTTAAGCAAGAAAAAATAAATGTCACTGTCCCTGCCTATGCTTCTCTTTCCCTGCTCCGGAACACACTACACTAGGCCGCCGTGCTGGCGGCCTTTTATAGTGTGGGGCGTGTACTAAACACCCTCAGCAATAATTGGCCACAGGCATCCTGCCTGTGGCCAATCATTGCTCTCCTCGCTGCCGGCGCTGTGATTGGCCAAGCATGCGGGGTCACAGTGCATGCTTGGCCAATCACAGCGCCTGGATGACACTGCGATGGCGTAGTGCATTGTGGGCCGTTCGCGTCACTCGAATTAGGCGCGAACGGCCCAAATCGTTCGATCTTCGTCGAACGATCGAACAGCCGATGTTCGAGCTCATCCCTATTAACAGTCTGTTTGTATGTCTCAGTGAGATGAAACTGCAGCAGCAGCACTTACTCAGTCTGTGTTCTCTTAGCAGCCATTACTTTTCTCTCTCCACATGTCTGTCTTTCCACCCACTTACCCACAAAACCCCTTGCCATCCTCTGCTCTTCTTGATGACTTCATCCTTGGTGAGACAGAGAGCATAGAAACCATATTGGAAAATGGCAAACAAACACTGCATAACAAGAGTATACACTTGGTAAATGGGCAAATAAATGATCACATCATTACATTCTCCCCCTGCTGAAAATCCTTCTGACCCGGAAAGGATATACACTGAAAACATAGTAAAAGTTAACATTGTTGTCGCTTTCTGCAGACCACTTCTCCAGACGCAATCTATTACAGAGATTAGCTGCAAAGGAAATATGGTTAGTAACATATAGGCATCATGCTAACCAGTCTAGAATGAGCTGCAATCATGTCCATCAGAACATGAGGTTGTACATAGTTCTGTACAGCATAGCAGGGTCTTCCCAAGGTGTCATAAGTAAACGTTGGTGGAGGTCGTCGAACACGATCTCCTCTCCTCAAGCCCTCAGGCATTAGTCCAGATATGGGGCAGCATTAGTGGGAAAACGTGGTGCTCCAACCATGCTGGGAACTGTAGGCACAAAGTTTTGGGCTGTTGGTTCAAAAACAGGAGTAGCTGGGTTCAGACCTCCCCTCTGAGGAAGGCCCCATCAGTAATAGGTGAAGGAACCTGTACAGGAGACTCTGGTGGAGGTATAAACCAGTCAGTGTCATCACTCGGGTCTCCATGGTCTGCGCAAGGCAGATCATTTGAATCTGTAACAATATCAGATTGTAGCTCCTCATCAGCAGTAGCAACTTGTGGTACTGGAAGCAAGTGATTCCTACGCCAGGCTTTGATCCGACCGTCAGGTCTTCGAATCCTGTAGACTGGAATTCTAGGCAGTTTTTCTATATCTTCAAACAACTAATTTCGCCAGCGATCAGCTAATTTATGTTTGGCTGAAGGTCCCAAATTGCGGTAAAAGCACTTTATCACCAGGTTGTAAGTCTTTGTAATGAATTTTAGCATCAAAACGCCTTTTATTGGCAGCATTTATTTTTGCAGTATTTTCCTCAGCCATTTGATAGGCCTCTTTTAAACTCTGTTTAAGTCGTTCCACATAGGAAAGGAAAAACGTACCGCTCAAAATCTTGAGAATTCACCAAATAGCTGCTTCTGCCCGGTCACTCACACAGGTGCTGGCTCTGCACTGATGCATGGGAGAAAAAGAAACCCTGGACTGCCGCACTCTGTATAGACAGTTATTTATTCCAAAATTTCAGGTAAAAAATCCAAATTCAAAATAAATCCATAAATCCAAAACAACAAATGCAGATAGTGTGCATGCAGGGAAGGGTGGCTAACGCGTTTCACATCACGAATTGACGCTTACTCATAGCTATGAGTTTATTTTGAATTTGGATTTTTTACCTGAAATTTTGGAATAAATAACTGTCTATACAGAGTGCGGCAGTCCAGGGTTTCTAAGTCGTTCCACATACTGGTAATGATTTCTATTTTTCACTCCATCAGTAGACACACCCAACTGAATGTCAATAGGGAGATGGGCTTCTCTCCCAAACATAATAAAATAATTAGAGAAACCAGTTGATTCATCTCTGGTACAATTGTAGCATGTACCATAGCTCCAACATGTCGGCTCCAGGTTTGCTTAGCACCATTAGAGAGGGTATCCAACATGTTCAACAAGGTGCGTTTGAAACGTTCAAGGAGAGCATCACCCTCTGGATGATAAGGTGTGGTGCGGCTCTTGTCGATGTTAAGCAATGTTAACAGCTCTTTAATTAGGCGACTTTCAAAGTCCCGCCCCTGGTCAGAGTGAAGTCGATTTGGCAATCCATATTGAACAAAAAACTTCTCCCACAACACTTTAGCTACAGTTACTGCTTTCTGGTTTTTGTGGGATAGGCTTGAGCATATCAAGTATAGTGATCAGTCACAATCAAAACATTTCCCACACCACTGCTGTCATTTGTCAAGACACAAAAAGTCCATGCACACTAAATCCATTGGACCAGAACTTTTCAAGTGTTCCACAGGAGCAGCTTGAGTAGGCAAATTTTTCCTTTGTAGACATCTCACACAAGGGCGGTAATAGTCCACAACAGATTCCCTAATTCGTGGCCAAAAGAAACGGTCCTGGATTAGTCTGTAGGTTTTTTCAACTCCTAGAAGTCCATGTTGGTCATGCAAACTTCTCAAAACAGATTTTCTGTAGACTTGAGGGGGCACTAGCTGTTTCCTTCCAGGATGATCATGGAACAAATGTACCCTGTATAAAAGTCCATCAATTATTTTGAGTTTATCCCATTCTTTAAGATAGGAGGTACCCTGCTAAGGTAGGTTTTTTCTCATGTAATTAGGATCTTTGCGGAAAACAGACTCTCTAACATGTCTGATTACTGGATCTCTCTTTTGTAGAAGGATCAAATCTTTCTATTGCAGCTGGATGTTTTCTGGTACCCCTAAAGCGGTGGGGCAGTAATACATGTTTGGGATACACTCTTCACCAGCTCCCAAGGAGTCAATAACTCGTAAGTCAGAGAAAACGATATTGTCTCCTTGTACAGCCGCTGTAGCACAGTAGGCAGCCACAACAGACCCAGGTACTACCTCCCATTCACTTTCTTCTAAGTTCACTGGCAACCCAGGACGCCTAGAGAGAGCATCAGCCCCAATATCTTTGGGCCCTGGCTTGTACTTGAGATATTTAATATTGGGAACATGATTATTATTGTTGATAATAATTAATAATAATAATTTGTTTTCTTTTTTGTTTATCATTTTTGCAATGCTATAATGCACATCATATTTACAGCTGGTTTATTCAGGTTCATGTGACATCTTCTGGACCTACTAGGGTCCACGCCACTGGCACCCTACACTATGTGGGTGCTTCTTGGTAGAGTGTAGTTCAAGGGTTGCTTGTTCAACTCCATTAATAATATTTATACGGCGTGGTTCATTTGGTAGGTCCAGCGTACAGTGGGTCCACCATGTATCATCTGTGGGAGTGTTTTGCATAAGTACATGTGGGGAGAGATTTACGTGTATCCCTTTTCCTCACGGCAAATAATTGTGGGGCAGTGGGGATAAATGGGACCTTTGTCCCACAAAGTTATTTTATCCATGGAGATAGTCCATCAATGTTGTTTCCCACAAATTCACTTTGGTGATGGGGGAATGTTTTTGGCAAAGAAACCAGGTAGGAGTTTTCCTATGTACTAGACCCACTGTACGTATCTGTGGATCCTTTGTATGGGTGTGCATGTGCGTGTGTGCATGGAGGAGGCTCCTCTCTCCCCCCCCCTTTTTTTTTTTTTTCCCTTTTTTTTTTTTTCTCCTTGTCATTGGACAGGCCTCCTTTACACTCCGCCCCTAAGAGTGATAGGAGGAGCGGGTGTGTACACTGTGGTTTCACCGGAAATTGCGGGTGGAACGCAAACACACCCGCACTTCCAGTTTAGCATCCAGATCGAGGCCTGGTATTTGCCTTATCAGGCTGTGCTATAGACAAACAGGGACGCGACCGGAAGTGCGGGTAGACACGCTAGTGACACCCACACCTCTAGGCAATTGCGACCCATTCCATGCTTTGGACAAGCCTCCTCTGCACTCCGCCCCTAGGAGTGATAGGAGGGGCGAGCGCATTCACTGTAGTGCTACCGGAAGTTGCGGGTGGAACGCAAACACACCCGCACTTCCGACTCGGCATCCAGATCGAGGCCTGGCATTCGCCCAATCAGGCCGCACCACTGACAAACAGGAAGTGCGGGTGGAAAAGTTTGTAACACCCGCACTTCTAGTCCAAAGCTCCGAATGTGCCTCTCTCCCTTAATAGAAGGTTAGGTATAGGATGCAGTGAGTGGAATCCTAGATGCATCTCTCCCACTGGTAGATCATTGGACACCTTTGCATCTACTGTTGGCCCCTGCTGCATACGGTAAGCGGTTCGTTCGGGCACAATTAGATGCTTGTTACATATCTGTTGTATACTACTAGCCTACCTGGTCACCCTGTGATGCGGGATCAGTGGGGGTTTTGGGTACAAGTTTGCTAGGAGTATTTTGATCATTAGTGGCACACTGGTCCTTTGAATTTGAACCTCTATCCTCCACCACTATTTTATATGTATCTATGATGTGAAATGATTTGTTTTACTCTAGTGCACAATTGGTGTCACATAGCATGTCGAATTATATTTAATTTCTGATTCACCCCTATGGGTTAATCATGAGACACACCTCTGGGGGTGGAGTTTGTAGGGGCGGGGCCTATTGGGGTGGGGACGATGGGTCGGGGCCTCCTTGGTGGACATGAGTGTGTGTATATCTATATGTGTGGGGTTATCCATGAGAATAGGATACCACAAGCTGTGTAGGCTCTGAAGAAAGGGGTGCGCCCCGGAAACGCGTCAGCCGTCCAGCACATTTGAGGTACCATCTATCTCCCTGGTCATCGAGTTTTAACTTCAGTCGTCCTATGATTCAGGCTGGTCACTAGAAAAAGCTCATTTTAACGCTCTGCTTGTGAGTAGGACCATTGCTGTTTTTATACATTTTAATAAAGATTTTATCTGGTAATACACTAGGTCGGTGCGCCCTCCTGTTTTTTGTTTTTTTACAGTTGTATGAACACCCATAGTTCTGAGGAGGGCTGCAAGATTCCTAAAGTGTTGCCTGTTTACTGAGGAATGATCGACACGCCCCGCATACACCAAGACATCAGAGCGCAGGAGTATTGTTTTGTTGTACTTGAGAGTGAATTGGTAATTAGACCAGGCAGCAAACCCTGATCCTGAGCGAACGGGCGTTCGCCATTGCCGGCCGGCTATATATGTGATATGCTGTTTTTAACTTCTTGTCAGGGTCACCTGTGGCCAGGTGACAGATGCACACCGTAGGGGGACAGGAGTGCACCGCGAGGTAGTGAACCCTATGGCTGGCTTCTGCGGATAGGAAACTGGGTGGTTGTGGAAAGCGGGACCAGAGGAGCACAACCGGGATCCTAACGGAAGCTAGAGCCAAGATTCCCCAGGGCGCGGAGTCTAAGACCCAGCTGGTCTTCTCCAGGGCCTCTAGTGGTGAGGATGTTATGCTGCAGGCTGGGACCAGGTCGCGGCCCCTGGAGTTTCCTAGCTCACGCCCCGTAGGATAAGGGGAAAAGAGGGGAAGCAGCAGCACACGATAAGAGAGAACCGAATAACAAGCTGAAGGTCAGGGGCCACAAGCAGACAAGGATAACGAAGAACGAGCCGAAGGTCAAGGGTCACGAGCAGACAGGGATAGTCGGGGACAAGCCAATAACGTAACAGAGAGACAGACGTAGCACACGGCAGGCAGGAACCCAAACACACAATGCCTAACAAACACGTTGATCAGCAAAGCAGGCTTGCAGTGCACAGGTTAATATAGTGTTCTGTGATAGGGCCTGGGGTGGAGTCAGGCTGGGAGGAGATTATAAAGGAAGCCAGGTGAAGGAGGTCTGGTCTCTAGATGAACACATGAGGAGGAAGGTAAGATGGCAGACAGACATTAATGCATATCCATGACACTTCTCTTGATGTAAGTGTTCTCTTTTATATTAAATTTATCTATACTTACGGTACTACACTATGGTGAGCCTTTTTCATTTTCGGTACCACCCTGTTTGATAAGTACCTACTAGGTCCTCAACCCTTTGGTCATCCTATATGGAAGAGGTTGCGGGTTAGGAGATTCCTGTCTTCAGATCTCCGGTCTTCCCATACTGAAGAGGCTGCATGGTAGGGGGTTCCTGACAAAGGCCCTGGCTGGGGTTTACAGCAGTAATCTTCCATCTGCTTGCTTTTTGGTAAGCGCAATAATTATTCAGTGATTCACGTGTGTTGGTGGTGCAGACTCATTTGGATCTGCATAGATACATTTCTTCCAGATATTCACTACCTTTGAACACTCACCTGTTATTGTCATCACTTGGACTTTTTTGATTTAATTTATTTTTATACACTTTTTGAAGGAAGGTTTCAAATCATCTTCTCGTCATTCATTTATTATTCACATATGTATTGTTCATTCTTGTTGGCACATTATGATTATTGTGGTCTACATATTTTTTCTGTGGGTTAGCGTGGCTACATCCTTTCTATATTTTATTTAGTGTGTATTCCACTATTTAGCTGCTGCTTTTACAGTTTGTTCAATTTATTTAATTTTTTTTGGGTAGCGCAGTATTATTTCCCTTTTTAAGCCACCTATGACCAGTGGCATCCAGCTTAGCTGTAGTCAAAACATAAGTGAGGGGGTTATTGTCAGTTCTTACCTCAAACTGAGCCCCATACAAGTAATTATGCAGCTTTTCAACAATAGCCCACTTCAGGGCAAGAAATTACAGTTTGTGAACAGGATAATTTCTTTCTGCTGGGCTTAGACTGCGACTAATATAAGCAACAGGCCTTAGTCTCCCTGGGTACTCCTGATGTAGGACTCTCCTGATGTAGGACTCCTCCTAATCCATCATAGTTGGCATCTACATGCAAAATGTATGGCTTTTGTGGGTCTGCATAAGCCTACACTGGCACTTCTGTAAAACTTTTCTTAAGCTGTAGAAATGCGTCCTCACAAGCAGAAATTCACCTCTCACTGAAAAGAGTTTTGCTGATTGTTTCAATGCCAGGTGTTTCTTTGAGCAAGTCATTAAGAGGACAAGCAGTCTTGGAATAGCCTCTAATGAAGCGGCGATAATAGCCACAAAACCCCAAGAAGGACCTCAGTTCTTTCAGATTTGTGGGACGGGGCCAGGTTACCACAGCCTCCACTTTAGCAGGACCAGTTGCTACCCCTTCTGCAGATACTATGTGACCCACAAAGTGTACTGAAGAGCGAGCAAACTTACATTTGTCCAGGGAGAGTTTTAGACCTTATTTCCTCAGACGATCTAGCACTTTAAACAGTCTCTGGTCATGCTCCTCCAGAGTGAAGCCAAAAACAATTATATCATCTAGGTAGACAATACATTAAGTGGGACAAAGGTCTTCCAGTGTCCGATCCATTAGACACGGGAAGGTTACAGGTGCACCACTAATGCCCTGAGGCATGCAAGCAAACTAGAGAAACCCCAGAGGGCAGATAAAAGCTGTCTTTTCTTGATCTTCCTCACTCATTGGTACTTGGTAATAATTGGATCTTAAGTCCATTACTGTGAAACATTTGCTGCCTTGCAGAGCATCAAGAGTTTCCTCAATGCGAGGTAGCGTGTATTGATCTAGGACCGTTCGCTGATTTGGAGTCCTATAATCAACACATATTCATACTCCACCATTTTTCTTTCTGATCACCACTATTGGGGATGCATACAGGCTTTTAGACTCAACAATGATGTTTTGATCTTTCATTTTGTGCAAGCACTCTCAAACATCATCCAGATCTATAAGAGGTATGTGCCTGGGTCTTTCTCTAAATGGGGTGCTATCTGTTAGGCGAATACTGTGCTGAATACTTTTAGCACACCCAACATCTATGTCATCAGTTGAGAAAACATCTTCATATTCCATTAGGTGCTCTCCTAGCGCTTGTTTGTGCTCTGCAGGACTATCAGCATCATTCAGGTGAAAGTCTAATTTGGTTTCTTTCTCCTCGACCTTGGCAGGGTAGGAGCTAATGGTTTCCACTGGGTAACAATAGGCTACCTCTTTCTAGGCTGGTATTATTACTGGGTATGTGGTAATGTTCCGAACAGTAACAACATCCATTCTTGGACATTTTAAACGATAGTACCAGAAAGGAAAAACTATCTCCCAGCCATTCTTTGCAGCCTCTTTTGTATCAGTCTCCAGCAGGAAAAAGCTACTGGTTGCACTTTGTGAAATTTCCACATAAACCCGCATCACTCTCACTCCCCCAGCTGGAAGCTCTATGGGATGCCATGGATTTCCCACACACCCTCCAGGAAGATCAGGAACAAAGGTTTGGCAGATATTTTGAAGCTCTAGAGTAACAGGCAGTGAAGGTAGAGGAGTTCCCTGTTGGGGCTGAAGAAACCGTATGAAGGCAGCCTCAACGGCTTCCACATTGGAACCCACAATCATAGGAGCATACTCGTTACCCCCAGGTGGAGGGCTCACATAAGCAATGACTTTAAGTGGGGGACCCTCATCAGCTATCACACCAGGAATGCAAAGCTCGACTTCTAGACAACCATCCATAAATACAGGATTTTCTCCCACACCATAAACAGGCATAGTTTCCATAGGTTGCAAAGGGGGGTGGTTTAGGTGTTTCTGATAGAAGGGCCTGTATATGATAGTCAGCTGAGAACCAGTATCAAACAGAGCAGTAGTGGGTATATCATTAACAAACAAATTGAAAGTATATCTGCGGCCTGTCCCAGGTAGTTTGGTCAACATTTGTTTTCTAGATTTTACCTGTTTCTTTTGTACACATGTCCAGCTTTACTGTGAATTTCAGAAGTATCAGCCAGCAGTGAACATTGACGAACTGTGTGGCCTGCTTGTCCACAGCTGAAACATTTAATGTGGAAGAGAGGCTTATCATTGGAGGTTTTATCAGCAGATTGGGCTCTGGGCTGTGGGTGTCTACCCACTTCATTGTTTTTAGCAACAGTCTAATTTTTCTGCTCAACCAAAGAACTCTGTTTAACTTTGCTCTTAGAAGGGGTACTAAAATGGATATCAGATTCCTCTTTCTTTACTTCAGTCATAGTTTCAGTGAAAGTAACGTTTCTCTCTCTCTCAAAACATCTCTTAGGACCGGTGACATTGGGTGATGTGGCGGTAGCCCCTTTATTATTTGAGCAGTCCTTAATTTGTCAACATCCGTAGGAGAGATTACCTTTTCAGTGAGCAATCTCCCTAGAAGCATTTCTAGGGAGATTGCTCACTGAAAAGGTAATCTCTCCTACTGTGACCCTGATCAGATGCTTGCTGATTTTAAACAGATAAATCATAAAGAGGGAGAGGATGTTTCTGTGTTTGTGAGGAGGCTAGAAGCATTTCTAGCCTCCTCACAAACACAGAAACATCCTCTCCCTCTTTATGATTTATCTGTTTAAAATCAGCAAGCATCTGATCAGGGTCACGGTTAGGGATGAGCTCGGTGTTCGAGTCGAACATAGGTTCGACTCGAACATCGGCTGTTCGCGCGTTCGGCGAACAACGAACGATTTGGGCCGTTCGCGCCAAATTCGAGTGACGCGAACGGCCCACAATACACTGCGCCATCGCAGTGTAATCCTGGCGCTGTGATTGGCCAAGCATGCACTGTGACCCTGCATGCTTGGCCAATCACAGCGCCGGCAGCGAGGAGAGCAATGATTGGCCACAGGCAGGATGCCTGTGGCCAATTATTGCTGAGGGGGTTTAGTACACGCCCCACACTATAAAAGGCCGCCAGCCCGGTGGCCTCGTGTAGTGTGTTCCGGCGCAGGGAAAGAGTTACATAGGCAGGGACAGTGTCAGTGCTATTTGTACCTCAAACTTGTGTGTAGGGACAGAGAAGGATAGGTAGGGAGAGTGTCAGTGTCATATTCTTTGCTAAACCTTGTGTGTAGGGACAGACAAGGATCGGCAGGGAGAGTGTCAGTGTCATATTCTTTGCTAAACCTTGTGTGCTGAACCATACTGCTAAACCTTGTGTGTAGGGACAGACAAGGATCGGCAGGGAGAGTGTCAGTGTCATATTCTTTGCTAAACCTTGTTTGTAGGGACAGAGAAGGATAGGCAGGGAGAGTGTCAGTGTCATATTCTTTGCTAAACCTTGTGTGCTGAACCATATTGCTAAACCTTGTGTGTAGGGACAGACAAGGATAGGTAGGCAGAGTGTCAGTGTCATATTCTTTGCTAAACCTTGTTTGTAGGGACAGACAAGGATCGGCAGGGAGAGTGTCAGTGTCATATTCTTTGCTAAACCTTGTGTGCTGAACCATATTGCTAAACCTTGTGTGTAGGGACAGACAAGGATCGGCAGGGAGAGTGTCAGTGTCATATTCTTTGCTAAACCTTGTTTGTAGGGACAGAGAAGGATAGGCAGGGAGAGTGTCAGTGTCATATTCTTTGCTAAACCTTGTGTGCTGAACCATATTGCTAAACCTTGTGTGTAGGGACAGACAAGGATAGGTAGGCAGAGTGTCAGTGTCTTATTCTTTGCTAAACCTTGTTTGTAGGGACAGACAAGGATCGGCAGGGAGAGTGTCAGTGTCATATTCTTTGCTAAACCTTGTGTGCTGAACCATATTGCTAAACCTTGTGTGTAGGGACAGACAAGGATAGGTAGGCAGAGTGTCAGTGTCATATTCTTTGCTAAACCTTGTTTGTAGGGACAGACAAGGATCGGCAGGGAGAGTGTCAGTGTCATATTCTTTGCTAAACCTTGTGTGCTGAACCATATTGCTAAACCTTGTGTGTAGGGACAGACAAGGATCGGCAGGGAGAGTGTCAGTGTCATATTCTTTGCTAAACCTTGTGTGCTGAACCATATTGCTAAACCTTGTGTGTAGGGACAGACAAGGATCGGCAGGGAGAGTGTAAGTGTCATATTCTTTGCTAAACCTTGTTTGTAGGGACAGAGAAGGATAGGCAGGGAGAGTGTCAGTGTCATATTCTTTGCTAAACCTTGTGTGCTGAACCATATTGCTAAACCTTGTGTGTAGGGACAGACAAGGATAGGTAGGCAGAGTGTCAGTGTCATATTCTTTGCTAAACCTTGTTTGTAGGGACAGACAAGGATCGGCA
The DNA here is from genome assembly GCA_029206835.1 of Rana muscosa. Lineage (NCBI taxonomy): Eukaryota > Metazoa > Chordata > Amphibia > Anura > Ranidae > Rana > Rana muscosa. Next base: position 211,094,950 of record CM055123.1, on the reverse strand, counting down.
GGGAGAGTGTCAGTGTCATATTCTTTGCTAAACCTTGTGTGCTGAACCATATCGCTAAACCTTGTGTGTAGGGACAGACAAGGATAGGTAGGCAGAGTGTCAGTGTCATATTCTTTGCTAAACCTTGTTTGTAGGGACAGACAAGGATAGGCAGGGAGAGTGTCAGTGTCATATTCTTTGCTAAACCTAGTGTGCTGAACCATATTGCTAAACCTTGTGTGTAGGTACAGACAAGGATAGGCAGTCAACAGTGTCAGTGTCCTATTCTTTGCTAAACCTTGTGTGCAGGGAGAGAGAAGGATAGGCAGGGGACAGTGTCAGTGTCATTGTTGCTAAGCCTCCTGCACAGTATACACCTGAAGCTACCCCTTATTGCTGGTTTTCCCATCTCCCTGCAGGCCATTAGAATGTCTGGAAGGCAAACAAGGAGAGGCAGACAGTCAGGAGCCAATAAAAGAGGGCAAGCAGGCTCTGTGTCTGGGGGCAACAGTGCTGATCGTGGACGCGGTGCATTGTCATCAGCACATGGCCATGGGACACGCTTGTCCTTCTTTTCGGCAGCTGGACATGTTGAGCCACATCATGCCGAAGACTTGGTAGAGTGGATGACCAAGCCCTCCTCATCCTCCTCATCCTCTCTCACCCAGGCTCAGGGTACTGGCAAAGCAGCTGCCAAAGCGTCCTCTTCCCTGGTATCAATGTCATCATCAGTCACTTCTTCCCTAGACCCACCATGTCCTCCTCCTGAGGAGTCCCCCGAACTGTTTGAGCACAGTGTTGGGTACATGCTCCAGGAGGATGCCCAGCGTTTCGAAGGGTCTGATGATGATACCCAGCTAGAGGAAGGCAGTAGCGTGAGAGCAGACAGAGGGGATGCTCAAGAAGGACACCGATCTGGCAGTCATGTTCCAGCAGCTGCAGCATACTGCCAGATTGGCTCCAGTGATGAGGAGGGAGGGGATGATGAGGTCACTGACTCCACGTGGGTGCCTAATAGGAGAGAGGAGGAGGAGGAGGATGAGGAGGAGGCACATCTCCAACGAGGCAGGATGCCCTTGGGTGGCCAGCGTAAGGGCAGCACACCGACGGAATCACACCGCAGAGCTCCACCTGTGCAGGGCGCTGCCTATGCCCGTTATTCAAAAAGTTCTTTGGTGTGGGCCTTTTTTGAGGCGAGTGCATCAGATCGCACAGCTGCTGTTTGCAACATATGTCTCAAGCGTATATCGCGTGGCCAAAATATCACCCGCTTGGGCACCACATGCTTGACCAGACATATGTTGACCTGCCATGCAGCTCATTGGCAAGCCTACCTTAAAGACCCACACCAAAGAACAAAGCGGACCTCTCCTTGCACCACATCAGCTGGGATCTCCAACCCCACTATACCTTCAGTCCTCTCTGAAACCTGCACTGAGAGGAATGAAGGTGTAGAATTAGGTGTGTCACAGCCAAGTACTTGCGGCCACTCTGCTAGCAGTACACCGACGTCCAATTCTAGCAGGCAAATTTCCCTGCCCCAGCTTCTGGACCGTCGAAAGAAGTTCACTCCCAGCCATCCACATGCCCAGCGGTTGAATGCTAGCTTGGCTAAACTGCTAGCGCTTCAACTGCTGCCTTTTCAGTTGGTAGACTCGGCCCCCTTCCGTGAGTTTGTGCAATGTGCGGTTCCTCAGTGGCAGGTTCCCAAACGCCACTTTTTCTCACGGAAGGCGATTCCGGCTCTCTACCGGCATGTGGAAGGCAATGTCTTGGCCTCGCTGGACAGAGCGGTCAGCGGTAAGGTGCATATTACCGCTGACTCATGGTCCAGCAGGCATGGACAGGGACCTTAACTTTTCTTTCACGGCCCATTGGGTCACTCTTTTGGCAGCTGGGAAGGATGCAGGACAAGGTGCAGTAGTGTTGGAGGTTGTTCCACCGCCACGCCTCCAAAATGCTACTACTGGTTGTGACACACCTCTGTCCTCCACCCCCTCCTCTTCTTCTTCCTCCGTGGCCTCTTCCTGTGCTTTGTCCTCGGAACCAGCAGTGCTCCGTAGGCGTTCAAGGGGCTACGCAAGTACGCAGGCAAAAAGATGCCATGCCGTGCTTGCGCTGGTGTGTTTGGGGGACAGGAGCCACACTGGGGCAGAGGTTCTGTCTGCTCTGCAGGGGCCGGCCGAGAGGTGGTTGACGCCACGCCAGCTTAAGCCAGGAATGGTAGTTTGCGACAATGGCACCAACCTCCTCTCCGCTCTCTGACAGGGACAACTGACCCATGTGCCCTGTGTGGCTCACGTCCTTAACCTGGTGGTGCAGCGGTTCTTGGGCAGGTACCCGGGCTTACAGGATGTCCTGAGGCAGGCCAGGAAAGTCTGTGTGCATTTCCGCAGATCTTATAATGCCAGTGCTCGCCTGGCTGAGCTGCAAAAGGAGTTAAACCTGCCCAAGAACCGCCTTATATGTGACATGCCCACCAGGTGGAACTCAACGTTGGCCATGCTGCAGCGGCTGCACACGCAGCAGAGGGCCATCAATGAGTACCTGTGCGACTACGGCACCAGGACAGGGTCAGGGGAGCTCGGGTTTTTTTCACCACGCCAGTGGGGCATGATCAGGGATGCATGCACTGTCCTGGCACCATTTGAGGAGGCCACGAGGATGGTGAGCAGTGACAGTGCATGCATCAGTGACACTGTACCTCTTGTCCACCTGTTGGAACATACGCTGCGTGGAATAATGGACAGGGCACTTGAGGCAGAACAGAGGCAGGAAGAGGAGGACTTCCTTGCCTCTCAAGGCCCCCTTTACCCAGACAGTGTTCCTTCTGTCCCACCCATCGCACAGGAAGAAGAGGAGGAGGAGGAGGAGGAGGAGGATTGTGTCAGCATGGAGGTGGAGCCTGGCACTCAGCATCATCAGCAGCAGTCTTTTAGGGATGATTTACAGTCCCAAGAAACCAGTGGACTTGTACGTGGCTGGGAGGAGGTGGCTGCGGATCATGTCGTCCTTAGTGACCCAGAGGACTTCGGACTGAATGCCTCAGCTAACCTACGCTGCATGGCCTCCCTGATCCTGCAAAGTCTGCGGAAGGATCCTCGTATTCTTCGGATCAAGGAGAGGGACCATTACTGGCTTGCCACTCTCCTTGATCCACGGTACAAGGGTAAGGTTGCGGACCTTATCTTACCGTCGCAGAGGGAGCAGAGGATGAGACAACTCCGGGAGGCCTTGCAGAAAGGTCTGTGCAACGCGTTCCCAGAGACTGGGAGGTTACAAACTCCTGGTCTTGGACAACGAGTTGCTGAGGCTTCGGTCAGTCAAAGAAGGAGCGGTGGGGAAGGTGGCCGCCTGACCGAAGCGTTCAGACAATTCTTTAGTCCGCAGCCCCAAGGTATGATTGGTTCCAGCAACCATCGCCAGCGTCTGATATACATGGTGCAGGAATACCTAGGGGCAAGGTCAGACTTGGACACCTTCCCCACCGAAAATCCTCTGGCTTACTGGGTCTTGAGGATGGATCACTGGCCAGAGCTTGCACAGTATGCAATTGAGCTACTGGCCTGTCCTGCATCCAGCGTTCTTTCAGAACGCACATTCAGTGCTGCTGGAGGATTTGTCACGGATCACAGGGTGCGCCTGTCCACCGACTCTGTTGATCGACTGACCTTCATAAAGATGAACCAGTCTTGGATCACCACCAGCTACCAAACACCTGAAGCTGATATAACAGACTAATTTATTTTCAAATGTCACATCCCTTCAAGACTGATGCTGATGCTGAGAGTTTGTCCTGTTATGTTGACTGACTATCCTCCTCCTCCTCAATGATCCGATTGACGATGATAGCTTGGAAGAACATTTTTGTTTCTGGGTGCCGCCACCAGTGGCTAAGGCCCAATTTTTCAGCCCCTGTTTAACAGGGGTGTGTTATTACAATTTTTTATGCAATGCTTTGCAGCAGGGCTCATTCCTGCACTTCAAGTAGAGTATCTGGGAGTGGTTGCAGTGTCGTGGCACCAGCACCAGTGGCTAAGGCCCAATTTTTCAGCCCCTGTTTAACAGGGGCGTGTAATTACAATTTTTGATGCAATACTTTGCAACAGGGCTCATTGCTGTGCTCCAAGTACAGTATCTGTGAGGGGTTGCAGTGTTGTGGCACCAGTGCCTAAGGCTCAATTTTTCTGCCCCTGTTTAACAGGGGCATGTAATTACAATTCTTGATCTAATAATTCACAGCAGGGCCCATTCCTGCGCCCACCAAGACTAACTGTGAGACCTTACAGTGTTGTGTCAACACCACCACCACCACCACCACCAAAAGCCCAATTTTTCAGCCCCTGTTCAACAGGGGCATGCAATTACAATTCTTGATCTAATAATTCACAGCAGGGCCCATTCATGCGCCCACCAAGAGTAACTGTGAGGGCTCACAGTGTTGTGGCAACACCAACATGTAAGGGGCAAATTTCAGCTGAGTATATACGGCAGGCCCCTACTTTCAAACATCCAACTTACAAACGACTCCTCCTTGCAAACGGAAGGATACAACAGAAAGTGAGAGGAAATCTACCCCTAGGAAGGCAAATTCTCTCCTGTAAGAGTTAATATGGGAAAAAAGTGTCTCCTCTACACTGATTCTTTATCACCAATTCTTGTTTCAATAAAAACCCCAAATTTTCAAAAAACATTTGTCATTAGGACGGAAAGTGAGGTGAACTGTTCTGAACAGGTGCACACTGCACAGACAGCAAAACAAATGTTACAGGGGTGATAACCCTTCCCTATGTTTTCCAAAAAGCTTAAAAATATATTTTTTGGCTGGAGCTACACTTAAACAATGTACCTGTTCAAAATTACAAACAGATTCTACATAAGAACAAACCTACAGTCCCTGTCTTGTATGCACCGCCTGTATACGGCTGTTCAGAGTATATAGGGCCTTTTTTATTTTGTGTGCGGGGTTCCCCTTAATATCCATACAAGACCCAAAGGGGCTGGTAATGGGCTGGGGTAGGGGGGGGGGGGGTGTGATGGGGTAGCTATGTCATTTTTCTTAAAGATTTTCATCCATATTACCGGGACCAGACATTACATTAAAGCCGCAAGCAGTTTTAAATGGCTTTTTTTCCTTTATGCCGCGTACACACGATCATTTTTCCCGTCGGGAAAAATGACATTTTTTTTTTTTCGCCGAGAAAAACGATCGTCTGTGGGCTTTATGCCGTTTTTCTTGTTGAGAAAAACGGCAGGAAAAATGACGAGAAAAATTAGAACATGTTCTAAATTTTCTCATCGTTTTTTCCATCATTTTTTTCCGCGGCAGCTTTCCCATAGGGAGACACTGCCGCGGAGCCCACAGACGGTCGTTTTTCTCGACAAAGAAAAAAATGACGGGAAAAACGGTCGTGTGTGGGGGAAAATGCCGTTCCCTCGTTTTTCATTTAATTTCATGTCGTGATTCACGGCGGTGTTTTCACCGCCGTGAATCACGATCGTGTGTACGCGGCATCAGAAATGTAATTTTGTGCAGGGACAGTTCTAAACACGGGAAACACGTGGCACTTCACAGGCATACTTTAGACACCCCCCAGGTACGATATTTAAAGTAATATTTGACTTTTTTTTTTTCACTTTATGCATCATTAAAATGACTGCTCCAGAAAAACAGCCGTTTTTAAAACTTCTTTTTGCATTGATACATGTCCCCTGGTGCAGAACCCGGGTTCCCAAACCCTTTTTAGGACAATAACATGCATAATAGTCATTATAATTAGCACTTTAGATTTTGAACGTTCGCATCCATTGTATTTAATAGGGTTCTAAAGTTCGTGCGAACTTTCGGTCCGTTCGCGGGTTCTGGTGCGAACCGAACCCGGGGGTGTTCGGCTCATCACTAGTCACGGTGCAGTCCATAAGCATCTGTCAAAACATCAATATATTCTTGAGCACTGGTACTCACATAAGTGTCCTTGTAAGCTCTAATGATAATGGATGCTGGTGGTCTTAAACTTTCCATGATGCACTGTTTTTTCTTTTCCTCTGAGCAGGTCCATTCCTCTATCACTTGTGCAAAATCTTTCCACACCTCAAAGCTTTCTTCACCAGCGGGGACAGGGAGCACCCCTGAAAAAGCCTTTAATTTGCAATAAGAATCAGCATGTAAATTCTGAGCAATGACTTCAGTAACTTTTAGCAGCAGGTGCTCAATATTTGTTTCCTGCTTAACGGCTGTAGCAGTCAACATTAGAGTTTCTCCCGATGAAGCAGTTGTATTCAATGGTTCACACTTTACAGGCAGGACTGGTAACTTACACCTTTCTGGAGGTGAGATTACTGGAAATACTACAGCACAACCAATTACTTCAGCCCCCTTTGGATATATGCAAAAGGGCCCTTTAACTGGATTTAAATCCACCTCACTGAGACAGAGATAATGGGTATACAGTTCATAATTCTCATCCTCCTCTCTTTTATCCACAAGAGAGGCAGACTGCAAGATTTCATTTGCTTGCAGCGCCTCCTGCAGTCTATGGGTGCTCACAGTGATAGGTACACATAAAATAGCAAATGTCCTTTTAGGTGGAAGTCCGTCTTCCAGGGCCCACTGCCTCACAGCTTCTGTTGATAACAGTGACATGGTTGTTCCTTAATGTCCTGATCCAAGATATTTATCTCAGCAGTAGCCTCCAAATGTAGCACTATTTTTCTCTCTCTCTCTCTCTGCGGCTACTGAGGTATGATGGCGTCACCTGTATAGTATTTAGGAGCAGAGTCTTCATAATCTGTGTGATCAGGACAGGATCTTTAACGAGCAAAGTGCCTCTACTCAATTGGGGTTTGTGAATAGCAAGTGAAATCCCAATTGAGAAATATATCTTTACATAGACAGTAATCCACACGTCATTGTATTTGAAAGTCCATGTATTGAAGAAATAACATTCAGTGAACCATCTAACATAAAGTATTTTCCAAATACATGAAATCATTAACAGTCCGTTTGTATGTCTCAGTGAGATATAACTGCAGCAGCAGCACTTACTTAGTCTGTGTTCTCTTAGCAGCCATTACTGTTCTCTCTCCACATGTCTATCTCTCCACCCACTTACCCACAAAACCCCTTGCCATCCTCTGCTCTTCTTGATGACTTCATCCTTGGTGAGACAGAGAGCATAGCAACCATATTGGAAAAGGGCAAACAACCACTGCACAGTAAGAGTATACACTTGGTAAATGGGCAACGAAATTATCACATCACTATATATATATATATATATTGTAATGTTTGGGAAACCAGCTACATCGCAGGACACAGGCTCTTCAGTCCAAAATAAGGTTTATTAAACTTAAATGGCTTTACAGCAGCAAAAACAAAAGGAATACCAGTCTCACCGACTTGTAGAGTTCAGAATTGCTACCGCAGTTTAACAGTCCTTTCTTTAGGTTGTAGGTAGCTTCCCCAGCTAGCAGGCTTCCAGGCAGGCCACTGCCATGTACATTCACAGCTTTTCACAGCTTTTCACAGCCTCCACAGCTTTGCAATGTCCACCATTCACCATGCACAGTCTTCACTATACTCCTTCACTCTCACCTACAACTTTCTGTCTGTCTTAAACCACTTCCTTGGACAGGTGTGTTAACCCTTTCTGTTCCCTTAAAGGAACCACAGCTCAAACAGAGGGGAAATATAGCGTCCTTCCAGAACCCAGCCATGGCGTCCTGTACATATCCCCCCCCTGTGCCCCAACGCCAAGGAGGTGGAGGCAACAGTGGAGCTAAAACAATGGACTCGGGAGAGGGCATCTGTATTTTGATGCAGTCTCCCGGGCCTATGCTCCACTACAAATTTAAATTCCTGGAGCACCAGGAACCAACGTGTAATCCTGGCATTAGTCCCTTTACCTTGCCTCATCCATGTTAAAGGGGCATGGTCAGAAATCAACCTAAACTTCCTTCCCAAAAGGTAATATCTGAGGGATTCCAGAGCCCGCTTAATGGCCAGACATTCTCATTCAACTATAGCATAGTTTTACTCCACTGGTGTCAACTTCCTACTGAGGAAGACTACTGGGTGCTCCTCACCATGAACAACCTGTGACAACACAGCTCCCAATCCTACATCGGAAGCATCAGTCTGGACAATGAACTTGTTTGAAAAATTGGGTGCTATCAGGACAGGGTGTTGGCACAGTGCTGACTTGAGCTCCAAAAAAGCCTTTTCAGCATCTGCATTCCATTCCACCATGACCGATTTCCGACCCTTAGTCAGATCGGTCAATGGAGCCGCCAATGTGGCAAAGTTGGGTACGAATCTCCTGTAGTATCCCACCATGCCCAGGAATGCACGTACCTGCTTTTTTGTGAGGGGGCGGGGCCAATGCTGTATAGCCTCTACCTTGCTAACCTGAGGTTTCACCACCCCTCTACCCACAATATAGCCCAGGTATTTCACCTCCTCCATTCCCAAAGCACATTTTTCAGGGTTTATTGTAAACCCCTCCTTCCAAAGAGAGTCCAGTACTGCCTGGACTTTGGGCAAGTGTGATTCCCAGTCTCTGCTAAAAATTACTATGTCGTCCAAGTACACTGAGGCATACTCCCGGTGAGGTCGTAAATTCCTATCCATCGCTCGCTGGAAAGTGGCTGGAGCAGTTTGCAGTCCAAAAGGCATTCATTTGTACTGAAAACTCCCATCTGGGGTAGAAAAAGCAGTTTTCTCTCTAGCAGCCTTAGTCAACGGAATTTGCCAATACCCCTTGGTAAGGTCTAATGTTGTGATATACCTGGCTGGACCTAGTCTCTCAATAAGCTCATCTACCCGGAGCATGGGGTAGGGCTCAAACCGTGAAACCTCATTAAGCTTCCGGAAATCATTGTAGAATCACAGAGTCCCGTTGGGCATTGGTACCAACACAATCGGGCTCGACCACTCACTGTGCGATTCTTCAATGATCTCCAGGTCTAGCATCTTCTTCACTTCCTCTGAAACGGCCTTCCTTTGAGCCTTTGGGATGCTGTAGGGCCGGACAAAAACTTTGACTCCAGGTTCCGTGATAATATCCTGTTCTATGACACTAGTTAGCCCTGGCAAGTCTGAAAACTTTTCTTTATTTCTCTGCAAGAACGCCTTTGCCTGCTGACTTTGGATTTTAGACAGGGTACTTGCTACTTGGACACTCTCCACCCCAACCCGAGGCTCAAGTCTTGCACTAGCCAGGGAGGTCACCGGTTCCCTGTCTGTCCAGGGCTTTAACAAGTTGACATGATATATCTGATACGGTTTCCTCTTGCCTGGCTGGTGGACTCTATAATTTACCTCCCCCACTTTTTCCACAACTTCAAAGGGACCTTGCCATCTGGCCAAGAATTTACTTTCCACAGTGGGAATTAGCACCGCTATTCGATCCCCCACTTGGAAGTGCCTTATTTTAGGGCCCTGTTATAGACCCGTCGTTGAGCCTCCTGGGCTTTTTGCAAATGCTCTTTGACTAGTGGCATCACAGTTTGGATCCTTTCCTGCATTTGGGAGACATATTCAAGAACACTCTTATGCTGAACAGGTTCACTATCCCATTCCTCTTTAATAAAGTCAAGTAGTCCGCGAGGTCTCTGTCCATATACCAACTCAAAGGGCGAAAACCCTGTGGAGGCCTGGGGCACTTTCCTGATAGAAAACAGGAGAGCTGGTAACAGGCAGTCCCAGTCTTTCCCATCCCTTTGTACCACTCTCAAGCATAGACTTAAGGGTCTTATTAAAGCGTTCCACTAACCCGTCCGTTTGGGGATGGTAGACCGATGTGCGCAGCTGTTTAATCCGGAACAGCTTGCACACATCGGCCATAACTCTCGACATAAACGGGGTGCCCTGGTCTGTGACTATTTCCTTGGGAAAACCAGTCCGTGTAAACAACTGGAATAATTCCCGGGCAATAGCCTTAGAGGAGGTATTCCGCAGGGGAAGCGCCTCAGGATATCAGGTGGCATAGTCAAGAATCACCAATATGTAGGAGTAACCTCGAGCCGACTTTACCAAGGGACCCACTATATCCATGGCTATCCTCTCGAACAGGACCTCAATTATGGGCAGAGGGACCAAAGGGCTCCGGAAGTGGGTCATCGGAGCGGTCAACTGACAGGTGGGACAAGAGGTTACAGTATTTCTTTACCTCTGCTTTCAGACCTGGCCAGTAAAACTGGTCGGTGATCTGTGCCTCCGTCTTCTCAACTCCCAGGTGTCCCCCTAACACATCGTCATGGGCCAGGTCCAGAACCTTTTGTCTATATTGTTGGGGTACCAACAATTGTTCTACCTCATTTTCTCTCACCTTGGTAACCCGATACAATAACTCATTATATATTGCGAAGTGTGGCCACTGCTCATTCGCACCTGACTCTTGGGGAACCCCATTTACTACTACAACTTGTTCCCGTGCACGGGCCAAAGTAGGGTCCTGCATCTGAGCAGTACCAAACGCCCCCTGGGGAACACCCAAATCTGGCAGGGCAGGGGTAGAGGCCACTTCCTCGTCCTATTCCCCCAGCATTACCTGAAGTGGGAAAGGTTCTCCCCCCTCAGTGTTTTGGTAGGTCTGTGGACCACATATCTTGACATTCTTAACAGTATCAGCTCTACTTTCATCACCATTAACCCAATCATTAGCATTTTCATCATTTCGATCCACATTAAGAACATTTGGCAGTTCAGGGTTATTACTCTCAGCAGCAGGAAGAGGGAGGCTAGTTTCTCCCCAATCTCTGAACTGTTCTCCTTGTTCCCACAGTTTTGTAAACAACGGACAGTCTCGTCCTATTATAACATCATGTACCAAGTTCTTTACCACCCCCACCTCTTGAGTACCAGTGCCACATGCTGAGGAGATGGACACCGAGATGAGAGGGTACTCTCTAGTGTCCCCGTGAATGCAAACCACCCGTAAGGTTTTGCTTACCGGACCGATCTTCCCAATTACTCTAGGATGAACCAGGGTTACCATGCTTCCGGAGTCCAACAAAGCCCGGGCAGGGAGGTGGTTCACTTGGACTTCACACTCAAATTTTTCCTCACCCAGGTCGAGATGTGTGGTGCATACTTTATGGGCATAAAAAGACCCCCTCCGAAGAAACCTGCATTCCATGGGCTCCTCTTGCAGTGGGCAGTGTGCCCGGGTATGACCCCAGGAATGACATTGCCAACATTGTACATCCCCTCCTCTCCGAACAGGAACAGAACGCTGAGGAGGTACCCGGAGTGACTCTTGACCTTCCGGGGTGTTTGCTCCAGGACTCCTTGGAACATCCTTTCGAAGGGCAGCAGTTGGTCGAACAGGCCGTGGCAGACTGGGCCCTATGCGCTTGGTAGGTCTGAGCAGGTCCTCCACCACTGTATATCGTTCCACCATCCCGACAAGGAGGTTTGCTGTTTTGGGGTCTCCATTGCTGACCCACCGTTGAAGGTCGTCTGGCAGGGATCTCAGGTATCGGTCCAGCGTGACCCGTTCCACGATTTGGGGGCCAGACAACACCTCAGGCTGCAGCCATTTTTTTACCAGTTGCACCAGGTCATGCATTTGAGACCGGGGTGGCCGATCTGGACGATACTTCCATTGGTGTACTCGTTGGGCCCGAACGGCCGTAGTCACCCCCAGACGTGACAGAATTTCTGCCTTTAACTTTTGATAGTCTTTAGCATCATCGGGTGGCAGGTCAAAGTAGGCTTTTTGAGGATCTCCGGTGAGAAAAGGAGCAATGAGGCTGGCCCACTGGTCCTGAGGCCACCCTTCTCTAACTGCCGTCCTCTCAAATGTAGCAAGAAATACCTCTACATCATCGCTCAGGGACAATTTCTGCAGAAAATGGCTTGCCCTCACAGTCACCTGGTTGTCAGGGGCAACAGCCGCTTGCTCCCGACCCTGAGATAGCTGCTGCACTGCTTTCTTTAAGACAGCCACCTGAGCCTGCATAACCTCTTGCTGGGCTGCTTGCTGGCCTGCCAACTGGGTCACCAACAGGCGAGTATTTTCTTGCTGCAGCTGATTAGCTTCCTCATGGCGAGTTTGCGCTTGCATATTAGCCAGGGACAGCTGTTTAATTAGCTCCTCCATTGCTTCAGCTTTCAACGTTTGTGCAGCTTTAACCCAGGACATAAATCCAATGTACTGTCCCTTTAACTGTCAGTTCAATGTCAAGTTCAATGCAAAAAAAAATATTTTTTTTTTTCTTCTTATGCCTGTTATTCTGTCCTGCCCGCATTCGAGCACCAGTGTAATGTTTGGGGAACCAGCTACATCGCAGGACACAGGCTTTTCAGTCCAAAAGAAGATTTATTAAACTTAAATGGCTTTACAGCAGCAAAAACAAAATAAATACCAGTCTCACCGACTTGTAGAGCCCATTCACACAGGGGCAACACGACTTCCAGCGCGATTTTATGAGGCAACTCAGACACGACTTGAGAATGAATCACAGCGCGACCTGGAGCTATTTACAAGTTGCCTGCAGGACAGGAGACATTCCAGTGGCCAATCAAACAAGAATCAGCTCTGTGGGAGGGAGGGGGGGAGGGAGAGGTTTGCCTGATAAATGTATGTTATCTTCCTGGAGAGTTGCTCCTATTAAGACAGTGAGAGGCGACTCCCATTGAAATGAATGGTTACAGGTCGCCTAGGAGTCGGATTGAAGTAGTACAGGGACCTTTTTTGAAGTCGGAGCGACTGCAGAACTGTGCATAAGGACGGCTCCATTACCTTACATTGATTTCTTCAGCCAGCGCGACCTGAGGCGACTAGGGGCGACCTGGGGCGATTTGGAGTCGGATCCAAAGACGCCCCTGTGTGAATGGGCTCGTAGTGTTCAGAACTGCTACCACAGTTTAACAGTCCTTTCTTTAGGTTGTAGGTAGCTTCCCCAGCTAGCAGGCTTCCAGGCAGGCCACTGCCATGTACATTCACAGCTTTTCACAGCCTCCACAGCTTTGCAATGTCCACCATTCACCATGCACAGTCTTCACTATACTCCTTCACTCTCACCTACAACTTCCTGTCTGTCTTAAACCACTCCCTTGGACAGGTGTGTTAACCCTTTCTGTTCCCTTAAAGGAATCACAGCCCAAACAGAGGCGAAATATAGCGTCCTTTTAGGACCCAGCCACGGCGTCCTGTACAATATATATATATATATATATATATATACACACATATATACACTATATTACCAAAAGTATTGCCTTTACACGCACATGCACTTTAACCAATTCAGATCCGCGCTATTGCAGAAAAACTGAGGACGTCCATTGTTTATCTCCCTCCCCGCGCGCCCCCATCAGGGAAAATCTGTGTTGGCCGTGTCCCTTGGACACAGCCAATCACAGATCGTGCTGAATGGCCAATCACAGAGGCCATTCAGCACTCGATCTCACTGTCCAATGAGAGATGATCTCAAATGTAAACATATGAGATCATCTCTCATTGCCGGCTCTCCCTCCTCACACAGTGACCGCCTGTGAGGAGGGAGAGCGATCTGTGCTTCTAAAAGTGAGTGAAATAAAAAAAAACACTTTACAGTCAAAAACACAGTGCCCACAGTCCCTGCCAGTGCCATCTGCCACCAGTGCCATCTGCCAGTGCCACCTGCCAGTGCCACCTGACGCTAGTACCATCTGCCACCAGTGCCATCTGCCGTCAGTCCCATCTGCCGTCAGTGCCATCTGTGCCACCTGTCAGTGCCATCTGCCATCAGTGCCACCTGTCAGTGCCATCTGCCATCATATTGCCACCTGTCAGTGCCATCTGCCATCAGTGCAACCTGTCAGTGCCACGTGCCATCTTTTATTAGCGTCTCTAGTGCCACGTATCAGTGTCACGTGTCATCAGTGCTACGTATCAGTGTCATCAGTGTTACCAGTGCCACGTATTAGTGCCATCTGTCAGTGTCACGTGTCATCAGTGCCTTCTGTCATAGCCAACAATGGCTAAAAGATTATATTCAGCCGAGGAGGCATACGATATACTTGCGGCCGACGGCAGCAACGGGGAGCTCTCAGATTCAGATTCCTCCGCAAATTCAAATTATGAGTCTGACGTGGACTACGAGCCTATACTTGGAAGTGGATCACTGACAACCTCAGATGAGGAGGAGGAGGAGGGCCCGCCCGCCAGACAAAGGCGTTCTGCTGAGGAGGCAGTGCCATCCACCAGCACCGCAGTGCCATCCACCAGCACTGCAGTACCTCGGCAAGCAAGGCCATGTACCAGTGGGGTGTCATCTCAGTCCCAAAGGGTTAGGTTCCATGCCATCCCATGTGGCTTCCTCCTAATTCAGGAGAAGCCAACATTCCCCCTTTCACTGCCCAGCCAGGAGTCCAGGTGGACACAGGAAATTTTGCCCTGATTGACTTTTTCAATTTAATTTTTACAGAGGACATGCTTGCATCGATTGTGGCCCAGTGCAACCTTTATGCACAACAATTTATAGCAAGCAACCCAACATCCTCTTATGCCCGTCCCTACCAATGGAGAGCCCTTACAGTGGAGTTTAGAATTTTTTTGGGCCTCACATTCTGTATGGGACTAAACAGAAAAAATCAAGTACGTTCATATTGGTCATCCCACACCATCTACCACATGCCCATCTTTTCCTCAGCAATGCCCAAAAGCAGTTATCTCATGATTGTGAGATTCCTACACTACAACGACAATATCCAGTGCCCTCCCCCGAAATGGCCCAAATTTTGATAAGCTTTATAAAATTCGGCCACTACTTAATTATTTTTCTGAAACCTTCCCCCAGTTGTTTACCCCAGACCAACACATATGCGTGGATGAATCCCTTATCAAATTTTCTGGCAGGCTGGGCATAAAACAATTTATTTCCACCAAAAGGGCCCGCTATGGGGTGAAGCTCTATAAATTGTGTGACCGAGCCACAGGGTATACGTATGCCTTCATTGTATACGAAGGGAAGGACACCGAGCTGCACCCCCCCAATTACCCAGACTACATAGGAACCAGCGGGAAGGTCGTTTGGGAACTCATAAACCCACTCCTGGAGAAAGGCTACCACTTGTATGTGGACAATTTTTATACAAGTTTGCCCCTGTTCTGAAACCTTCACAGAAAGAACACTCCAGCATGCGGCACCGTATGGACGAACCGGAAGGGCTTTCCTCAAAGCCTCGCCAACAAGAAATTAAGAAGAGGGGAGACGGCGAGTTTACGGAATGAGGAAATTCTGGCTGTGAAGTGGAGGGACAGAAGGTATGTGTACGTGCTTTCTTCCATCCACAACAATACATTTGTTGATATCACCAGGAGGAATGATCCAAAAACCAACATGCATCTACGAATACAATAAGTTCATGGGGGGTGTCGACTTCAATGACCAAATGCTCGAACCCTACCTTTCCACAAGACGAACATACCAGTGGTATAAAAAAGTTTCAATTTATTTGTTTAATTTGCCCATGTACAACTCCTATGTAATATATCGGAAATCCACTGAAAGACCCAAATCCCTCCTTTTCTTCCATGAGGAAATCACCACTGCCCTTTTATACCCGAACGACTCAAAAGAAAACATTAGATCTGATGTGATTAGCCGACTCTCCGAACGCCACTTTCCAGATAAAATCCCTCCCAGACCAACAGGCCAAAAACGTCAGAAAAAATGCCGGGTGTGCTCCAAAGGAGGAGTGAGAAGAGACGCCACTTATCATTGTGCCCAATGTCCTTCCCAACCAGGCCTCTGCGTAGTTGGCTGTTTCCGCCGTTACCATACCAAACTCAATTATTAGTTCACTTCCTGCCATTTACCTTCACAACCCTTATGCCTCTGCTTGCTCTGTAACTGACCCTGGCTTGTTATTCAACCACGCTTCTGCCTACCGATTCTGTTTATACCTCTGCCTGATCTGGAACTGACCCTGGACTGTTATTCGACCACGCTTCTGCCTACCGATTCTGTACAAACCTCTGCCTGATCTGGACTGTTTGACCATGCTTTTTGCCTGCCTCTTGGACTGATCTTTTACTCTGCCAGTGGACTAGTGGGATTCATAGCACAGGGGTCTCACATATGTGAGGGGCTCCAGAATTGTTTTTCTGGATGAAGAAAACAATTGTTTTTGTTTTCTCATTCCTAGATTAGGGTCTGGAGACTCAGAGGCTTCAAAGAGATTTGGGTGGGAGAAGCCTCTACCCCTGTCCCCATTCTGTCCTGAACAATGCCCTACATCTGCCTGCTGCCTGTAGGACCTATGCCATCATGCCTCTGCCTGTCGCATGAACTGACCACACCACATGGACCTTCCTACTACCAGGACCAATATTTTGGCACTGCTGACAATCTCTGCCTGCACTGACCCTGGACTGTATATGGACAGTATCCCTGCCTGCTGCCTGGACAATTGTGTATGCCGTTGCTGACCAAGTCCCTGCCTGCTGCCTGGACCAGTGCTATCCTCCTGTGGACATCTGCGCTACTAAAACCACAGGTAATCTTTTGTTTACATTTTGCTCAGCATAATGTATTTTGGGGTGTAATTCTTGGTATGTGCATGTTATGTGTCCCTAGAACATCTGATGGTGTTCCTTGCATGTTGGTCCTCTGTATGTGGCCAGGCTGTATAAAAGTCTCACACATGTGGTATCGCCATACTCAGAAGGAATAGCAGAATGTATGTTGGGGTGTCATTTTTGCTATGTACATGCTATGTATTGGCAATATCTTATAAATGGACAACTTTGCGTAAAAAAATAGCGTTTTCATTTTTTTTTCCCAAAAACTTCTGGAAAAAAATTAACTGTTCAAAAGACTCATTATGCCTCATAGAGTATACGTTGGGGTGTTAGCTTTCCAAAATGGGGTCACTTTGTGGGCCTCTCTATTGTTTTGGTGCTCCAGGGCCTTCAAAAGTGTAATAGGTGGTTGAGAAATGAGATGTGTAATTTATGCTTCTAGAATGCCTGAAAGTGCTATTTCAATATTGGGCCTCTGTATGTGGACAAGCTGTGTAAAAGTCTCACACATTTGGTATCGCCATACTCAGGAGGAGTAGCAGAATGTATGTGGGGGTGTCGTTTTTTCTATGTACATGCTATGTGTTGGCAATATCTTATAAATTGACAACTTTGCGTGAAAAAAATGCGTTTTAATTTTTTCCCACATTTTCCAAAAACTTCTGGAAAAAAATGAACCGTTTAAAAGACTCATTATGCCTCATAGATTATACGTTGGGGTGTTAGCTTTCCAAAATGGGGTCACTTTGTGGGCGTTTCCATTGTCGTGGTGCTCCAGGCCCTTCAAAAGTGTAATAGGTAGTCAACAAGTTAGATGTGTAATTTATGCTCCTAGAACACCTGATGGTGCTCCCTGCATATTGGGCCTCTCTATGTGGCTAGGCTGTGAAAAAGTCCCACACATGTGGTATCGCCATACTCAGGAAAAGTAGCAGAATGTATTTTCGGGCATCATTTGTGGTATACACATGCCATGTGAGAGAAATAACCTATTACAATGACAATTTTTTGTGGGGGGGGGGAGAAAAAAAAATCTTCATTTTGCAAAGAATTGTGGGAAAAAATTACAACATCAAAAACCTCACCATGCATCTTACTAAATACCTTGGATTTTCTACTTTCAAAAAGGGGTCAGTTGGGGGGTATTTGTACTTTCCTGGCTTGTTCGGGTCGCAAGAAATGAGATAGGCGACCGGTATATCAGGTGTGATAATTTTTTTATGATTTGCACCACAGCTTGTAGACTCTCTAACTTTCACAAAGACCAAATAATATCCACTAATTTGTTTTTGTTTTTTACCAAAGATATGTAGCAGTATAAATTGTGGCCAAAATTTATGAAGAAAAATTTATAATTTGCAAAATTTTATCGCATAAACTAAGAAAAAAATATTTTTTTCAAAATTTTCCGTATTTTTTCATTTATGCCGCAAAAAATAAAAAATCCAGAGGTGATCAAATACCACCAAAAGAAAGCTCTGTTTGTATGAAAAAAGGACAAAAAATTCATTTGGGTACAGTATTACATGACTGAGTAAGTGTCATTCAAAGTGTGAGAGCACTGAAAGCTGAAAATTGGTCCGGGTACGAAGGGGGTTTTAGTGCCCAGTAAGCAAGTGGTTAATGGCATCCCAGTCTTAGTCTGTAGGGTTCAATACTGAGTTGGCCCACCCTTTGCAGCCATAACAGTTTTAACTTTTCTGGAAAGGCTGTCCACAAGGTTTAACAAAACATAAAAGTGTAGCGCTAAAATACAATAAGACTGTCCTCCGAAGTAGAGTACAGTATGTAACAGTGATATATAATCAAATAAACAATGCATGTGTCAAACAAAAGTGAGTAAATGGAATAATCCAATGATCCTGAGTAATGCAAAATTGCATAAAGTAAATGTCACAAGTGAATAATTAGTTCATTGATGAAAATAACATAAATTAAAATAAATGCTGATGAACTTTGGTGATGTCAATCAAAGTGATGGTGCTCAAAAGAACTTTGTGTGAGACGAGTGCAGTTAGAGTAGCAACCACCAACCAGTTGAAAGAAAGGCTTACCAGAGGGAGTGGACCCTAAAGAACTTATGTTCAGAGGATCAATCAGACATGGGTAAACCACTGTGGAAAATGAATCCTCAACTGTGATTCAAGCAAGGTAGCTAAAAATCCATCCAGTATAGAAAACAGAGGAGGGTCTTTCATAAATCCAGATGATGAAGAAACTTGCAGGTAGTGCCCAGTTAGGGCCAGATGATAATACCAGATGTGGTGCGAAAAATAGGAGGAAAGAAAAAGCACATAGTGTGATTCTGTATTTAAAGGGTATTTTATGTAGGTAGGAACACTTACATTTAGAAGAATAAAACAGCGCTTTATCAAATGATCAATGGCAACAGTAGGTCCACAAGGTCCACAAGATTTAGTAGTGCGTCTATGGGAAGGTTTGACTATTCTTCCAGAAGTGCACTTGTGAGGTCAGGCATGGATGTGGACGAGAAGACCTGGCTCGCAGTCTCTGCTCTAATTCATCCCAAAGGTGTTCTATCAGGTTGAGGGCAGGCCAGTCAATTTCCTCCACCCCAAACTCACTCATCCATGTCTTTATGTACCTTGTTTGTGCACTTGTGCACAGTCATGTTGGAAGCAGAAGGGGACATCCCCAAACTGTTCCACCAAAGTTGGGAGCATGAAATTGTCCAAAATGTCTTGGTATGCTGACGCCTTAAGAGTTCCCTTCACTGGAACAAAGGGCCCAAGCCCAATCCCTGAAAAACAACCCCACACCATAATCCCCCCTCCACTAAATGATTTGGACCAGTGCACAAAGCAAGATCCATAAAGACATGGATGAACGAGTTTGGGGTGGAGGAACTTGACTGGCCGGCACAGAGTCATGACCTCAACCCAATAGAAAACCTTTGGGATGAATTAGAGCGGAGACTGCAAGCCAGACCTTCTTGTCCACATCAGTGCCTGACCTCACGCTTCTGGAAGAATGATCAAACATTCCTATAGGCACACTCCTAAACCTTGTGGACAGCCTTCCTAGATAAGTTGAAGCTGTTATACTGTAGCTGCACAGAGTGGGCCAACTCAATATTGAACCCCATGGACTAAAACTGGGATGCCATTAAAGTTCATGTGCGTGTGAAAGCATGTGTCCCAATACTTTTGGTAATGTGTATATGTGAATATATATATATATATATATATATATATATATATATATATATATATAAACACTAACACAAATTTAGCAGTCTATCTTCCTCCCTCCAGTGTAAAATTAATTTAAAACGAAAAGACACAGATTTACACAGCACAGGTTAACAGTTTATAAACTATTTGATTAAACCATTGTTTTTACGTTGTAATCTAGTATCCATGTGTACCTCAATGTTGACTGCTGTTCTGTAACAACTAAACCCATAGAGAAGCAAAGAACATAAAAAATCATTTGATCCCTCATTAGCTGTCAAAGCTCCAAAAAGAGTGGAACTCAGTTCTAAATATTAGATATTTATGACATTTCGCTTACTTAAATTTTCCAATGCTACCATTACTTACATTGTTTATTCTGTTTCATTTAAATTTGCTCCATCTGCATGCTGGGTTGTACTGTTGTTATTTTTTTGTGTAATTTGTGTTTGATAATTTATTTATTGCATTCTATCTTTTTCTGTTCTTCATATTTTTCTGATAATGATGCCATCTGGGACTGTTCAGTTGCAATTTATTTCCCATATACATTATTAGCACTTAATTATGCAGTCTCCATTGGCATAATTAAGTCTCCAAAGCAGCAGATGGAGATTGTTTCATCTGGTCACAACATTTGATATATCACAAGTTCTTTAAAGTTCTTGCAACACTTTTCTTTGAAAATGTTGACCACTTTCCTTAGAGAAGAACTACGTTTAGCCCTAAGGGTCATTATTCCCAAGTGACCCAGTTGTAGGCAAAATCTGGCAGGTTAAGAATACTAGAACTTTAACAATTAGGCCTCTGTTAATTTTTGCTTTCTTTAGTTCTTCCAATTCTCTTTCTTATATTATAATATAGAACATAACATTTAGTATAGTAGTATTCATTGTGAATCCTCAGTAACTAAGTGTTTATAAATTATGGAATCTGTTATATAAATTCTTTATTTTTTTTCCTGATGAAGTGGAACCTTTTAACCCCTGAAACAATGTTTTTACAAACATTTATAATAAAATGTATAAAGTTTTCTATCATTTGTATTGTTTTGTGCCTTTAAAGTCCCACCCTTATAATGAGTCTTGGTTCTGACCCCCAAAGCATGTTAAGTATGTCAGAGGCAGGGTGGGTTAGCATTTTACCTCAGGGTCTAGTCCTGAGCAATAGTGGAGCTATGTGGAGAAATTGGTGCATGTCACTTTTCAATGCAAGAAAAAAAGTTTATTGACCTAAATAAAATCTCCTGGAAGAGAGAGTCAGGCCTTGTACACACGACCGGTTTTCTCAGCAAGAAATGACAAGAAAACCGTTCGTGTGTATGGTTTCTCGTCGAAAAAACTGTCGTGAATCTCGACGAGAAAAAAAGAAAACCTGCTTTCTTTTTTCTCGTCGGGAGTCTAATTTTATTCTCGTCGTGATTCTCGTCAGACTGTTTTTGGACAAGAAAAACGTTTGTGTGTATGCTTTTCCGAATCTTCAAAAACCGCGCATGGTCAGAATCAAGTATGAGACGGGAGCGCACCTTCTTGTAAAACTAGAGTTCGTAATGGAGATAGCACATTCGTCACGCTGTAACGAACTGAAAGCACGAAGACTGAAAAGCGCGAATCGTCTCTCACTAAACTTTTACTAACACGCAGTAACACGAGATTAGTAAAAGCAGCAGAAGGGGTGGCGCCATGAGAATGTGTTGTTCGTCACCGCGCTTTAGACCGACGAGATTTTGGATTGACAGTGTGTATGCAAGTGTAGCGCTACCCCCAGTTAAGAGAGCCGCTGATATTGATTTGGGCCCTGTAGTGCACCGCTGTCAACCCCTGGCAATCGGCTCTAACCTCCCGTGGCACAGCTAGTAAGGGGAGATAAGACCGTGTGACCGCAACTCTAGGTGACGCAGTCCTATGGCAAACACACACAGTGATATACTTTAAAACTTCTATTAAAGTAAGTGAAACTGACACCAATGTACTTGACCCAGATATTTTACTGAGGCTAATGGGCAAGTAATAAATAACAGTATAACAAGTTGCAGATCCCTGCAATAAACAGTAATAAAGATAAACAGAGTAATCAGAATAATAAAGTATTGCTATGCAACTCTAGCGCTGCCCTTTTACAGCTACTTCCCCTCATGGGTAGACTAACACCCAGCAATGTCTACCTATGCAGTCAGGCCTGACTGATCTAAATGGAAGTTCAGTGAAACAATATTCGCTAGCAATCTTTCGGTGGTGCACTTGAAGAACAACTTTGTTATCCCAACGAATAGTAAAGATAAAGTGTCTGTCTTTAAACAGCTCTCACCACCCGGACAAGTCCAAGTCCGTTTCCTCCGCCGATTCGTCTGGGAACAGGAATCCACCGACATCCAAGTCTTCAATCCTTCTGGTGTACTGCAGCAAGGGGGAGAATATGTCTCTAAGGCTCTGCTAGGCTGGCAGAGGGGCTCTTCGGAAAAGTGCACAAGGCCCAGGCTTCAGGCCTTGTGCATACAGCAGTTCAGCACAGAGATCCTCTTGCTAGGAGAGGGGTGTCCAAAAGAGGCAGAACAAACTCCACCTCCCCTTTATAAAGTCTGCCCCAGCAGTCTCTGTTCCGGAGCAATGTACCCTGGGTGCTGCAAGATGTACTGGGAGATGTAGTCACTCTCCTCTGCTTTCACTTCCAGTCATGTCTCTTCTCTCCTTCCTCCCGACTCACCTCTCACCTGGAACTTCTTGTCTCTCTGTATTAAAGGGGAACACCCCGCTACACACTCCCCCCACTTGAACTCTTTGGTCCCCAAAGACATCTAACATTTTTAGATCTGCAAAACATTTTAGCTTCAATGCGGTTGCATAGGATTGACAGAGGAGCCTCCCACCGATCATCATATGATGGGGAGCTGTCCTGTCCACAGGTCGCTTCAGTGGGGCCGACTTGTCTAACTGTGCCAGGAAGTGAGTTGGGGTTGCCCTCCACCAAATGTACAGTGGAGGGACCAGATGTGGGCATGGTCCTTCTTGAGGTTAGGACTGTGTCTTCGGAACTTTCTCCCATCTGATCATGAGTTAGTTTCCGGGGAGGATGAATGACTCTCTTCCTTCTCTTCTCCCTGGAAGTCACAGTCTCAGCTACTCTTGGTTCTTCCTCTGGTACTGAAGCAGGAACCTCTTCCGGTAGTGAGGGTATGGGATCACATCTGGGGACAGCAGGGGCTAAAAGCCGTTTCACCAGATCGGTATTGGTCCCAATGATGAGAGAGCTTCTTGAGGGCCCTGGCAGCCAGGGACAGACAATGGCCAGTGTCTCAAAGTTCTGGGGCTCCCCAGCCCTCAATGGATCACATGACAACTTGACCCACACACATCCATCACAAGAGTACTCTTCTGCTTGGATACCCTGAATCTTGGTGTCTCCCATCTCTTCCAGGGGCAGGTATGATAGGTACTTCTTGTAAAAGTCTCTGGTCATTAGGGTAACCTGAGAACCTGTATCAAGGATGGCTCTGGTGTAGATCCCTTTGATCAGAACAGGCACTACAGGCAGAGGACCTACCAATTGGGTAGCAGTCCTTTTGGAAACACCTGTAACAGCAGGCGGGCATACTTGGACTTGTGCTCTCTTCAGCTTCCGGCGCTGGGAATGCCGTTTCTGGCGCTGTTTGGAAGGCTGATAGGCGTTGTTCACTGAGACGGCATAAACTGCAGGTGTCCTCCACCGTTCCCTCGCAGGTTCAGGGAAAGTTATTTTTGAAGGCCCGGATCTTCTCTCCATTCTTGGGTCACTTCTCTGAGGCCTCCGCCAGCCTTCTATCTCCATTCGTGGACTTGGACATACTCGCTGGTTGTGGCCTACACCTCCACAGTTGAAACAGACAATCTCTCTTCTCTTCTGTGGGGAGGTTGGTGTTGAACTGCTCTGGCGTGGTTCATTCTAAATTTCCTTGGGTTCCTTCATTCCTGAGTTTTCAGACAGGAGTGTGGTCAAAAGATCCAGCACCTGAGTCATTTGGGACTTCAAGATCTCCACTTCTGAGTCCCGTTCAGTAGCCATAGCTGATCTGACTCCCACCGCAGGGAGGGTAGTTGGTTCGGTATGTTGACTCCTCCTTTTGTCTTCAAACATAGCCTCCTCCTCCCTGACTATCCGGATCAAGTCGGGGTATTCCAGGCTGCTCCCGTCCTGCCGGATGCGTAGCACTAATGCGATGGGGTCTAAGGGTTGAGCTCCCCTCAACACCTGCTGGGCACGGGCCTCATCCACTTTCCTGGGATCAATCCCTTTCTTCAGCAAGATCTGGTGCAGGATCTTATCCAGGCGTCTTATGAAGTCTGACAGCTTTTCTCCTTGCCATTGGTAGCAGTGTTCCAGCTGGTAAGTAAGTTCAGGGACCTTTTCCGTCCCGCCGAACACATTCTGCAGAATGTCCAGATAATCCTGCGCATCACAGTCCTTCTTACTTAGCTTAAGGTTGCGTATGGCCTCCAGAGCAGGCCCCTTCAAACTCTCTGCGATTCTCTGTTTCTTTCTGGGTTCTGAGACTTCCCATTCTTCTAAGGCCTGAGTGGCGCCGTCTAACCACTCCTCAAACCCCTCTTCATCCGAAGGTACAGGTTTCCTTCCAGAGAATACTCCAAGTTTTCTGTATCCCGACATTTGGTAGTCTGTAGGATCCTTCTTACACTGGGCTACAATCTCCCCCAGGACCGCGCATAATTCTGCGCTGAGGGTGGCAGGCGGTGGAGATATCTGCGGAAATTATGGTTTTGGTGTCTGGAACCATTCTTCCTTCACTGGCAGCGTATGTATCAAGTGATAGATCTGATTATCTATGGCTTGTATACTTGGACTTTTAAATAGCTCTGGGATTTCGTCTTTCCATTCTACCAGTGCGTACGTAAACGAGGCATTTGACCTTGTATCCCTCACCCATGCTTTCTGGCTCGGTGATAGTGACATTATTAGCTGCTTTATCGCTTCTTCTTGCCAGATCCCCCCCGGGAGTTCAATAACTACCGCCGCGGTTGGATCGGTGCCAGCCGCTGCGCACCATTGTGACATTGCTAGCGTGTCTATGCTGGCACTTCTGACCGGCTTGATTGCAGCGTGCAACGTACAGAGATCCCGGACGAGCCCCCACGTGTAGCGCTACCCCCAGTTAAGAGAGCCGCTGATATTGATTTGGGCCCTGTAGTGCACCGCTGTCAACCCCTGGCAATCGGCTCTAACCTCCAGTAGCACAGCTAGTAAGGGGAGATAGGACCGCGTGACCGCAACTCTAGGTGACGCAGTCCTATGGCAAACACACACAGTGATATACTTTAAAACTTCTATTAAAGTAAGTGAAACTGACACCAATGTACTTGACCCAGATATTTTACTGAGGCTAATGGGCAAGTAATAAATAACAGTATAACAAGTTGCAGATCCCTGCAATAAACAGTAATAAAGATAAACAGAGTAATCAGAATAATAAAGTATTGCTATGCAACTCTAGCGCTGCCCTTTTACAGCTACTTCCCCTAATGGGTAGACTAACACCCAGCAATGTCTACCTATGCAGTCAGGCCTTACTGATCTAAATGGACGTTCAGTGAAACAATATTCGCTAGCAATCTTTCGGTGGTGCACTTGAAGAACAACTTTGTAATCCCAACGAATAGTAAAGATAAAGTGTCTGTCTTTAAACAGCTCTCACCACCCGGACAAGTCCAAGTCTGTTTCCTCCGCCGATTCGTCTGGGAACAGGAATCCACCAACATCCAAGTCTTCAATCTTTCTGGTGTACTGCAGCAAGGGGGAGAAGATGTCTCTAAGGCTCTGCTAGGCTGGCAGAGGGGCTCTTCGGAAAAGTGCACAAGGCCCAGGCTTCAGGCCTTGTGCATACAGCACTTCAGCACAGAGATCCTCTTGCTAGGAGAGGGGTGTCCAAAAGAGGCAGAACAAACTCCACTTCCCCTTTTATAAAGTCTGCCCCAGCAGTCTCTGTTCCGGAGCAATGTACGCTGGGTGCTGCAAGATGTACTGGGAGATGCTTTCACTTCCAGTCATGTCTCTTCTCTCCTTCCTCCTGACTCACCTCTCACCTGGAACTTCTTGTCTCTCTGCATTAAAGGGGAACACCCCGCTACACAAGGAAAGCTTGACAAGAATCTCGTCAAGCTTGACAAGAAACCCGTCGATAAAAACAACGTTTTTATTTTGCAACGAGATTCTCGGACGTGTGTACAAGGCTGCTTTTGCTAATCTCGTGTTACTGCGTGTTAGTAAAAGTTTAGTGAGAGACGATTCACGCTTTTCAGTCTTCGTGCTTTCAGTTCGTTACAGCGTGACGAATGTGCTATCTCCATTACGAACGCTAGTTTTACAAGAAGGTGCGCTCCCGTCTCATACTTGATTCTGACCATGCACGGTTTTTGAAGACTCGGAAAAGCATACACATGAACGGTTTTCTCGTCCAAAAACAGTCTGACGAGAATCACGACGAGAAAAATTAGACTCCCGACGAGAAAAAATAAAGCAGGTTTTCTTTTTTTCTCATCGAGATTCACAACAGTTTTCTCGACGAGAAACCATACACACGAACGGTTTTCTCGGCAAGAAAGCTCTCACAACAGTTTTCTTGTTGTTTCGTGCCGAGAAAACCGGTCATGTGTACAAGGCCTCAGGGAGCAGGACACCCAGGAACTTGTCAGACTCCAGATGAGGGAGAATAAATACTAAAAATAGAGGACCTTAAAGCCAACTCAGCATTCTGTAAAATCAGCTCCTGACCACAAAATACTAGTTGTATCAGCAACCGACTCCTTGAGGACCAAGGACCAAGGTTCTGCCAGCTTGGTTAGACTGACGTTCCTCCATGGTTATTCCTCCGTTGTGCTTCATACTAGGCCTCAAACCTAAGCCAATATCCAGGCACATCAGACTGCAGAGCTAACAGGATCTAACAGCCACCAACATCCCTCCCCAAGGTCACTCTTGAATATTTATTCCCTCTCCTAGCATGCACCAATATCAATAAATTTCCTAGTGACTGGCTAGAGAGATAAATATTCCTAACTCTGATAAGTGCAGCCTCTCACACTATTGTCAGGGACATTTCTCATCAGCAGGCGAGAGCAAACAATAACCATAGCTAAAAAAGAAATCTGAACTATCAACCAAGCTCAGCTTAACAATTTCAAAATTTTAAGTATACAATACATTTTAAACACAACAGACAGAGTATGAGCCCGTGATCCCAAATGCAGGCTCGCATACAGTGCCTTGAAAAAAGTATTCATACCCCTTGAAGTTTTCCACATTTTGTCATGTTATAACCAAAAATATAAATGTATTTTATTGGGATTTTATGTGATAGACCAACACAAAGTAGCACATAATTGTGAAGTGGAAGGAAAATGATAAATGGTTTTAATTTTTTTTTACCAATAAATATGTGAAAAGTGTGGTGTGCATTTGTATTCAGCCCCCTTTACTCTGATACCCCTAACTAAAATCTAGTAGAACCAATTGCCTTTAGAGGTCACCTAATTAGTAAATAGAATCCGCCTGCGTGTAATTTAATCTCAGTATAAATACAGCTGTTCAGTGAAGCCCTCAGAGGTTTGTTAGAGAACCTTAGTGAACAAACATCATTCTCTGCTCCTAATCTCACCCCATTAGTCTCCTCACACATCACTGATTTACTAACATACATATCAGCCTAGTTGTCAAACCACTTCCTCAAACTGAATCTATCTAAAACAGAGTTCTTAATATTTCCTCCCCCACGTGCCCCTTCCCCTGACTTCTCTGTCAAGATCAATGGCACATCTATCAGTCTGTCACCACATGCCAGGGTGCTAGGGGTAACCTTAGACTCTAACTGTCCTTTCAAGCCCTCAGCCAATCCCTGTCCAAATCATGCCACCTTAGCCTCCACAACATTTCCAGAACACGCCCCTTTTTAACTAATGACACTAGCAAGCTTCTAATTCACTCCCTAGTTATCTTTCGCCTCGACTACTGCAACTCCCTCCTCATTGGATTACCTTTACATAGATTATCCCCCCTTCAGTCCATAATGAATGCTGCTGCAATACTCATCCACCTTACCAACCATTCAGTGTCCTCCACCCCTCTCTGACAATCCCTCCACTGGCTTCCACTCACCCAACGAATAAAATTCAAAGTACTAACAATAATTTACAAAGCCATCCATAACTCCCCAGATACATCACTAACCTAGTCCCAAAATACCAACCAAGCCACTCTCTTCGGTCCTCCCAAGACCTTCTGCTCTCTAGCTCCCTTGTCACCTCCTCCCAGGATTTCTCCAGAGCTTCTCCCATGCTTTGGGACTCCCTACCCCAATCTATCTGACTGTTCCCTAATCTTTCCATCTTTAGACGATCCCTGAAAACCCTTCTCTTTAAAGAAGCCTATCCTGCTTCTAACTAATACACTGTTTTTCTTCCTCCATCAGCTTATCCCCCACAGTTGATACCTTTTGTATTAATTGACCCTATTAGATTGTAAGCTCTAATGAGCAGAGCCCTCTGATTCCTCTTGTACCAAATTGTAATGTAACTGTAATGTCATGATCAAAGATTGTATGGCTCAGAACAGTGGGAAACAAAGTCTTACTTTGGATGTTTGCAGTCAGGGTGTCCAAGCTGAGGTGTCCTCCCACACACCAATAGACAAAGAGTCATTGAGTAAAAGAAGCAGCCAGCAACTCCATAACATCAAGCATATTTATTGTGAAACCTTCACAGTGAGTACATTCAGTAGCAAACTAGTTTCGGCGATAAGCCTTGTTCACAGCACTGCCAACTGATCACAGCACTGCCAACTGTAATGTCTGCCTTCATTTTGTTAAGCGATACGCAAACTGTTGGCGCTATATAAATCCTGTATAATAATGAAGGCCAAGGAACACACCAGACAGGTCAGGGATAAAGTTGTGGAGAAGTTTAAAGCAGGGTTAGGTTCTAAAAAAATATCCCCAGCTTTGAACATCTCATGGAGCACTGTTAAATCCATCATCCGAGATTGGAAAGAGTATGGCACAACTGCAAACCTACCATGACATGGCCGTCTGTCTAAACTGACAGGCCGGGCAAGGAGAGCATTATTCAGAGAAGCAGCCAAGAGGCCCATGGTAACTCTGGAGGAGCTGCAAAGATCCACATCCCAGGTGGGAGAATCTGTCTACAGGACAATTATTAGTCGTGCACTCCACAAATCTGGCCTTTATGCAGTGGCTGCTGGTGCTCAATTTTTTTTTGGGGGGGGGGCGTAAACAAACTGAAAAATACTGAAAAAATCAGCCACTTGTGCCCATCAATTGCAGCCATTGTGCCCATCAAATGCAGCCACTTGTGCCCCTCATATACAGCCACTTGTGCCCTTCATTTGCAGCCACTTGTGCCCCATCAATTGCAGCCACTTGTGCCCATCATATGCAGCTACTTGTGCCGATCATATGCCACCACTTGTGCCCATCATATGCCGCCACTGTGACCCCCGGATGCCAGCTGTCTGCCCGACACTTACCCCATCTTAGTGGCGGGTCAGGATCCGGGTGACGGTGGCGAGCTGTGGGACGTCTCCTGTGTCCTCCATGCTTCCCCCTCCTCTGTTCTTCCATTCTGCTAGGCGTCCAATAGGGGTGCCTGTGCCTTCAGTCAATCAGGTGACGGGTATTAGACCCACGCTTCCTGATTGGCGGTTCAGTGTTAGAAAAGCAAATATTCATTTGCTTTTCTAACACATCTGGGTGGACTGCGAGCGCAATGCTTTGCGCTCCAAGTCCACCTTTTTTTAAGCCAACTAATCAGGTGCTTCAAAAAAACTCCCCCCGCCGCTGGAATTCAGGCGCCCGGTGTCCGAAAAGGGGCTGGACACCTGAATAGGGGGGGCAGCAGTGGCCATGGATAGATTCAATGCATGAATCTATCCATTAGTCATATAGGGGGTTGGCGTAACAGAGGGGGCGGTGCCCGTGCGCCCTTAATGAATGGGCTGCCCCTGCCTTTATGGAAGAGTGGCAAGAAAGCCATTGTTGATAGAAAGTCATAAGAAGTCCTGTTTTCAGTTTGTGAGAAGCCATGTGGGGGACACAGCAAACATGTGGAAGAAGGTGCTCTGGTCAGATGAGACCAAAATTTTACTTTTTGGCCTAAAAGCAATAGCTATGTGTGGCAGAAAACGAATACTGCACATCACCCTGAACACACCATCCCCACTGTGAAACATGGCAGTGGCTGCATTATGTTGTGAGGATGCTTTTCTTTAGCAGGGTCAGGGAAGCTGGTCATAGTTGATGAGAAAATGTATGGAGCCAAATACAGGGCAATTTTAGAAGACCTTCCAGCAGGACAATGGCGCTAAACATACAGTCAGAGCTACAATGGAATGGTTTAGATCAAAGCATATTCGTGTGTTAGAATGGCCCAGTCTGCGATAGTTGTACACAGAGGCAGAAAGGGGATCTGCCTGTGTAAACAAGGCGGATCCCTGTTCTGACAGGGGACATGTCAGAGATCTTCTGCTCCCAGTGATCGGGAACAGCGGTCTCTGTCATGTCCCTGGCAACCCATCCCCCCTACAGCTAGAACACACCCAGGGAACCCTTTGATCGCCCTCTAGTGTTAACCCCTTCCCTGCCAGTGCATTTTTATAGCACTGATCAATGTAATATTATCACTGGTCCCCAAAAAGTGTAATTTGGAGTCAGATTTGTCCGCCCCAATCCCGCTAAAAATCGCAGATCGCCGACATTACCAATAAAAAATAAATAAATAAATAAAAGCCCATAAATCTATCCCGTAGTTTGTAGATGCAATAACTTTTGCGCAAACCAATCAATATACGCTTATTGCGTTGTTTTTTTTTTTACCAAAAATATGTAGAAGGATACATATTGGCCTAAATTTATTAAGAAATTTGTTTTTTTTTACTTTTTTTTTTTGGATATGTATTATAGCAAAAAGTTAAAAATATTGTTGTTTTTTTTCAAACTTGTTGCTCTTTTTTTGCTTATAGCGCAAAAAATAAAAGCCGCAGAGGTGATCAAATACCACCAAAAGAAAGCTCTATTTGTGGGAAAAAAAGGACATACATTTTGTTTGGGTACAACATCGCACGATTGCGCAATTGTCAGTTAAAGCAACGCAGTGCCGTATCGTGAAAAAATGGCCTGGTCATTAAGGGGGCAAATCCTTCCGGGGCTGAAGTGGTTAAGGTACACAGAACTCCAACAAAATTGCATAGGCTGGAAAGGGGCATACAGAATGGGGACGTGACCAAATGGTGTTAACGGGCAGGAGGGCAATTTGTTTAATTTTATTGTACATGATCTGTTACTATCAAAAACATGATGTGTGGATTCTGGGTGCCATCCATGGTGGGCCCTCCAACCTAGAACAAAGCCTAGCCTGTGCAGATAACTGCCAGATGGTTCAGTAAGCCATCCAGTGTCTTTCTTATCGGGGAAGCTTGGCAAAGGCATTGAATGCTCATAAGCATTAGACTCCACACTCAATTTTCTCATTTCATCCACGCTGGATCCACAGGACACAGAGCAGTTAGTGCACCAATTGTTATGCAGATAGAGAGACATGAAAGGGAGTACCTGAGCTGTTTTGAAGCAAACAAAAATATTAAACATAAGAAAAGTAGGGAGCAAATAGAAAAAAGCAGCAAGGAGAGAATCGTGCCGTGATTATAACTGAAAACAAAGAAGAAAAATTATCAGAATGTGGAAGCCAACATGAGACTTAAGATGTCCAGCATGGATCTAAATTTCTAAATATCCCTAAATATTGCTCAAAAACAAAACACCCCAGTCCTTGCATTATCCTGTAAAAATATCAGTAATTTACATAAAATGCATCTGATATTTTTTTAGTACACATAATAGTACATAAGAAGTTAATGAAGTGGTCCTGTGCAGTAGTGTCTTGGTTTACAGCAAACAAACAACTTCATTTAATGGCCTTCTTCCTCCAGCTGCTTTTCTTATTTTAACTCTAGTGCCCTGTACACACAATCATTTTTTCATCGGAAAAAATGATCGTGTGGGCCCCTGATCGTCTGTGCGGAACTCCATCGGAGAAAAATCCACGCATGCTCAGACTAAATTACAAGACGGGAGCGCTCGTTCTGGTATAACTAGCGTTCGTAATGGAGATAGCACATTCGTCATGCTGTAACGGTCTGAAAAGCACGGAGACTGAAAAGCGCAAATCGGCTACCACCAAACTTTTACTAACACGCGGTAACACGAAAGGGTGGCGCCATTGGATTTGAACTTCCCATTTATAGTGCCGTCGTACATGTTGTACGTCACGGTGTTTTAGACGGTCAGAATTTTGTCTGATGGTGTGAAGGCAAGACTGATGAAAGTCAGCTTCATCAAAATTCCGACGGAAAATTCCATCGGATTTTATTCCATCGGAAATCCGATCGTGTGTACAGGGCATTACGCTGTCCTATTTGTCTACTGGAGCAAAGCAAAAAATTTCAGTGAAATCTACAAGTCGATTCCATCAGATCTTATTTAGGGCTAAGGGCTAAGGCACCTTCCTTTTTGCAACATGAAAATGCATGACCTTGATTTGTGACTGCTTGCGTTTTAGTATCACTCTTACATCATCCAGCAGAATCTTCACCATCCAAAACTTCTGGGTTTGTTGGATATGAAGATTCTGCTAGATGCTGTAACTCTTAAAGAGAGTAGAAGAAGTAACATACTTGTGCTAAAATCCCAATAGCTTCTACATGTATATAATCCATCAGATACTACAAGGATGTTAACACTAAAAATTATGGATAAACCCTCTGCACATTTCTATACACCGTTTCTAGCAGACTTTAAAAAAAAAAAGGGATTTTTAGTTCACGTACATTGCAATACCATTGAAGGATTCTCTGAAATATTGCCTGTGCCATGCGCAACACAGGAAAGGCAGCGGGTGATTAGAGAGCTGAATGCATGGCTAAAGACCTGGTGTAAGGAGCAGAGATTTGGGTTTTTAGAGCACTGGGCTGACTTTTCATTGGGGAGCAACCTATATGTTAAAGATGGTTTACACCTAAATGGAAGGGGTTCTACTGTGCTGGGGGAAAGGTTTATGGGAAGGCTGGAGGAGTATTTAAACTAGGATTGTGGAGAAATGGTACTATTTGTACTAAAATAAAAAATATGCAACATACGTTTGCAAAATGTGACAATTAACCACTTCCCGCCCGGCCTGGCGGTGGTTCAGTTATCCTGACGTCTTTCAGGATAACTGCTGGCACGCGCCCGTGGCGATCAGTGGTGCGGCGTGTCAGTCTGACACACCGCAACACCGATTTCGGTAAAGAGCCTCTGACAGAGGCTCTTTACCACGTGATCAGCCATGTCCAATCACGGCTGATCACATTGTAAACAGGAAGAGACGTTTATTCTTCACTCGCGTCTGACAGACGCGAGTAGAGAAGAGCCGGTCGCCGGCTTTCCTGACGGGGGGTCTGTGCTGTGCGGATGCCCACACTGGACCACCAGGGATGCAGCCAGGACCACCAGGGATTGCCAGCACACATGGATGACCAGATATGCCCCCATGGCCACCAGGGATGACACACAGTGCCCTAAAAATGCCAATCAGTGCCCAGAAATGGTGCCAGTCACTGCCCACTACAAATGCCTGCCAGATGTCTCCTCATCAGTGATGCCCAGCAGTGCCACCCATCAGTGTCCATCAGTGCCATCCATGAGTGTCCATCAGTACCCATCTGTGCCACCTATCAGTGTCACCCATAAGTACCCATCAGTGCAGCCCTTCAGTGCTGCCTATCAGTGCCCATAAGGGCCGCCTATGAGTGCCCATCAGTGCTGCATACCAGTGCCACCTATCAGTGCCCATCAGTGCTGCGTACCAGTGCCACCTATTAATGCCACCTATCAGTGCCCATCATCAGTGCCCATCAGTGCCAACTCATCAGTGCCACCTCATTGGTGCCACCTCATCAGTGCCCATCAGTGCCGCCTTATCAGTGCCTGTCAATGCAGTCTCATCAGTGCCCATCAGTGAAGGAGAAAACGTACTTATTTACAAAATGTTATAACCGAAACAAAGAAAAACGTTTTTTTCTTCTAATTTTCTGTCTTTTTTTATTTGTTGCACAAAAAATAAAAACCCCAGCAGTGATCAAATCCGACCTAAAGAAAGCTCTATTAGTGAGAACAAAATGATAAAAAATGTGTTTTTGCTTCAGTGTAGCATGACCGCGCAATTGTCTTTCAAAGTGCGACAGTGCTGAAAGATAAAAATTAGCCTGGGCAGGAAGGGGCGAAAGTGCCTGGTATTAAAGTGGTTAATTAAAGTCTTTGTTCACTAATGCCAGAAGTCTGCCAAGCAAAATAGGTGAGTTGGAAGCTCTGGTGCACGAGGAGAACTAATTGGTATTGCTGAATCTTGGCTTCATTCTTCTCATGACTGGGCTATTCCTGACTATCTTCTCTTTCGGAAAGACAGGGTAAAACGCAGGGGTGGTGGTGTCTGTCTTTATTTGAGAAGTGATCTCAAAGCGAGTGTGAAAGAGGACCTAGTTGATGGAGAGTGTGAGTCTGAAGCATTATGGGTGGAACTGTACATTGGTGTGCATACTACAAAGGCTGTCATTGGAGTTTGTTATAGACCTCCTAGTGTTAGTGAGGAGGTGGAGACTCAGCTCCTTGCACAGATGGAAAGGGCTGCAAGGGCTGGAACAGCGATAATACTGGGGGATTTTAACTACCTGGAAATAGACTGGAGTAATGGCACTGCTGGGACAGTTAAAGGGAAAAATATATAAACCTATTACAAGACAATTTTATGGTCCAGTTTATTGAGGCCCCGACTAGGAATGAAGCTTTGTTGGACCTGGTAATCTCAAACCATGCAGAGCTTATTACCAATATTTATATAAAAGATCATCTCGGTAGCAGTGACCATAACATGGTTTTATTTAATGTTAGCTGTAAGCCACAAACTCATGTAAGATAAAAACACTTAACTTTAAGAGAGCAAATTTTCAAAGGATGAGAGCTGCTCTCCAGGATTTAGACTGATAGGGAATATAGGCATCAATGAACACAAAACAGAGATGGGAACTCTTCAAAAAAAATGTATGTGAACTCACTGAAAAGTATATTCACATGGGCAATACGTTTAAAAGGCTAAAAATAAAACCTATGTGGCTCACGGCCAAAGTTAAAATGGCTATAAATAATAAGAAAAGAGCTTTTAAAAAATATAAAAATTAAGGAATGCTATCATCGTTTAAATGTTACAAAGAATATAACAGAATATGTAAAAAGGAAATCAAGGACGCAAAAATTCAAAATGAACGACAGATAGTAGAAAAGATAGTAGGACAAACCCCCAAAAATTCTTCAAATATATTAATAGTAAAAAGGTCAGGTCTGAGCATGTTGGCCCTTTACAAAATAATCTAGAGTGGGTAACTGGGGACAAATAGAAGGCAAATTTATTAAATACTTTCTTCAGCTCTTTGTATATGTAGCGCCGGTCCCAAATTGGTCCACGCTATGTTAAATTTAGGGGGTGTTCTGAGCTAATAGTTGGGCTCAGACTTACTGATTTCTATTCTGCTTCTGCTCTGGTTGAGATACTGCCTGGCAGTTATATTCCCTGTTTGCCTGTAGGTGGAACACGGGTGTATCACAGCAGTACTGGGTGTCCTTTCTCGGCAGCCATGCAGTGGGCGTGGTTAATCCGCTGTGCATGCTGGGGAGGGGTACATAAGGGGCAGACGCCATTGGTTCTGTTCCTTCTGGTGCACCTCGTGGCCCTCATGGCACGGGGTGCGTGTGTGTGTTCTAGCCCCGGGCACCTTCAGCCCGAGGCTACATCTCTGCTCGCCAGGCCCAGCTCAGCTGGTTTGGGCCTACATTTCTGAGGGGTATCCCAAGCTGTCCATCCATGGGAAGGAGGCTCTTGAAGAGGGAGCCAGGGGAGGACCTACCCCAGAGGAGACTGGCAAGGCGCCGTTGTCTCGGGAGAGGCCTGGAAACTCATTCAAGGAGGGATACACTCAAAAATTATATTATCACTTGTCGGGAGGTTTGGGACATTTAAAATTTTGTGGCAGAGGATTCCCGGACGCATCCTAAAGCTCATCAGGTCTGTGGCAGAGACCCAAGTTCATCAGGTCTGTGGCAGAGACCCAAGTTCATCAGGTCTGTGGCAGAGACCTTCATTCATCTACAACAGTTTGTGGCAGAACCTGTCTGAAGTTTGATCACTGCATCATTCCGGCTGCTAGGACTGTTAGAGGGGACTATCTGGGTAAGCAATACCCACTCAGGCTTAAGTGGTGAATACACAAACTGTGTGCATCTATTGTACCGTGTGCCTGAACCTTCCCCTGCTTCTCTAATTTCCCACTTTCTCTCGAGCTTTACAGCAACAAGAAAATAAAGCCTTATTGTTGAGGTTTTACATCTGTGTGAACATTGACTTTTCTACAAACTTTTTAACCTGACAACGGAAGCCATGGAGGTAGTTTGCATGACCCAAAATTAACCAGCTGCTCCTTTGGGGGTAAGTGCTACATATACAAAGGAGCATGTCCGTAATGGGGGTGGTAGTGACACAGTCCCAAATGATAATATCCATAATGGGGGTGGTAGTGACACAGCCCCAAATGATCCACGATGGCTCAAAAGTGATATGGTCCAGAAATATTTAAACAGAATAAAGGTGGATAAAGCACCTGGTCCAGATGGCATCCACCCACGAATCCTAAAAGAATTGAGCTCTGTCATTTCAAGGCCATTGTTTCTAATATTTAAGGATTTTTTAATGACTGGAATAGTGCCACTGGATCGAATTTTAGATTTTCGAATCTTGCAATTTTCGAACTTTCGAAATTCGGAAATTCGAAATTTGGAATTTCGAAAATCCGAAATTCTGAAATTTGAAATTTCGGAAATCCGAAAATCCGAAAATTCTGAAATTGAAAAATTTGGAAATCCGAAAATTCGGAAATTGAAAAATTCTGAAATTCTGAAATTCGAAATTTCAGAAATCCGAAAATTCGGAAATTGAAAAATTCGGAGATTTCAGAATTAACGAATTTCTCTAAATTCGTGAAAAACGAATTAGAAACTAAACAAATTGCACGTGTCTAGATCAAAGTCTTTGGCAAGTAACTATAAACCTGTTAGTTTAACTTCTATAGTCGGGAAGATACTGGAGAGATTAATAAAAGACCATATAGATGAGTTGTTGCTGGAAAAAAAATATTTTAAGCAACAGACAGCATAGATTCATAAAAGACAGAAGTTGTCAAACAAACCTGATTTATCTTTACGAGGAGGTAAGTAAAACCTTGGACAGAGGGGTGGCTTTGGCAGTGGTATACTTGGATTTTGCAAAAGCGTTTGACACAGTACCCAACCAACGGCTCATGTGTAAGATGAAGTCTACAGGCTTGGAATGATCAATTTGTAAATGGATATAAAATTGGCTAAAAGATAGGATTCAGAGAGTAGTGGTTAATGGCACTTACTCTGAATGGTCTGAGGTTATTTGTGGTGTACCCCAAGGTTCAGTGCTGGGACCCTTACTTTTTAATACCTTTATAAATGATATAGGGACTGGAATTAAAAGTACAATTTCTATCTTTGCAGATGACACAAAGCTATGCAGTGGAATAACGTCCTTACAGGATGTCTCTAATTACCTAGCCAACCTCAATGCTCTGTCTAATTGGGCAACTAAGTGGCAAATGAGGTTTAATGTTGATAAATGTAAAGTTATGCACTTGGGGGCTAAGAATATGCATGCATCATACATACTAGGGGGAGTACAATTGGGGGAATCAATGGTGGAGAAGGATCTGGGGGTTTTGGTAGATCATAAGCTCAATAATGGCATGCAATGCCAAGCTGCGTTTTCCAAAGCGAGCAAAGTCCTTTCTTGTATTAAGAGAGTTATGGACTCCAGAGAGCGAGATATAATTTTTCCCCTGTACAAATCATTAGTAAGACCTCATCTGGAATATGCAGTTCAGTTTTGGGCCCCAGTTCTCAAAAAGGATATCGGGGAACTGGAGAAAGTGCAGAGAAGGGCAACCAAACTGATAAGAGGCATGGAGGAGCTCAGCTATGAGGAAAGATTAGAGGAACTGTTTTTATTCCCTCTTGAGAAGAGGAGATTAAGGGGGGATTTGATCAACATGTACAAATACATAATGGGTCCATATAGTGAACTTGCTGTTGAGTTATTCACTTTAGTTCATCACCGAGGACAAGGGGGCACTCTTTACGTTTAGAGGAAAAAAGATTTAATCTCC
This sequence comes from Rana muscosa, assembly GCA_029206835.1. NCBI lineage: Eukaryota > Metazoa > Chordata > Amphibia > Anura > Ranidae > Rana > Rana muscosa. The sequence goes on along the minus strand of CM055123.1, from coordinate 211,056,942 downwards.
AAATACGGAAAGGTTTCTTCACAGTAATAGCTGTGAAAATGTGGAATAGACTCCCTCTAGAGATGGTTTGGGCAAGCTCAGTAGATTGCTTTAAAAAAGGCCTGGATTCTTTCCTAAATGTACACAATATAACTGAGTACTGACATTTTATAGGTAAAGTTGATCCAGGAAAAATCCGATTACCTCTTGGGGGATCAGGAAGGATTTTTTTTCCCCTGCTATAGCAAATTGGATCATGCTTTGCTGGGGTTTTTCGCCTTCCTCTGGATCAACTGTCGGTATAGGATTCTGTATATGGGATTGTATTATTTTTTTTTGGTTGAACTGGATGCACTTGTGTCTTTTTTCAACCTGGCTAACTATGTAACTATGTAATACATGTTTAAGCTGGCCAACTGCGTCAAAGTAAATCCCTCTTTGGCCAGTCCCCCCAAAATGCCAGCCCCCCAAAATGCCAGTGCCCCCAAAATGCAAGTGCTCCAGTGGATAAAGTGGCAATATGGGGTAGATAGACACAAGTTGTAGGAGAGCTACAATACAATAGCTGTTGGGATTTGAGCACAGTTATATCTTCTATTGCACTACAGGTTGGTGACCAGACCTGAACTTTGCAGCTCTCCTACAACTTGTTTCCCTTTAGTACCATCTTACAAACATGGCTGCCATTTGCTGGTTGGATTTTATGCTGCATACACACGGTCGGAATTTCTGTCCAAAAAAGTGTGATAGGAGCTTTTGGTTGGATATTCCGACCGTGTGTATGCTCCATCCAACTTTTTCTGTCTGAATTTCTGCCAGCAAAATATTGAGAGCTGGTTCTCTATTTTTCCGACGGAAAAAGTTCTTGACGGAAATTCTGCTCGTCTGTATGCAATTCCGATGCTCAAAAAACCACGCATGCTTAGAATCAAGCAGAAGAGCCGAACTGCCTATTGAACTTCATTGATCTCATTGGCTCGTCGTACATGTTGTACATTACCGCGTTCTTGACCATCGGAAATTCAGACAAGATTTGTGTGACCGTGTGTATGCAACACAAGTTTGAGCCAACATTCCGTTGGAAAAAAACCACGGTTTACTTGTCAGAAATTCCGATCGTGTGTACAGGGCATAACAGAGTAAATTAATTTTGAGGGTTGTTTTTCTCTTTTCCACGAACAATTTGTCTTATAATTTGAATTGAAACTGGTTAACATGGATATCTTTTTTTTTTTTTTAATTGCATTTTTCTTGGAATGCATTGATATTATAATACAAGAAAAACTGTGTGCAACTATGCCTATCCTCAATAACATAAATAATTAAAGCTAGCCAGCGCTGACAAGTTTTTCACACCCAAGTTCAAAAGTTAAAGCTAAATAACAGTGCAGTGTTAATAGCTATATCGGAGTAAAAACCTATACCCTAAAAAGCCTCATACACATCAGTAGTTTTTTTTCATTCAACCCCAAAAAAGTACTGAAAGCTCAGGTTGGAGCTGATGTTAGTACAGCGATCTTTCCTGTTGTATTGACAGGGGGACGGCGCCCCCACCAGAACACTCCTGTCAGTGCTCACAGCCATTGGCTGAGAGCGCAGATCAGGAGTCGGTCGGCTGCTGGTTTTCCAGCGTGCTTGTCCAACGGAAGCTGGCTGAACGGCTGACTGTCAGCTCGTTTTTATTGAACCAGGCGATGTCGTCTGATATTTGGCACGTGTGTACTAGGCTTGAACCTACCAAAACATAAAAATACATAAAAACTATGTGATAAATTTAAAGAATAGCCACACTATTTAAAAAATGTCTTCAAATTCTATCTTCAGTAAGATTCCTAACACAAATGAGGTAATATTCACAAGGTGTACTCCTAAATCTGTGTCTAGATCGCTCACCTTCATAACTAGATGTTTCTATTGTAAGAGGTCTATTTATGAAGGTGAGCGATAAAGGCACATTAGTCAGTTATTAGTGCTGCATTGTTACTTTGTTTTGACTTTTAACACATCTATATCAGTGTAGGCTGGTGGTATATTTTTTGGGGTGGGGGCAGCAAACAGTACACCCTGCGGTCAGGTTGGGTTGGTCGGTCTGTAGGTGCACTTACCTCATCCACGGCGGGCAATCACAGGTGGCTTCTCTGGCTCTCCTCCATGGGCATCACAAGCAGCTTCCCCCTCCCCTGCTCGGCGGCTTCCATCTCCTCCCTCCTCCTCGGCAACCAATCAGAACGCTTCTCCTTTCAGCTATTCTGGAAACGTGTCTCAGTCCTGCGCTTCCTGATTGGCGGAGAGGCAATTTAGTGTGAGAATAGTGAATAATGATTCATTTGCTATTCTAACACACCTGGGTGGGCTCCAAGTGCAATGCTCTGCGCCCAGAGTCCACTCTATTTTGAAGCCTATTAGAGCCTCTGGCTCAAATCGGTGGTTCAAAAAAACACCCTGTCACTGTAATTAATGCGCCCGGCGTCCTGAAAGGGTCTGGACGCATGGATAGGGGGTGACAGCGGAATGGATAGGGGAAGCGGCGCCCGTGCGCCCTTAATGGACGGGCCGCCCCTGATCTATATTATCATATTTGTTGCTGTATGGTAAAAACCTCTAAGCTTGATGGGGTATAGTGGAGGGGGAGGGGGGTGTTAACGTTTAGATCCAGTGATAACATTGTCATTTTGCATGGACAATGGGTTTGGATGTGACTTACAAAATTTGCAACACAATAAAGTTATTAATTTTAATAGAGATATACTGTTAACGTTGTCATAGTCCTATTTTTTTATTTTCCTATATAGTGTATGTATTTCACTAGATTTGCAAAAGTATTATGCTAGAAAAATAGATCCGAACTGTTTTCTAATAGAGTAGGTTTTTTTTTCTACCATAACAAGAACATTTGTAAAAATTAAGGCTGTATTTAATGATTCTAGATTTTTATTTCATTTTAATATTATATTATATTCCTTTTTAAAGGGAATGTGTTACTAGGAAAAAAACAGCAGTCTTTCAGAGTCTGGATTAATGTTCCCATGTAATATAAAATTCATTGTGGGCTCAGTCATTGTGAGTATGTATCTGAAGGCTCCAGGCACAGAGCAGTGTCAAGCTCCGATTCTATGTAGCATGGTGTGAAAGAGAGATTTAGATAGGATATGCCAGCAACCCTGATTTTCTCCTGCTGATTACTTGGCCATGACAGCTTGAATAGAACAAAGTAAAAAAGTGATTTCTGCATTGTTTTCATCTATTCTTCATCATTGTGATATTTCTTGATATGTAACAGAGTCGCTTTAGGTAGACTGGAGCTATTTAATTTTAATGCTAATACACTGTACTGACTTACAGGGCTACTTTACTATGAAGACATCGCTGGTTATGTAACAAAAACGGAAGCAGATGCGGCTGAGCGCCTTATCAGGACCATTATTTGGGGATTTGTATCAGATGCCATTGTGACAGTCACCGGTGGCTTCAGAAGGTACTGTGACACTGACAGAATTTTCTTGCCCATCCATGTCAAACATCATTGTAGATTTTGGCAGAGATATTTTATCATGTTCTTCATACAGATGGACAGATGTTCCATAACAATAGCATTACCATTTGCACAGTATAATTCCAGAATACATAAAACATGTCGGGGTAATTTGCTAGTCCTAAATAAAATATTATTTTTTCTTTCAAAGGACATTCACTGTTAACACAAGATCACAAGTGTGTATACCACTGTATTAAATGGACCTAGAGACTTGCTAGGCGATAATTATCAGTACTGTACCTTAAAAAAAATACTGTGTGTGAGTGTGTATATTTATTTAGATATACAGTATCTCACAAAAGTGAGTACACCCCTCACATTTTTGTAAATATTTTATTATATCTTTTCATGTGACAACACTGAAGAAATTACACTTTACTACAATGTAAAGTAGTGAGTGTACAGCTTGTATAACAGTGTAAAATTGCTGATCCCTCAAAATTACTCAACACAAAGCCATTAACCACTTGCCGACCGCCGCACAAACATTTACGTCAACAGAATGGCATGGACAGGCAAATGGGCATATATATACGTCCCCTTTAATTTGCCGCCATGTGGGGGCGCGCGCGATGTCTCGATGTCCGCCGGTGTCCCGCAATCATGTCACGGAGCTGAAGAACGGGGAGATGTTAGTGTAAACACAACATCTCCCCGTTCTGCCTAGTGACATGTCACTGATTGTCTGTTCCCTGTCATTGGGAACAGCGATCAGTGACGTGTCACGGCAAGCCACGTCCCCTAACAGTTAGAAGCACTCCCTAGGTCACACTTAACCCCTTCAGCGCCCCCTACAGGTTAACCCCTTCACTGCCAGTGTAATTTTTACAGTAATAAGTGCATTTTTATAGCACTGATCTCTGTAAAAATGACAATGGTCCCAAATTGGTGTCAAATGTGTCCGCCATAATGTCGCAGTCATGATAAAAATCGCTGATCACCATCATTACTAGTGTACTAGTGAAAAAAAAATATTAATAAAAATGTCATAAAACTACCCCCTATTTTGTAGACGCTATAATTTATTGTGATTTTTTTTTTTATTAATTTTTTTACCAAAAATATATAGAAGAATACGTATCGGCCTAAACTGAGGAAAAAAAAAAAATTATATATTTTTTGAGGATATTTATTATAGCAAAATGTAAATAATATTGCATTTTTTTCAAAATTGTCGCTCTATTTTTATTTATAGCACAAAAAATAAAAACCGCAGAGGTGATCAAATACCACCAAAAGAAAGCTCTATTTGTGGGAAAAAAAGGACGTTAATTTTGTTTGGGAGCCACGTCGCACGACCACGCAATTTTCAGTTAAAGCTACGCAGTGCCCAATCGCAAAAAGTGGCCTGGTCTTTGACCAGCCAAATGGTCCGGGACTGAAGTGGTTAATGTCTAAACCGCTGGGAACAAGAATGACTAATCCCCTAAGTGAAAATGTCCAAATTGGTCACAATTAGCCATTTTCCCTCCCCGGTGTCATGTGACTCGTTAGTGTTACAAGGTCGCAGGTGTGAATGGGGAGCAGGTGTGTTAAATTTGGTGTTATCACTCTCACTCTCTGATACTGGTCCCTGGAAGTTCAACATGGCACCTCAATGCACAGAACTCTCTGAGGATCTGAAAAAAATAATTGTTGCTCTACATAAAGATGGCCTAGGCTAAAAGATTGTGTGTGGCGGCAACCAGGTGAGGAGTACAAAGACAATTGTGTCTTGCCTACAGTCAAGCATGGTGGTGGGAGTGTCATGGTCTGGGGCTGCATGAGTGCTGCCGGCACTGGGAAGCTACAGTTCATTGAGGGAACCATGGATGCCAACATGCTGTGACATACTGAAGCAGAGCATGATCCCCTCCCTCTGGAGACTGGGCCGCAGGGCAGTATTCCAACATAACGACCCCAAACACACCTCCAAGACAGCCACTGCCTTACAGTCCCTGACAAAAGTCTTGTCGCTTGTGTACAAATTGACCTGAAGTGCTGCTAAAATATATTTCTAATCAAGATTTTGTTACAAGAAATGGGTCATTTTAATCCAAACAGCTTTTGTAATAATGTTTCAGTGCAAAACGAAACTGACAAAGTATTCTAATATTCACAGCTTGGTAAAGCCCATTGAGTCAATTTTTGCCAAGACATAAGTGTTGTCGCCTTGTTATATGAGCTTCATCTGTGACTAATAATGGATCAATTAGGTCTCAGGTATGTATAAAAAGAACACCAGTACACTAGACCTTCTCAACTGCAACTGCAACTAGACCTCTGCAAACATGCCTAAGATTCACCCGGAGACTAAAGTGTTGATTATCAAGAGGCTAAATGACCAGATCCACTGCTGATGTGGCAGACACCTTCAATGTGTCTCAGCGTCAAGTTCAGAGGATAAAAAAAAGATTTGAAGAGACTGGAGAGGTTTTGGACAAGGCCAGGTCAGGCCGACCCCGCAAGACAACTGCTTGAGAGGACCGTTTGTTGGCTCAAAAATCCAAGGCCAGCCCATTTTCCACTGCAGCAGAGCTCCACGAGACCTGGTCATCTGAAGTCCCTGTGTCAACCAGAACAGTTTGTTGGATTCTGTCTCGAAATGGCCTCCATGGTCGAATCAGTGCCCATAAGCCAACACTAAACAAAAGACAATTGAAAAACCGTGTGGCATTTGCCAAGGGCCACAGCCTGCTAAAATGATGGACTCTGGAAAAGTGGCAGAAGGTGGATTTTTCAGATGAATCTTCTGTTGAATTACACCACAGTCGCCGCAAATATTGCAGGAGACCAACTGGAACCCGCATGGAGCCAAGATTTACCCAGAAAACAGTGAAGTTTGGTGGAGGCAAAATCATGGTCTGGGGTTACATCCAGTATGGGGGTGTGCGAGGGATCTGCACGGTGGAAGGCAACATCAATAGTCTAAAATACCAAGAAATCTTAGCTACCTCTTATATTCCCAACCATAAAAAAGGCCAAATTTTGCAGCAGGATGGTGCTCCATCGCAGACTTCCATCTCCACATCAAAGTTCCTTAAGGCAAAGAAGATCAAGATGCTCCAGGATTGGCCAGCCCAGTCACCAGACATGAACATCATTGAGCATATGTGGTGTAGGATGAAAGATGAAGCATGGAAGACGAAACCAAAGAATATTGATGAACTCTGGGAGGCATGCAAGACTGTTTTCTTTGCTATTCCTGATGACTTCATCAATAAATTGTATGAATCCTTGCCAAACCGCATGGATGCTGTCCTTCAAGCTCATGGAAGTCATACAAGATATTAAATTTGGATCTCACAGCACCACTACTTAATTTGCTGACATATTTTTGGATTTTCAGTAAAGTTGTTCAATTTCTGTATAGGCGACAAAACTTTTGTCTTGCCAAAATTTGACCTGTCTGTCTTGATTAAATGATAAATCTTTTTTCAGTGAAACTAATTTATTTCAGTGCATTAAACATCATTTGGGAGGGCTTTAGCTTTTCATAGGAGCTATTTCTAACACCAATTGATTAATTAAAAGTCAGGTTAATAGCAGGAGTTTCTACAAAATAGAGAAGCGACAAGACTTTTGTCAGGGACTGTACTAAAGAAGCTGAGGGTAAAGGTGATGGACGGGCCAAGCACGTCTCCAGACCTAAACCCTATTCAGCATCTGTGGGGCATCCTCAAACGGAAGGTGGAGGAGCGCAAGGTCTCTAACATCCACTAGCTCTGTGATATCATCATGGAAAAGTGGAAGAAGACTCCAGTGGCAAAATGTGAAGCTCTTGTGAACTCCATGCCCAAGAGGGGTAAGGCAGTGCTGGAAAATAATGGTGGCCACACAAAATATTGACACTTTGGGCCCAATTTGGACATTTTCACTTGGGGTGTACTCAGTTTTGTTGCCAGCGGTTTAAACATTAATGGCTGTGTGTTGAGTTATTTTGAGGGGAGAGCAAATTTACACTGTTATACAAGCTGTACACTCACTACTTTACATTGTAGCAAAGTGTAATTTCTTCAGTGTTGTCACATGAAAAGATATTATAAAATATTTACAAAAATCAAAAATGTGAGGGGTCACTGAGATACTGTGTGTGTGTGTATATTGTGTGTGTGTGTGTGTGTATATATATATATATATATATATATATATATATATATATATATATATATACACACAATCTCTCACCCCAGGAATGCGGGTGGGGGGGGACTGAAACATACTGGCTTCATGAATAGTTGAACTGATTGGCCTGGGAGTATGGTATTGCCTCTTTTTGTCTCCTAAGCCTTGCCATTGGCCGATGAGGCTACCTGTCATAGTAGAACAGTCTATAAATTACTACCAATGTACTGGAAAATACCCTATATTTAGAACTTTATAATAGATGCGCTTTTTTATTGACTGCACATTGCTAATGTATATAACACTATTTGGGTATGGGGCCCATATGACACTTCCTTTTCCTCTACACAATGCAGCACTGGGTGCCTAAATGCAAGGTTCTATCCCAGATAACAAGGATAACTTGCCACAAATTTGTGGCAGTGTTAAATTGTAAGTCTGTTAACTTGCTGCACATTTTCACTGGCAAGTTGTACACTTGCAGAGCACTTGAAGCACAAGTTTTAGTTGACACTTTTCCAATTTATAGAAAATCTGCGTGGAAAGTCTCTAGCCAGAGCAAAGTTGCGGTGGTGAGTCTGCAGCAAGTGTTCAGCATGAAAATTAAGCCACAGCGACCCCTGTGGTGGGATGACTATAATACAACATTACTGAAGCAGAACTTTCAGCAGACTTGCAGAATGTTTGCAAAGTAAGTTGATCTGGAGTCATGCAATGTGGACTTGCTGCAACTGAGCAACAAACTTCCGAAGTCTGGCAAGTCTAGCAATAACTTTGCAAGTCATTTTCAAACTTGCAGCACAATTGCTTGCTATCTGGGATGTTATGTTGGATTTTGGTAGGTGTGTTTAACAGTTAAAGTTTTGGCTTTCTCACCAATATATAAGACTGTGGTCTGAAGTCTGAGCGCAATGCTGGGAGGAGCAAATATGGGCAAGGAACAAATCTCACTTTAAAGTGGAGTTTCCCCTGAAAAAAAAAATATTAAAAGCCAGCAGCTACAAATACTTCAGCTGCTGACTTTTAATATTAGGACACTTACCTGTCCTGGAGTCCGGCGACGTCGGCAGCAGAAGACGAGCAATCGTTTGTCACTCTGCTGCCTCCACCGCCATCCTCGGTGAGGGAACCAGGAAGTGAAGCCTTGCGGCTTCACTGCCCGGTTCCCTACGGCGCATGCGCGAGTCGCGCTGCGCCGTTCTCACTGGTCCCTGTTGTGTTCTGGGAGCCGAGTGTCTCCCAGAACACAACGGGTATTCTGCGGGAAGTGACGTACTACCCGCAGAATACCCGCAGAGAGGACTCCCGGAAGTGGGTGCAAATACCTGTCTTAGACAGGTATCTGCACCCCCTCCCCACTGAAAGGTGCCAAATGTGACACCGGAGGGGGGGGGAGGGTTCTGATGAGCGGAAGTTCCACTTTAGGGTGGAGCTCTGCTTTAAGAATGCAATGTTTCAAAAGTTATTGGTTGTGAAAGAGTTGAAGAGCTGTACAGTATATTATAAGTTGTTGTGCACATTGGGTCAATCATAATATGTATTAAACTTTCTGATGTGTGCAAGCATAATGCATTGTTTTGAAATGGTAAATATTTATAAAACATGTAAAAATAATGATCCGCGATTACCATTCTTCAATAACAATAACACTCATTTATTTATTAGAAGAGAGACTGTGCCTCTCCCTGCCAACAGATGTACCTACATTATTTAACAGCTCATCAGCCCTGTTATCTTGTTCAGGAGGATCTCTAGAAGGCATTGCTTGCTGTGGATATTTATTTATCACCGGCAGCTGACAAATACTTTAATACACTTAGACCTCGGTTTAGTTTTTGAGTGAACATAATAAGTAATTTGTTCTATGTTGTTATTAAAATTATAGTTATATCGTGATTGTTTATTATATCAACTGATATCATTTATAGGGAGCCACTGTGTATTTACACCAGGCACTTACTCCACCTATCACGGTGGCTATCCGGCTGTACTGTTACAGGCTGTCTCTGGGGACCCTTACTACATTGTTCTGATGTTAACCCCTCTTTCCCAAGATTCCGCAGTGGCATCAGCATTATTTACTTCCACCATAAACATTGCTCACTAACTGAAGATCTTTGTTATATTTTTTTATTTTTTTATATCTCTTATATATATATGGATTTTAGTGTCTCTAGCTATTTGTGCAATCTTATATAATTTTATGCAATTTTTTTACATTTATTCATCTATTTTAACAAGACTATAAAGTTTTATGTCAGTTTCATCGAGCGCTGCATTTGTGTTTTTTTGAAGTGGAGGGAAAGACTGCCCTGATTTAACTTATCAGGATTTTGTCTACCAAACTATCTAATGAGTTTTCTTCTGATATAGAGATAGAGTATGGGGGAAAAGAGGGTAGTGGGAGTCATGAGTAGAGCACTTGACTTGACCGGTGCACTCTTCTTTGTTTGTTGGCACTTTCTTCTTTGAAAATTTACAGGCAATAATAATAAATACTGCACTATTAGGGTAGATTTAGATGTGTATAAATCTATTGGTCCTCTGAAGAGCAATCCACTTTCGAAGCACTTTTCAGAGGCAATTGACAAGCATTGCCAGGCAATGAGGAGGTGATGTGACGCCTCTCCAATGTCTATTTGAACGCAGAGTGTTTGCAGTGCTTCCCTGCTCACCCGAATGGGTCACATTCAGTGGGTTACCTGGCGATTGCTACGTGTCGGGTAATTTTTACATGTAAACCCCCCCCCCGCTGCCATTTGCAGCTTAAGGGGGGCTAATGGGGGTAAATACACAGCCAAACTGCACATTTTTACTGTCCCCCAATCGCGCTTCTAAATAAGACCCCCCCTACCTTTTCCTGGCCTCCACTGGAGTCGGGAGGCAGGATCTAAGAGGGTTCTGTTATTCGCTTTCTCAGGTTGCAAGGCACTCTGTTGTGAAATGCCCAGCTATGAATTGTAGTTGGTGGGGAGGGGGGTAATTATCAGTGACATGCTGTGGGACACCCTAAAACTCAGAAATGCTCAAGCCCTTGTCATCTTGAGACTTCAAGCCCTGTTCCTTGTACACTACCGTATATACTCGAGTATAAGCCGAGTTTTTCAGCACATTTTTTTGTGCTGAAAATGCCCCCTCGGCTTATACTCGAGTCACCTTTTTGCGCCTCATCTCCCGGACTTTGGGGACCCGGTACCGGCCGGCCATAGGTACACATCTAGCCCCACTTTTCCTCTAAAAGTGTGCAAAGTTTGTTGTCCGGGGGATTTACGGCCGGGGAGCACCGATTTTTCAAAGCCGGGCACCCCTTCTATAGACTCCCATGTTAAACGGTAATTTCTCCGGTGATTTTGGGGACCCGGTACTGGCCGGTCGTAGGTTCCCTAGACCCGAAACTTGGCACACACGTAGCCCAATTTCTCCTCTATAAGTGTGCAAAGTTTTTTGTTTGGGTGACCTACAGCCGGGGAGCAAAGATTTTTTAAAGCCGGGCACCCCTTCCATAGACTCCCATGTTAAACGTCAGTCTAGTCATGGACACAGTGAGGCATGGGCACAGTGAGGCAAGGGCACCGTGAGGCAAGGGCACCGTGAGGCATGGCACAGTGAGGCATGGGCACATTGAGGCATGGGCACAGTGAGGCATGGACACAGTGAGGCATGGACACAGTGAGGCATGCACATGGACACAGTGAGGCAAAGTGAGGCATGCAGATGGACACCCTAGGCTTATACTCGAGTGAATAATTTTCCCCAGTTTTTTGTGGTAAAATTAGGTGCCTCGGCTTATATTCGGGTCGGCTTATACTCGAGTATATACGGTATATAACAAATGAACAAGAAACGTTGCTGGCAAAATGTCATTACACATTACTCCCCCTTTTTTTTCCTTTCTTGATACTTTTATTGTAACCTATTTAACATTCCTTCAATAACTTTCTTTACAATGAACATTAATGCATAGAAGGATCTTTTCTGCTATAAGACACATTTGAATTAAAATATAAATAGCAACACTTAAATGTCTTGTGACAGCCTTGCAGAGTTATTGCCATGGCAGAGGAATATATTGTTTCAAGTGAGAAAGAAATTAATGAATAAAGAGGGCTAGAAGAGCTCAAACACTGCTAACACTAGACAAACTATACTAAGCATGGCTGGAGAGCAGTGGGTGTAGACTACTTATCAGATAATCATGTACTGATGTATAAAATAAGGATATATGGTGGTGGTTTCTTTATTAAAAAATAATTCAATGTTTAAAATAAATAGTTTGCTCATTAGTTGTAAAAAGAAATATTGAACATTCATTCCACACACTTCCTTTAGGCTTAGGATATCAATGGTACACCCCCTATGGGTGTTTCATCATGTGAGTCTGGGCTCACAGTACTACTACACTGAATGGTGCTTGCACATCATTATGTTATGCCGATGTTCTGCCAAAACAGGCAACTCACCAAATCTCCAATTACGTCACTTCCGGTGACTCTCCAGCAGCAGTAATTAGAGATTTCCAAGAGTCATCTGTTTTCACAGAACACTGGCAGCATATACACTATGGTACACAATATAATGAGTAAACATTGTTAGTTTAAATAACAACACATTGGACACTTTCTGACTATTCTAGGCAAACAATGCATAAGAAGTTATTGGATCATGGATCAACGTGTTTCGCCCACAATAGAAGAAAGGGCTTCTTTAGGATCTAGTTTGCAATGTTGGCAAAATCTGATAACTTATAGGGTGATCAAAAAGCCCATATCAGAAATTCACTATGCCTGACATGGGGAAATCAAATCAAGTATATGTGTCCAGAATTATATTTATAAAAGTGAAAGATGAACAACAGTGAAGATTCGCTCACATATGTGCATATGTGCATTATCAGATATGCACATATGATGTGTAGCGGTGGGACCCTGTGCAACCTTAAAGAGTGTTGGTTTACACCAGATTTTGTAGAGAAAGACACGTTAATAAACAGCTGTGTGTTGGGCTATTTAGTTCTGACTGACTATGGCTCAGGGCCCCACCCAACAGACAGGAAGTCTGTGTGCATGGGAGTCAGGTGGACTCCCATCCCTCTGAGAGGAGTCAGAGGCTATCTATGCTGCATGGGTGCAGCCAAAGTGTGCGTGTCTGCAAGAGGCAGATGTTATTGATGTTTAAGCCGCAAAGCGCTGACCAGGAGTAAGCGAGGAGTGAGCTTATCTCTAGGAAACTCTGTTTGTTCTGAGGAGCAGACTTTAGGCCTAGGCTAAAGGATTGAGACAGCCGGATCGCTAGAATGAAAGCCAGAAGGCTAAACTGTTGAGTATGCAAGATACAGTAATGATGGAACCCCCTGTGAGGGCTGCTGATGTATTTGTGAACTTTTTGTGCTTTTAAATAAAAGCGGGCTACCATGCCCTTAAATAGAGTTCCTGACTGGCTTGAATCACTGGAAAAACGCATCTACTACGAGAGCTAATGGTCCCTAACCTCACAGATGATATAAATACCGCCGTACTGGTGGGTCGCATATGCGGCGTGGTGTGGCCTGCCCGCTAATAACCAATAACATGGCGGCGACAACTTTTTTCCCCCTTAGCCGGTGTTCTGTGAAAACAGCCAAGTCGTCGAAATCTCCAATTACAGCTGCTGGAAAGTCACAGGAAGTGACATGGTTGTGGATTTTGGCGAGTTGGCTGTTTTGCAAGAACACCGGCACAACCACGCACCCCTGATGACACACAAGAAGGGGAAGGACCTGTGATGTCACATGACTGGCTAGAGGATTGCTGGATTAAGGCCCTTTTTTTACACATAAACATGCATTAAAACGCAAGGAAATGCTTAAAAAATTAATTTGATGTGCACTGCCTTCTATGGGCATACATTTTTATGTGCATTGACACCAGTGGCATATCTTCCATGTGTGCAATATGTGAGGGAGGTAAGACCCACTGTGTCCTCACACATTGCACGCATGGACAAGCTGAGTCCCAACAGCTTCTCCTTCTCTCCCCTACAGCTTTGGGTGCTGCAGGGGAGCCACAGGGGGATTTAGCTCCCCAAATAGATTACCTTGCTGCTCCACCTCCCCTGCACTGAGCCCCACTCACCGATCCCTTGATGCCCCCTCCCTGCAGGGCTGCCGGCTGACTTCACTGCTCCACTTACCACCAGCTTCAGCTGCTGCATGTCAGTTTGTTAGTGTATTTAAATATGCAATCTCTAACACCCCCACCCCCTCTGCCTCTCTGCCTCCTCAAGATTGGGGGCACGCTAATACAGGAGGTGTGTTACTGGCCAGATCATCACGTAAAAACAGAGGGGGAAATGCCTAAAAAAAGAAAACGTTTATTGATTGGTTTGCGCAAAAGTAATAGCGTCTACAAAATGGGGGATAGTTTTATGGCATTTTTATTAATGTTTTATTTTTTTACTAGTAATGGTGGCGATCAGCGATTTTTATCATGACTGCGACATTGTGGTGGACACATCGGACACTTTTGACACCATTTTGGGACGATTGTCATTTTTACAGCTATAAAAATGCACTGATTACTGTAAAAATGACACTGGCAGTGAAGGGATTAACCTGTAGGGGGCGCTGAAGGGGTTAAGTGTGACCTAGGGAGTGATTCTAACTGTTAGGGGACGTGGCTTGCCGTGACACATCACTGATCGCTGTTCCCGATGACAGGGAACAGACGATTAGTGACAGTGTCACTAGGAAGAACGGGGAGATGTTGTGTTTACACTAACATCTCCCCGTTCTTCAGCTCCGTGACACGATCGCGGGACACCGGTGGACATTGAGTCCGCAGGTCCCGCGGGCACGGTCACGGAGCTTGCGGCAGGGTCACGGCGGCAATATAAAGGGGGTGTATATATACGCCCATTTGAGCAGCCCTGCCATTTTGTCGAGGTAAAAAGTAGTGCGGCAGTTGGCAAGCGGTTAATTAGCCACAACATTTAAGCCCATCCCACCATTGTCATCATTTGGCCACACCCAATGTTTGCCAACGCACACTACGCATGCCGCATTACTCTCCCATTAGGTGTGCCAAGGGTGCTTTAGGTCTTTTACAATCCTAACACCCTTGGAATAATGAAAACCATGTCCGGTTTTTGCTGTGGTGTACTAAGCACACTGCATTTTTTTTTTTTTTTTACATCAAGCAGAGTAGGACCCAACTTATGATCTTGCACCCGGGCTCACTGATTTCTTAACCACTTAAGGACCGGGCCTATTTTTCAGACTTAGAGAATAAAATGGAGGTCGTTGCAATACTTTTTGTCACACCGTATTTTCGCAGCGGTCTTACAAGCGCAATTTTTTGGGAAAAAATTCACTTTTTTTAACTAAAAAATAAAACAACAGTAAAGTTAGCCCAATTTATTTTATATTGTGAAAGATAATATTACGCCAAGTAAATTGATACCCAACATGACACACTTCAAAATTGTGCCCGCTCATAAAATGGCGACAAACTTTGACCGTTAAAAATCTCCATAAGCGACGTTTAAAAATGTCTACAGTTCACATGTTTAGAGTTACAGAGGAGGTCTAGTGCTAGAATTATTGCTCTCGCTCTAACAATCGCGGCGATACCTCACATGTGTGGTTTGAACACCGTTTTACATATGCGTTCGCAATGGAATCCACACGCTGGTGTCCTAAAAGGGGCCTTATGCATGGATGGGGGGGCAACGATGGATGGGGGGGGTGGTGCCCGTGTGCCCTTAATCGATGGGCTGCCCCTGTAATAATGAATGAATAAAAGCTGAATTAGTCTGTGTCCTATATATTTTCCTGAAGCTCAGCTTTAAGCTCATATAGTGTTTTTGACTATTTGCTGTTTTCATTGTAATAGGAAAATCAATGCCACATTTATAATGATTCTAAAAGACAATATACTTTGTCTCAGTTCTTCCAACATATAAAAAATGTCCTGCTCCCAAAGATAAATGATGAGCTTTAACAGACGATACTGGTAAGGAGAGGAAAGTTCCGACTCTGCGCAACAAAACTGCAAACTTGTTTTATGGCTTTCCTGTGCCATACGAATATTGTAATTATACCTCTACCTTCCCGGGGGCTCCTGCTGAGATGGATTCCTACTGTTTGTTTCATGTGCACAGCATGGGCTTTGGCAAAGCTTGAATAGTATTTCCTGTGAATGAGAAATATTTCATGCAGAAAATACATTCAGCACAGGCTTGGTCACCTTTATGTGCTGCCGAGAAGACTGGATTCTTATATTGTAGAGATTGTACAGAAGTGGCCCTTAGGACTTCACACTTTAACCTAGGACAAGTGATCTTGTTGAGTTCTTCTTTTCATTTATCGGGTAAAGCCACTAACACCAATGGGAACATCCTTTTTAAACAATTCAATGCAACATTGAACAATATACAATTTTTGGCTTGGATTTTGCAGGATTAGGATAATTTATATATATATAATTAGGGATAATTTGTGTATAATTTTTTTCCTTTTCTGCTCTGCGTTTCTTTGTAGAAAACGACTGGGAAAAAAACCTGCAAAAACATGTATCAAATTAAACACTTCATGATAAGTATTTACCATCCTCTTCAATAAAGGGCACCTCTAGCTGAAAGATCCATGCTGTGATAGTGAATACACGGGAGATAGATTGTGTATATGATTTATTCAGCAGTAATAGTAGTAGAAGTACAACTGAAGTGTAAAAATATTTTTCGTTTTAGATAGAATGAAGGTATTTAAAACACTTGTCAGGTTTTTATTGCATTCTGTGTTCCCGCTAGGGAGATTCACCCTCTCTTATGTCCTGGTGACCATTATCACCAAAATATGTAAGGATTGAGAGAGTTGAAGACTCTCTCTCAAAAAAAGCAAACTTTGTGGGCATATCATGAGGCAGTAATTATATAAAATATATATTTATTACAAATTAGATTAAAATAACATATAAAAATCAACAAACACCCTATTACTTGACAAGGTCAACAGATACCCAATACAATAGACATAGAGGTTAGGATCCGTGAAAAATCTGTGCATTATACAAGATTGGTATATATACAGTATCTCACAAAGGTCACATTTTTGTAAATATTTTATTATATCTTTTCATGTGACAGCACTGAAGAAGTTACACTTTGTAAATTTGTTGTCCCCTCAAAATATCTCAACACAGCCATTAATGTCTAAACTGCTGGCAACAAAAGTGAGTACAGCCTTATGTGAAAATGTCCAAATTGGTCCCAATTAGCCATTTTCCCTCCCCGGTGTCATGTGACTCGTTAGTGTTACAAGGTCTCAGGTGTGATTGGGGAGCAGGTGTGTTAAATTTGGTGTTATCTCTCTCACTCTCTTATACTGGTCACTGGAAGTTCAACATGGCACCTCATGGCAAAGAACTCTCTGAGGATCTGAAAAAAAGAATTGTTGCTCCACATAAAGATGGCCTAGGCTATAAGAAGATTGCCAAGACTCTGAAAGTGAGCAGCAGCACGGTGGCCAAGACCATACAGCGGTTTAACAGGACAGGTTCCACTCAGAACATGACTTGCCATGGCCGACCGAAGAAGTTGAGTGCACGTGCTTAGCATCATATTCAGAGGTTGTCTTTGGGAAAGTGCTGCCAGCATTGCTGCAGAAGTTGAAGGGGTGGGGGCTCAGACGGTCAGTGCTCAGACCATACGCCGCACGCTGCTTTAAATTGGTCTGCATGGTTGTCATCCCAGAAGGAAGCCTCTTCTAAAGATGATACACAAGAAAGCCCGAAAAAGATAGAACCACATATGTTACACATACAATACATGACAAAAAAGTAAAATACATAAAATGTATTTCATACAGAATATAAAGTTTAAATTATGAACGAATATGTTACTATATTACCTCATTATCATGTTACTTTATATTCTGTATGAAATAAATTTTATGTATTTTACTTTTTTGTCAAGTATTGTATGTGGTTCTATCTTTTTTATATTACCCACCAGACACAATTTGGTTGTGTCTTCTCCCCGGCTGCATGCTTCACATAAAGTCCCAAACCTTCCCTATACTTTTTATGTAACGGGGATGGAGGCATCTGTTCTATTATGTTCGATGCCTCATATAAAGTCCCAATCTCCCCCTTTCTTTTTTAATACCAGAGATACTGTATATGTCTCTCAAAAATAGTACTCTTATCACGTGTTCACCAATTAGGAGTATCACTCATCAAAAGTAGGGAAGCCTTGCAACAAAGTATAGAGTATTCTTCATTTGGGTATTTGCTGGTAGAGCTAAACCCAAAAACCTAAAAAGGGTGAAGGCCCCTTTCCTCCTAAAGCTTGATAACACAGGTGTCCCCGCCGATTACACCATTAGAACCATCAGCGATTGTGGTCCTTTTGGAGACTGGTCTTTTTTTTCCCTCCTTTTCATGTGGGGGTCAAAGCTCTGACAGAGGGGGAGGAGAAACAACAAAGGGGCAGAGCCGGCAGAAGCTGTCAGGAGTGAGGAGCGGAGAGCCGGGGCAGGAGCAGAACAGAACTGTCTCAGCTTGGCACTGAGGGACTCCAATACACAGGAGGTGGGTGTGGGGATTGGCAGAAGAAGCTAATTTAAAGTCACAATCCTTCAAAGAGTCTGTCAAGGGTGATGTTTTGCTGTGGTTACTTTTTAACAAATTGATAATTAGCTGGATGCACAAGTACCGGTGGAGACCCCAGGATATGCTGTGACACCTTCCATGATACTGAGGACAGCCTAGGCTAACATATCAATGCCCGATGTGTTCATTTCTCTGGTGAGTGTGAACCCCAAAGGGGAGTGTGGCGCACAAACTCTGGTGTGAGGTGCACTTTTATTTACCACAATAAGATCACCATCTATGGGTTGTCTTGGACTTCTCTCACCATCTGTCAACTTTATATTCCTCGTGTGCCACTAACACATGATGGCTGATCATAATTGAGCATGACAGTAGTGCTGCTGTAATGATTATAGGCACTTGAGCTGGACTTGTGTACCTTTTTTAATTACAATTTTACTGATACAGTATAGTTGTGCCTCATACATGCCCATCCATGCCTCATCCGTGCCTCAAACATGCCTCCTCCATGAATTAAACATGCCCATCCATGCCTCAAACATACCTTATCCGTGCCTCAAACATGCCCATCCGTGCCTCAAACATGCCTCATTCGTGCCTCAAGCAAACATGCCCATCCGTGCCTCAAACATATTAATACTCGCCTCATTCATGCCCATCCGTGCCCATCTGTGCCTCATACATGCCCATCTGTGCCTCATACATGCCTATCCGTGCCTCATACATGCCCATCCATGCTTCATACATACCCATCCATGCCTCATACATGCCTCTCCTGTGCCTCATCCATGCCCATCTGTGCCTCATCCATGCTCTGTCATGCCTCATCCATGCCCCATCTGTGCTCATCCATGCCACATCCATGCCACATCAGTGTGCATCCTGATGGTGCTCCCTGCATGTTGGGCCTCTGTATGTGGCCAGTCTGTGTAAAAGTCTCACACATGTGGTATCACCATACTCAGGAGGAGTAGCAGAATGTATTTCGGGGTGTCATTTGTGGTATGTACATGCTATGTGTTAGAAAAATCGTATAAATTGAGCACTTTGTTTAAAAAAAAATGCGTTTTCATTTTCTTTCAACATTTTCCAAAAACTTGTGGAAAAAATTACATATTCAAAAGACTCATTATGCCTCCTAGATTATGTGTTGGGTGTTTTCTTTCCAAAATCTGGTCATTGTCCTGGTGCTCCAGGGCCTTCAAAAGTGTTATAGGTAGTCAGGAAATTATATGTGTAATTTATGTCCCTAGAACACCTGATGGTGCTCCCTTACATGTTGGGCCTCTGTATGTGGCCTAGCTGTGAAAAAGTCTCACGCATGTGGTATTGCCATACTCAGGAGTAGCAGAATGTGTTTTGGGGTGTAGTTGCAAGTATGTATATGCCATGTGAGAGAAATAACCTGTTAAATATGACAATGTTGTGAAAAAAAAATCTTCATTTTGCAAAGAATTGTGTGAAAAAATTATAACTTCAAAAAATTCACCATACCTCTTACTAAATACTTTGGATTGTCTACTTTCCAAAAAGGGGTCATTTGGCGGGTATTTGTACTTTTCAGGCTTGTTAGTGTCTCAAGAAATGAGAAAGGCCATCAGTACGTCAGGTGTGATCAATTTTAGTGATTGGCACCATAGCTTGTAGACTCCTATAACTTTCACAAAGACTAAATAATATACACTTATTTTTGTTATTTCTTACCAAAGATACGTAGCAGTAGAAATTTTGACCAAAATTTATGAAGAAAAATTACTAATTTGCAAAATGTTATTGCAGAATGCATTTTTTTTACACAATTTTCTGTCTTATTAATTTATAACACAAAAATAAAAAAATCCCAGTGGTGATTAAATATCACAAAAAGAAAGCTCTATTTGTGTGAAAAAAAGGACAAAAAAGGACAAAAAATTCATACGGATACAGTGTTGCATGACTAAGTAATTGTCATTCAAAATGTGAGAGCACTGAAAGCTGAAAAGGAAGCTGGTTAGGAAGGTGGTATAAGTGCCCAATGGGCAAGTGGTTAAGCAAGTCATGAAACGTTTCTTGCTCCTCCTGGCACACTTTATTTTTATTTTATTCGTTAGATTGAATGGGCTGCATTGTCCCAAAGCACCGTTTTAAAGTAAGGAAAGCACCCCTTTAAAGCAAGCAATGCACACTTGCTTTATAAGGAGAGCATGCTTATCACACTTGCTTTACAAGAAAAGCACATTTATAAATCAATCAATATATACTTAAAAACAAACAAAGCACAATGATAAAGCAAGCAAAGCAAACTTATAAAGCAAGCAGCAGCACTTTATCAATGCGCTGAAGCTTCAAGAAAAGCAGCAGATTTGTTGTGGTCAGGCGATATCACTGCAATTTACAACACTACCCAAAAAATAAATATATAAAAAACGAATAAATCATACAAACAAGTGCATTAAATCAATACATCAGTGCATGAATAAATAATTAAAAACAATAATTTATGACAAAAATGCTGTGCAAATCAATAAAGATGCATACATCATTTCATCAATAGTCCATCCAACTTCTTTACAAATTAGTCACTTTTTAGGCACTTTCTTTTAAATCTCTCCGGTGGCTTAGCTTAAAGTGTATGAAAACCCTAACAATTTTTTTTTCTTATTTGCTGCTTTTTGGTCTGTTAACCACTTCCCATCCGGGCCAATTCTGACACTTCGCTCCTACATGTAAAAATCCTCATTTTTTTGCTTGAAAATTACTCAGAACCCCCAAACACTATATATAGTTTTTTAGCAGACACCCTAGGGAATAAAATGGCGGTCATTGCAACTTTTTATCTCGCACGATATTTGCGCAATAATTTTTCAAACGCATTTTTTGGGGAAAAAATGGTTTCATGAATTAAAAAATATTAAAACATTAAAGTTAGCCCAATTTGTTTGAATAATGTGAAACATGAAGTTACGCAGAGTAAATAGATACCTAACATGTCACCCTTCAAAATTGCACTTGCTCGTGGAATGGCGCCAAACTTCGGTACTTAAAAATCCTTATGGGCTTTAATTTTTTTTACTGGTTACATGTTTTGAGTTACAGAGGAGGTCTAGGGCTAGAATTATTGCTCTCGCTTTAACGTTCGCTGCGATATCTCACATGTGTGTTCTGAACACCATTTTCATATGTGGGCGGGACTTACGTATGTGTTCGCTTCTGCGTACGAGCTACCGGGGACAGGGGCACTTTAAAAAAAATTTTTAACTTTTTACTTTGACACTTTAAAAAAATAAAAATAATTTGATCACTTTTATTCCTATTACAAGGAATATAAACATCCCTTGTAATAGGAATAAGCGTGATAGGTCCTCTTTACAGTGAGATATGGGGTCAATAAGACCCCACATCTCACCTCTAGGCTGGGAAGCCTGAAATAAAAAAATAAAAAAAATGATCACCTCTTCCTAGCCGAGGCGGCGCCGGTTTTTTTTCATGCAGAGGCCAGGCGTGACGTCATAACATCGCGCCCGGCCTCCGAACGATCATAGAGACTCCGGCGACCATCTGGTCCGCCGGAAATCTCTATGGTAAGAAGGCGGGGCCGGCGGATCCTGTCACCGACTCACCGATCGCACAGGTGAGTCGGTAGAAGCACCGGAGGGTGGCAGGAGGGGGGGGCGTCCCCTCTCGCCGCCTGTAAGAACGATCAAGCGGTGGAACAGCCACTATGATCATTCTTACGGTGCACAGAATCGCCGGCTCTAAAAAACGATATCTGAATGATGCCTGTAGCTGCAGGCATCATTCAGATATCCCGGCTTAAAGTCAAGGACGTCCAGGGACGTCCATCTGGTAGGAAGTGGTTAAATATACAGTTGAAAGTGTTTAGTTATATCTGTTTGACAGTTACAGATAAAAAATAAAAAAAATTGGTGTGGATGAGCATTCTGAAAATAAAGAAAAAAGGCTTGAAAAAAAGAAAACGAATGCAGCAACTGCATCTAAGAGCTGCAAAATATATTACATTTTGTTATTGGGTTTATATACACTTTAAAGTTATCTTCATATAGTACACCACGGTGACCGTTGTCTATTATAATGTATCCAGGCTTTGTAGCATCTTTGGATTTTACTTTCCACATTCGTCTACCAACAGAAACTCATCTTCTCTGAAAATCCCATATTTTTTCTCCGTGAGAATGTTTTAAAGCTAGTCTCTAGGAGCTTTTCCCAAGTGCTGGTGTGCGGGCACAGGACATTTTAATGTCAACCACTTAAATGAGCAATGTCATCCGCATGTCACTAATTGTATAATCGAGCTGCTGAACTCCTGAGATTTAGCTCCATTAAAACAATATTATGCATCAATTTGTCCGTAATATCCGTTATAAATGGCCTCTTTGAATTTGCCTCATTTTGATCCCAGGGCAAATAGAATTGATCCCATCATATTCAAGCAGCACAAATTTCTTGAATAAATAGATTTTAACAAGCAATGATGTCGTACATCGAAAACTGCATATGTAAAATACAGAATATTTGTACAATTCCAAAAGCCTGTAAAAAAGAACAGATTTTGAAAGGATGTTGCCTAAGGCAGCCGTATTAAACAAAATATATTTGAAGTTTGGCTTGTAAGAAATTTAGGATGAACAGCTGTATTGCTTAATTAGGGAATAGGAGGGAAAGTCTCTTGTGCTAGAGAAAATAACATTTTTTTCCTTTTAATCTTTCTGCTTCAATAATCAATTAATTACATTCTGTTTTTACATTTCCAGAGTTCTATACTTTCATCTGTTGGTGTACTTAGAATACCATTGTGAATAGACTTAGTGGAGGGGATTTGAGTTGCCAAGCAAAGAGTACAATATGTTCTGAGTGCTGTGCACTTCTGGAAACATAAGGTTACTATGGAAGTAGAGTACAAATCTACATATGGAGACACCGTGTTCAGACTATAGGTTTCAAGATCAGTTTAAAATATCTAAAACTACTCTTCAACGAGTGCACACAAAAGGCTTTTGACTAGTTTTAACAGTTTCCCTTCAACAATATATAGAAGTTAAATCTGAACTCCAGCCTTACCTTTAGTCTTGGACAGATGTATACAGTAGGCTTCTTATCACATACCTGGTAGAGACTGAGTAGATAAGGAGGCTTTTCTTGCATTTCCTGCCCTACGCTCCTAAAAGTAGTGACAGAGTGTGAAGGCACAGAGTAGCATAAGTGCCAGAGTTGCAGGCCCTACCAGGTCTGGGTAGAGCTGGGAACCAAGGATCATGGTACTGGAGCAGGCAGCAGGAACAAGGTTGAGGTCTTTATTGAGGGCGGACATGGTTAGAAAATGTGGTAATCGATCAGGAGACAGAGGCAGAGTCAGGGCACACAGCGAGGTAAGGAACTGTCTAGAAGTGTAGTACTGAATCTGAAGGCAAAGACAGGGTCCAGCTAACAAAGAAAAGTAAGTAACAGCTGGGCAAACAAAGTACAAGGCAGAAGGCAATAAGCAGAGTCCAGAAAGCAGGCCCCGCTCACAACAAAATTGCAGAAGTACAGAAGCAGGTCAGGAGGCGAGTCGGGTCATACAAGGCAGGGCAGAATCAGCAGATCAGCTCTTGGGTACACAAGGATAAGCTGAATACCACTCAGTAATTCCTTCTGCAGTGCTTCAGGTAATATAGGCCACTGAGTGCCAATATCACTGCTGAGTGTATATGATAGTTTCTAATGTGCACGCCTACTTGCCAATGCATATCCAACATTTACCCTATGTACAGACTGTGACAGTGAGAGTCCCTGCCACTATATAAATGGGTTTAAAAAGGACACAGGACTACTCTCAAAGTGTCAGTTTGAGAAGCGTCAGCAGATAATTTGTGAGCAGTGAAAACTGTGTCTTAAGTTTTCTCTGGATTTGGTAAGTCGGGATCAGGGTTGGAAGCTTGAAGGCCCCAAAAAGTATTAGGTGGGACAGAGCCTTTAGTCATTTGTCCAGGCTTTGCTAATTGTCGGCAGCCTGTTCAGAGGCGATATAAGCCAGATCTGGGCATAGCTCAGGGCAGTTGCATCTAAGACAGACACGTCAGAAGACCTGGTTGTTTTTGGCAGAAAGTGCATCCCTGGTATGAGGGACTTCTTGCCTGAAGAACTGGGAAGGTCGGGATGGCTACATGGGCCTGGGAGATCGAGAGAGGTCTGAAAGGCTGGGAGAGCCGAGGCGGCTAGCGAGTTCAAGGAGGCTGGGAGGAAGTCTGGAAGTCTCAAAGAGAGTGAACAAACCCAGGAGGGACTGGAGAACTATATTTGGAGGCCAGTAGTGAGCAGAGAGCTGGTGACTGTCTCTGCTCACTGAGAAATGAGTGATCATTGGTCTTTGATTGCTCAGTTCTCAGTCTTAGGGCTGGTAGGGGACAGATTACAGATTCAGCATCTTACCAATGCTGCATCCACTTAGGTAAGTATGATTTAACAAACCCCCCCCAAAAAAAAAAAAAACCCAGGCATTGGAACTATACTGGTTGCTGGTTGCTGCTAATCTGGCAATCTTCAAAAAGATTTGACTGACAGCAGCAAGAGTCTATGGCTGCCCTGTGAGAACAGAAGCAAGTCAGAGAAACAGGATGTGCTACACACACCCTGTGAACAATAATTACTTTTTTTAGGCATGTGTAGCACACCCAAAGTCTGCAACTAGTTAAAATGCTTCTAAAGTTAAATAATTGTGTACCTTAATGCATTCATCTAGCTCAGCAGAGACCCGATGAGTTTCAATTCATGTACAGGTATGGGCAGGCTGGTTGTACTGAAGTTGATCTACCGATCAACTTCTGTACAGCCAGCCTGTCAGGTTTTTCCTGATCGATAAGTGCCGCTAGCAATAGCCAGGCAGCACTGATCAGTGTATTCTGATGGCGGGTCCCACTGTCAGAATACAATAACCCAGCAGAAAGGATTCCCACATCCACATTGAATGTGTGGATGGGAAAATTGGGTAATTTTTTTGGGCTCAACTCTGGTTGATTGACAGAAATGACTAATGTATGGGCTGCCTAAGGTAAAAAGTGTCCCACTACTTTTTTCCTCTCCCCCTCCCTAACATATACCTGGGTCCCCTCTCAATCCAGCACTGTCCCATCTGCGGAAAAGTTGGTCTCTCTAGAGTAAGAGCAGCGGCAGCCATAGGCTCCTGCTGCTGTCAGTCAAATCCTGTGAGTAAGGAGTGGGAGTGTCGCCGACCTGCTGTGTGTGCCTATAAAGTGCACCCTCACAGGTCCCGCCATGGCACACAGCTTGTCATGTGGACACCCACAGGAAGAAGATGCAGACAGCACCAGCAGGGGGCCCGGTAAAGAAGACATAAGGGGCCGCAATTTGCAATATCATTGCACAGAGCAGGTAAGTATGAACCTCCTTTTTATTTTGAGGAAAAAATTGCCTTTAGAACTACTTTAATGTCTTAACTGAAAATTGACAATAAATTTTCCTGAAATGCTATGGAGATTGTACATTTCTCAATTTTGATAAATATAGAATGACTTCATCCTATTACTGGTCAGTGGTATTACTGGACAATGGTACTACTGGACTGGGGTACTACTGGTCGGGGGTATTATTGGAAAGTTTAATTACTTGATGATGGTATTGCTGGTTGGTGATGTTACTTGACAAAAGTATTATTATTATTATTATTATTAACCACTTGCCGACTGGGCCAAAGCTGAATAATGGCTACAGCGTGGCCAGCTAATTCTGGGAGGGCATACAATGACGTCCTCCCAGAATCGCACCTCCCACACGCCCCCTGAGAATGTCCGTGACTGCCAGGTTCTCAGGACCCAGCGTGTCATGGATCGGAGTAAGGGGCCAATCCTAGTGGCTCTTTATCACGTGATCGCTCTGTCCAATTGGATGGAGCAATCACTGTGAACAAACCAGCGTCATGGCCAGTTCTCTCCCTCCTCACACTGATCATGTGAGGAGGGTGAAGCTGCAGCGTGAGGCTGCTTGAGTGCGGAGCAGTGCCACATCAGTGCCAAGGCGTGCCCATCAGAGCCCAGCAGTGCCAATGAGTGCCCCATCAGTGCCCATCAGGGCCCAGCAGTGCCCCATAAGTGCACAGAATTGCCCCATCAGTGCCAAGAAGTGCAACATCACTCCCCAGGAGTGCCCCATCAGTGCCAGGGCATGCCCCAGGAGTGCCATATGTTTCCCAGCGGTGCCACTTTAGTGCCCAGGAGTGCCACATCTGTGCCTCAGCAGTGCACATCTGTGCCACCCTATCAGTGGATCCTCATCAGCGCCCGTCAGTAGACATGTGCATTCGTTTTCGTCCGAATGCATTTTCGTCCGAATTTCAGCTATTTTCGTTATCGTTTTAACAAACGAAAACGAAAGCACAGAATCCGAAAACCGAAAGATCCGACATAAACAAATGCTTTATTTTCGTTTTCGTTGCTACAACAGTTCGATATAGATAGGAGATTCGACGTGACGCTGACAATAACAATCTGTGTCTATCGAACCTGTGGTCGAATGTGCCTAACCCTAACTCTATTAGTCCAAGATTATTCTACATAGGAGAGAAAAGATTCGACATTATAGAGAGAAAAGATTCGACATAGGAGAGAAAGATTCGCCATAGGAGAGAAAAGATTCGACATAGGAGAGGAAAGATTCGACATAGGAGAGGAAAGATTCGACATAGGAGAGAAAAGATTCGACATAGGAGAGAAAAGATTCGACATAGGAGAAGAAAGATTTGACATAGGAGAGGAAAGATTCGACATAGGAGAGGAAAGATTCGACATAGGAGAGAAAAGATTCGACATAGGAGAGAAAAGATTCGACATAGGAGAGAAAAGATTCGACATAGAAGAGAAAAGATTCGACATAGGAGAGAAAAGATTCGACATAGGAGAGAAAAGATTTGTTATTATAGAGAGAAAAGATTCGACATAGAGAGAAAAGATCGCTGCTGGAATTGGGTGGGGGAAGTAAAATAAAAATAAAGTTGATGATGAATGTTATTGGCTGATTGTAACCAAAGAGGAGAAGCAGTAAAATAGCTAGAATGACGAAGATTCGACAAAGCATCGAAAGTTAGAAGATTCGACGGTGCAGCAAAACTGTACGACGCTGCAATCGTACATTTCCGGTCAAATGCATCCACCCATAGGCTATAGAAGAATTCTAATGTTGGTTGACTAGTAATAGTAATGAATAAATATAATTATTACTAGTCATACAACATTAGAAGTCTTCTATAGCTTGTGGGCGGAACATTCGACCGGAAATGTATGATTGCAGCGTCGTACAGTTTCACTGCTCCGTCGAATCTTCTTTGAACATTCGACAGACACCATAAGCCTTCAATGACAGATTCGACCTTAATTAATTCAGATTTTCGGACGAATGCAATTTCTAACGAACAACGAAATAAATAAAAACGAATTTCGGGAGTAACTAAATAAATTTATTTTTCGGACAAAAATGAAATTCCGAAACAAAATATTTCAGTGTGCACACGTCTACCCGTCAGTGCCGTAAAAATGTGTAAAAAATGCATTTTCATTTTCTTTCCACATTTTTCAAAAACGTGGTAAAAAAATTACATGTTCAAAAGACTCATTATGCCTCCTAGAATATACGTTGGGGTGTTTCTTTCCAAAATGGAGTAACTTTGTGGGCGTTTCTATTGCCCTAGTGCTCCAGGGCCTTTAAAAGTGTAATAGATTGTCAGGAAATTAGATGGGTAATTTATGTCCCTAGATAGGCTGATGGTGCTACCTGCGTGTTGGACCTCTCTATGTTGCCAGGCTGTGTAAAAGTCCCACACATGTGGTAATGCCATACCCAGGAGGAGTAGCAGAATGTATTTTAGGGTGTAATTTGTGGTAAGCATATGTCATGTGAGAGAAATAACCAGTTAATATGACAATTTTGTGAAAAAATATCTTCATTTTGCAAAGAATCGTAGGGAAAAATTACAACGTGAAAAAACTTGCCATGTCTACTTTCCAAAAAGGGGTCATTTGGGGGGGGGGGGGGGGTATTTGTACTTTGCTGGCTTTTTAGTGTTTCAAGAAATGAGATAGGCCGTCAGTACATCAGGTGTGATTCATTTTCAGTGATTGGCACCATGGCTTGTTGACTCTATAACCTTCACACAGACCAAATAATATACACTGATTTGGATTATTTTTTACCAAAGATATGTAGCAGTATAAGTTTTTGCCAAAATTTATAAAGAAAAATTACTAATTTGCTACATTTTATAACAGAAACAATACATTTTGTTTACAAAATTTTCAGTCTTTATTTATAGCGCAAAAAATAAAAAAACCCAGAGTTGATTAAATACCACCAAAAGAAAGCTCTATTTGTGTGAAAAAAAGGACAAAAATGTCATATCGGTGCAGTGTTGCATGACTGAGTAATTGTCATTCAAATTGTGACAGCATTTAAAGCTGAAAATTGGCCTGGTTAGGAAGGGGGTTTAGCTGCACAGGGGGCAAGTGGTTAATATTATACAGGATTTATATAGCGCCAACAGTTTGCGCAGTGCTTACAATGTAGGGGGGGACAGTACAATTACAATATAGTTCAATACAGAAGGGCCGGGAGGGTCCTGCTCGTGGAGCTTACAATGTAAAGGAAGGGGGAAATGGTACAAAAGGTAAATGTTGCGGGGGATGATCTGATGGAGGTGGTTCGGTACGGTTCTTAGGTGGAGGTGGGATAGGCTTCCCTGGATAAATTAGTTTTCAAGGTTTCAGGGATCGCCTAAAGGCGGACAGGCTAGGGGCATACTGGAGCAGGTAGTTGTCGGATTATCCGATCGTGTGTACAGACGTCCTTCAGAAAAAAATCTAAAGTACAAACACGCATGCTCAGAAGCAATGTTAACCATAACACAACATTAGCAGAAGTTGCCCAAAGAGCTGAAAAACCACGTAGTTTCTTGTTTGTTGGCCGGCAAGACAAGTTCAAGGCCAATGCCCTTCGGCCAAAAGTCCTACGCTTTGTCTGCGGAAAATCCGATCATTTGTACCAGGCTTTAGGCTCCATTCACTGTTGGTGTACTGGGTTGAGAAACCATCTCTGAATATGATGGCAAATTTTGCAGCATTGAATAAGCTGAGTCTGCTGGTGGATCCCTTGAAGAACTTAGCATTGTGTCATATACTGAGGAGGATGTCTTCCTTTTCTTAATTTCAGATCAATATTCCCAATCTAAACAAAGAGACAAAAGGGTATTATAGTGTATAATCCAGATGAAGAAAAAATTGGCGTGGAACAGCAGAATTATCTAATATCAGTCAGACACAATTGGCACACCTTAAAGTGGAAGTAAACCCTCCTATCATTTTGAGGCAAGGAAGCTGCCATCTTTGCCTCTGTTTAATCTTCAACTGCCATGATGCTGCACATGTGATCAGTTATAACACCAGCCATTGGTAGGTTTGACAGTTTGGTTGAGAGCACAACCAATGTGACAGTTGGCATTCCCGGTAACTGCTTTTTGAAACTGTTAAATCGATGGGTTTACTTCCGCTTTAACGATTTGGATTTGCATTGTACTTTGCACAGATGAATTGGATTTATCCAATACTCATGACTATGAATTATCTTGGGTAATACCAATATCTGCAGATGTGAAGATCTATAGATCTGCCATTATTGTACAATGCACATTGGAAGGTACATGTAGAAATCTGCAGATTGGTACTAAAATGGCTCAATCTACTAGACATGTGCGGTTTGTTTCATTCCGAATTGAAATAGTACCGAAATTTAAACAAATCCGAAATAACGAAAAGAAATTCGGACGAAATTCGAATTCGAATAGTTTTCCAATTTCCAAAGAGAATAAAATTGAATAGAAAATAAAAAATAGAATAGAAAAGAATATAACAGAAAATAAAAGAATATACAATTATAGAGTAAAAGCACAAAACAGAATAGAAAATAAAAACAGAATAGACTAGAATATAATAGAAACAAAGAGCATAGAATAGCATAGTAAGAATATAACCATTTTCTGAAATTCGAATTTCAAATAGAATAAATTTGAATTTGTATACATAAGAAAAGAATAGAATAGTAACAAATAGAATTGACTATAATAGAATAGAAAATAATATAATTAAAAAAACAATAGAATCGAATAGATAGCATATAACCATTTCCCAAAATTCAAATAGAATCAATTCTAATTTGAATAGAATAGAAAATAATAGATTAGAATAGAAAATAAAAGAATAGTATAGAAAAAAACAACAGAATGGAATAGAATAGAAAGAATATAACCATCTTCCGAATTTTGAATAGAATAAATTTGAATTTGAATAGAAAAGAGTAGAATAGAATAGAATAGAAAAGAAAATAACATAATAGAAAATAATAAAATAAACAAATAGTCAAAGAATATGATTAAAAAAACAATAGAATTGAATAGAATAGAAAGAATATAACCATTTCCCAAAATTCAAATAGAATCAGTTTGAATTTGAATAGAATAGAAAAGAATAGATTAGAATAGGAAGATGGTTA
This sequence comes from Rana muscosa, assembly GCA_029206835.1. Classification (NCBI taxonomy): domain Eukaryota; kingdom Metazoa; phylum Chordata; class Amphibia; order Anura; family Ranidae; genus Rana; species Rana muscosa. The sequence goes on along the minus strand of CM055123.1, from coordinate 211,026,213 downwards.
TTTTCATTCTATTCAGTTTTTTCTATACTATTGTGTTATGTTCTATTCTCTTCTATTCTACTTTATTATTTTATATTATTTTCAAATTTCAAATTCAATTTGAATTTTGGAAAATGGTTACCGTATATTATTTTTATTCTATTCTATTGTTTTTTTTTTAAATTACCTGTAGATTATTTTCTATTCTATTTCGAATTTCAGAAGATGGTTATAATCTTTCTATTTAATTCAATTTTTTTTATTCTATTCTATTCCATTCTATTCTGTTCTTATATTTTCTATCCTATTTTGTTCTGTTTAACTTTATTATTTTCTGTTCTTTTATTTTCTGTTTTATATTCTTTTCTATTCTATTTTTTTCTATTCTATTTTCTTTGGAAATTGGAAAACTATTCAAATTCGAAAGTTATTAGAAATTTATTCGAAAACTTTTCAAATTGATCCGAATTCGAAAATTCAAATCAATTTGAATATGAATAAACAAAACTAATTCCGAAAGCGAAGTAAGCGGATTAAACAAATTTAGGCAACTGACAAATTGAAACCAAACTAAATTTTTTCCCTGCACATGTCTACAATCTACAGCTATACTTGCTGCATGTATGGACACAATTAAAGCAGAAATACTTAGAAAACACTTTATTTTCTGTTTGGTATAAAATGAAACAGGATACAATTCCACAGCAGTTGTCACAGCTCGGTGAAACTCCAGTGTAGGTATTTTCTTACACATGACTGAGTTCGGCTTTTCAACTAAGTCTTTTGTGTGACCGGTTAAAAACAACTTCTCTATATATTTCTAGAGGGTGCAGAGCACATATAAGCTGTATCTCAGTAGATTCTCAATAGATATATATATATATATATATATATATATATATATATATATATGAGGATTTATCTGATGACACAAGAGGCTCAGCTACCAAGCTAACAGCAACTGTTTAAATGAGCTTTGCCCGCCAAAAAGCTAACCACGGTGGATTCCTTTTCCAGATGATGTTTTTTTTTCATCAATAAATAATTTTTATTGAAATTTCCAATACAAATAACAGAAATATTAAAGGCAGCTGGTTCCGATATATACAAAAATACAAAAAATGTGTGCAACTAAACCGCTGTTTTTAACGCATACTGTTAAACAGGTTAATTTGGTTGGTCGCAGGCTGGTTGGTAAGTTGAGCTTGGAAATTCTTTGGTTTTATTTGGTTCTGATATATAACAATCGGGTATAGCAAAAAAAAATTACATACAAATCTCAATCAAAGTAATGGACAATCAGGCCCGGATTTACTCCCTTTGCCGCCCCAAGGCCAGGTCCTTCAATGCCGCCCCCCACCATCACATAAGGTGGCTTCTGAGCTTCTGCTCGATTCTGGGTCAAATTCCTTCAATTATTCAAAATGTCTAAGTTTTTTTTAGCATCAACTCTTTGAGGGCTAGGGGTAGGTTGACATAATAGTTAAACCCCTGTGAAATCCAATTATTCACTGAGATACGGGCTCTACAGTAGTCCAACACTCTTAAGGGCACAGGAAAATTAATTAGTTCACCTAGTTCCTTTGAGTTAGACAATATGTGTTTCCAAGCTATTGATATGGATTTGATAGTGATGAGTTTTGGAATTACGATTTTAGGAAGCAAAGCATACGCTATAACCAATGCACACGTGTCATTGCCCTTGGTGATTTCAATATTTACCCAAAGTTTCTCTTCTGAATCAGAAAACCAAAATTTCATTTGATCAAGAGGTGACGCACAGTTAGGCCCCATGCACACGAGACGCTGTTATTTGCTGTTGAACGCGCGTTCAGAGGCAGTTGGACGCTTTTTTCAACTGCTCCTGAACCCATTCAATGTTATCCTATGTGTCCATGCACACACTCTCGTTTTTTGGCGTTTACAAGCAGTTGCGTTTAACCTCGTTTTTCCAGAAGCAAAAAAATGGGTTCAGACGCAAAAGTTTTCCACGTTTCAGACGCTAAACGCTGCTAAACGCGGCTAAACACGGCTAAACGCGGTACCGGCGTTTTGCCGCGTTTGCATTTATAAGCGTTTTTAAAGGTGACCTATTTTTTAACATTAGAAATCTCAAAAATGATGGCAAATGATGAAAAACTATTAAAAAATATAAAAGAAAACTGTAATTGCTTGCATTGCATTGTGGACAATCCATAACTTGTGGCAGGTAATGTGGCAAGTGGACAATCAACAACTTGTGTCAGGTGATGTGGCCAGGTGACGTGGCCAGGTGACGTGGCAAGTGGACAATCCACAGCTTGTGGCAGGTGACGTGGCCAGGTGACGTGGCAGGTGACGTGGCCAGGTGACGTGGCAGGTGATGTGGCAAGTGGACAATTCACAACTTGTGGCAGGTGACGTGGCACGTGATGTGGCCAGGTGACGTGGAAAGTGGACAATCCACAACTTGTGGCAGGTGACGTGGCTAGATGACGTGGCAGGTAATGTGGGCAGGTAACATGGCTAGGTGACGTGGCAGGTGACGTGGCAAGTGGACAATTCACAACTTGTGGCAGGTGACGTGGCCAGGTGACGTGGCACGTGATGTGGCCAGGTGACATGGCAAGTGGACAATCCACATCTTGTGGCAGGTGACGTGGCCAGGTGACATGGCAAGTGGACAATCCACAACTTGTGGCAGGTGACGTGGCCAGCTGACGTGGCAGGTAACGTGGCCAGGTGACGTGGCAGGTAACATGGCCAGGTGACGTGGTCAGGTAACGTGGCAAGTGGACAATCCACAACTTGTGGCAGGTGACGTGGCCAGGTGACGTGGCCAGGTGACGTGGCCAGGTGATGTGGCCAGGTGACGTGGTAGGTGACGTGGCAAGTGGACAATCCACAACTTGTGGTAGGTGATGTGGCAAGTGATACGCTAAATACAAGTACACTGCTGCTCTCTCAGCTGCTGCTACTCACTCTGGTCTCACAAACTGGCTGAAATGGTTAAAATTTACTCTTTTTTGAGCTTAGGGAGGGTCTATGATGAAACGCTTATAAACGCAAACGCGGTTAAACGCAGCTAAATGCGGCCGCAAACGCGGCAAAACGCGCGTTTATAAACGCCGGTTTCAGCGTTTAAAAACGTGTGTTCAGCAGAGTTTGCACCTGCGTCTCGTGTGCATGGGGCCTAATAATGTTGAATATCTGGGAGACCCATTGCACCATTATTCTTAGTAGCGGTAAGATTTGAGAAGGCTACGCTAGGTTTTTTACCATTCCAAATAAATTTTTTAAGCTTTAGATTTCGACTGGTTGAAAAATGTATTGTTCACTTGGATGGGGTGCGAGCACAAATAATAAGGAATTTCGGGAGGTTCTGCATTTTAAAAGCCACTATTTTCCCTTCCCCCGGAGAGTTGTGTTTTATGGAAAGATTGACGATCCTTATTTATATTTTTTAGTAGTTTAGGGAAATTTACTTCATATAATTTAGTTGTTGGATAGGTAAGTTGGATCCCCAAATAAGAAATGGAGTGCTTGTCCCAATTATAAATAATTTTATTTTTTAGTGTCATGTACCTTTTCATAACATTTGTTATTATTCATTTTGTAGTACAAGATTTTACCAAAGGATTCTAATATATTTTGCACATTGGTGAGAGAGGTTTCAGGATTGGATAAGGAAAGTATTATATCATCGGCAAATAATCCTAGTTTATGTTTAGTACTGCCCACTTTAATACCGGTGATTGATTCATTAGAATGGATTATATCTGCCAAAGGTTCTTTTGCCAATGAAAATATTATAGGTGAAAGAGGGCAGCCCTGTCTTGTACCATTACAAATGTCAAAGCTTTTGGACAAATTTCCTAAAAGGAATACTTTAGCAGAGGCTTCGTATAGAGGGACATTATGACTGAATGAATGAAACCTGTAAATCCAAATTTTGCATGCCGCACAGTGCATTCTAGGGCCCTTATTGGCTGAACCAATGCACCTGACCGCTGGTCAGGTGCAAGGCTTTCTCCAATCTGGGTACAGAGCACTGTCAGAACCCTAAATGGACAAAGTCATGATGACTTTGCTCAATCATGGTTCAGTGCTCCTAGTCCTACCCCACACTATAAAAGGTCTCTTAACACTGGGACCTTTTGTTGGAGATAGATGGAGCGGGGTGCAGTGATAGCTAGTTGGTGTTATTGTGACTATAAACATTTTTATTTTTTGGCTGCTGTACCTTTGGGTCTTTTGGTTCTGGTATGGATTTTAACCACTTCACATCCCGCCCATAACTATATCACGTCCACAAAAGGGATATCCCATCCTGGGTGGACGTCATATGACGTCCTGGGCTTCCCGGCCATCTAGGGGGCAACCGCGGCATCGCTCGGGACCCGGTGCGCGTGCCCGGCAGCCGCGATGTCCGCCGGGCACCCGCGATTGCCCGCAATCACGGCAGGATCGTGGATCTGTGTGTGTAAACACACAGATCCATGTCCTGTCAGAGTTGAGGAGACCGATGTGTGTTCCCAGTACAGAGGAACACAGATCGGTCTCCTCCCCTTGTGAGTCCCCTCCCCCTACAGTTAGAATCACACACTAGGGAACATATTTAACCCCTTCAGCGCCCCCTAGTGTTAACCCCTTCCCTGCCAGTCACATTTACACAGTAATCAGTGCAGTTTTATAGCACTAATCGCTGTATAAATGTGAATAGTCCCAAAAATGTGTCAAAAGTGTCCGATATGTCCGTCGCAATGTCACGGTCACAATAAAAATTGCAGATCGCCGCCATTACTAGTAAAAAAAATAAAAAAAATAAAAATGCAATAGATCTATCCCCTATTTTGTAGATGCTATAACTTTTGCGCAAACCAATCAATATACGCTTATTGAGATTTTTTGGGGATATTAACTATAGCTCTATTTTTGTTTATAGGGCAAAAAATAAAAACCGCAGAGGTGATCAAATACCACCAAAAGAAAGCTCTATTTATGGGGAAATAAGGACGTCAATTTTGTTTGGGAGCCACGTCGCACGACCGCGCAATTGTCAATTAAAGCGACGTAGTGCCGAATCCCAAAAAGGGCTCTGGTAAGGAAGGGGGTTAATTCTTCCGGGGCTGAAGTGGTTAACGGGAACGCCACTCCAAAAAAAAAAAAAGTGCAATACCCCAAGTCTATACTATACCCTTAGTTCTGGTATGGGTTTTGAGGACATTTTTTAAAAAATGGCATGGGGTCCACCCCTGGGCGATGGCTTTGGGGGTCTGCCGGCAGGGGACTTATTGAAATCTGGATAGATCCCGGTCCCCCCTATGTGAATGAATAGGGGTACATTGTACCCCTACTCATTTACCAAAAAAAGTGTCAAAAAGAAATAAAAACACACACGCAGTTTCGTGACAATTCCTTTATTAAAAATAAAAAAGCAATGTCCCCCAATGTAGATCCATCATCACTCACAATGTAAATGTGGTGTTAGGCCCCCTTCACACTGAGGCGCTTTGCAGGCGCTATTGCGCTAAAAATAGCGCCTGCAATGCGCCCCGAAAAAGACGCTCCATTCACTCCAGTGTGAAAGCCCGAGGGCTTTCACACTGGAGCGGTGCGCTTGCAGGAGGGTAAAAACACTCCTGCAAGCCGCATCTTTGAGGCGCGGTAGGAGCGGTAAAAATACCGCCCCCTTTAGCGCCCCTGCCCATTGAAATCAATGGGGTAGCGCCTCCAAAACGCCCACAACACGCCGCAAAGAGGCGTTTTAGCGGGCGTTTTTAACCCTTTTTCGGCCGCTAGCGGGGGTTAAAATAACCCCCGCTAGCGCCCGCAAATCGCGGCAAAATCGATGGTATAGCAGCGCTAAAAATAGCACCACTATACCGCCAGTGCATCCAGCGCTTCAGTGTGAAAGTAGCCTTAGGATTGGCTCTAGTCAGAACTGGACGGTAAATTTTGGACCAGATCATGTATGGATTAATTGGGCGTTTCACACGTCCTTTCTTGTTCTTGGAGAAAACCACATCAGATAGTCCTAGAATATAGAAGTCACAATTTACAGACTTTGTTATAGAGGTATTAATACATAAAGTGTATCAAACTCTTTAAAACATAAATATATATTTTGCAGTTTATGAGTTCTTGAGTCCTTTCTCTGGACTTGTTTCTTTTATTTTCACCTTTAGATTCAGCCAGTAACACACTTTTGTCTCCTAAGGGTGACAACACTCCTCCTACTGTATATATGGAGGGAGCAGCATTGCTGCAAGACATAGAATGCATTAGGATAAAAAACCTTCTGCCTTTAGAACCACTTTAAGAATTTGTATAGACCCATGACCCAATTTTATCCTAACCCTAGGTTCACATCTATGCGGTTCTGTGTGCTGCATTTACACAAGCACAGCAGCCTATTCATTTGAATGGGCTGCTTTGCCTGTGTTTACTGCATGAAAAATGTCCCTGCACCTTTTTCACAATGCAGCACCACGTGTTTCCATATGCGGGAGAATGCACCACATTTTTCAGTTGGTGGGGCGCAATTAAGAGTTGCTGGCACCCCCACAAATTTTCTTACAGCAGCACGTATTGTGTGCTTCTGCCTGCGGGCGCAGGAATGTATGCATTTATACACACACTCCTGCAAAAATGTGAACCTAGCCCAAAAGTTGATCAACAGCATGTCTCAGCATTAATTTTGTCTTTTACCTTTTTCTTGTAGTGTGAAACATTTATTACTCCCTGTGACATTATTACTAGGCTTGAAAAATTATTGGAAGGAGTCATCAGTAGGATGCATAGCCACAACCCCCGAAAACCACCTCCTAAGAGCCCTTTCCCTACTCACAATGTGTGGGTAGGCTCTTAGCAGTCAAGGCAGCAGCATTGTTTTGCAGGGAAAGAAAACATGCATGTGGACAGAGACAGAGATTCATGGGGATAGGTGGAGTTCTGTAGTCCAGTAGGCAGAGCTGACAATGCTGATTGAGGTTTCTGTGCAGCAGAGGCAGTATTGTCAACAGCAAAATGTTAGAAGCTCAGTGGATTTCTTGTAGGATCACCAGGTATTTTGCTTTACTTGCAGAATATTTAAAACACTGGGAAATGTACATGTATTGCAGAAATATAATGCATATTTTTTTATTAATTTGCCAAAACATATGCCCATATGACAGAATTACATATTGTACATCCATAGTTTGATATTATATTCAGTATATCCTATATATATATATATATATATAATTTGGCATGCTTCACTTTAGCATTGGTAATATCTGCACTGTCCACTGATTTGTCAGTGCCAAGCTCTAAGAAGTAATTAAATCTCTCACCCTGCTGTAGATAAATATCTAGCAGTGACAGCCTTGAAAGCATGCATTATTAAACATAGCTGAAATCATTCTTCCTGGTTAAGCATTATTTTATTACGTTTAATTTAGAGATACGTTCTTCATTATGCCAAAAAAGCTCAATGTGTGCATCAATGTTTATGTAAAAGTACAATCACATCTTCGTATTTATTTTATATTATATAATTTCTCCAATTGATTTATCTGTAAATGTTACTGTTACTTTTTTGCAGGTATGTTATTGTTACTTTTTTATATTTGTGATGCGGTCCAGTGTTCCGACAGGATGGGATGATGGGCAGAGTATAGATGGGATAACTTTGAATGCTAAAGTTGGGGAGAGAAGATGAGGTTTACAGAATGATATGTAGTTTTGGCATCCATTATTTTGCCTCCTTGGCCCCATGCTGCTCTAAAGGCTCACATATTAAAGTGAATATGTTGTGGGTTTGAATTTTTTCTTTATTTTCTGTGGTAAAGACTAGAAAAATAAATGCCCTTTTTTGCCAGGTAAATGTGAAAAATGCAATTTTCAAAATCGGCTGCTTTTCATGTGTTTAGACTGTTTTTAGGTATTTTGCAAAAAGCCTGTTAATTACAAAGCTCAATAGCTCAAGTTAAATTTTACAAACAGAACTGTATACTGGCTGCTTGTTTAGAAGGCTCTATATGGAGTCTTATTTAGAGAGATCCTGCTGTTTTTTCCTGTTGAGAAAAGCCAAAATACTCTGACATCAGTGTCATAGGCATATCCTGTGTCATGCTTACCTGAAATACAAAGAATTATTTTACAAATAATAGGAAAAAATAAAGTTAACCCTTTTAACCGTTTAATCCTTTTAACAGTTTAACCCTTTTAACAGTTTAACCCTTTTAACCCTTTTAACAGTTTAACCTTTTAACAGTTTAACCCTTTTAACAGTTTATTCCAGTTTAAAAATTAAACCCTTTTTCCTAAACTTATTTTTTTCATATTGTGATTGTTACAGATCAGCAGCATATCTAATCTGCTACTTGTAGATTTGCTATTATGTGGTTACTCTTACCTTGTTTTTGCACTGGACTTGGAGGTATATGCGTTGTTAGATCCCACCCGCTGATTGATAAAACGGCTACACAGCCAATCCTCCCTGCCTCAGAGAGAGCTTGACAGGTTAGGTGACTGGGTCTTCCATGTGTATAGTGTTCTGCTTGTTTTGGGGTAGAGGAGCACTTTGTACTTTTTTATTGCATACCCATGGCATTTATAATTATGTAGTTTGTTTTGTATTTTTTTTTTCAAATATTATTAAGGCCACAGTAAGGGCAAGGCTCTAATGATGATTGGCAGCTGAGAAAAAGTAGCTCAATTCCTTATTAATAACAAGCGTATATATAGGGTCCAACTTGGGGAGACTTGTCCATAAGTTCAGTATATACTTGTCTCTTCTTCCTGGGAAAAGTATTTAAAGCGCAACTCTACTTTTGTTGAGAAAAAAACCTGACTTGTATCTTAAGCCCCGTACACACGATCGGATAACCTATGGATTTTTGTCCGATGGATTTGTCCATCGGATATCCGATTAAACTGTTTTCCATCAGTCTTGCCCACACACCATCAGTCAAAAAACCGACCGTTCCAAACGCGGTGACGTAAAACACTCCGATGAGCCGAGAAAAATGAAGTTCAATGCTTCTGAGCATGCGTCGACTTGATTCTGAGCATGCGTGGGTTTTTTTATCCGATGGACTTGCCCATAGACGATCTGAGTTTTCGATCGGTTTTTTTATCCATCGGAAAATTTAAAAACAAGTTCTATTTTTTAAAACCGATGGAAAAAAGACCGATGGGTACCATACACGATCGGTTGGTCTGATGAAAACCATCCATCGGACGGTTTTCATCAGTCAAACCGATCGTGTGTACGGGGCTTCAGTGTAGACTTCTGGGAAATCAGTGAGCCAATCACAAAATCAGGACATGATGTTTCTGGGGGGCGTTTTGTACACTTTCTGTGTACAGAACACCTCCAGGCAGCCATATTGCATTGCATTTTACAGAAAATTACAGAGATGCAGATTGAAAAGGAAAGGTAATTTTTAAAAACATTCAATTACACTATGACTTGTGTCACAATTGTATATGCTATATTATTATTTTTTTATTTGTTTTTATAATTTTTTTCATGAAAGTGGAGTTACCCTTTAACCGCTTGCCGACCTACGCACGCAGATATACGTCTGCAGCATGGCACGGGCAGGCAAAAGGACGTATATATAAGTCCCCTTTAAGAAGCGGTTGTTGTGGGCGCGCGTGCCCGCCGCAAGCTCCATGAGCCTGATCGCGGGTCACGCGAACTCGATCGCAGCGGGCGTACCCGCGATCGTCTCACGGAGAGATAGAATGGGGAGATGCTGATGTAAACAAGCATCTCCCCGTTCTGCCTATTGACAATGACACTGATCACCGCTTCCTGTAATCGGAAGCGGTGATCACTGCCGTGTCACACATAGCCCATCCCCCCTACAGTCAGAAGCACTCCCCAGGACACACTTAACCCCTACAGTGCCATCTAGTGGTTAACCCCTTCACAGCCAGTGTCATTTTCACAGTAATCAGTGCATTTTTATAGCACTGATCGCTGTAAAAATTACAATGGTCCCAAAATAGTGTCAAAAGTGTCCGATGTGTCTGCCATAATGTCGCAGTCACAATAAAAATCGCTGATCGCCGCCATTACTAGTAAAAAAAATAATAATAATAAAAATACCATAAATCTATCTCCTATTTTGTAGATGCTATAACTTTTGCGCAAACCAATCAATATATGTTTATTGCGATTTTTTTTTTACCAAAAATATGTAGAAGAATACGTATCGGCCTAAACTGTGAAAAACTTTTGTGTTTTTTTTTTATATTTTTTGGGGGGATATTTATTATAGCAAAAAGTAAAAAATGTAGAATTTTTTTCAAAATTGTCGCTCTATTTTTGTTTATAGCGCAAAAAATAAAAACCGCAGAGGTGATCAAATACCACCAAAAGAAAGCTCTATTTGTGGGAAAAAAAGGACGTCAATTTTGTTTGGGAGCCAAGTCGCACAACCACGCAATTGTCAGTTAAAATGACGCAGTGCCGAATCGCAAAAAGTGGCCTGGTCTTTGGCCAGCAAAATGTTCCGGGGCCTAAGTGGTTATTGGAATCCTGTGATGGAAAAATTTGGAAGCTAACTTTACTGATCGCCTTCTCATAACGCTAGTTGCCTGGCTGTCATGGTAATCAGAAGGTATCAGTATTTTCCAATTTACTGTCCCAGAACAAGCATGTAGGTCAAGAGTTTTTTGTTCTTCTCCAAATTTTCTTTCTGCATTCTTGTTCAGGGTGAAGCTGAAGCCATATGTAGCCAGGTAACGATCATCTTTCAATGCCATTCTCCATATTTCTCCTAGCACAGCTTTCCTTTACAAGTATAAAAACCCATATCCAGCAATTTTTCATGTTCAATTTGTTATTGAGAGTTTTAAAAAGATACAACGGTTACAAAGTGATAGGCACAAAAGCCACATAACAGATAAGTATCTCAGAAATATTGTATGCGATGAAGGTGGTATTGCCAAATGTATTACTCAACTGATAAGATTGGAGAAGAAAAGGATTAGGAAGAAGAAAGCTCAGTGTAGAAGAGTCAAGAAAAGAGAAAGATAAGTGGAGGTGGATGTTTCATTACACTGGTCTGGGTTTGCTGCAGAATGCTGCCTGCAGAGCTCGGTGTTCACAGCTTTTAGGACAACTTACCTCCAGAGAAGAGATAAAGAGGACCCCATGCTCATGTGACCAGACAGGGGACTGCTGAAAAAAGGAATGTACACTAATTTGTAGCATGGATGTGGGGGCTCCAAGGTTGTGGTGTAACGGGACTCTAGGGCTACCTAACCTGGAGTTGGGCTGTAAGTGTTTAAGGTTATTTATTTCAATGGCTCTGTGTTTTAAAAATCTACGCGTGCTTTTTAAGTAAGATGTTCTTGGATTGCACAAATGGGCCTTTCATGTTGGATAAGGTATAATTTAAGACGCCAGATATCCACTTTTACTGAAAGAGGGGGAAAAAATCACGAGACTTCCGTTACTTGATTTCCATTGTACAGTGTTTACTTCTGGTGTGGCTAGACCACTGAGCACTTATAAAATAGCACACCGTCTATTGCTTTCCTCCTTTGTATCAGTGTCTCGCCTATCTCAGACTGAGCACTTGGTTCCCATTAGTTGAAATGCTTTATGTAAATACATGTGATTCTGTCTGCCAGAGAAAAGCTACAATCAAAAACAGCACTTTATTTCCTCGCTATTTATTTTACAAAAGGATGAAGCAATCATTGGCAAAACTTTCTATATTGCCTCAATTGGCTGAATGATGGAACTTTAATTGCATGTAGTCCTTTCAGCCGAACACAACAAAATAAATACAATTTCCCTTAGTGTAACACATCAGAATTCTGTGTAAATGGGGAAGGGGAGACATGCAGGTCTCTGTTGGGGGACTAAAAGTCTCAGCAAGACTTGTACACAGCTGGCTGATATTGGAATTTCTTTGTTAATTGCAAATGTATTACAGAGATCTATTATGCAGTACATTCAAAAGGCCAATCCACTCAGAACTGTCTGTTAAAATGCTTGCAGGTTGAATCATACTCTTATAAAACTTAGAGAACTATGTGTATTTGTTCTGTATTTCCTATCCACTTAATACATTGCTGTCTGACTACTTTCTTGTTCATACATCACAGGACACAGAGACTTAGATAATTACTTAGTGGGTTAGATAGTCACCATCAGGTGATTGGACACTGGCAACCCTAATTACAAGGCGAGTTCCTCCCCTATATAACCACTCCCATATGGAGAGCTCCTCAGTTTTTTCGCCAGTGTCAGGTGTAAGGTGGTTGGTCACATTGTACATGTGCCAAGAAGAAAGTTCTGTTTGATGGTCTCTGCGGAGGCCTAGGAGCTATGCAACCGGATTCATGCCTCGGCTATTACTAAACACCTAAAATGGATGGTACCCGGGCCTCGTGTAAGAAAGAAACAAGGTTTGCCTGTAATGTCTCTCTTCGGAGGTCTGGGCTCTGGGATGCAGTCTTTGGTGTACTAATTTAAGTGGCACGAAAAGCTCCTGGCAGAGTTTTCTACAGGTCCAGGGAAGAGGTTCTTTTAAATAGTGACCCAGAACCCTGAAGGTCGGCACAACACTACCTGCCGTGATGGGTGAAGGCTGGATCTGTTGTTCTCAACAGTTTTCCTGCGGCGGGGAGAAGGTAAGTGAAGATACATTTTTAAGTATTATCTTCTATGAGTAGTTGTATGTCTTACCTGGTTTCCGCCACCAGAGGGAGAAAGTAACATACCTGGTGTATACTTCCATGCCGTCCAGGAACACGCTCAGTGAAGTTGGTCTATTATATAAAAACCGCTCACCTCCTCCACTGCAGGCTCTGCCACAACTCATAATAGAGAGACCCCACGTAGTCCACAGGTTCCATGAAGTCTTCCAGTGGTCTTCTCTCTCCCCCCACTCCTGGCCGCCGCCATGACAGTCACGCGGCGGCCAGGAGTGGGGGTGCTTTTTTGACCAGGTGTGCAGGAAAATGCAAGGGAAGATGTGGTTGCACGCGAATGCGCGTGCACGGCGCATCAGTGTGCAGGCGCCAAAGCGGCATGTTTTAAAAACCCAGCATGCCACAGTCTTCTGTAAGCGGTGGGACACAGAGCTGTGGGCTGTAAGCATCTCAGTGGATCGGATTCAGGCATACCTAAGACACCTACTCTGCATCAGGTTGTGCAGTAAGCTAATATATGTATGTATTGTAAGACTAGAGCACAACAGTGGTTGCACTTGTACCTCTGCTTATAGCTTAGGGCTATGTCTCCCGGTAAGAGGGTTTCAGAGGCACTAAGAAATCCTCGCCTAAGAGCTAGGGATTCTGGACATGCCTGCAGATTACCATCCCCCCTGACAGACTGGTAACTACCTCACAAGATGAGTCTGTACCCCTGTCAGGCTTTGCAGTCTCTCCTAATGTTACAGCTCCTGTATATGTCACTGAAGACACTATGTAATCTGCCTTGGATGGCTTGAAAGGAAGGATTGTTACATTAATCTCAACCTCCTTTAAAAAGTGTCAGAAAGTGGGGTAGATCCCCTTCCTCTGCTCTGGGTTCCTTATCAGATGAACAGATGATGAGATATCCCTATCTGGGGATGGGAATCAGAAGCGGTCTGAGGATTCAGAGTATGAGGAGAAGATCTCTTCTACCTCTCAGACGCTTAAGATGCAGGTGCAATGTTATACAGAGATGGTCCGTACCACATACAATTTACCTTCTGCTGAAGCTGCCATGTCCTCTGTTTCCTCCTTGGGATCCCGGAAATCCCCACAGGCTGCATATACCTTCTCAATTCATCCCTTGTTGGAGAAGTTCATATATGACAACTGGGCTCACCCAGATAAAGGGATTTTTATAACAGCTTACCTGTAAAATCCTTTTCTTGGAGTACATCACGGGACACAGAGCGAATTAGTCATTACTAATGGGTTATATAGATTACCTTCAGATGCTGGCACTGGCCACTTCCAAACCGGAAGTACCCTCCCCTATATAAGCCCCTCCCATCCGGGAGCACCTCAGTTTTGTAGCAAAGCAATAAGTGTCCCAAAAAGAGGGGTGGGAGCTCTGTGTCCCGTGATGTACTCCAAGAAAAGGATTTTACAGGTAAGCTGTTATAAAAATCCCTTTTTCTTTTTCGTACATCACGGGACACAGAGCGACTTAGTCATTACTAATGGGACGTCCCAAAGCAATGCCAAATGAGGGGAGGGATACATGAGCTGGGCGCCATCAGGCATGAGGCTCTTTTGCGGCCTGCAACACACTGCGCCCAAAGGCGACATCCTCCTGACTTCTGACGTCTACCTGGTAGAATCTAGTAAACGTGTGTACTAAGGACCATGTTGCGGCCTTACAGACTTGAGCCAGGGAGGCTTGGTGATGCACTGCCCATGAAGTTCCAACTGCTCTTGTGGAGTGCGCCCTAACTTTGAACGGAGGCGGTCTCCTTTTCAAGCCATAGGCTTGTATTATGACCTGTCGAATCCACTTGGCTAAAGTAGATTTTTGATGCTGCCTGACCCTTTCTGGGGCCTTCCGGCAGAACAAACAAAGTATCCGTTCTACGAATCTGAGCAGTGGCTTTAAGATAAGCTTTAACTGCTCTTACTACATCCAAAGAATGCAATAACTTTTCCTCTACCGAACTAGGTTTGGGGAAAAAGGAAGGAAGAACCACATCTTGGTTCAAATGGAACCTCAATACCACCTTAGGAAGAAGGCTGGATGAGGACGTAATACTACTCTGTCCTTATGGATAACCAGATATGGCTCCTTACAGGACAAGGCGGCTAATTCCGATACTCTTTTAGCCGAACAAATGGCTACTAAGAAAATCAATTTCCTGGTGAAAAGAACCAAGGAAATGTGCCGCAATGGTTCAAATGGTTGTTTCTGTAGAACCGACAGAACCAGGTTTAAGTCCCATGGACATATGGGAATACTAACCGGAGAGCTAATACGCATCACTCCTTGTATGAAAGCTTTGACTAATGAATGCAAAGCCAAGGGCCTTTGAAAAAAATATTGACAAGGCCGTCTGACCCTTGATAGTACTCAAGGCAAGCTTCCTATGTACAGCCCACTGTAGGAAGTCCAGAATCCTACCTATTACGTACTTACGTGGATGCCATTTCCTGGCCTCACACCACGTGATGTACGCCTTCTAGATCCTATAATAGATCTGCCTGGATACCGGCTTCCTGGCATTGATCATGGTAGATACCACAGGATTAGAGAGCCCTCTCTTTTTTAGAATGTGGGCTTCAATAGCCAGGCCGTCAAACCTAGGGCTGGTAAGGAAGGGTAGTATATCGGTCCTTGCGAAAGCAGGTCCGGACGATGTGGGAGGGTCCAAGGACTTCCCACTGACATTTTTACAATCTCTGCGTACCATGCCCTTCGGGGCCACGCTGGAGCCACCAGAATCACTGGTTTCTTTTCTACCCTGATTCTGCGGATTAATCGCGGTGGGAATGCATATATCAGCTTGAACTGATCCCAAGGGAACACTAGGGCATCCGAACCGCAAGCTAGGGGATCCTTTGTGCGAGACACAAATCTGTCCACCTTTGCGTTGAATCTGGATGCTAGCAGATCTACATCCGGTGTTCCCCACCGCTGGCATATTGCCTGTAAAACCTCGGGGTGAAGAGACCATTCCCCGGGCATAATTGCTGGCGACTTAAAAAGTCCGCTCTCCAATTTTCCACTCCTGGGATGAAAACCGCGGATATGGCTGTGACATACCTTTCTGCCCATTCCAGGATGCAATTCGCTTCCCTCTGGGCTGCACGACCCTTGGAGTTTGGATGTCCATGCTACTAGGGCATACCGGGCTGCTCGTATCTCTAAGAGATTGGTGGGCAGGGCCTTCTCTGCTTCTGACCACTTGCCCTGGAGAGACCATTGCTCCAGTACTGCCCACCAGCCTATGAGGCTGGCATCTGTAGTGACCACCTTCCAAGAAACCGGACTAAAGGGTTTCCCTTTTTCCAGATTCTGGTACCAGCCACCAATGGAGGCTCTTGCGAACGGAAGGGGACAGGGACATTGGTAAGTCTAAAGCCTGAACTTTTTTGTTCCAGGCTGACAGTATGGCCCTCTGCAAGTTCCTTGAATGGAATTGACCGTAGGGTACTGCTTCGAATGAAGCCACCATTTTTCCCAGCAGCCTTATACACAGGCGTATGTATGGTTTTTCTTTTTTGTACCCACTAAGTGGGTCAAATCTTTCAAAGACGACACCTTCTCCGGAGGTAAGAAAATCTTTCTCTGATTTGAATCCAGTCTTAGCCCCCAAGTATTCCAGGCTTTTGACTGGTTTTAGGGCTGACTTGTCTCGGTTGATAATGCAACCGTGAGATTCCAGATACTTGATTATCTTGTGAACGACCACTTCTAGTTTTTTTCACTGAGTGGTCTATCAGCAACAAGTCGTCTAGATATGCCATTATCGTTACACCTTGTGTTCCTAGTTTGGCCAATCGTAGGGCCAGGATTTTTGTGAACACTCGTGGTGCTGTGGCCAGACCGAAAGGTAAGGCTCTGAACTGAAAATGGCGCCCTTCTACTGCAAGGCGTAGAAATTTCTGGTGGGCCGGACAGATGGGAATATGCAAATAAGCATCCCTTATGTCGATCGAGGCTAACCATTCCTGCCCTTGTAGGGCGGTGGCCACCGATCGGATCGACTCCATCCGAAAAAGTCCTGATATGTAGGAACTTGTTTAGCCCTTTTATATTTAATATGGGCCTCATGTCCCCATTTGGTTTGGGGACTGTGACAAGGTTCGAGTAAAACCCGAACCCGTTTTCTTCCAAGGGAACCTTCATGATTACCCTTGGGGCAATAGTTGCTCTAGTGCCAGAAGGAGGGATCCACTCTTCTGGGGATCGCTTGGCACGTTTGACCTTATAAAATGGGCAGGAGGAATGTCTTAACTCCAGCCTGTATCCCAGACTTACTGCGGAGATCAGCCATCTCTGATGGTGTCCCGCCAGGTCTCTGTGAACAACTGAAGTCTTCCCCTTCACCCGATTGAGTGGGGGCAACCCTTCATGACTTAGGGGGAGGTTTTGTACCTCTCTTGACCCAGGGTTTCTTGTTACCCTGTGATTGTCCCTGATTTCTGGATTTGACCGCGGAGGCCGTCGGAACTGTTTCACAGCCGATGTGCCAGGGACTGGAGAAGTAGGCCTCTTAAAAGAAGGACTTCTACCCTTGTTCTTAACCGGCAAGAGTGTACTTTTACCGGCAGAAGTTTTCTGGATATATTTGTCCAGATCATCTCCAGATAAGCGTTCTCCATGAAATGGGAAGCTAATCAGCAATTTCTTACAGGGAGCTTCAGCAGACCAGTTTTTTGAGCCATAGAAGCCTACGCATATGTCTACAGACAGCGTAAAGCGGGATGCCTGTTGGATTGTATCCTTTATGGCGTCCACCGCAACACAAGGCTCTAGGTAGGTCAGCTAGGGCAAGAGCCTGCTGATCTGGTAAGTCCCTTAAGACTTGTTTCAACTGATCTTTCATTGCTTGGCAGACTCCAATCGCTGCTACTGCAGGTTGTGTCACCATGCTTGCTGTAGAGAAAGCAGATTTTAGTAAAGACTCCAAATTTTTATCTATTGGGTCCTTGAACATTGGAACATTATCTACTGGACATGTCAGTGATTTATTTACACAAGAGATGGCTGTGTCCACTGTAGGGACCCTCCATTTATTTTATTTTTAATGAACTTATCCTCCATGGGATAGATCACTGGAAATCTCTTGGGGGGAGTAAATATTTTACAGGATGCTCCCAATCCTGGTAAATAAACCCTTCCAATAAAGGGTGGATTGGGAAGGAACAGACAGTCTGGAGAGCTTTCAGCGACCCCAGCGAGGAGACAGTAGTGGTTGATGGTTCCGCCAGAGGCATTTAAAATGCTGCTCGGACCATGTTAGTCAGAGACTGAACCCATAATCTTTCAGCCTGAGATGCTGAGAAAGGTTCTTCCACTGTTGATTCCTCTATAACTTTATCAACCTCACCTGATCCCCTTCAGGTAGGTCGATCTCTGGGACTGTTCCTCCACTAACAGGCACTCTGCAGGAGGAGACAGAGATCGGACGTGCTTTTCCTTTGACAGGGAAGCAGCGATCAATGCTGTTAATCTCTCTTCCAATCCTCCCAGAGTTGAGGATAAAACCTCCTCTGTTATATATACAGGAGCAGGTGGACTGGGGACAGCCGCAGTACCAGGTACTCCTGCGGGGTTCCTACGGCTACTGACCTCTGAAATTTCAGGGGAGATTGGCGCAGTACAGCATGCCCAAAATCCTCAGAGCCCGACGGAGACCCCTTTCGCTTCTTGGAAGATCTATTTCCAGAGCGTCTGGACGACATATCCTATAAGCACAAAGCTGAGGTATTCCCGTCGTCATACACCAATTTTGCTGGTAATAGTCTAACACAGTTGCTGCTATATACCAGCTGGTGTCCACTAAAGTGCCTTTCTATGGGGATGCCTGCATCAACCGCCTCTGTGTGCCACTGTTTGTTGCTAGCTCTGTTTGCATCCAGCTGACACTTGTACTGTGTCTTTATACAAGCTGGGACGCCTGCACATGCGCAGAAGCGCCGTGGCGCGCATCGAGCGTCATCCACCCGCCCCGCCCCTTTTTTTTCATAGGAGGCGCGTGCACGCCCATGCGCCATTGGCGCCCTTTTCGAAAATCAAACAGGGACTAGGAGCCAGGGCCCTTTTTGCCGGAGGGCCTGTGCGGTGGATGAGCGCAGCAACAGGGCAGAGGAAGTGGATTCCCACAGAGAAACTTACCAACTGCCTGGATCTTTTGATTTGAGAAAACCAAAGATCCACATGACAAGAAAAATGGACCACAGCGGCCTCTAGTGGTTTAACACAGGTACCGCGGTCCTTTTTTTTTCTTGACTACTATTAAAATTTTACATTTTCAGTAGTTACAGGCATACACAGATATTAGCGGGAATACCGTTAGGTAACAGACAGAAAGACAAATTAGGCTTGGGGGTCCCCCAATAGAACCAAGTTCCTGGGGGCCCCCACTTACCTGATCCCCGCCGCAGGACTTTGTTTGGTCCACAGAAGCCCAAACTTCACCTATCACGGCAGGCATTGTAATTAAACCTTCAGGGACCGGGTTCCCAAGGATTCCACTCCCCTGGACCTGTATAGCACCCTGCACAGACAATATCTTGGTCGTGGGTATGACCAGAGCTCTGGATCCCAGGGTCCAGCCCTCCTAAGAGAGGCATTACAGGCAAAACCTTGCTCTTCTGCTGCAAGGCCCGGGTACCGACCGTTTAGCTATGAAGCTTTTTTGGTGGGATCCGGAACAGCTTACTAAGGCCCAAAAGAACCTGTACGCAAGCCCAGTGAAAACACATGTTACTCTTTGGCCAACACCTTAGACACTGGCAAAAAACTGAGGTGCTCCCGGATGGGAGGGGCTTATATAGGGGAGGGTACTTCCGGTTTGGAAGTGGCCAGTGCCAGCACCTGAAGGTAATCTATATAACCCATTAGTAATGACTAAGTCGCTCTGTGTCCCGTGATGTACGAAAAAGAAAAACTGTTTTCTCCTCCTAATGCCGCGTACACACGGTCGGAATTTCCGAGGAAAAAAGTCAGACAGAATTTTTTCATCGGATATTCCGACCGTGTGTATGCCCCATCTGACTTTTTTCGTCGGAAATTCCGATGGACTTAGAAATAGAACATGTTCTTTTTTTTTTCCGCCGGAAAAAATTTATATCGGAAATTCCGTTCGTCTGTACGGAACTCCGAAGGAGAAAAAACTATGCATGCTCAGAATCAAGTCGACGCATGCTCGGAAGCATTGAACTTCATTTTTCTCAGCTTGTCGTATTGTTGTACGTCACCGCATTCTTGGCAGTCGGAATTTGGTGTGACAGTGTATATGCAAGACAGCTTGAACGGAATTCCATCGGAAAAACCCGTCAGAGTTTATTCCGAAGGAAAATTCCACCGTGTGTACAAGGCATAAGAGTTTTTCCCTCCTTACCCAGTGGAGGAAAAATTCACCAAGAAATGGGGGTGCCAGCTATAAACGCGGCTATTTCTTGTGCGAATTAAAGGCCTGACCTGTCCTGTGGACAATGCTTAGGGCTTCAAAGATATAATGGAAAAAAGCTGGAATCTTTGCTTAAAGCCTCCTTCTCTATTGCTGATGCTGTAGTCCACCTGCAGTTGCAGCAATTTGGCTTCTGCCAGTTCCTTAAGGAACAGATGAGACAGGTGGTTAACCTCCTCCCTGCAGAGGAAGTTGAGGTTTATGCAGGTCCTGTATTTTGGGGTTGATGCGATTATGGACTCTGTTAAGCAAGCATCCCGCCTAAATCTCCTGCTGGTACACATCACAGGTCCCCTTTTGCTGAAGCAATGGGAAGCTAAAGTTTCTTGCAAAAGATACTTGGCGGCGTTCCCATTTTTTATGAGGAATAGCCTGTTTGGGGATGATTTGGACAAAGTTATCCAAAGATTACCGGAAGCAAATCTACATTTTTACTGGTTAAAAAAGAGTAATCATTCTCTTCCCCAGCCCCTGGAACTTCGATTTCCAGGGAGTGGTGATGGCCTCCCCAGTCTAATACTAGGGGAAAGGCCCAGGGCCGAGCTCAAGGGCAGAAAAGATCTTGGGGTTCAAGGTCTGGTAAGCAGAACCCCAAAACTTCCTTATGAAGGGGCGCCCCTGCTCGGCCAAATGGGGGGAAGGCTTCTGCCCTTTGCAGACGCCTGGCGGGAAGAGCTTCAGGACAAATGGGTCATCTCCACGGTATCTCTAGGCTACAAGCTAGAGTTCCGGGAACTTCCGCCATCCCGTGTTTTTCTGAGATCAAGAATCTCCAAAAATCCAGAAAAGAGGAGGCCTTGCTATTGGCCCTGGAACGCCTGCTGGCCCAAGGGGTAATCATACAAGTAGCCCCAGAAGAACAGGGCTCAGGGTTCTACTCAAACCTCTTTACGGTTCCAAAACCAAACAAGGATGTCAGACCTATTCTAGATTTGAAAGACCTGAGTCAGTTCTGAACATTCGCTCTTCTGTATGGAGTCTGTCCGTTCAGTGGTCTCCACTCTTCAGGGAGGAGAAATTCTGACATCAATAGACAGCAGAGATGCATATCTACATGTGCCAATATTCCCCGCTCACCAAAAATTCGAAGGTTTGCGGTGGATCAGTGCCACTTTCAGTTGTGGCCCTACCGTTCGGTCTGGCTACTGCACCTCGAGTGTTCTCAAAGGTACTAGCACCGCCCCTGGCTAAGCTAAGGGTGCGGGGTATAGCAGTAACAGCTTTGGACAATCTGCTGCTCATAGATCAGTCCGTACCATGCCTAGACCGCAATGTGCGCAGCACAGTGGAGTATTTAGAGTACCTAGGCTGGGTCCTCAAACTACAAAAATTCTCCTTACAGCCTCGAAGAAGGCTGGAGTATTTGGGCATGATCATAGACACGATCTAAACCTGGGTATTCTTACCCAGTTCAAGGCCAAGGCCATAAGGGATTTGGTCCGAGTGATCAAAGCAAGGAAAAATCCTTCCATTCGTCTATGCATGAGATCATTAGGAAAGATGGTAGCCTCATTCAAGGCTGTTCCTTACGCCCAGGTTTCACTCAGGGCCTTGCAGAGCAGCATCCTGTCTGCCTGGAACAAAAGAGGTCAAGCCTTGGACCTTTCAGTGGTCCTGTCACCACGGATTCAACAGAGCCTTAATCGGTGGTTGCTGCCCCAGAATCTGCTGAAAGGAAAATCCTTTATTCCAGTTACTTGAAAAATCATAATCATGGACGCCAGCCTTATGGGCTGAGGGGCAGTTATGGAAGAAGCTTCTACTCCGGAAAAATGGTCTAGAACCAAGCCGCTTTTGCACATCAACATTCTGGAGATTCGGGCAATTCTTCTGGCCCTCAGGGTCTGGACTTACACGTGGCAGGGTTGTCCTGTCCGAATGCAGTCCGACAATGCCACAGCAGTGGCTTATATCATTTACCAAGGGGGCACCAGGAAACAGGATGCCCAAAAAATAGGTGAATCACATTTGTCTTGGGCAGAAAGGCATGTTCCCTGTCTGTCTGCGGTCTTCATTCCACAGGTAAAAAATTTGGCAGACGTTTTTTTTTTTTCTAAGCCACTAGCAGCTGAGTCCAGGAGAATGGTCTCTACACCCCAACATATTTCAGGCCATATGTCAGAAGAAGGGGTACCCCAGATGTAGACCTGTTGGCTTCCAGGTTCAACACAAAACTGGACAACTTTGTGTCAAGGACAAGAAATCCGCTGGCACAAGGGTCATCCGATGCCATCCAATGCCTTAAACAATTCCATAAGATCAGTATTCTCTGATTAATGCGTTCCCTCCAGTCCTGCTTCTCCCACGATTCCTCTAGAGAATCAAGAGAGAAGGAAAGCCGGTGATTCTGGTAGCCCCGGCTTGGCTCAGACGATCCTGGTATGCGGAGATCGTGAGAATAGGCAGAGGGGAAACCTTGGGTTCTTCCGCTACGATCAGATCTGCACTCACAGGGCCCAATCTTCCATCCTGCCTTACAAAGTCTAAATTTGACGTTTTGGCTGTTGAGACCCACATTTTGAAGGGTCGTGGGCTCTAGGGCCCAGTCCTATCCACTCTGGTTAATGCTAGGAAGCTGGCCTCCAGGCTCATCTACTACAGAATCTTGAAGGCGTATGTTTCCTGGTGTGAATCCAGGGGATGGCATCCTAAAAGATATTCCATTAGCAGAATTCTTGCCTTTCTTCAGTTAGGCGTAGAAATGAAGCTGGCCTTGAGTACTATCAAGGGCCAGATGCATGGGAGAAAAAGAAACCCTGGACTGCCGCACTCTGTATAGACAGTTATTTATTCCAAAATTTCAGGTAAAAAATCCAAATTCAAAATAAATCCATAAATCCAAAACAACAAATGCAGATAGTGTGCATGCAGGGAAGGGTGGCTAACGCGTTTCACGTCACGAATTGACGCTTACTCATAGCTGGGCCAGATCTCGGCCTTGTCGGTATTCTTTTAGAGACTGCTTGCCTCTCATTCCCTGATTAGGGCCTTTGTCCAAGGAGCACTGTGCTTGTGTCCACCGGGTAAGCCTCCTGTGTGCCCGTGGGACTTAAATTTATTGTTATCTGTTTTTATACTGTAGCGGGGTGTTCCCCTTTAATGCAGAGAGACAAGAAGTTCCAGGTGAGAGGTGAGTCAGGAGGAAGTAAAGAGACATTATGGAAGTGAAAGCAGAGGAGAGAGAGACTACATCTCCCAGTACATCTTGCAGCACCCAGGGTGCATTGCTCCAGAACAGAGACTGCTGGGGCAGACTTTATAAAGGGGAGGCGGAGTTTTGGTCGGCCTCTTTGGACCCCCCTCTCCTAGCAAGAGGATGTCTGTGCTGAACTGCTGTGTGCACAAGGCCTGAAGCCCGGGCCGTGTGCTCCTTTCCAAAGAGCCCTCTGCCAGCCTAGCAGAGCCTTAGAGACATCTAATCCTCCTTGCTGCAGTACACCAGAAGGATTGAAGACTTGGATGTCGGTGGATTCCTGTTCCTAGACGAATCGATGGAGGAAAGGGACTTGGACTTGTCCAGGTGGTGAGAGCTGTTTAAAGACAGATACTTTATCTTTACTATTCGTTGGGATTACAAAGTTGTTCTTCAAGTGCACCACCGAGAGATTGCTAGCGAATATTGTTTCACTGAACTTCCATTTAGATCAGTCAGGCCTGACTGCATAGGTAGACATTGCTGGGTGTTAGTCTACCCATGAAGGGAAGTAGCTGTAAAAGGGCAGCGCTAGAGTTGCATAGCAATACTTTATTATTCTGATTACTCTGTTTATCTTTATTACTGTTTATTGCAGGGATCTGCAACTTGTTATACTGTTGTTTATTACTTGCCCATTAGCCTCAGTAAAATATCTGGGTAAAGTACATTTGGTGTCAGTTCCGCTTACTTTAATAGGAGTTTTAAAGTATATTCTGTGTATGTTTGTTATAGGACTGCGTCACCAACAGTTGCGATCACGCGGTCCTATCTCTCTATCACCAGCTGTGCCACGGGAGGTTAGAGCCGATTGCCGGGGGTTGACAGCGGTGCACTGCAGGGCCCAAATCAATATCAGTGGCTCTCAACTGGGGGTAGCGCTACAATACATTGAACCATTTCAACATGCTTCTTTAATTCTTTGACAAAGAAACTGTTTTTTCTTGTAGCCATATCCTCAGCAAGGAGGGTATCGGAGTTGGCAGCTATTTTTTGTAAAGAGCCATATTTGTTATTTATGAAGACAGGGTGGTGTTGCGACCTCACCCAGCTTTTTTACCGAAAGTGGTTTCAGGTTTCCATCTGAATCAAGATGTAGTCCTACCGTCCTTTTTCCAGATCTGCAGAGAAGTTACAGTCTTTAGATATTGTAAGAGCGGTAAAAATTTATCTGCAAGCTACGGCTCAGATACGAAAGACTGATTGTCTATTTATTCTGCCAGAGTGCCCAAGGAAGGGCCAGGCAGTATCGAAGTCTACTATTTCAAAGTGGTTTCGACAAGTCCTTGTTCAGGCATATGCTTCACAAAAGAAGATTCCACCTCCCTGGCGGTATGATTATTTCTGATTTTAGGTGCTGAAAGCGGTACAATTATTTTTCATGGAAATTAGGCGTTTTATATTGTAGGCCTGTAATTCTTAGGAATAACACACTTAAAACTGTCCAAACAAGAGTCTAGTAGACATCCCGGGTATGATAAAGTTTGAAACACAAAATCATAAATTATAATGTAGCGGCCTCATTCTCTCTCTTCTTCTTTAGCGGTTACTCTGGCTCCGGTCTAGGGGTACCTTGAAGGGGAGAGCGAGGTGCGCCACGGCCCATGTCCTCTAGATTACAGCATGTAGAGGTGAAGGCCAGCACCAGATTACCTTCGGGCCGTGTATACGCTCAGAGCCAAGTCTGTTCTGCTGATAACCCCCTTTGCTCCCAGTAATTGGAGTACCACACACTGAAAAGGTCCAACACTTATTTATTCCATAACGGCAAACAAATAGTCCTTTGCGAGCAGACAGTTTGAGACCCATAGAACAGTTCAGTATTGGGGAGTAGGTCAAGGCACAATCCTCAAAGAAACTAAACTGTTGAGGTTTCACCAACGGTTGCTAAGCACAGTGGCTGTAAAACATACTTTTTGGCTTCAGAGTCTCTTCCAGCGACTCTAATGAACAGGAACTGGAGTTACCTTCGCTACGTTGCAGCCCCTGTCAGGGGGAAGACATCCCTCCAAGAGAGTTACCAGAGGCCCCGCCGTCACCGGATTAATGCTGTACCGGGCTATTCGGAAGGGTTACACTCCCCGGCCTCCTCACCTCAGATACTGGTCCCAACACCTTAGGGCCCCTCGGACTCCTCCACCCTCGCGGAACCCAGTCGAAGTTACTGGGCCCCAGGCCTTGGCCAAAGTACTTCACCCCAGGCTTAAGGCGTCTCGGATGGACTCCATCTCTCGCTCTGGCCAGGTCAAGGGCACCTGGGCCCGGAACTCCGGAAAGCCAGCACCCAGGCTGAAGGTGCCTGGGTGCGGCCGCGTCCTCCAACTCCGAACAATAACAACCCTCGGACCACACTCCGGACAACACCAACCCCGTGGTAAGGGCGTCTGCCCCTTTTATCCCCTCTCCCTCTGCGTCACAGCGGGTTCCCCGCCCCGCTGTACCAGCACCAGGAAAGTTCAAAAAGGGAGCAGTCTTGCGGTGCGGATTCAACTCTGGCCCAGGGCGACAACGCCATCTGCATGCCGCAGGGAACCTTGCACCACCAGAATCCTCCAAGAACCACAAAAGAGGTTCTCAGACTCCCTAACAATTAGTGCATCCGGGTTGAATAACCCAGATACTCCCCCCCAAATTTAAATGCCCGCTACAATAATATAATAAATAACTATAAATAATTATAACAAATAATAATGTAATTATAATAAAAATTATTCAATAATGTAATCAAATCAAAAACACTGAAATTTGCTAAGTTGCAGAATTGTCGCTGTTATTACTTTCAGTATTTTATGACGAATTTCCCCACAAATCGCTATTGCTCAATGCTGCAAGTGATTCTAATTTATTATCGCTGTTTTCTAGATGGTCTAAAACCACTTTTGACATAAACTGACACTTTTTGGTTGCTATGGACAATCTCCAGTTTCCAGGCAGAAAGAACAGTTTTTATAATATAAAACTGCATGCAGGACACTGGACAAACCACTTGGGAGAAAGGGGATGTGTATTTATTTGATACAGTACTGTAATCTGTAAGATTACAGTATACTGTATGTATTGTGTGTTTTAACTTTTTTGAATTTGGCGCCGATCTTCCACCCCGTGCGTCGCAATGCTCGCAGGGAACGGAGCTCGGCACTGTGTGAATCGAGCGAGACACGGCTCGCAGACACAGCAGGGAGACTTCGCAGGATCCTGGGGACAAGGCAAGTAACTTTCCCTGTGTCCTGCGATGCAGCCCCGAGTCTGGCTCGGGGTTACCGCTTTTGGTATGAAAAATTCACCCCGAGCCCGACTCGAGAATACCGCCAGGGAGGTTAAAGCGCACTCGACCAGGGCAGTTAGTGCTTCATGGGCAGTGCATCACCAGGCCTCCATGGCTCAGATCCATAAGGCTGCTACTTGGTCTTCGGTCCATACATTCACTAGATTTTGCCAGGTGGATGTGAGAGGGCATAAGGATGCCGCCTTCGGGCGCAGTGTACTGCAGGCAGCAGTGTAGGTCCTCTTGTCCGATGGCAGTCTATGATTCTGATCTGTGTCTCCCTTCCCTCAGTTTAGGCTTTGCTATGGGATGTCCCACTTAGTAATTATCTAAGTCTCTGTGTCCTGTGATGTATGAACAAGAAAATAGGATTTTTTAAAACAGCTTACCTGTAAAATCCAGGACACAGAGCTCCCGCCCCTCTTCGGGATTATACGTCGGGACACTTATTGCTTTGCTACAAAACTGAGGAGCTCTCCATATGGGAGGGGTTATATAGGGGAGGAACTTGCCTTGTAATTAGGGTTCCCAGTGTCCAAGCACCTGATGGTGACTATCTAACCCACTAAGTAATTATCTAAGTCCCTGTGTCCTGTGATGTACTCCCAAGAAAAGGATTTTGCAGGTAGACTGTTTTAAAAAAAATACTATTTTTTTGACTTTTCACATTACTGTATGCATACTGAAACTGCAGGTGTGAGGCTTAGAGGATGCAGTGCTGGGAAGTCTAGTAGTGGACTTTCCACTAAAGTTTAAATGGGGTAGATTTACTAAAGGAAGTTGCTCCAGAGCTTAGTAAATGAGCAGAAGCTCTGCTGACTCCATCATCCAATCATGAGCAAGCAGACATGTTTTTTTTTTTTTCTTGCATGTGATTGGGTATTCTTTGCAAAGTGAAGCTTTACCTCATTTACTAAGCTCTGGAGAAACTGCACTTGCAGAGGGCACAGTCTATTTGCCTTTATTAAATCAACCCCTATGTATTATATTTGACCAGGATACAAATCCAACCCAGAAGCATTCACCCATCACCAAAACATTCTTTATGGTTAGATTACTTTTATTTCATTGGGCAATTTCAGTTAACAAGTTTGAGTGTACTTAACCACTTGACCACTGGGCACTTAAACCCCCTTAATAACCAGACCAATTTTCAGCTTTCGGTGCTCTCACATTTTGAATGACAATTACTCAGTCATACAACACTGTACCTATATGAATTTTTTGTCCTTTTTTTCACACAAATAGAGCTTTCTTTTGGTGGTATTTAATCACCGTTGGGTTTTTTATTTTTTGCGCTATAAGAGAAAAAAGACTGAAAATTCTGTAAAAAAATGATTTTTTTTTCGTTTCTGTTATAAAATTTAGCAAATTACTATTTTTTCTTCATAAATTTTGGCCAAAATTTATACTGCTACATATCTTTGGTAAAAATAAGTACAAATTGGTGTATATTATTTGGTCTTTGTGAAAGTTATAGAGTCCACAAGTTATGGTGCCAATATCTGAAAATTGATCACACCTGAAGTACTGACGGCCTATCTTATTTCTTGAGACCCTAAGGGCTCTTTCACACGGGGCGGATCAGTCATGGTCCGCCCCGTGAAGCTCCACTTGCTCAGCTGGGATCGCTCCGTTGATCCCCGCTGAGCCGGCGGATGACTGGCCGGTCCCCGCACACTGTGCAGGGACCACCCTGTCAGAGTGCCGCTCTCCCTTATGGGGGATCGGATGATGACGGACCGTAGAGTCCGTTGTCATCCGATCCGCTCCGCCGACGGAAGGAAAAATAGGGTTTTCCTCCGTCACACTTTGGCGGAGTGGAGCGGATGTCAGCGGACATGTCTCCGCTGACATCCGTGCCTCCATAGGGCTACATGGAGCGTCCGTGCAGGTCCGCCTAAAAAACTGACAGGCGGACCTGAACGGACCCTCCGTGTGAAAGGGGCCTTACATGCCAGAAAAGTACAAATACCCCCCAAATGACCTCTTTTTGGAAAGAAGACATTCCAAGGTATTTAGAAAGAGGCATTGTGAGTTTTTTGAAGTTGTCATTTTTTCCCACAATTCTTTGCAAAATCAAGATTTTTTTTTTCTCTTTTTTTTTTTTCACAAAATTGTCATATTAGCAGGTTATTTCTCACACAGCATATGCATTCCACAAATTACACCCCAAAACACATTCTGCTATTACGCCCGAGTATGGCGATACCACATGTGTGAGACTTTTACACAGCGTGGCCACATACAGAGGCAGGGAGCCCCTTCAGGCGTTCTGGAGCACCGAGGCCAAGTCTGACATTTCTCTCCTACATGTAAAAATCATCATTTATTTGCTATAAAATTACATAGAACCCCAAAACATTATATGTGTTTTTTTAGCAAAGACCTTAGAGAATATAATGGTGGTTGTTGCAACTTTTTATCTCGCACGATATTTGCGCAGCAATTTTTTTAACGCGTTTTTTTACGGAAAAAAAATGTTTTGTGCTTAAAAAAAAACAAAAAACAGTAAAGTTAGCCCAATGTTTTTGCATAATGTGAAAGATGAAGTTACGCCGAGTAAATAGATACCTAACATGTCACCCTTAAAAATTGCACACGCTTGTGGAATGGCGCCAAACTTCGCTACTTAAAAATCCCCATAGGCGACGCTTTAAATATTTTTACTGGTTACATGTTTTGAGTTACAGAGGAGGTCTATGGCCAAAATGATTGCTCTCGCTCTAACGTTCGCGGCGATACCTCACATGTGTTGTTTTAACACCGTTTTCATATGTGGGCGGGACTTACGTATGCGTTCGCTTCTGTATGCGAGCTCACGGGGACAGGGGCGCTTAAAAAAAAATATATTTTTTTTTAATTGTTCATTTTACTTTATTTATTTTAGTTTGACATGTTTTTCCGCCCTAAAATTTTTTTTGATCACTTTTATACCTATTACAAGGAACGTAAACATCCCTTGTAATAGGAATATGGCATGACAGGTCCTCTTTACAGTGAGATATGAGGGGGGGGGTGTCAATAAGACCCCACATCTCACCTCTAGGCTGGGAAGACTGAAAAAAAAAAATCCTGGCTTTGATCATAGCGGTGAGTCGGTAGAAGCACCGGAGGGTGGCGGGGGGGGACATCCCCTCTCGCCTCCCGTAAGAATGATCAAGCGGTGGAACAGCCACTATGATTGTTGTTATGGTGTAGGTAATCGCCGGCTGAAAAAGCTAATATCTGAATGATGCCTGTAGCTGCACCCATCATTCAGATATCCCCGCACAAAGTCAAGGACGTCATATGACGGCCGGCGGGCGGGAAGTGGTTATTGCAGAGTATTGCTGGGCATTGCGGAGTATTGCAGGGCATTGCGGAGTATTGCAGGGCATTGCGGAGTATGGCAGGGTATTGCACGGGGTATTGCACAGGGGGTATTGCGCAGAGTATTGCAGAGTATTGCGCAGGGTATTGCAGAGTATTGCGCAGGGTGTATTGTGCAGGGTATTGCAGAGTATTGTGCAGGGTATTGCAGAGTATTGTGCAGGGTATTGCAGAGTATTGTGCAGGGTATTGCAGAGTATTGTGCAGGGTATTGCAGAGTATTGTGCAGGGTATTGCACAGGGTATTGCAGAGTATTGCGCAGGGTATTGCGCAGGGTATTGCAGAGTATTGCACAGGGTATTGCGCAGGGTATTGCAGAGTATTGCGCAGGCTATTGCAGAGTATTGCGCAGGCTATTGCAGAGTATTGCACCAGGGTATTGCAGAGTATTGCACCAGGGTATTGCAGAGTATTGCACCAGGGTATTGCAGAGTATTGCACCATGGTATTGCAGAGTATTGCACCATGGTATTGCAGAGTATTGCACCAGGGTATTGCAGAGTATTGCACCAGGGTATTGCAGAGTATTGCACCAGGGTATTGCAGAGTATTGCACCAGGGTATTGCAGAGTATTGCGCCAGGGTATTGCAGAGTATTGCATCAGAGTATTGCATCAGAGTATTGCATCAGAGTATTGCATCAGAGTATTGCATCAGGGTATTGCACCAGGGTATTTTGCAGAGTATTTTGCAGAGTATTTTGCAGAGTATTTTGCAGAGTATTTTGCAGAGTATTTTGCAGAGTATTTTGCAGAGTATTTTGCAGAGTATTTTGCAGAGTATTTTGCAGGGTATTTTGCAGGGTATTTTGCAGGGTATTGCGCAGGGTATTGCGCAGGGTATTGCGCAGGGTATTTTGCAGAGTATTGCGCAGGGATGGCTGAGCAGGGATGGATGGATGGCTGGATCTGTGACTGCAATTGTCACAGATCCAGCCCACAGCTGACATGATCTGACATGGGGGAGGGAGCGGACATGATCCGCTCCCTCCCCTCTCCTCTCACACTGTACCGATCGGTACAGAGAGGGGAGAGAGGAACCGGCGTCATCACATAACGCCGGTCTGTTTACAAGTGATTGCTCCGTCATTTGACGGAGCGATCACGTGGTAAACGGCCGCTATCAGCGGCGATTTACCGCGATTCGTGATGCGGTCACGGAGATTCCCGTGTGCGCGCCCCAGGGGGCGCGCGGGAGCGCGATTCTGGGAGGACGTTATAGAACGTCCTCCCAGAGTTAAGCAACCACCTTGTCGACGTTATTTGTCGGCAGGTGGTTGTTAAGTGGTTAAAGACAAAGGGGTTGATTTACTAAAGGCAAAGAGACTGTGCACTTTTTGCAGTTTCTCCAGAGCTTAGTAAATGAGCAAAAACTCTGCCGACTTCCATCCTCCAATTATGTGCAAGCAAAAATGCTGTTTTTATAATTTTCCTTGCACATGATTGGGTATTCTTTGCAAAGTGAAGCTTTGCCTCATTTACTTAGGCCGCTTTCACACTGGGGTGGGAGGAGCGCTGGCGGTATAGTGCTGCTATTTTTAGCGCCGCTGTACCGTCGTTTTTGCGGCGCTATTCGGCCGCTAGCGGTGCGGTTTTAACCCCCGCTAGCGGCCGAGAAGGGGTTAAAAACCACCGCAAAGCGCCGTATAGCCGCGCTTTCCCATTAATTTCAATGGGCAGCAGCGGTAAAGGAGTGGTATACACACCGCTCCTTCACTGCTCCAAAGATGCTGCTTGCAGGACTTTTTTTCTCATCCTACCAGCGCATCGCCTCAGTGTGAAAGCCCTCGTGCTTTCACATTGAGACTGCAGGGCAGGAGTTTTTCAGGCGTTTTTTAGGCACTATTTTTAGCGCAAAACGCCTGAAAAATTCCTCAGTGTGAAAGGGGCCTAAGCTCTCAGGCAATTGCACTTTGCAACATGCACAGCCTATTTGTTTTTATATAACCCCCCCTGTCCAGCTTATATTGCTGCTGTGACCCCACTGGGGAGACTCACCCTTATATTTGTTACCGAGACAAAAAGTGAGAGAAAATTCAAAATCGTTTTCTTTTTTTTTTTTTTTGGGATAGAGTGATCAGAGATTAGACACTATGGTATAGGGTTGGTTTACTAAAGGGAAATACACTGTGCACTTTGAAAACTGCAGTTGCATTCTGCAAGTGCAGTGGCTCCAGAGCTTAGTAAATTAGCATAAACTCTGCTTACTTCTACCATCCAATCATGTGCAAGCAATATGCATTTTTCCTTGCACATGATTGGGTACTCTTTGCAAAGTGAAGTCTTACTTCATTTACTAAGCTTTGGAGCAACTGTACTTGGAGAGGGCAATTGCCCTTTACAAAGAACTGTCTATTTGCCTTAAGTAAATCAACCCCCCTGTCCAGCTTATATTGGTGCTGTGCCCCCACTTGGGAGATTCACCCTTATATTTGTCGCTGAGAGAAAATTCAAAGTTGTAGAGTTGTCAACAGAGCAAGAGGTAAGGTAAGGCCTTTATAGTTACATAGTCAGGTTGAAAAATACACAAGTCCATCTAGTTCAACAACAAAAAAAATACAATCCCATATACACAATCCTATACCCACAGTTGACCCAAAGGAAGGCGAAAAAACCCCAGCTCTAATCTTCCATGCTCCAATTTGCTACAGCGGGGTAAAAAATTCCTTGCTGATCACCCGAGAGGCAATCCCGGATTTTCCAGCCTCTGGGTGGCGCTGCCGCATTGTGGTTGCTGCACCTGCCGCTCCTCACCTCTCTGGTGGTCAGGGAGCTCTTCTCCCTCCCAGGCACTTGCTTCTCCCTACTTCTGCTGCTGCGCCACCACTGGTCCAGGCCTGTACAGTGACACACAGTCAGCACACTCGGCACTATTCCGGGAGAGCCGCGCCGAGCAGATGAACTACATGGGTGATCCATCCATCTGGGCTGGCCTGCACCCTCCCAGGGCTAGGCTAGGCAGCAGTGTGTCCCCAGGCTGCAGTGCGCCCTAGGCGGCTGCCTAGTCTGCCTAGTGGGAGCACTGGCCCTGCTCTTGACCCCCCCAAGCAATTTATGCTTACCAATCAATACTCTCTTGTCTGCTCATTGCTGCAGGAGTTTACCTTGGGTAAGCTTCAAGGATGGTGTTGGATCTTAGCCAGTTCACCTCCCCACACCTCCCCACATGACAGCGTTCAGGCCCAGCGATTTAGGCAGTGTCATATGGGGGAAGGTCACATGCTCCCCCATGCCTAAAAGCCCCACTCCATTACACAAATAAAACAATGCTCTAAGTAATGCTTGATGAGCCAATAGATCAGGAAGGAGGGGAAGGAGCTCAGATTAGTAGACATAACTTGCTGGGGGTGAGGACTATCATCAGACACTGTTGCTATGCCCTGAATAGGCAAATTAACAGTGTTTCTTTAAATGTTCAGTCCAACCACAAATTGTATATATGTTTTTGGACAGGGCTTCGAAGTTAAAGTGATTGTAACCTTGTAAAACAACAAATTCAGTTTAAAATAGAAAAATAAATAATTATATAATAATTATTAATTAAATACAATAATTAAAATGAAAGGGTAAACATTTGTGTATAGATATAATTTTTTTTATAAATAACCCCCCCCCCCCTTTTAGTCATTCCCTCTGTTCTCAGCTGCGTAAGATCTAGGGGAGTAGAATCAGCAGCACACTGATCTTCCCAGTGAATGGCTGTGAAGGGGGTGTGTGTCAGGACAAGGTTGAGTTCCCAGCACAGCTAGAAAACTGACCACTGTGTGTTCTCCTGCTTAATGTGGTCAGTTTTTAATAGGAGAGCAGAGTGACTGGCAGGGACACCAGGGATTTTACACAAAGGAAGCAATATAAAGAGAACAGGATACTTTTTCACACAAGTACATGGAACAGCAGGTACATATCATGAATATGAAATGTTGAGGTTACAAACACTTTAAAGCACAAACTTTTTTTGAGGCTTTTGAAAGGAGTGGGTATGTTTTGAAATCCTTGATAGGACTTACCGGTAATTACTGTCTGTGTTCCCACTAGGGAGAGTCGCCCTCCTTGTTTATCCTGGTGACTGTTGTCACTGAGACATTCAGTTGTCATTGGTATAGGAATAGAGGGGAATTCG
Organism: Rana muscosa; assembly: GCA_029206835.1. Classification (NCBI taxonomy): domain Eukaryota; kingdom Metazoa; phylum Chordata; class Amphibia; order Anura; family Ranidae; genus Rana; species Rana muscosa. Next base: position 210,992,185 of record CM055123.1, on the reverse strand, counting down.
TCAAATGAGGATAGCTGTTCTATTGTCAACTGTTTAAGGTTAAAGTGACCCTTGCTTTTGGGAGATTTGGTCTCATGTTCAGTTTAGTCCACATGACAGTAAGGCCCCTTTCATACGGAGGCAGTTTTTAGGCGTTTTAGCGCTTGGAATAGCCTCTAAAACGCTCCTGAAAACTGCCTCCCATTCTGGGCAGTGAGTGTTTTTACACTGGAGCGGGGTGGTGCGCTTGCGGGATGTTACGAAAAGTCCTGCAATCAGCATCTTTGGAGCGGCTTGGGAGCGATGTATTTAGCGCTCCCAAAATGCCCGTGCCCATTGCACAGAATGGGCAGCGCTTCAAAAGCGCCTTGAAAGCGCTGCAAAACTGGAATTTTTACCTTTTTTTTAAGGTAAAAACCGCCCTGCTAGCGACCGAAAGCGCCGCTAAAATGCAGCTAAAGCACCGCAAAAACGAGCGGCGCTCTAGGGCTAACGGCACGGTGCTGCAGTGTGAAAACTCTCTAAGTGAAAGGAAATCTCTCCCATGAGACACAGACAGAAAATGATAGGGGGTTAAAACCTTTCCCTACTGTGGAAAAAGTGGGGAAGTCCGACTTGGTGGTGGAGACACCCAGAAGAATGCACCTCATCCCATGAAAGATGTATACAAAGTATCGAAGGGGACAAAAGGGATTTTCACGGTGCTGCTTAGTAGTAATAAGAAATTCAATTTACAATTAAGGTAAAAAAAATTCAATATTTTAATAATGGTTCATTTAAAAGGTACATATAACACCACATACAAGTGGTTAATCGTAGAGAACAATAAACACAGCTGGAAGGTCAGAAAAGGGAGGAAGTGAGACTGGTTTACAATAGTACAAAATTACTCGTGGCGTCCGAACATGTTTCGCATTTCCAGCTTCATCGGGGGACATACGGGTATAGGAAAAGACTTGTACAGTACCAAACATGAATAAAGAAATAAACAAATTAGAAATATAATAAAACAATGAAATATAATAAGGTAAGCAAGAATATGTGATTATTGCAAGGAAGCATAAGGTGCCAATCTTTAAGCAACATCCGCCCCCACCCCCCCAAAACCACATAACCCCCCCACACATAAGGGGACAGGCCCATACCCACCCGAGAACACCTCCAGGGAAAGACAACAATCCAGCGTGGGGCACCTGGGGGTCCCCTATGGGGTGCTAATGGGCAGCCAAAGGGAGTATATATAGGCCCAACTAAAAGGGAGATAAATAGAGGAAGAAAATAGTATAAACATCTAAAAGGGGGAAGCTGAACAGCAGCTCAATCAGTATAAGAACATATGATCATACCAATGTTATATTGTATAGTATGGAAATAGGTTTATTGCAAGTAAATAAAATTGTACCTATTTAAAGTCAAGATGAGAAAACGCATGAAACGAAGAATGGCTGGCTGGACCACAATCATGCAAAAATGCTAGCTGATAAAGCAGAAAACACAAGAATGAATAAATGATGGAGAGAGTTCTGAAAAGTCTTATATAAGTATGGGTTAAGTTTTTAACAAGGAAAACAAAAAGGCAGCTGCAGACTCAGAATCGAGTCTGATGAGGACTATGTCTCAATATAAACTAGATTGGTTAGTATGTATAGGTAGATATCATGTCAGTCATAGTAAAAAAGAGGAAAGTTAGACCTAAAAATGGACTTTGAAGGAAACAACTGAAATGGGATACAGATGGCAAAAAGTAGCCAAGTGTATTAAACAAATATAAAACAAACGGCTAGAAGAAAAGTGATACTTACTATGTTGGAGCATAGAGCATAGCTCAGGTCAGCCTATTCATTCCAGACAGACAGCCAGAGTGAGAAGCTGGCCTATAAATACTACCCAATCAGCCGAGGTCCGGCGTCATCGACTGAAAGCGGGCGCGATGACGTCATGACGCTGGTGCCGTTCCACACTGCAACTGGCACCACGGAAACTACGTTATCCAAAATGCCAAGCGCCGTGAGTGGGAGGGATCAGGTGTGTCGGGGCTGAACTTTAAGGTAAAAACCGCACCTGCTAGCGGCCGAAAGCGCTGCTAAAATGCAGCTAAAGCACCGCAAAAACGAGCGGCGCTCTAGCGCTAACGGCACGGTGCTGCAGTGTGAAAACTCTCTAAGTGAAAGGAAATCTCTCCCATGAGACACAGACAGAAAATGATAGGGGGTTAAAACCTTTCCCTACTGTATTATATAGGGAAGATAAACATTGGCTTTAGATACACATTGATTTATTTTATAATATGGAAAATTAAACAGGGGGAGAAGGCGAACAAGCAAAGGTGGGCCCAGATTCGAGGAGCAAAGTCAGGAATTATGGCAAGGAAATCTCGTCAGTGGAATATCCAGTAAAAATATCCAGTGCTGTAAGAAAAAATATTTCTTTTTCGTACATCACGGGACACAGAGCGACTTAGTCATTACTAATGGGTTATATAGATTACCTTCAGGTGCTGGCACTGGCAACTTCCAAACCGGAAGTACCCTCCCCTATATAAGCCCCTCCCATCCGGGAGCACCTCAGTTTTTTGCCAGTGTCTAAGGTGTTGGCCAAAGAGTAACATGTGTTTTCACTGGGCTTGCGTGCAGGTTCTTTTATGGGCCTCAGTAAGCTGTTCCGGATCCGACCAAAAAAGCTTCATAGCTAAACGGTCGGTACCCGGGCCTTGCAACAGAAGAGCAAGGTTTTGCCTGTAATGCCTCTCTTAGGAGGGCTGGACCCTGGGATCCAGAGCTCTGGTCATACCCACGACCAAGATGTTGTCTGTGCAGGGTGCTATACAGGTCCAGGGGAGTGGAATCCTTGGGAACCCGGTCCCTGAAGGTTTAATTACAATGCCTGCCGTGATAGGTGAAGTTTGGGCTTCTGTGGACCAAACAGAGTCCTGCGGCGGGGAACAGGTAAGTGGGGGCCCCCAGGAACTTGGTTCTATTGGGGGACCCCCAAGCCTAATTTGTCTTTCTGTCTGTTACCTAACGGTATTCCCGCTAATATCTGTGTATGCCTGTAACTACTGGAAAATGTAAAATTTTAATAGTAGTCAAGAAAAAAAAAAAGGAGACCGCGGTACCTGTGTTAAACCACTAGAGGCCGCTATGGTCCATTTTTCTTGTCATGTGGATCTTTGGCTTTTTTAAGTCAAAAGATCTAGGCAGTTGGTAAGTTTCTCTGCCCTGCGCTCATCCACCGCACAGGCCCTCTGGCAAAAAAGGCCCTGGCTCCTAGTCCCTGCTTGTTTTCAAAAAAGGCGCCGAAGGCGCACGGGCGTGCGCGCGGGCACGTGCACGCACCTCCTATGAAAAGAAAGGGGCGGGGCGGGTGGATGACGCTCGATGCGCGCTGCGGCGCTTCTGCGCATGTGCAGGCGTCCCAGCATGGATAAAAGACACAGTACAAGTGTCAGCTGGATGCAAGCAGAGCTAGCAACAAACGGTGGCACACAGAGGCGGTTGATGCAGGCATCCCCCATAGAAAGACACTTTAGTGGACACCAGCTGGTATATAGCAACAACTGTGTTAGACTATTACCAGAAAGATTGGTGTATGACGACGGGAATACCTCAGCTTTGTGCTTAAAGGATATGTCGTCCAGACGCTCCGGAAATAAGTCTTCCAGGAAGCCAAAGGGGTCTCCATCGGGCTCTGAGGGTTTTGGGCATGCTTGTATTGCACCAATCTCCCCTGAAATTTCAGACGTCAGTAGCCGTAGGAACCCCGCAGGAGTACCTGGTGCTGTGGCTGTCCCCAGTCCACCTGCTCCTGTATATATAACAGAGGAGGGTTTTTCCTCAACTCTGGGAGGATTGGAAGAGAGATTAACAGCATTGATCGCTGCTTCCCTGTCACAGGGAAAGCGCGTCCGATCTCCGTCTCCTCCTTCAGAGTGCCTGTTAGTGGAGGAACAGCCCCACACAGAGATCGACCTACCTGAAGGGGATCAGGATGAGGTTGATTCGGTTATAGAGGAATCAACAGGGGAAGAACCTTTCTCAGCATCTCAGGCTGAAAGATTATGGGTTCAGTCTCTGACTAACATGGTCCGATCAGCATTTAAAATGCCTCTTGCGGAGCCATCAACCACTGCTGTTTCCTCGCTGGGGTCGCTGAAAGCTCCCCAGACTGTCTGTTCCTTCCCAATCCACCCTTTATTGGAAGGGCTTATTTACCAGGATTGGGAGCATCCTGATAAAATATTTACTCCCCCCAAGAGATTTCCGGTGATCTATCCCATGGAGGATAAGTTCATAAAAAAATGGAGAGTCCCTACAGTGGACGCAGCCATCTCTTGTGTGAATAAATCACTGACATGTCCAGTAGATAATGTTCCAATGTTCAAAGACCCAATAGATAAAAAATTGGAGTCTTTACTAAAATCTGCTTTCTCTACAGCAAGCATGGTGACACAACCTGCAGTAGCAGCGATTGGGGTCTGCCAAGCAGTGAAGGATCAGTTGAAACAAGTCTTAAGAGACTTACCAGATCAGCAGGCTCTTGCCCTAGCTGACCTACCTAGAGCCTTGTGTTTTGCGGTAGATGCCATAAAGGATACAATCCAACAGGCCTCCCGCTTTACGCTGTCTGTAGTACATATGCGTAGGCTTCTATGGCTCAGAAACTGGTCTGCTGAAGCTCCCTGTAAGAAATTGCTGATTAGCTTCCCATTTCATGGAGAACGCTTATTTGGAGAAGATCTGGACAAGTATATCCAGAAAATTTCTGCCGGTAAAAGTACACTCTTGCCGGTTAAGAATAAGGGTAGAAGTCCTTCTTTTAAGAGGCCTACTTCTCCAGTCCCTGGCACATCGGCTGTGAAACAGTTCCGACGGCCTCCGCGGTCAAATCCATGGGGCAGAAATCAGGGACAATCACAGGGCAACAAGAAACCCTGGGTCAAGAGTGGTACAAAACCTCCCCCCAAGTCATGAAGGGTTGCCCCCACTCAATCGGGTGGGGGGAAGACTTCAGTTGTTCACAGAGACCTGGCGGGACACCATCAGAGACAAATGGGTGATCTCCGCAGTAAGTCTGGGATACAAGCTGGAGTTAAAAGACACTCCTCCTGCCCATTTTATGAGGTCAAACGTGCCAAGCGATCCCCAAAAGAGAGGATCCCTCCTTCTGGCACTAGAACAACTATTGCTCCAAGGTGTAATCATGAAGGTTCCCTTGGAAGAAAGCGGGTTCGGGTTTTACTCGAACCTTTTCACAGTCCCCAAACCAAATGGGGACGTGAGGCCCATATTAAATCTAAAAGGGCTAAACAAATTCCTACATATCAGGACTTTTCGGATGGAGTCGATCCGATCGGTGGCCACCGCCCTACAAGGGCAGGAATGGTTAGCCTCGATCGACATAAAGGATGCTTATTTGCATATTCCCATCTTTCCGGCCCACCAGAAATTTCTACGCTTTGTAGTAGAAGGGCGCCATTTTCAGTTCAGAGCCTTACCTTTCGGTCTGGCCACAGCACCACGAGTGTTCACAAAAATTCTGGCCCCACTATTGGCCAATCTAAGAACACGGGGTGTAACGATAATGGCATATTTAGACGACCTGCTACTAATAGACCACTCAGTGGAAAAACTGGAAGTAGCTATTCACGAGACAATCAAGTATCTGGAATATCACAGTTGGATTATCAACCGAGACAAGTCAGCTCTAAGACCAGTCAAAAGTCTGGAATACTTGGGGCTAAGGCTGGATTCAAATCAGAGAAAGATTTTCTTACCTCCAGAGAAGGTGTCGTCTTTGAGAGATTTGACCCACTTAGTGGGTACAAAAAGAAAACCATCCATACGCCTGTGCATGAGGCTGCTGGGAAAAATGGTGGCTTCATTCGAAGCAGTACCCTACGGTCAATTCCATTCAAGGAACTTGCAGAGGGCCATACTGTCAGCCTGGAACAAAAAAGTTCAGGCTTTAGACTTACCAATGTCCCTGTCCCCTTCCGTTAGCAAGAGCCTCCATTGGTGGTTGGTGCCCCAGAATCTGGAAAAAGGGAAACCCTTCAGTCCAGTTTCTTGGAAGGTGGTCACTACAGATGCCAGCCTCATAGGCTGGGGGGCAGTACTGGAGCAATGGTCTCTCCAGGGCAAGTGGTCAGAAGCAGAGAAGGCCCTGCCCATCAATCTCTTAGAGATACGAGCAGCCCGGTATGCCCTAGTAGCATGGACATCCAAACTCCAAGGGTCCCCTGTCAGAATTCAATCAGACAATGCCACAGCAGTGGCATATATCAATCACCAGGGTGGCACCAGGAGTCGTGCAGCCCAGAGGGAAGCGAATTGCATCCTGGAATGGGCAGAAAGATATGTCCCAGCCATATCCGCGGTTTTCATCCCAGGAGTGGAAAATTGGAGAGCGGACTTTCTAAGTCGCCAGCAATTATGCCCGGGGGAATGGTCTCTTCACCCCGAGGTTTTCCAGGCAATATGCCAGCGGTGGGGAACACCGGATGTAGATCTGCTAGCATCCAGATTCAACGCAAAGGTGGACAGATTTGTGTCTCGCACAAGGGATCCCCTAGCTTGCAGCTCGGATGCCCTAGTGTTCCCTTGGGATCAGTTCAAACTGATATATGCATTCCCACCGCCACAATTGTTACCGCGATTAATCCGCAGAATCAGGGTAGAAAAGAAACCAGTGATTCTGGTGGCTCCAGCGTGGCCCCGAAGAGCATGGTACGCGGAGATCGTAAAGATGTCAGTGGGGAGTCCTTGGACCCTCCCACATCGTCCGGACCTGCTTTCGCAGGGACCGATATACCACCCTTCCTTACCAGCCCTGGGTTTGACGGCCTGGCTATTGAAGCCCACATTCTAAAAAAGAGAGGGCTCTCTAATCCTGTGGTATCTACCATGATCAATGCCAGGAAGCCGGTATCCAGGCAGATCTATTATAGGATCTGGAAGGCGTACATCGCGTGGTGTGAAGCCAGGAAATGGCATCCGCGTAAGTACGTAATAGGTAGGATTCTGGATTTCCTACAGTGGGCTGTAGATAGGAAGCTTGCCTTGAGTACTATCAAGGGTCAGATTTCGGCCTTGTCAATATTTTTTCAAAGGCCCTTGGCTTTGCATTCATTAGTCAAAGCTTTCATACAAGGAGTGATGCGTATTAGCCCTCCGGTTAGTATTCCCATATGTCCATGGGACTTAAACCTGGTTCTGTCGGTTCTACAAAAACAACCGTTTGAACCATTGCAACACATTTCCTTGGTTCTTCTCACCAGGAAATTGATTTTCTTAGTAGCCATTTGTTCGGCTAAAAGAGTATCGGAATTAGCCGCCTTGTCCTGTAAGGAGCCATATCTGGTTGTCCATAAGGACAGAGTAGTATTACGTCCTCATCCAGCCTTTCTTCCTAAGGTGGTATCGAGGTTTCATTTGAACCAAGATGTGGTTCTTCCTTCTTTTTTTCCCAAACCTACCTCGGTAGAGGAAAAGTTATTGCATTCTTTGGATGTAGTAAGAGCAGTTAAAGCTTATCTAAAAGCCACTGCTCAGATTCGTAGAACGGATACTTTGTTTGTTCTGCCGGAAGGCCCCAGAAAGGGTCAGGCAGCATCAAAATCTACTTTAGCCAAGTGGATTCGACAGGTCATAATACAAGCCTATGGCTTGAGAAGGAGACCGCCTCCGTTCAAAGTTAGGGCGCACTCCACAAGAGCAGTTGGAACTTCATGGGCAGTGCATCACCAGGCCTCCCTGGCTCAAGTCTGCAAGGCCGCAACATGGTCTTCAGTACACACGTTTACTAGATTCTACCGGGTAGACGTTAGAAGTCAGGAGGATGTCGCCTTTGGGCGCAGTGTGTTGCAGGCCGCAAAAGATCCTCATGCCTGATGGCGCCCAGCTTATGTATAGTGTATCCCTCCCCTCATTTGGCATTGCTTTGGGACGTCCCATTAGTAATGACTAAGTCGCTCTGTGTCCCGTGATGTACGAAAAAGAAAAAGGGATTTTTATAACAGCTTACCTGTAAAATCCTTTTCTTGGAGTACATCACGGGACACAGAGCTCCCACCCCTCTTTTAGGGACACTTATTGCTTTGCTACAAAACTGAGGTGCTCCCGGGTGGGAGGGGCTTATATAGGGGAGGGTACTTCCGGTTTGGAAGTTGCCAGTGCCAGCACCTGAAGGTAATCTATATAACCCATTAGTAATGACTAAGTCGCTCTGTGTCCCGTGATTAGTGATGAGCCGAACACCCCCGGGTTCGGTTCGCACCAGAACCCGCGAACGGACCGAAAGTTCGTACGAACATTAGAACCCTATTAAATACAATGGATGCGAACGTTCGAATTCTAAAGTGCTAATTATAACGACTATTATGCATGTTATTGTCCTAAAAAGGGTTTGGGAACCCGGGTTCTGCACCAGGGGACATGTATCAATGCAAAAATAAGTTTTAAAAACGGTAGTTTTTCGGGAGCAGTCATTTTAATGATGCATAAAGTGAAAAAAAAAAGTCAAATATTCCTTTAAATATCGTACCTGGGGGGTGTCTAAAGTATGCCTGTGAAGTGCCACGTGTTTCCCGTGTTTAGAACTGTCCCTGCACAAAATGACACTTCTAAAGGAAAAAAAAAGCCATTTAAAACTGCTTGCGGCTTTAATGTAATGTCTGGTCCCGGTAATATGGATGAAAATCTTTAAGAAAAATGGCATAGCTACCCCATGACCCCCCCCCTACCCCAGCCCATTACCAGCCCCTTTGGGTCTTGTATGGATATTAAGGGGAACACCGCACACAAAATAAAGTCCCTATATACTCTGAACAGCCGTATACAGGCGGTGCATACAAGACAGGGACTGTAGGTTTGTTCTTATGTAGAATGTGTTTGTAATTTTGAACAGGTACATTGTTTAAGTGTAGCTCCAGCCCAAAAATCTATTTTTAAACTTTTTGGAAAACATAGGTAAGGGTTATCACCCCTGTAACATTTGTTTTGCTGTCTGTGCCCCTGTTCAGAACATTTCACCTCACTTTCCGTCCCAATGACAACTGTTTTTGAAATGTGGTGTTTTTCTTGAAACAAGGATTGGTGATAAAGCATCAGTACAGAGGAGACACCTTTCTCCCATATTAATTCTTACAGGAGAGAATTTTCCTTCCTAGGGGTAGATTTCCTCTCACTTCCTGTTGTCTTCTTGCGTTTTCAAGTAGGAGTCGTTTGTAAGTTGGATGTTTGAAAGTAGGGACCTGCCGTATATACTCTGCAGAAATAGGCCCCTTAGTTGTTGGTGTTGGCACAACACTGTAAGCACTCACAGTTACTCTTGGTTGGTGCTGGAACGCCCTGCTGTCAACTATTATATCAGGAATTGTAATAACATATAATTGTTGAACAGTGGTAGTAAAAATTGGGCCTTTGATGGTGGTGCTGGTGCCACAACACTGTAAGCCCTGACAGTTACTCTTGGTGGGTGCAGCAATGGGCCCTGCTGTGAATTATTAGATCAAGAATTGTAATTGCATGCCCCTGTTGAACAGGGGCTGAAAAATTGGGCCTTTCGTGGTGGTGGTGGTGGTGGTGGTGGTGTTGCCACAACACTGTAAGCCCTCAGAGTTACTCTTGGTGGGTGCAGGAATGGGCCCTGCTGTGAATTATTAGATCAAGAATTGTAATTACATGCCCCTTTTGAACAGGGGCTGAAAAATTGGGCCTTTCGTGGTGGTGGTGGTGGTGGCGTTGCCACAACACTGTAAGCCCTCAGAGTTACTCTTGGTGGGTGCAGCAATGGGCCCTGCTGTGAATTATTAGATCAAGAATTGTAATTACATGCCCCTGTTGAACAGGGGCTGAAAAATTGGGCCTTAGGCACTGGTGGCACAACACTGCAACCCCTCACAGATACTGTACTTGGAGCACAGCAATGAGCCCTGTTGCAAAGTATTGCTTCAAAAATTGTAATGACACGCCCCTGTTAAACAGGGGCTGAAAAATTGGGCCTTAGGCACTGGTGGCACAACACTCCAACCCCTCACAGATACTGTACTTGGAGCACAGCAATGAGCCCTGTTGCAAAGTATTGCTTCAAAAATTGTAATTACACGCCCCTGTTAAACAGGGGCTGAAAAATTGGGCCTTAGCCACTGGTGGCGGCACCCATAAACAAAAATGATCTTCCAAGCTATCATCATCAATCGTATCATTGAGGACTCGGAGGAGGAGGATAGCCAGTCAACATAACAGCACAGGCACTCAGCATCAGCATCAGTCTTGAAGGGATGTGACATGTTAAAATCAATTAGTCTGTTATATCAGCATCAGGTGTGTGGTAGCTGGTGGTGATCCAAGACTGGTTCATCTTGATGAAAGTCAGTCGATCAACCGAGTCGGTGGACAGGCGCACCCTGTGATCCGTGACAAATCCTCCAGCAGCACTGAATGTGCGTTCCGAAAGAACGCTGGATGCAGGACAGGCCAGTAGCTCAATTGCATACTGTGCAAGCTCTGGCCAGTGATCCATCCTCAAGACCCAGTAAGCCAGAGGATTTTCGGTGGGGAAGGTGTCCAAGTCTGACCTTGCCCCTAGATATTCCTGCACCATGTTTATCAGACGCTGGCGATGGTTGCTGGAACCGATCATACTTTGGGGCTGCGGACTAAAGAATTGTCTGAACGCATCGGTCAGACGGCCACCTTCCCCACCGCTCCTTCTTTGACTGGCCGAAGCCTCAGCAACTCGTTGTCCAGGACCAGGAGTGTAACGTACCTTAGGTGTGAGCCTGACGTGCGGAGAGGGACCTCCCGTACAACCCCGGCTCAGAGACCACTGGAGTGGGGACAGTGGTGGTAAGAGCACGGTGAGGTAAGGGTGCCTGTCTGATCCTCACTGCTTGGAGTGGTGGAGCCAAGTGGAGACTGGAACGGCTGGTTCCGGAAGCAGCGGATGCAGGTCAGCAGGTTCAGCTTGCAGAGCAGAGGATGCAGGTCAGCAGGTGCAGGTTTGCAGAGCAGGGATGCAGGTCAGCAGGTGCAGGTTTGCAGAGCAGGGATGCAGGTCAGCAGGTGCAGGTTTGCAGAGCAGGGATGCAGGTCAGCAGGTGCAGGTTTGCAGAGCAGGGATGCAGGTCAGCAGGTGCAGGTTTGCATTGCAAAGGATGCAGGTCAGCGTGTGCAGCTTGCAGAGCAGAGGATGCAGGTAAGCTGGTGCAGGTTTGCAGAGTCAGACAAGCCGGGTCATACACATCAAGGTAAACATCACAAGTGGCAGGCAGAGAGTAGTCAAAGTCCAGGCCGAATCTTGGCAACAGGCAGACTGGCAGATAACTGAGCAGGGTCAAACGAGCCGAGGTCAGGACTGGGGACAGAAGCGTGGTCAGGAAGCCGGGTCAAACACAGAAACAGGATACAAGCACAGAACCAGGAACTCAGGGAACAGAAGCAGATCAAACCGCAAGGGGCAACATCTCTGGAATGTCTTTTATAGGAAGTACATGGGAGGAGCAAGGGGTTCAGAGTTCAACAGTAATCAGACACCAAGCAGAGTAGTCTAATGGATCAGATAGGTTATCCAGCAGATCAGGCAGGGAACTGTCCAGCATCTCAGATAGCTCCGCTGGTAGAGTCAATGCCAGACACAGAAGAGGTCCCAGGTTCAAGCCCAGCACGTCCCTGACAGTGCCCCCCCCTTAAGGGCAACCTCCGGGTGCCCAATAGAGCTCTTTTCTGGGGGTGACTGCGAAAAAAAGCCTGTATTAACTCTCGGGCGTGAATGTTCTGTTGGGGTTCCCAGGAGTTCTCCTCCAGACCGTACCCCTTCCACTTGATCAGGAATTGAAGCTGGTTCCCTCTTCTTCGGCAGTCCAAGACGGCCTCCACCTCGAACTCCTCATCACCGTCAATGATTACAGGCTTTGGTGGTCCCGATCCCCTGTCTGGGAACGGGTCGGGCACTGCGGGTTTCAGCAAGGAAACGTGAAAGACTGGGTGAATCTTCAATGACTCCGGTAAGGCAAGTTCATAGGAGACCTTGTTTAATTTCCGTTTTACTGGGAAAGGACCGATGAACTTGGGTGCCAGTTTCCTTGCGGGGAAAGCCATCTTAAGGTTGGTGGTCGATAACCATACTTGGTCACCCTGTTGCAGGCATAATTCCCCTCTCCTTTTCCTGTCAAAGATCCTTTTATTGGCTGCTTGTGCCCTAGTCATGGCTTCCTGCAATATCCTGCTGTTACGGGTCAGGAAATCAACAATACTCTGGACCGCTGGGACTGTTGAATCAGGGATGAGATCAGGTAAGAAGGTCGGGTGAAACCCGTAGTTGGCAAAAAATGGCGATTGACCTGTAGCCGAATGACTGGCGTTGTTAAAGGCAAACTCTGCCAACGGTAGTAAAGCTACCCAGTCGTCTTGAACGAAGGTGGTGAAGCATCTGAGGTACTGTTCGAGCGTCTGATTCGTTCTTTCGGTTTGCCCGTTAGTTTGGGGGTGATAGGCCGAGGACATGGACAACTCAATCTTCAGGACCTTGCACAAAGCCTTCCAAAAGCGAGAGGTGAACTGCACCCCTCTATCCGAAACGATGTCCGCAGGGACCCCATGTAGCCTTACTACTTCCCTAATGAAGACCTGGGCAGTTTCCATGGCAGAGGGCGTGCCTTTGAGAGGCACGAAGTGGGCCATCTTGGATAGACGGTCAACCACTACAAAGATGGCTGTGCAACCTTCAGACGGGGGGAGTTCCACTATGAAGTCCATGGCAATCATTTTCCAGGGACGGTCAGGGACTGGTAAGGGTCTGAGCAGACCCCAGGCCTTGCTTCTAGTGGTCTTGCTACGGATACAGGTGGCACATGAACCTAAATATTCCCTGCAGTCTTTTTCAAGATCCGGCCACCAAAACGTGCGTTGAATCAGTTCAAGGGTTTTATGCATTCCGAAATGGCCTGCCAGGGGATGATCATGACACAAGTTTAACACTGTGACTCGAACTTCTTCTGGCACAAAGATTTTGTCATTCTTCCAAAGTAACCCATCCTTGGGTACCAGAGTGATTTCAGAGGGACCAGACACACATGTAGAAGCTTGCTTCAAGACAGACATCAGGCTAGTTTGTAAAAGTAAGAAGTTGCCTTCCGATAGAATGGTATCTGGAGCTGACACCTCTTTTGGATCATCAAACATGCGGGAAAGAGCGTCTGGTTTGGTGTTCTTGGAGCCTGGCCGGTAAGTTATGTGGAACGAGAACCTAGAGAAAAATAGTGCCCAACGTGCCTGGCGTGGTCTCAGACGTTTGGCAGCTCTCAGATACTCTAGGTTCTTGTGGTCTGTGTAAATGAGTATAGGATGCGCTGCTCCCTCCAACAAGTACCTCCACTCCTCAAGGGCAGATTTAATGGCCAGGAGCTCCCGGTCTCCAACATCATAATTCCTCTCGGATGGGGTAAGCTTACGGGAGAAGAAGGCTACCGGGTGTATCAAGTCCTTGAGACCTTGGCGCTGGGAGATAACAGCTCCAACCGCTGTCTCTGAGGCATCTACCTCAAGTAGATACGGTAGGGCAGGATCGGGATGACTTAGGATAGGAGCAGACGTAAAAAGTATTTTTAGGTTTGTGAAAGCAGCCTGTGCTTCAGATGTCCACTGGAATCGAGCATTTTGCTTCGTTAGCTGCGTAATCGGGGAAATAATAGCAGAGAATCCCTTGATAAACCTCCGATAAAAATTGGCAAAGCCAACGAAGCGCTGCACCCCCTTTTTATCTGAAGGTGCAGGCCAATCCAGAATGGCTGAAACCTTCTGTGGGTCCATCTTGAATCCCTCTGTAGAGATCACTAGGCCAAGGAACTGGATACTCTGTCGCTCGAATTCACACTTTTCTGGTTTTGCGTACAGTCCATGCTGGCGGAGACGACAGAGTACACTCTTGACGTGTTTCCGGTGCTGCTCAAGAGAGGAGGAAAAAATCAAAATATCATCAAGATAGACAACTACATAAATGTCCAGACAGTCTCTGAAAACATCATTGACTAGATGCTGAAAGGTGGCAGGGGCGTTACATAGGCCGAAGGGCATTACTAGGTATTCGTAATGGCCGAACCTGGTACGAATGGCAGTCTTCCATTCATCCCCTGCTCGGATGCGTACCAGGTTGTACGCCCCCCGCAGGTCTAATTTGGTAAACACAGAGGAAGTCCTGAGTCTTTGAAAAAGTTCAGGTACCAGAGGCAGAGGGTACCGGTTCTTGACCGTGATTTTATTTAATTCCCGGTAATCTACACAGGGCCGAAGAGAATGGTCTTTTTTCTCCACAAAGAAGATTCCTGCCCCTGCTGGAGAAGTGGAAGGATGGATGAAACCCCTCTTAAGGTTCTCATCAACGTATTCTTTCAGTACCTCAAGCTCCCGTTCAGATAGGGGGAAGATCCGTCCGAAAGGAATCTCAGCACCGGGAAGAAGCTCGATTGGACAATCGTAAGGACGATGAGGCGGGAGGACTTCGGCCCCTCGTTTGCTGAAGACGTCCAGGAACTCATGATATTGTTTGGGTACAGAAGCTCGTATCTCTGGATCTGAATCCAGGCATAACAGAGGCCCCAAGGTGCTGGGACATGGAAGCATGCAGTGGCGTTGACAGTATGGTGACTGGAACTTAATACTTCCGGTTCCCCAATCAATCTGTGGATTGTGTGCCTGAAGCCAGGGTAGACCCAGGATAACTGGAAACATGGGAGATGCAATAGCATCCAAAGTCAATAGTTCCTTATGGTCCATGGAGGTGATCACAGGCAAAGGAGGGGTCTCCTGGGTCACTACTCCAGACTTGATGCGAGACCCATCTGCCAGGAAAATGGAAAGTCCCTGAGTCTTAGGTTGGAGTGGGATGTGTTGTTGTGCTGCAAAGTCTAGATCGACAAAACAACTACATGCCCCTGAGTCGATTATTGCAGTTACTGGTATTGTCCTCCCTGGTAGTTGGAAAGAGATAGGAAGAGCCAGGTGAGTAGCATTGGTAGATGGAGGTGAGTAGTTGGGAGAAGAGGTAGCCAGGACCTTGCGCAGCTTAGCAGGACAAGAAGAGACATAATGACCGGTTTCACCGCAATACAGGCATAGATAATTCTGCAGCCGACGAAGTCGTTCCTTGGCCGATAGGGAATGTTTCATTAGTCCAAGCTGCCCTGGCTTGATGGTCTGGTTGAGGGGTGAGGGTTCAGTTGGAACCGTACTGGCACTGGCAGGGTACACAGGGGCTCGTATCCGGGGTAGCATCCAAGCTGGGCGGAGCTGTTGGGTAGACCTTTCTGCTCTGCGCTCCCGGAGTCGTCGGTCTATCTGGATAGACAAATTAATTAAAGTCTCTAGAACATCAGGAACACCGACCCGTGCTAACTCATCCTTCAGGCTTTCAGAGAGACCAAGACGGAACTGATGCCGCAGAGCCGCCTCATTCCACTGGGTATCCGCGCTCCAGCGTCTGAAATCAGTCACATAGTCCTCGACCGCTCGGCGGCCTTGCTGGAGCGCATGGAGAGCAGCCTCGGCAGTAGAAGTCCGCTGTGGATCGTCATAAAGTCGGGCCATGGCATCAAGAAAAGAGGGCAGAGAGTCTAGAACTACATGGCGGACTTCAAGTAGGTGATGGGCCCAAGCTTGAGGTTCCCCCTGCAGCAAAGCGATAACGAAGCCCACCTTGGTGGCTTCAGATGAAAAAGTCAGAGGTAGCAACGAAAAGTAAAGTTCACATGCGTTGCGAAACGCACGGAATTTACTCCGATCCCCGAAAAACTTCTCAGGAACAGGGACCCTGGGCTCAGGAGATGGTAACATTCCAATAGAGGAAGTTGGGGTTGGAGGTGAATCTGCAGAGGTGGCTTGAGTTTGTGTCTGCTTATCCATTCGGACATGGCTGCCCTGCAGAGACTTCACGATCTGAGTGAGAGCTGTAAGGTGTTGATAGACATTGTCCATAGGCAAGGTATCTCCTGCAGGCTCAGGCATGGCGGTTTGATACTGTAACGTACCTTAGGTGTGAGCCTGACGTGCGGAGAGGGACCTCCCGTACAACCCCGGCTCGGAGACCACTGGAGTGGGGACAGTGGTGGTAAGAGCACGGTGAGGTAAGGGTGCCTGTCTGATCCTCACTGCTTGGAGTGGTGGAGCCGAGTGGAGACTGGAACGGCTGGTTCCGGAAGCAGCGGATGCAGGTCAGCAGGTTCAGCTTGCAGAGCAGGGATGCAGGTCAGCAGGTGCAGGTTTGCAGAGCAGGGATGCAGATCAGCAGGTGCAAGTTTGCAGAGCAGGGATGCAGGTCAGCAGGTGCAGATTTGCATTGCAAAGGATGCAGGTCAGCGTGTGCAGCTTGCAGAGCAGAGGATGCAGGTAAGCTGGTGCAGGTTTGCAGAGTCAGACAAGCCGGGTCATACACATCAAGGTAAACATCACAAGTGGCAGGCAGAGAGTAGTCAAAGTCCAGGCCGAATCTTGGCAACAGGCAGACTGGCAGATAACTGAGCAGGGTCAAACGAGCCGAGGTCAGGACTGGGGACAGAAGCGTGGTCAGGAAGCCGGGTCAAACACAGAAACAGGATACAAGCACAGAATCAGGAACTCAGGGAACAGAAGCAGATCAAACCGCAAGGGGCAACATCTCTGGAATGTCTTTTATAGGAAGTACATGGGAGGAGCAAGGGGTTCAGAGTTCAACAGTAATCAGACACCAAGCAGAGTAGTCTAATGGATCAGATAGGTTATCCAGCAGATCAGGCAGGGAACTGTCCAGCATCTCAGATAGCTCCGCTGGTAGAGTCAATGCCAGACACAGAAGAGGTCCCAGGTTCAAGCCCAGCACGTCCCTGACAAGGAGTTTGTAACCTCCCAGTCTCTGGGAACGCGTTGCACAGACCTTTCTGCAAGGCCTCCCGGAGTTGTCTCATCCTCTGCTCCCTCTGCGACGGTAACATAAGGTCCGCAACCTTACCCTTGTACCGTGGATCAAGGAGAGTGGCCAGCCAGTAATGGTCCCTCTCCTTGATCCGAAGAATACGAGGATCCTTCCGCAGACTTTGCAGGATCAGGGAGGCCATGCAGCGTAGGTTAGCTGAGGCATTCGGTCCGGAGTCCTCTGGGTCACTAAGGACGACATGATCCGCAGCCACCTCCTCCCAGCCACGTACAAGTCCACTGGTTTCTTGGGACTGTAAATCATCCCTAAAAGACTGCTGCTGATGATGCTGAGTGCCAGCCTCCACCTCCATGCTGACACAATCCTCCTCCTCCTCCTCCTCCTCTTCCTGTGCGATGGGTGGGACAGAAGGAACACTGTCTGGGTAAAGGGGGCCTTGAGAGGCAAGGAAGTCCTCCTCTTCCTGCCTCTGTTCTGCCTCAAGTGCCCTGTCCATTATTCCACGCAGCGTGTGCTCCAACAGGTGGACAAGAGGTACAGTGTCACTGATGCATGCACTGTCACTGCTCACCATCCTCGTGGCCTCCTCAAATGGTGCCAGGACAGTGCATGCATCCCTGATCATGCCCCACTGGCGTGGAGAAAAAAAACCAAGCTTCCCTGACCCTCTCCTGGTGCCGTAGTCACACAGGTACTCATTGATGGCCCTCTGCTGCGTGTGCAGCCGCTGCAGCATGGCCAACGTTGAGTTCCACCTGGTGGGCATGTCACATATAAGGCGGTTCTTGGGCAGGTTCAACTCCTTTTGCAGCTCAGCCAGGCGAGCACTGGCATTATAAGATCTGCGGAAATGCACACAGACTTTCCTGGCCTGCCTCAGGACATCCTGTAAGCCCGGGTACCTGCCCAAGAACCGCTGCACCACCAGGTTAAGGACGTGAGCCACACAGGGCACATGGGTCAGTTGTCCCTGTCGGAGGGCGGAGAGGAGGTTGGTGCCATTGTCGCAAACCACCATTCCTGGCTTAAGCTGGCGTGGCGTCAACCACCTCTCGGCCTGGCCCTGCAGAGCAGACAGGACCTCTGCCCCAGTGTGGCTTCTGTCCCCCAAACACACCAGCGCAAGCACGGCATGGCATCTTTTTGCCTGCGTACTTGCGTAGCCCCTTGAACGGCTATGGAGCACCGCTGGTTCAGAGGACAAAGCACAGGAAGAGGCCATGGAGGAAGAAGAAGAGGAGGGGGTGGAGGAGAGAGGTGTGTCACAACCAGTAGTAGCATTTTGGAGGCGTGGCGGTGGAACAACCTCCAACACTACTGCACCTTGTCCTGCATCCTTCCCAGCTGCCAAAAGAGTGACCCAATGGGCCGTGAAAGAAAGGTAACGTCCCTGTCCATGCCTGCTGGACCATGAGTCAGCGGTAATATGCACCTTACCGCTGACCGCCCTGTCCAGCGAGGCCAAGACATTGCCTTCCACATGCCGGTAGAGAGCTGGAATAGCCTTCCGTGAGAAAAAGTGGCGTTTGGGAACCTGCCACTGAGGAACCGCACATTGCACAAACTCACGGAAGGGGGCCGAGTCTACCAACTGAAAAGGCAGCAGTTGAAGCGCTAGCAATTTAGCCAAGCTAGCATTCAACCGCTGGGCATGTGGATGGCTGGGAGTGAACTTCTTTTGACGGTCCAGCAGCTGGGGCAGGGAAATTTGCCTGCTAGAATCGGACGTCGGTGTACTGCTAGCAGAGTGGCCGCAAGTACTTGGCTGTGACACACCTAATTCTACACCTTCATTCCTCTCAGTGCATGTTTCAGAGAGGACTGAAGTTGTAGTGGGGTTGGAGATCCCAGCTGATGCGGTGCAAGGAGAGGTCCGCTTTGTTCTTTGGTGTGGGTCTTTGAGGTAGGCTTGCCAACGAGCTGCATGGCAGGTCAACATATGTCTGGTCAGGCATGTGGTACCCAAGCGGCTGATGTTTTGGCCACGCGATATACGCTTGAGACATATGTTGCAAACAGCAGCTGTGCGATCTGATGCACTAGCCTCAAAAAAGGCCCACACCAAAGAACTTTTTGAATGACGGGCAGAGGCAGCGCCCTGCACAGGCGGAGCTCTGCGGTGTGATTCCGTCGGTGTACTGCCCTTACGCTGGCCACCAAAGGGCATCCTGCATGGTTGGAGATGTGCCTCCTCCTCATCCTCCTCCTCCTCCTCTCTCCTATTAGGCACCCACGTGGAGTCAGTGACCTCATCATCCCCCTCCCTCCTCATCACTGGAGCCAATCTGGCAGTATGCTGCAGCTGCTGGAACATGACTGCCAGATTGGTGTCCTTCTTGAGCATCCCCTCTGTCTGCTCTCACGCTACTGCCTTCCTGTAGCTGGGTTTCATCATCAGACCCTTCGAAACGCTGGGCATCCTCCTGGAGCATGTACCCAACACTGTGCTCAAACAGTTCGGGGGACTCCTCAGGAGGAGGACATGGTGGGTCTAGGGAAGGAGTGACTGATGATGAGTCTGACATTGATACCAGGGAAGAGAACGCTTTGGCAGCTGCTTTGCCAGTACCCTGAGCCTGGGTGAGAGAGGATGAGGAGGAGGAGGAGGGCTTGGTCATCCACTCTACCAAGTCTTCGGCATGATGTGGCTTAACATGTCCAGCTGCCGAAAAGAAGGACAAGCGTGTCCCATGGCCATGTGCTGATGACAATGCACCGCGTCCACGACCAGCACTGTTGCCCCCAGACACAGAGCCTGCTTGCCCTCTTTTATTGCCTCCTGACTGTCTGCCTCTCCTTGTTTGCCTTCCAGACATTCTAATGGATGGCCTGCAGGGAGATGGGAAAAAAGCAATAAGGGCTACCTTCAGGTGTCCTTCTCTGTCCCTTTACTTAAGGATTTCTAAATATGGTTGAGGATGATTGCTTTCGCACAGAATAGCACAATGACAATTTCCCTGACTGTCCAAAAAACAAGGATTTCAAAGATGGTTGATGAGGAATGCTTTAGCACAGTATAGCACAATGAGAATTTCCCTCACTGTCCTTCCCTGTCCCTACAAACAAGGATTAGCACAGTAAAACACACTGACACTCTCCCTACCTATAGTTTTCTGTCCCTATAAAAAATGTTCTTTTAAAGATGGTTGATGATGAATGCTTTAGCACAGTATAGCACAAGGAGAATTTCCCTCACTGTCCTTCCCTGTCCCTACAAACAAGGATTAGCACAGTAAAACACACTGACACTCTCCCTACCTATAGTTTTCTGTCCCTATAAAAAATGTTTTTTTAAAGATGGTTGATGATGAATGCTTTAGCACAGTATAGCACAAGGAGAATTTCCCTCACTGTCCTTCCCTGTCCCTACAAACAAGGATTAGCACAGTAAAACACACTGACACTCTCCCTACCTATAGTTTTCTGTCCCTATAAAAAATGTTTTTTTAAAGATGGTTGATGATGAATGCTTTAGCACAGTATAGCACAAGGAGAATTTCCCTCACTGTCCTTCCCTGTCCCTACAAACAAGGATTAGCACAGTAAAACACACTGACACTCTCCCTACCTATAGTTTTCTGTCCCTATAAAAAATGTTTTTTTAAAGATGGTTGATGATGAATGCTTTAGCACAGTATAGCACAAGGAGAATTTCCCTCACTGTCCTTCCCTGTCCCTACAAACAAGGATTAGCACAGTAAAACACACTGACACTCTCCCTACCTATAGTTTTCTGTCCCTATAAAAAATGTTTTTTTAAAGATGGTTGATGATGAATGCTTTAGCACAGTATAGCACAAGGAGAATTTCCCTCACTGTCCTTCCCTGTCCCTACAAACAAGGATTAGCACAGTAAAACACACTGACACTCTCCCTACCTATAGTTTTCTGTCCCTATAAAAAATGTTTTTTTAAAGATGGTTGATGATGAATGCTTTAGCACAGTATAGCACAAGGAGAATTTCCCTCACTGTCCTTCCCTGTCCCTACAAACAAGGATTAGCACAGTAAAACACACTGACACTCTCCCTACTGTGACAGCAGGAAGGTAAAGTCACCTGGTTGCATCCAGGGGGGTAGATATATTTCGCCCAGATTCAGGCTTTACGCCGACTTATACAACTAGGTGGAGAGTTGTATAAGCCCAGCTAAGGCTAGTGGGCTCATGGATGACTCATACCTCTAGGGAGAGTGTGGGGCGTCGTGCAGACAGGGAGTTGATGAGACCAGCTGAAGCTTGTCAGCTCATTTAGGCCTCTATAAGAACTCCCAGCTTCATTAGATGTTAGCTCATGCCTGGAACCAGACCTGTGTGGACTGTCTAGGGAGAGTGAACCCCTGTGCGGTGAGACAAAGCCTGTGTGGCTATTTGCTTGGACATTTAAAACCAGGGACTTAGGGACTAGGACAGCACTAGGCTGATCCCAGTTGTTAGTTAGGAAACCTGTATGTTTAGTCAGAGGTCAACTTGACCAGGATTTATTTTGTTTATGTTTCTTTTGCTTTGCTGTGTTTTTGTCACTGTAAATAGAAAATAAACCGCACCTTTTTGATGTTGAAAACCACAAGCTCCGTCTGCTGGGCCTGTTTTTGTGTGGGGAGCCCATCTCGGGGGTCACCCACACCCGCTGCCGAGCTAACCCCCTCACAGTTGGTGGAGAACCAGTGGCAGTTTTTTTTAAGCCAGCATGGAGGAGATACTGAAACAGCTGGCTCTAGCAAATGCCAATCAACAGCAGACAAATGCAGGTTTGCAAAGGAGCCTTGCAGCCAGCAGCAAGCTCACCAACAGAGTCTGGAAGCTCAGCAACAAGCCCTGCAGCAATCTGAGGCCCGCTTCATAGACCTGTTACAGAAGCAAGAGCAGAGACTACAACAAATGGAAGCAGTAGTGCAGCAACGTCCGCAGACCAGTGAGGGAAGCCGTCCCACTAATACCGCGTCCTTTGGGGTGAGTCGTTTATTGACAAAAATGACTGGAGAGGATGATCCAGAGGTATTTTTGACCACATTTGAAAGGACTGCTGAAAGAGAAAAGTGGCCTGAGGAGCAGTGGGCTGGACTGGTGGCTCCTCTGTTAACTGGTGAATCGCAGAAGGCTTACTATGACCTAGAGCATGACCAAGCAAAAGACTATGTGATGCTAAAAGCTGAAATATTGGCAAGGCTGGGTGTCACCCTGGCTGTCCGGGCTCAGCGTGTGCATAACTGGACTTTCCAGCTTGGAAAACCCCCCAGGTCTCAAATGTATGATCTCATTCACCTGAGCAGAAAGTGGCTACAGCCAGAGACTTTGTCCGCACCAAAGATTGTGGAACGTGTTGTAATGGATCGGTTTTTGAGAGCTCTTCCTACTGCCATCCAAAAGTGGGTAAGCCATGGAGACCCAGAGACGGCCGATGGTCTTGTGGATCGTGTGGAGAAATACTTGGCTACAGAGAACCTGACGGCCTCTTCCAGAGACACTCGGACTTTCCACCCTAAGACCAGACCATCCCCAGGGGCGGATAAGATGATTCCAAGGGGTAAGGGTGGAGAGAGTGAGAGGGTGGGAGCTCTACCCCAAGTTTGGCGAGAACAGCCTGGGAAATCAGCGGCTCAAGAGGCGGCAAGAAGGATCGTTTGCTACCGCTGCCGGCAAGCGGGACATATTGCAGCAAATTGCCCGGTTGTGGAGGAACCCATGCAGTGTGACTTTCTGACGGGCAGACGTCAGTCGCTGTGTGCGACAGTCGCATGCACTGCCATTCGGGGAACTGAGAAACATTTATGCAAAATGTGTATTAATGGTAGAAATGTTGTGGTATTGCTGGATTCAGGTAGCCTTGTGACCCTGATAAAGGCTGAATTAGTTAAAACAGAGGTCTCTGGGAATAGCAAGGTAGCTGTTATTTGTGTGCATGGGGACACCCGAGAGTATCCAGTGACTACAGTGTGTTTCGAGACCCCCAAAGGTACCCTCTCTCATCCAGTGGGCTTAGTATCTCAGTTACCGCATGACGCCATTGTGGGAAGGGATTTTCCGAAGTTCTGGGAACTGTGGGATGATCCTGAGCCCCCCACTGGTGCCCCTATGTACCAGGAATGTGATAGCCAGAACTCCCCTGAGAGTGGTGAGGACTCTCCGGAATTTCCCTTGTCAGTATTGGCAGGGGAGACTCAAGAAACTGGAGAGGAGCCCACCTCCTCAGACGAAAACCTACCGTCTGTGGAGTTTTCTGATCTTGAGGTTCACAGGGAAAACTTTGCCACAGAACAGTTGAAAGACCCCGCCCTAATAAAGGCACGGGAAAACGTAGTGAAAATAGATGGCGAGTTAGTGAACCCAGATAATACCTGCACTTACCCATACTTCAGCGTAGAGAAGGACCTACTGTATCGGGTGGCAAAAAGGGCAGAAGAAACCGTTGAGCAGCTTGTGGTGCCCAAACCTTACAGGAAGTTGGTGTTGGAGTTGGCCCATGGGCACATTCTTGGAGGTCATCTGGGGACAGAGAAAACCCGAGAGAGGGTATTACAGAGATTCTATTGGCCGGGGGTGATGAAGGACATAGAAAATTATTGTTCCTCCTGCCCTGTGTGTCAGAGGTCGGCCCCGATGCCACATTTCCGTAGCCCGCTGGTCCCTCTACCCATCATTGAGGTCCCGTTTGAGAGGATCGCCATGGATTTGGTAGGTCCTATAATCAAGTCCGCTAGGGGGCACCAGTACATATTAGTTATAATGGACTATGCCACCCGTTATCCAGAAGCGATCCCTCTCCGAAATACCTTGGCCAAAACCATAGCCAAAGAGCTATCTCTTGTGTTTAGCCGGGTGGGTATTTGTAAAGAACTGCTTACGGACCAAGGTACACCCTTTATGTCCCGGGTTATGAAGGAGCTATGTAAATTGTTCAAAGTGACGCAATTACGTACATCTGTGTATCACCCCCAAACCGATGGGCTGGTTGAAAGATTCAACAAAACCCTAAAACAAATGTTGAAGAAAGTGGTGGATAGAGATGGAAAGGATTGGGACTGTCTACTTCCTTATCTGATGTTTGCTATTAGGGAGGTGCCCCAATCCTCTACGGGATTCTCCCCCTTTGAGTTACTGTATGGGAGACACCCAAGAGGGCTGTTGGATATTGCCAAGGAAACTTGGGAAAGTGAGAGTTCTCCCCACAGGAGTGTGATTGAGCATGTCGCCCTGATGCAAGACCGAATTGCACAGGTAATGCCCATCGTGAAGGAACATTTGGCCCAAGCGCAGTTAGCACAGCAGAGAGTGTACAACCGTGGAGCCAAGACCTGTACCTTTTCCCCGGGGGATAGGATACTGGTACTTGTCCCTACGGTTGAAAGTAAATTCCTTGCCAAATGGCAAGGCCCCTACGAGATAATGGAAAAAGTGAGCGAAGTGAATTACAAGGTCAGACAACCAGGAAGGCGAAAGCCCGAACAGATCTATCACGTTAATCTGTTGAAAGCCTGGAGGGATAGAGAGTCCCTAGTCGCAGACACTTGGTCACCAGCTCAAACTGGTTGCGTGATTCCTGAGGTTGGAATAGCAGCCACCTTGTCACAACCCCAACAACAGGAGGTTAAGGAGTTTGTGCTTCGCAACAAGGAGGTATTCTCTGAGCTGCCGGGACAAACATCTGGGGTAGAGCATGACATCATTACCCCGCCCGGTGAAAGGGTGAAGTTAAAACCCTATCGGATCCCAGAGGCCCGACGGGAGGCAATACGGGAGGAAGTACAGAAAATGCTGAACTTAGGGGTGATAGAGGAGTCCCAAAGTGATTGGTCTAGTCCCATTGTGTTGGTGCCTAAACCGGATGGGAGCTGGCGATTTTGTAACGATTTTCGTCAGTTGAACAAAGTTACAAAATTTGACACCTACCCCATGCCACGTATAGATGAGTTGATCGACCGGCTGGGAACAGCCCGATACATGACGACTCTTGACCTCACAAAAGGGTATTGGCAAATCCCCCTGGCCAAGTCGGCCAAAGAGAAAACCGCATTTGTAACCCCAGACGGGGCGTTCCAATATAAAAGAATGCCGTTCGGGTTACAGAATGCGCCGGCCACATTCCAGCGGAAAATGGACCAGATGCTGAGGCCCCATCGGAAGTATGCTGCGGCTTACCTGGATGACGTAATTGTCCATAGCACAGATTGGGCCTCACATCTGCCAAAAGTGCAAGCAGTCCTGGACTCTGTTCGGGAAGCGGGGTTTACGGCTAACCCCAAGAAGTGTACCATTGGGCAGGAGGAGGCCAAATATCTTGGGTACACCATTGGGAGGGGAGTAATAAAACCCCAACTCAACAAAGTCGAGGCCATCCAAAGTTGGCCACGTCCCAACAGCAAGAAGCAGGTACGAGCCTTTCTGGGAATCGCTGGGTATTATCGGCGATTCATTCCCCACTTTGCTTCTAAGGCTGTGCCCCTAACCAACCTGACGAAGGGGAAAGGGTCGGTCATGATTAAATGGACCCCCGAGGCTGAGGCAGCATTCCAATTCTTGAAACAAGCCTTATGTAGCCAGCCAGTGTTGTACTCACCCGACTTCTCTAAAGACTTTGTCGTACAAAGTGATGCGTCAGATGTGGGGTTAGGAGCAGTATTGTCCCAGGTCTGGAACGGGGAAGAGCACCCAGTCATTTACCTCAGCAGGAAGTTGAAGTCCCATGAGGTAAATTACGCCACCGTTGAAAAGGAGTGTTTAGCGGTGAAGTGGGCTCTAGATTCCCTTCGGTACTACCTGCTAGGTAGGCACTTTGACATGGTTACGGATCACGCTCCGTTAAAGTGGATGGCTCAAAACAAGGAAACAAATAGAAGAGTGAATAGGTGGTTCCTGGCCCTCCAGGAATTCAACTTCACAGTAAAGCATCGCCCTGGCGTTCAAATGGGGAATGTGGATGCTTTGTCTCGAGTACATGAATGCCTGATTGCTGGTGTTCCAACCCCGAGGTTAAAACAAGAGGGGGGGGTATGTGACAGCAGGAAGGTAAAGTCACCTGGTTGCATCCAGGGGGGTAGATATATTTCGCCCAGATTCAGGCTTTACGCCGACTTATACAACTAGGTGGAGAGTTGTATAAGCCCAGCTAAGGCTAGTGGGCTCATGGATGACTCATACCTCTAGGGAGAGTGTGGGGCGTCGTGCAGACAGGGAGTTGATGAGACCAGTTGAAGCTTGTCAGCTCATTTAGGCCTCTATAAGAACTCCCAGCTTCATTAGATGTTAGCTCATGCCTGGAACCAGACCTGTGTGGACTGTCTAGGGAGAGTGAACCCCTGTGCGGTGAGACAAAGCCTGTGTGGCTATTTGCTTGGACATTTAAAACCAGGGACTTAGGGACTAGGACAGCACTAGGCTGATCCCAGTTGTTAGTTAGGAAACCTGTATGTTTAGTCAGAGGTCAACTTGACCAGGATTTATTTTGTTTATGTTTCTTTTGCTTTGCTGTGTTTTTGTCACTGTAAATAGAAAATAAACCGCACCTTTTTGATGTTGAAAACCACAAGCTCCGTCTGCTGGGCCTGTTTTTGTGTGGGGAGCCCATCTCGGGGGTCACCCACACCCGCTGCCGAGCTAACCCCCTCACACTACCTATAGTTTTCTGTCCCTATAAAAAATGTTTTTTTAAAGATGGTTGATGATGAATGCTTTAGCACAGTATAGCACAAGGAGAATTTCCCTCACTGTCCTTCCCTGTCCCTACAAACAAGGTTTAGCACAGTAAAACAGACTGACACTCTCCCTACCTATCCTTCTCTTTCCCTAAACTAAAGGAATCCAGGTTAAGCAAGAAAAAAAAATGTCACTGTCCCTGCCTATGCTTCTCTTTCCCTGCTCCGGAACACACTACACTAGGCCGCCGTGCTGGCGGCCTTTTATAGTGTGGGGCGTGTACTAAACACCCTCATTGCTCTCCTCGCTGCCGGCGCTGTGATTGGCCAAGCATGCGGGGTCACAGTGCATGCTTGGCCAATCACAGCGCCTGGATGACACTGCGATGGCGTAGTGCATTGTGGGCCGTTCGCGTCACTCGAATTTGGCGCGAACGGCCCAAATCGTTCGATCTTCGTCGAACGATCGAACAGCCGATGTTCGAGTCGAATGTATGTTCGACTCGAACACGAAGCTCATCCCTACCCGTGATGTACTCCAAGAAAAGGATTTTACAGGTAAGCTGTTATAAAAATCCCTTTTTTTCTATCTGACAACAGTAGAAATATAGGCAATAAAAACTGACAAGCATTCCAATTCCTCTCAAATCTATCTAAAACAAAAAAGTTTTTCCTTTAGTTATTCTGCTTTTATTTAGGCCTTCTTCTAAGAGAAATATGACTTTATATACTAAAAATATTCATTGCGTGTGAAACAAAAATCTACTCCAATGGCCATTCACAAAATGATCTAAGGGGCCTCAATGAAAGTCTAGGGAAAAAATATATATGTATGTATATGTAGCGCCCTCACCCGCTCTCTCCCTTCTTCTTCTTGGCTGGTTAACTCGTCTAGGGGGACCAGGGGGGAGGGGTGAGATGCTGCCACCAGCTCGCACCTCTTATGTGTGTAGAGGTTTGAGCTATGATCTTTACCTTCGGGTCTGTGTCCCTGTCTGGAGCTTCCACTTCAGATATGACAGGTAGATAGGTGAACGTAGAACACTTTGCTCCCAGAAAAGTAAGCCCACACCAAGTGACAGTATAACATCTATATTTATTTCCGCAGAGATAAATATGCCTCTTTGCAAGCAGACAGGTTGATACAAACACAAACTTGGTGGGGAGAGGGTTCAGGCACAATCCTTTCGGATCAGAGAAGCTGTTAGGAGTTCACAACAACTTTTGGCGCACGGTCGCTGCCACCGACCGTGAGGTTGGTCCCTGCCACAGACCGGGGTGAACGATGAGGCCTCTGCCACAGACCTTAGGATAGGCCGCTGCCACTGACCTGATGTAGCTGGGTCTCTGCAAAGACCATAGAACATGAACTACCTTCTAATGGCGACCCCTGTTAGGGAGATGATCCATCCTGGACGGTCCCCAGAGGCCTGCACTGTCACCAGCCAATGCTGCGCTGGATCTTCAGGTCAGGTCACCTCCCTGGTTCTCCTCGCCCAAGACTCGGGTCCCCTCACTCGGTGGGCCCCTACGTATCTTCTCCCATACGGGACCCAGTCGAAGGTACTGGGCCCCAGGCCTCGGCTAGTACCTCACCCCAGGCTTAAGGTGCCTGGGATGGAACTCGAACTCCCTCGCACCCAGGCCGAGGGCACCTGGGCACAATTGAATAGAACAGCAGCCCCGAGGCTGAAGGTGCCTGGGGCTCGGACCTCGTGTGCAAGATGTCCGCCCCCTTTATAACCTCTCCCAGCAGGCACAGCGGGTTCCCCGCCCCCCTGTACTACTGCCGCGAGAGGACACAAAGGGCACGGCCCTACAATGATGGTTCAACCCCAGCCCAAGGCAACAGCGCCACCCAGGGGCCGCAGGGAACTGAACACCATTATATCCTCCACGAACCAAAATGGCCATAGATCCCTAATAATTTGTGCATCTGGGCCATCATACCGCCCAGACACTCCCCCTAAATGTTGACACCCGCTACATATATATACAGTGTGTGTGTGTGTGTATATATATATATATATATATATATATATGAAAAATTATGAGTGATGCATAATCCATCCCATCATGTATGAATGTTTAGCTGCTTTCAGTGGCAACCCGTCCATTAGGGGCGGCCGGGCGCCGCCCCCTCTCTCCAGGCCACCCCCCTATATGCAATGGATAGATTTATATCTAGCATGAATCTATCCATGGCCTCCGTGGCCACCCCCTATTCATGCGTCCTGCCCCTTTCCGGGCACCTGGCGCATGAATTACAGTGGGCAGTTTTTTTTTGAAGTGCCTGATTAGAGCCAGAGGCTCTAATAGACTTCAAAATAGGGTGGGCACGGGTCGCAGAGAAGGCAAACGGAGCCCACCCAGGTGTGTTGCAACAGCAAATGAATGTTTTGGCATACTGTTTGCCGCCCCCCCCCCCCCCCCCCAAAAAAAAAAAAATTCCACCGGCCGCCACTGGCTGCTTTAGCCATTGGAGTGTAGATTATTTGTACATACCAGGGGCGGCCCGTCCCCTCTGTCACGCCACCCCCCCCTATATGACTAATGAATAGATTCATGCATTGCATGAATCTATCCATGGCCGCCGCTGCCACCCCCTATTCAGGCATCCGGCCCCTTTTCGGACGCCGGGCGCCTGAATTCCAGCAGTAGGGGTGTTTTTTTTGAAGCACCTGATTAGAGCCATTGGCTCTAATAGACGTCAAAAAGGGCCAGGCTTTATAACAGATGTGTGGTCAGTGCCTTAACGTCCTGATGAAATGAACGTAAGGGTTCGTGAAATGCATCGATAGTTTATGTACAATTTAATTGTTGTTCTATTATAGCCTTAGGCAACTGTACTAATCAGCGGTGCATTATTTCCCCAGTTATCAGGAAGCCCTGGACTTAGATTCCTTTAATCGAGCGATATTTGTGGAAATCTATGACACGTGTAGCATACAATCAGCCTGTAAGGGACAAGTATGGCTCTGTGCTCTGAACAAATCCACCCATGGACCACTGTGGCTCAGATACATGAAAATACATGTGTTTTATGATTCATACGGTTATTTTACATTCCTGCAGTAATGTCTTGTGTGTCTAATATATTTATTGTGACGACGTTGTCCCTTTAATATATATATATATTTGAACTATTTTATGGTGCTTATAGGGTATTTTTGCACTATTACACATTTTTTGCTCTAATAAAGTTTATATGGCATATAAATTCCATGGTACTTGTCCTTTCCCCCATCTTTTTCCCTATAATTTTTTATCTAATTAGCCATGTTGTGGAGGTACCCCGTCTTTTATAGACAAATTGGCCTCTTCTTCCCCAAAAAATTTGCAGTAGTTTGAGATCTATCTTTTAACTGTTCTCTATTCAAAAAAGGTGGACTCGGAGCGCAGAGCATTGCGCTTGCAGTCCACCCAGATGTGTTAGAAAAGCAAATTTATATTTGCAGTTCTAACACTGAACCGCCTCTCCGCCAATCAGGAAGCGTGGGTCTAATACCGTCACCCGATTGGCTGAAGGCACAGGCGTCCCTATTGGACGCCTAGCAGAATGGAGGAACAGAGGAGGGGGAAGCATGGAGAACACAAGGGCCTTCCCACAGCTCACCGCCATCACCCACTGCCTGACCCTCCACTAAGATGGGGTAAGTGCCAGGCAGACAGCGGGCGGGCGGGGGTTACAGTGGCAGCATTTGATGGGCACAAGTGGCGGCATTTGATGGGCACAAGTGGTGGCATTTGATGGGCACAAGTGGTGGCATTTGATGGGCACAAGTGGCTGCATTTGATGGGCTCAAGTGGCTGCATTTGATGGGGCACAAGTGGCTGCATTTGATGGGGCACAAGTGGCTGCATTTGATGAGGCACAAGTGGCTGCATTTGATGAGGCACAAGTGGCGGCATTTGATGGGGCACAAGTGGCGGCATTTGATGAGGCACAAGTGGCGGCATTTGATGGGGCACAAGTGGCGGCATTTGATGGGGCACAAGTGGCGGCATTTGATGGGGCACAAGTGGCGGCATTTGATGGGGCACAAGTGGCGGCATTTGATTGGGCACAAGTGGCTGCATATGATGGGCAAAATGGCTCCAATTGATGGGCACAAGTGGCTGCATTTGATGGGGTTTTTTTTTCAGTATTTTTCAGTTTGTTTGCGCCCCTCCAAAAAAAAATTGAGCACCAGCCGCCATTGTTTGGTTGTTTGGCTGTGGATTATTTTACTGTTTACTAATTTATTAGTCCTGTATGTAGCCTTACCATGTATTCCTTTTAATTGTTGGCATAGAAGTGATTAGTACTGGAATTGTGTTCTTTTACAATTCTATGGTACAGAGAAAATTCCACATTGACTAGACAACCTCGGTTGACCCAATCCCGCAATGCCAGCTGTGCCTGTTCTTATACTTGATTTGTCTTGTAAAGTATTATCAAGTGGTGCCAGAATAAAACTAAAGCACAACATGGAGCTCTTGTAAAAAGCAGGAATGTTTGTCTGTGATAAGTGCTGTTTTCTGCAGTTCAGGACTGCCTTCCGCAAACACTTCAGGGATCTTGTTCCCGTCTGGTACTTGAGCTGATCACACTGTTTTTTACATTGTTAAGTTTCAAGAGACCTTAGGTACATTTGGCAGATCGACTGGAAGAAAGGCACAGATGGACCCTGTACATGTTACTTGGTATTTTGCCTTTGGCTATTAGAGTTAACAAAGCGCCTGGATGCCAGTGCTCAGAATGGTATTCCTTTTCTTTTATGAAGTTTTTTCTTCCTGCCTTTCTAGGATCTGATGTTATTCCTATCCTACTAATAGTTTGGGGTTAAAAAGGAAACTATTTCAGACTGTTTCAGACATAATCTGGGTCATATAGAATTGCAAGTTAAAAAAAGGAACTTGCCTGTGGAACACGGAGAAGCTTATGAAGCTTTGAGTAAAGTGCAGTAACACAGCAGTAAAAAAAAAAAAAGAAAGTATATACAGTATAAAGGTAATTACTAGAATCTCATATACTATGTCACAACATAATTTTTAACAGATATTTTCAATATTCTTAAATCATGTGGGGTGTTATGCCTACAGCATTTCTCCCGTAAAAAAAAAAAAGAAAAGTGAAATAAATGCAACCTATGTGGCCACAAAGCTATCACTCAAGCAATCCATTACATTTAAGCCCCGTACACACGACCAGTTTTCTCGGCAAGAAAACTGCTGGGAGAGCTTTTTGCTGAGAAAAACGTTCGTTTGTACGGTTTCTCGGCAGGAAAACTGCCGGGAATCTCGACGAGAAAAATAGAGAACCTGCTCTCTATTTTTCTCATCCGGATTCTCGGCAGAGTTTTCCTGCCGAGAAAACCGGTCGTCTGTATGCTTACCTGATCCAAGGTAAACCCGCGCATGCTCGAAAAGACTTTGACACATGCGCGGTAGCATACAAGGTTAGTGTGGGCTGTAGAAAGATGGCGGCGACGGCATCGAATGTGATGAGCACCAGCTCGTCGTAGTCGATGACGTCACCGCGTTCTTGCCATTCAAAAGAACGGTCGCGTGTGAACACAGGGCTTGGCAAGACAAGCTTGCCAGCAATCCCGTAGAGAAAACCGTTGTTTTTTTTTCAACGGGATTCCCGCCTGTGTGTACAGGGCTTCAAAGCTGAGCTCCTGACTATGTAAATATTGTCTAAATACAAGAGCCTTATGTAATATTCCTTGAATACCGATGTCCTTTGAGTAATTATTCCAGGTCTGTGCACATGAAAAAACTCCTACCCTTTACTTCTGTACAGGAGTTTCTTGGAATGAAGACCTATCACTGATGCTCCCTTTCATTGTGCAGAGTGACTGGTCTTGTATCCGCCCCCCCCGTAGTTTTCTGCAGCAGCCTGTAGTGGGTGGAGCTGCTGGGCCCCTCCCACAAGTCTTCTCCCTGCACAAGCTATGTGCTACACAATATTAATGGGGTATATGGCGCAATAAGTGTTTGTCTGTACATAAATGTCTATGCAGAACAGCAAAAAGTTCATGGAGTCCACTTGGAGCATTCAGGGTAACTTTCTGCTGATCTAAATGCACCAGATGTAGCACCTCTGAGAAGACTGAAGTATCTCTAAGCAAACAGATAAGAAGAACAGCAGGGCGCAATCTTAGTGTAGTATTTTAACAGATTTATTGTGGTGAAAAGACAAATGGCAACTCACATTGTGACAGTTAAGAGCAGGCTCATCAAATAGTAAGGGCTTCTGATTGACAGTCTCACAACAACAGGGAACCTCAGGCCAATAGGACTACTGGGTGGATGGATACGCCTGCAGAACCAAGAGAACACACCGTGGGGGGGGGGACCAAACTAAGTGCAGCATTATTAGTACTGAGAAATACTTATAAATTAGTAACTCACATGGAAAGAAGAGATGGCACTTTGTGTATGTGATCTGTGAGCGGTCGGTTTATGCATCTGGGATGGGGAGCCTCTTTCTTCAACTTACAGCCTGGAAAGGCGGGATGTCAGGCTGGATGACAGCTTAGATGAGGAAGTGGAAAAAAACAAGATGTGGGAGAGCTTCTTGTGGGATGCAGAGCAGAATGGAAGTGATGTCATCTAGGTGTCGGGGGTGGGGCGGAGCTTTGCATTTCAAGGCCGCCCAAGCCTCTTTCTCAAGCTAATACAAAAAGTGCCATCTCTTCTTCCTATATGAGTTAATCGTTTACAAGTATTTCTCAGTACTATTATTGCTGGACTTAGTTTGGCGCCCCCTCCCCTGTGTTCTCTTGGTCCTGCAGGTGTATCCATCCACCCAGTACTCCTATTGGTCTGAGGTTCCCTGTTGTTGTGAGACTGCCTATCGGAAGCCCTTACTATGTGATGAGCTTGCTTTTACCTGTCACAATATAAATTCCCATTTTTCTTTTCACCACAATAAATCTGTTAAAATACCACACTCAGATTGTGCACTGCTGTTCTTCTCTATGTGCTGCACAGTGATTGTGACAGCGCCGTCACTGCTACATTTACAGTACAAGATAATATCTGCATTTGGAAAGGCACTTTGTGCACACAAACTGGATCTTTATTCTTTGTGACTATTGAGGAATATATATTTATAAGGAGAAACTTTTTGTACTTGTATTTCAGCCTTTTTGTTTTTTGTTCTTTGCTGCATCTTGGTGCTGAGCTCTTGCTGCCTCTTTGCAGTCAGTTCCTGTTTTCACTCATTAAATACAGCAATGGCTGCATAACATTTCTAAGTTTTGGCTTCTGGATGGTAACAGCAGTGAACCATGCTTCTATAATGTGTGTGAAGGCCAAGGTGGTCACTTGTCCCCATTGGAAGCCTGTGTTACAGGATGTAAATTCAGGATCACAATTGGAAGACAGTGACAGAAAGTTGTCACCATATACAAGAAGTACCTAATCAAGAACATTCATGACATGATCACCAGGTATTATTTTAATGAAAGCAAGCTGCAGATTTTAAAATTTTGAAAAATACATTTGAAATTACAGTGGTATCTTGGATTACGAGCATAATTCGTTCCAGAAGAATGCTTGTAATCCAAAGCGAGTTTCCCCATAGAAGTCAATAGAAACTCAGATAATTGGTTCCGCAGTGACTGCTTTTGTATGCAGTACTACATGTGGCCAGAGGTGGGGGGCGCCGGAGACACTCGGAAACACTCGGAGCCTGCTTGGATACACTCGGAGACACTCGGGAACAAGTGTTTCCGAGTTTTTTCGAGTGTCTCCGAGTGCATCCGAGCGGCTCTGAGTGTCACTGGTGCTGCCCGAACCTCTGGCCAAATGTGGTACTGCACATACCATTAGCTTGAATCCTGCTCGTCTTGCGAGACAACGCTCGCAAACCGAGTCAGGATTTAAAAAAAATAACAGCTCGTATTGCGAAACGCTCGTAAACCGCGTTACTCACAATCCGAGGTATTACTATATATTTTAACAAAATTAAAACCCGCGCTGACAGACTGTGCAGTGATAATTGATTAAAGTGAATAAATGAATGGATAGCTCAGCAGCTGCTGCAACAAAAGGTCTAACACCTCAATATATTTTCATTACTATATATTGGCATGTTAAAATGGTTCTAAAGCCTTAACAGTTATTATCTTTCTAAATAAAGTACAGTATCCCCTATCACTCCCCCCTTAATTACCTGAATCCTCATTCGAGCGTTATGCCTATCTGCAGCTTCCCCCTCCCTCACTTTCCAGTTTCACGGGCCTTGCTAATACAGCAGGAGCCATTGGCTCCCGCCACTGCCAATCAAAGTCAGGGAGCGGGGGTGGGGCCGAATCCCGCTGTCTGTGTCAATAGATGCAGACAACGAGGCTTGGAAGTTAGCCTGCACGAGTGCCCCATAAGAAGCAGCTTCCTATGGGGGCACTCACCAGGGAGGAGGGGCCAGGAGTGCTGGAGAGGGGACCAGAGAAGGGGAAGTTTTGGGCTGATCTGTGCAATTCAATTAAGTATAAACCTGTACACATCTGTTATTTAAAAAAGAAATGAATTTACATTTACAGTAAAGTTTGTGTGAAAGCTTAGTGATTGGGTTTATATCTAGCATACTCACATAGGAGATGATGACACGTGTTTACTCTTCTATGTGTATGGGAAGCCCAGCCATATGCCAATAAAAAGTGGTCACATCTGTTATTCCCCTGACCTCTGTTAGTGTTTCATAACTGACTCTTTTGCTGTATTTTTGCCACAACTGTTGTGTCTGATAATAGTAAAACATATTTTCTCTCTTTAGTTGACACAAAGAGGATTATTTGCTGCTCTGTAATCTCTGAGCAGCACATCAGCAGAATCTTCTTTTCTTTGTGCTGTAGCTCGAAATCTCTTTTATTACTCTTGCTGTGTCAAAGGATCTCCTCTATGCGTAACAGCAAAGTTGAGTTACAAACTAAAATTACTTGAGGGTGCCAGAGTGTTTTATTTCACAGAATGCTTTATTAAAGTTAAAGTGGTTCTTTGCCCTGTTTGAAAACAAATTACAAGTCAGCAGTTACAAATACTGTAGCTGTGGACTTTTAAAAAAAAAGATACTCTCCTGTCCAAGGATCCAGTGCCGTCCCCACCCAAACCGGGTCCTCATCAGGTCTTCAGGCCCCCCGGTGCCAGGATGTTTACTGTGGGCAGCCAGTTGTATGTTTTTTTGGCTTTACAACACTGTGCATGTGTTTGCCTTGCTGCTGTGGATGGGACCTGTGCAGGGGAGGGCTGGTAGCCTTAGGCCTGGGGGGCAAGTCCAGTTAAGTGGCCCACTGAACCGCCGAATCAGCTCACCATCCATGGCCCACCTGTTTTTTCAATGCAGCCTCACCAGTGCTTATCAGCGCAGCCAACTCCAGTGCCCATTAATCTAGCCTGATCACTGGGGCAGGTTACATGGGGTGTATGGTGGGGGAGATGGGGGTCAGCTAGGGGTGTCAGGGTCTCTCACCTCAGCAATCTCAGCTTAGCAGGTCCTTGCACGCCACAGTCTCCTGGGGGGGGGGGGGGTAACGCTCCTGATCCTGGGGTCAAGTTGCAGCCAGCGCCCAGCCCCGCAGCCCTGCGTCCCGACTCCCTGGCACGCCTTGCCTCTGTCTGCTTCCAAGAATCCGGTCCCAGGGAGTTTTAGTTTCCTCTGTGCTGCTGTGTTTTCCACCCACCGGAAGCTTGAGCGTGGACTACAACTCCCGGATTGCAACAGCTAGTGGTCGGCCCCCATGGCCGTGCCCCCAGCCCGACTTCCTAGACCAGAATTAAAAAAATGGTAGTGGGCAGCGGCTGCCGGCCATTTTAAACATAAGTTAGAGTGGCCTGGGAGGCAATTGCCACCCTGCCCCCTGGCCCAGCCCTCCCCTGGACCTGTGACATGTCTAAAAAGGGTGTTGGCAGGAGGGGTTGGGGGAGAACTTC
Organism: Rana muscosa; assembly: GCA_029206835.1. Taxonomy (NCBI): domain Eukaryota; kingdom Metazoa; phylum Chordata; class Amphibia; order Anura; family Ranidae; genus Rana; species Rana muscosa. Next base: position 210,955,753 of record CM055123.1, on the reverse strand, counting down.
GGGTGGAATGTGCCACGGCAATCCAACTGGAATTGGGAATGGGTACCTATCAAAACCAGGGGCCCGCTCCCCCCCCCAAAAAAAGTGCCAAAAATAATAGAGGGGAAAGAAGTTGTAAAGCCAAACTTCCCCTTTAGGGTTTAGTTTCGCTTTAAGCTTTAATACATGGCCCCTGTATTCTGTTACCTGCTGTGTGTTGTAAATAGGGATGAGCTAACTTATCCACTCCTAGCATAGGTTGTGGTGACTGGAGCTGACTCCCATGAGGCAGATAATGACAGCTTTTTGGGATCTGTGCCACCCACAGTTAAAGAGGAAGTAAACCCTTGTGTGTGTGTATATATATATATATTGTGACAGCAGGAAGGTAAAGTCACCTGGTTGCATCCAGGGGGGTAGATATATTTCGCCCAGATTCAGGCTTTACGCCGATTTATACAGCTAGGTGGAGAGTTGTATAAGCCCAGCTGAGACTAGTGGGCTCATTGGTGACTCATGCCTCTGGGGAGAGGGCTGGGCGTCGTGCAGACAGGGAGTTGATGGGTCCAGCTGAACCTTGTCAGCTCATTTGGGCCTCTGTGGGAAAGCCCAGATTCATTGGATGTTAGCTCATGCCTGGAAGCAGACCTGTGTGGACTGTCTAGGGAGAGTGAACCCCTGTGCGGTGAGAGAAAGCCTGTGTGGCTATATTTTGCTTGGACATTTAAAACCAGGGACTAGGACAGCACTAGGCTGATCCCAGTTGTTAGTTAGGAAACCTGTATGTTTAGTCAGAGGTCAAGTTGACCAGGATTTATTTTGTTTGTTTCTTTTGCTTTGCTGTGTTTTTGTCACTGTAAATAGAAAATAAACGGCACCTTTTTGATTTTGAAAACCACAACCTCCGTCTGCTGGGCCTGTTTTTGTGTGGGGAGCCCATCCCGGGGGTCACACACACCCGCTGCCGAGCTAACCCCCTCACAGTTGGTGGAGAATGCGGGCAGTTTTTTTTTAAGCCAGCATGGAGGAGATACTGAAACAGCTGGCTCTAGCAAATGCCAATCAACAGCAGACAAATGCAGGTTTGCAAAAGAGCCTTGCAGCTCAACAACAGAACTTCGCAGCCCAGCAGCAAGCTCATCAACAGAGCCTTGCAGCCCAGCAGCAAGCTCACCAACAGAGTCTGGAAGCTCAGCAACAAGCCCAGCAACGATCTGAGGCCCGCTTCATAGACCTATTACAGAAGCAAGAGCAGAGACTACAACAAATGGAAGCAGTAATGCAGCAACGTCCGCAGACCAGTGAGGAAAGCCGTCCCACTAATACCGCGTCCTTTGGGGTGAGTCGTTTATTGACAAAAATGACTGGAGAGGATGATCCAGAGGTATTTTTGACCACGTTTGAAAGGACTGCTGAAAGAGAAAAGTGGCCTGAGGAGCAGTGGGCTGGACTGGTGGCTCCTCTGTTAACGGGTGAATCGCAGAAAGCTTACTATGACCTAGAGCCTGACCAAGCAAAAGACTATGTGATGCTAAAAGCTGAAATATTGGCAAGGCTGGGTGTCACCCTGGCTGTCCGGGCTCAGCGTGTGCATAACTGGACTTTCCAGCTTGGAAAACCCCCCAGGTCTCAAATGTATGATCTCATTCACCTGAGCAGAAAGTGGCTACAGCCAGAGACTTTGTCCGCACCAAAGATTGTGGAACGTGTTGTAATGGATCGGTTTTTGAGAGCTCTTCCTACTGCCATCCAAAAGTGGGTAAGCCATGGAGACCCAGAGACGGCCGATGGTCTTGTGGATCGTGTGGAGAAATACTTGGCTACAGAGAACCTGACGGCCTCTTCCAGAGACACTCGGACTTTCCACCCTAAGACCAGACCATCCCCAGGGGCGGATAAGATGATTCCAAGGGGTAAGGGTGGAGAGAGTGAGAGGGTGGGAGCTCTACCCCAAGTTTGGCGAGAACAGCCTGGGAAATCAGCGGCTCAAGAGGCCGCAAGAAGGATCATTTGCTACCGCTGCCGGCAAGCGGGACATATTGCAGCAAATTGCCCGGTTTTGGAGGAACCCATGCAGTGTGACTTTCTGACGGGCAGACGTCAGTCGCTGTGTGCGACAGTCGCATGCACTGCCATTCGGGGAACTGAGAAACATTTATGCAAAATGTGTATTAATGGTAGAAATGTTGTGGTATTGCTGGATTCAGGTAGCCTTGTGACCCTGATAAAGGCTGAATTAGTTAAAACAGAGGTCTCTGGGAATAGCAAGGTAGCTGTTATTTGTGTGCATGGGGACACCCGAGAGTATCCAGTGACTACAGTGTGTTTCGAGACCCCCAAAGGTACCCTTTCTCATCCAGTGGGCTTAGTGTCTCAGTTACCGCATGACGCCATTGTGGGAAGGGATTTTCCGAAGTTCTGGGAACTGTGGGATGATCCTGAGCCCCCCACTGGTGCCCCTATGTACCAGGAATATGATAGCCAGAACTCCTCTGAGAGTGGTGAGGACTCTCCCGAATTTCCCTTGTCAGTATTGGCAGGGGAGACTCAAGAAACTGGAGAGGAGCCCACCTCCTCAGACGAAAACCTACCGTCTGTGGAGTTTTCTGATCTTGAGGTTCACAGGGAAAACTTTGCCACAGAACAGTTGAAAGACCCCGCCCTAATAAAGGCACGGGAAAACGTAGTGAAAATAGATGGCGAGTTAGTGAACCCAGATAATACCTGCACTTACCCATACTTCAGCGTAGAGAAGGACCTACTGTATCGGGTGGCAAAAAGGGCAGAAGAAACCGTTGAGCAGCTTGTGGTGCCCAAACCTTACAGGAAGTTGGTGTTGGAGTTGGCCCATGGGCACATTCTTGGAGGTCATCTGGGGACAGAGAAAACCCGAGAGAGGGTATTACAGAGATTCTATTGGCCTGGGGTGATGAAGGACATAGAAAATTATTGTTCCTCCTGCCCTGTGTGTCAGAGGTCGGCCCCGATGCCACACTTCCGTAGCCCGCTGGTCCCTCTACCCATCATTGAGGTCCCGTTTGAGAGAATCGCAATGGATTTGGTAGGTCCTATAATCAAGTCCGCTAGGGGGCACCAGTACATATTGGTTATAATGGACTATGCCACCCGTTATCCAGAAGCGATCCCTCTCAGAAATACCTCGGCCAAAACCATAGCCAAAGAGCTATCTCTTGTTTTTAGCCGGGTGGGTATTTGTAAAGAACTGCTTACGGACCAAGGTACACCCTTTATGTCCCGGGTTATGAAGGAGCTGTGTAAATTGTTCAAAGTGACGCAATTACGTACATCTGTGTATCACCCCCAAACCGATGGGCTGGTTGAAAGATTCAACAAAACCCTAAAACAAATGTTGAAGAAAGTGGTGGATAGGGATGGAAAGGATTGGGACTGTCTACTTCCTTATTTGATGTTTGCTATTAGGGAGGTGCCCCAATCCTCTACGGGATTCTCCCCCTTTGAGTTACTGTATGGGAGACACCCAAGAGGGCTGTTGGATATTGCCAAGGAAACTTGGGAAAGTGAGAGTTCTCCCCACAGGAGTGTGATTGAGCATGTCGCCCTGATGCAAGATCGAATTGCACAGGTAATGCCCATCGTGAAGGAACATTTGGCCCAAGCGCAGTTGGCACAGCAGAGAGTGTACAACCGTGGAGCCAAGACCCGTACCTTTTCCCCGGGGGATAGGATATTGGTACTTGTCCCTACGGTTGAAAGTAAATTCCTTGCCAAATGGCAAGGCCCCTACGAGATAATGGAAAAAGTGAGCGAAGTGAATTACAAGGTCAGACAACCAGGAAGGCGAAAGCCCGAACAGATCTATCACGTTAATCTGTTGAAAGCCTGGAGGGATAGAGAGTCCCTAGTCGCAGACACTTGGTCACCAGCTCAAACTGGTTGCGTGATTCCTGAGGTTGGAATCGCAGCCACCTTGTCACAACCCCAACAACAGGAGGTTAAGGAGTTTGTGCTTCGCAACAAGGAGGTATTCTCTGAGCTGCCGGGACAAACATCTGGGGTAGAGCATGACATTATTACCCCGCCCGGTGAAAGGGTGAAGTTAAAACCCTATCGGATCCCAGAGGCCCGACGGGAGGCAATACGGGAGGAAGTACAGAAAATGCTGAACTTAGGGGTGATAGAGGAGTCCCAAAGTGATTGGTCTAGTCCCATTGTGTTGGTGCCTAAACCGGATGGGAGCTGGCGATTTTGTAACGATTTTCGTCAGTTGAACAAAGTTACAAAATTTGACACCTACCCCATGCCACGTATAGATGAGTTGATCGACCGGCTGGGAACAGCCCGATACATGACGACTCTTGACCTCACAAAAGGGTATTGGCAAATCCCCCTGGCCAAGTCAGCCAAAGAGAAAACCGCATTTGTAACCCCAGACGGGGCGTTCCAATATAAAAGAATGCCGTTCGGGTTACAGAATGCGCCGGCCACATTCCAGCGGAAAATGGACCAGATGCTGAGGCCCCATCGGAAGTATGCTGCGGCTTACCTGGATGACGTAATTGTCCATAGCACAGATTGGGCCTCACATCTGCCAAAAGTGCAAGCAGTCCTGGACTCTGTTCGGGAAGCAGGGTTTACGGCTAACCCCAAGAAGTGTACCATTGGGCAGGAGGAGGCCAAATATCTTGGGTACACCATTGGGAGGGGAGTAATAAAACCCCAACTCAACAAAGTCGAGGCCATCCAGAGTTGGCCACGTCCCAACAGCAAGAAGCAGGTACGAGCCTTTCTGGGAATCGCTGGGTATTATCGGCGATTCATTCCCCACTTTGCTTCTAAGGCTGTGCCCCTAACCAACCTGACGAAGGGGAAAGGGTCGGTCATGATTAAATGGACCCCCGAGGCTGAGGCAGCATTCCAATTCTTGAAACAAGCCTTATGTAGCCAGCCAGTGTTGTACTCACCCGACTTCTCTAAAGACTTTGTCGTACAAAGTGATGCGTCAGATGTGGGGTTAGGAGCAGTATTGTCCCAGGTCTGGAACGGGGAAGAGCACCCAGTCATTTACCTCAGCAGGAAGTTGAAGTCCCATGAGGTAAATTACGCCACCGTTGAAAAGGAGTGTTTAGCGGTGAAGTGGGCTCTAGATTCCCTTCGGTACTACCTGCTAGGTAGGCACTTTGACATGGTTACGGATCACGCTCCGTTAAAGTGGATGGCTCAAAACAAGGAAACAAATAGAAGAGTGAATAGGTGGTTCCTGGCCCTCCAGGAATTCAACTTCACAGTAAAGCATCGCCCTGGCGTTCAAATGGGGAATGTGGATGCTTTGTCTCGAGTACATGAATGCCTGATTGCTGGTGTTCCAACCCCGAGGTTAAAACAAGAGGGGGGGGTATGTGACAGCAGGAAGGTAAAGTCACCTGGTTGCATCCAGGGGGGTAGATATATTTCGCCCAGATTCAGGCTTTACGCCGATTTATACAGCTAGGTGGAGAGTTGTATAAGCCCAGCTGAGACTAGTGGGCTCATTGGTGACTCATGCCTCTGGGGAGAGGGCTGGGCGTCGTGCAGACAGGGAGTTGATGGGTCCAGCTGAACCTTGTCAGCTCATTTGGGCCTCTGTGGGAAAGCCCAGATTCATTGGATGTTAGCTCATGCCTGGAAGCAGACCTGTGTGGACTGTCTAGGGAGAGTGAACCCCTGTGCGGTGAGAGAAAGCCTGTGTGGCTATATTTTGCTTGGACATTTAAAACCAGGGACTAGGACAGCACTAGGCTGATCCCAGTTGTTAGTTAGGAAACCTGTATGTTTAGTCAGAGGTCAAGTTGACCAGGATTTATTTTGTTTGTTTCTTTTGCTTTGCTGTGTTTTTGTCACTGTAAATAGAAAATAAACGGCACCTTTTTGATTTTGAAAACCACAACCTCCGTCTGCTGGGCCTGTTTTTGTGTGGGGAGCCCATCCCGGGGGTCACACACACCCGCTGCCGAGCTAACCCCCTCACAATATATATATATATATATATATATTTTTAAATAACCTGCAAGAGAAAGGCATAATGAGCTAGTATGCACAGCATACTAGCTCATTATGTGTCACTTACCTGAGATCAAAGCCCCGAAGTCCGCCTCAGTCCCGTCCACCGCCGCCGCCATGTCCCCTCGTCGCTAGTTCCTGTTTTCAGGCTCCGGCGCTGTGATTGGCCGGAGCGGCGATGATGTCACTCCCGCGCAAGCGCACGGGAGACGTCAAATCCGTCATTGCCGAATTTAAGAATGGAAGCTCTCAGTGAGCCTTTCTTAATGACAAATATCTCCTAAACCATGTAGGTTTAGGAGATATTGCAAACACCTACAGGTAAGCCTTAATCTAGGCTTACCTGTAGGTGTTTGTTGTCAAAGTGGGTTTACACTGGCTGGCTACCTGCTGATGGTGGCTTGCATGTGGATTTTGTGAACATAAGTGGAATTTTGAACTAAAGTGGACAGTTAAAAACCAGGAGTTTAAAACAGGAGTTAAGACAGGAGTCTTCTAAACTGTGAGTAACATCTTAAACTTCCTACAAGTATTTATATTGTAACTGGGAAATGAGTGCTAGCAGGGTTGAAGGTTTTGCTCAGTGTACAGTGTGCCACATGTATGCAAAATTGGTGCAACAGCTCCAGGATGGATACCGCTATGACAGATGTGAGCAGGTTGCCCTTCTGGAAGCTCGCATTAGAGATCTGGAAGAGCAAGTTGCAACACTGGGTAGAAAGGACAACCTTGAAAGGGGTCCTCTGCTCGCTGAGCAGGTGGTCAGTAGGGCTGATGTGGAGGGTGGAGGTGCAAGTCAGGATTATCAGATAGGAAGATGGGTTAATGTAGTTAGAGGGAGTGGAAGGGGCTTGCAGAAAAGGAAGGCCAGTCCTGTATTTGTGCATCAAAACAAATTTTCCAAGTTGGGTGAAGATGTGGAGGTGGCAAACACAGAGGTGGCAGCCCTAGATGTCACTGCTACCCCTAACAGCCGGGAGAGCAACCCATCTAGTAGAGGTGGTGAGGGGAGTGCAGGTAGGCCTAGACAGTTGGTGGTTATAGGGGATTCTATAATCAGAAGGACTGATAGAATAATTTGTCGCCAGGATCGCCTCAACCGAATGGTTTGCTGTCCGGGTGGATAAATTACTGGGAGGGGCTGGGCATTACCCAGCTGTCTTGGTCCACGTTGAAACCAATGACAGTATACATGGAAGGTGGAGGCTCCTTAAGAATCAATTTAAAGAACTAGGCTGCAAGATGAAGGCAAGGACCTCCAAGGTGATATTCTCTGAAATATTGCCTGTGCCATGCGCAACACAGGAAAGGCAGGGGGAGATTAGAGAGCTGAATGCATGGCTAAAGACCTGGTGTAGGGAGGAGGGATTTGGGTTTCTAGAGCACTGGGCTGACTTTTCATTGGGGTGCAACCTATATGCTAAAGACGGTTTGCACTTGAATGGAAGGGGGTCTGCTGTGCTGGGGAGAGGTTTATTGGAAGGCTGGAGGAGTATTTAAACTAGGATTGAGGGGGAGGGTGAACTAGAATTACATCGGGCACACAGGTCAGTTAGGGGTCAGACATTAATGGAGAGTGGAATGGGGATAGATGGGGGGAGGGTTATGGCAGGTGACAATGTTGCAAACAGCCATTGGAAACTATAGTGCCATTTGTACTACTAAAAATTATATGAAAAACACCAGAGAAAAATGTAATACATTAAAGTGTTTGTTCATCAATGCCAGAAGTCTGCCAAGCAAAATAGGCGAGTTGGAAGCTCTGGTGCATGAGGAGAGCTATGACGTAATTGGTATTGCTGAAACTTGGCTTCAATCCTCACATGACTGGGTTATTAATATTCCTGGCTATGCAATCTTTCGGAGAGACAGGGTAAAAAGGAAAGGTGGCGGGGTCTGTCTCTATGTGAGAAGTGATCTCAAAGCGAGTGTGAAAGAGGACCAGGTTGATGGAGAGTGTGATGAGGCTGAAGCATTATGGGTGGAACTGCATACAGATGTGCATAGTTCAAAGTTAATCATTGGAGTTTGTTATAGACCACCCAATGTTAATGAGGAGGTGGAGACTCAGCTCCTTGCACAGTTGGAAAGGGCTGCAAGGGCTGGGACAGTGATAATAATGGGGGCTTTAACTACCCAGAAATTGACTGGAGTAATGGCACTGCTGGGACAGTTAAAGGGCAAAAATGTATAAGCCTATTGCAGGACAATTTTATGGTCCAGTTTATTGAGGCCCCAACTAGGAATGATGCTCTGTTGGACCTGGTAATCTCAAACCATGCAGAGCATATTACTAATGTTCAGATAAAGGAACACCTGGGTAGCAGTGACCATAACATGATTTCATTTGATGTTAGCTGTAAGCAAAAAATACATGCAGGAAAGATAAAAACACTTAATTTCAATAAAGCTAATTTTCCAAGGATGAGGGCTGCTCTCCAGGACTTGGACTGGGAGGGAATATTGGCATCGATTAACACAGAACAGAAATGGGAATTCTTCAAAAAGACTGTTTGGGACCTCACTGCAAAGTATATTCCCATGGGCAATAAGTTTAAAAGGCTAAAAATAAAACCTATGTGGCTCACGGTTAAAGTTAAAAAAGCTTTAAACAATAAGAAAAGAGCTTTTAAAAAATATAAAAATGAAGGAACACTAGTGTTGTTTAAATGTTACAAAGAATATAACAGGATATGTAAAAAGCAAATCAAAGATGCAAAAATTCAAAACGAACGACAGATTGCAAAAGATAGTAGGACAAACCCCAAAAAATTCTTCAAATATATTAATAGTAAAAAGGTCAAGTCTGAGCATGTAGGCCCTTTACAAAATAATCTAGAGTGGGTGACTGGGGACAAAGAGAAGTCTTAATTTATTAAATACTTTCTCCAGCTCTGTCTATACAATGGAACATGGGGGAGATCATGTCCATAATAGGGGTGGTAGTGACACAGCCCCAAATCCACAATGGCTTAAAAGTGATATGGTCCAGAAATATTTAGACAGAATAAAGGTGGATAAAGCACCTGGACCAGATGGCATCCACCCACGAATCCTAAAAGAATTGAGCTCTGTAATTTCAAAGCCATTGTATCTAATTTTTAGGGACTCATTAATGACAGGAATAGTACCACTGGAAAATATTTAAGCAACAGACAGCATGGATTCATGAAAGACAGAAGTTGTCAGACAAACCTGATTTCTTTTTATGAAGAGGTAAGTAAAACCTTGGACAGAGGGGTGGCGGGGGACGTGGTATACTTGGATTTTGCAAAAGCGTTTGATACAGTTCCGTACACACGGCTCATGTGTAAGGTAAAGTCTACAGGATTGGAAATATCAGTTTGTAAATGGATAGAAAACTGTCTAAAAGACAGAATTCAGAGAGTAGTAGTTAATGATTCTTATACTGAATGGTCTAAGGTTATCAGTGGTGTACCCCAAGGTTCAGTGCTGGGACCCTTACTTTTTAATACCTTTTATAAATGATATAGGGTCTGGGATCAAAAGTAACATTTCTGTCTTTGCAGATGACACCAAGCTATGCAGTGGAATAACGTCCTTACAGGATGTCGCCAATTTACAAGCCGACCCCAATGCACTGTCTAATTGGGTGACTATGTGGCAGATGAGGTTTAATGTTGATAAATGTAAAGTTATGCACTTGGGGGCTAAGAATATGCATGCATTATACATACTAGGGGGAGTACAACTGGGGAGATCCGTAGTGGAGAAGGATCTGGGGGTTTTGGTAGATCATAAGCTCAATAATAGCATGCAATACCAAGCTGCGGTTTCCAAAGCGAGCAAAGTCCTTTCTTGTATTAAGAGAAGTATGGACTCCAGAGAGAGAGATATCATTTTGCCCCTGTTCAAATCATTAGTAAGACCTCATCTGGAATATGCAGTTCAGTTTTGGGCACCAGTTCTCAAAAAGGATATCGGGGAGCTGGAGAAAGTGCAGAGAAGGGCAACCAAACTGATAAGAGGCATGGAGGAGCTCAGCTATGAGGAAAGACTAGAGGGACTGAATTTATTCACTCTTGAGAAGAGGAGAATAAGGGGGGATATGATTAACATGTACAAATATATAAGGGGTCCATATAGTGAACTTGGTGTTGAGTTATTCACTTTACGGTCAACACAAAAGACAAGGGGGGCACTCTTTAAGTCTAGAGGAAAAAAGATTTCATCTCCAAATACGGAAAGGTTTCTTCACAGTAAGAGCTGTGAAAATGTGGAACAGACTCCCTCCAGAGGTGGTTCTGGCCAGCTCAGTAGATTGCTTTAAGAAAGGCCTGGATTCTTTCCTAAATGTACATAATATAACTGAGTACTAACATTTATAGGTAACGTTGATCCAGGGTAAATCCGATTGCCTCTCAGGGAATCAGGAAGGAATTTTTTCCCCTGCTGTAGCAAATTGGATCATGCTCTGCTGGGGTTTTTTGCCTTCCTCTGGATCAACTGTGGGTATAGAATTGGGTATATGGGATTGTATGATATTTTTTATTTTTTTTTTTTTTTTTTTTATGGTTGAACTGGATGGACTTTGTCTTTTTTCAACCTGACTAACTATGTAGCCATGTAACCACTTTAAGGAATTTAAGGAATTTTACTGCTATATGTAAGTTTTGAGGGTAGCTTGATCATTTATAGCATTGTTTCAGACCCATAAACTCACCATTTGTTGCAGACAGTCATCATAAGGCCCCATTCACATGGGGAGATTACTTGTGTGCTCTGTGCAGGGCCATGATTTGTCAGCCAGGGGATTCACAGTTGTTTTGTGCATTCCTGTGTCGGCAGTCCCATAGATGTCTATTGAGATACGTGCCTGCATGGACTCAGTTGCTGTATCCCAATGTGACATCTGTGTGGATGTAGATACACAACCCTAAACACATTGAGGTTGAGTCCAGGGCCATGCACCCATACCCACATGGATGTCTTATTGGGACACATCAGCCATGTTTGTGCAGTTGTATGCCAATAGACATATAAAGTTAAATTGGTTTAAGTTGTTGTGACTGTTGTATGCCAATAGACATACAGTCAGGTCCATAAATATTGGGACATCAACACAATTCTAATCTTTTTGGCTCTATACACCACCACAATAGATTTGAAATGAAACAAACAAGATGTCCTTTAACTTCAGACTTTCAGCTTTAATTTGAGGGTGTTTACATTCAAATCAGGTGAACGGTGTAGGAATTACAACAGTTTGTATATGTGCCTCCCACTTTTTAAGGGACCAAACGTAATGGGACAATTGGCTGCTCAGCTGTTCCATAGCCAGGTGTGTGTTATTCCCTCATTATCCCATTTACAAGGAGCAGATAAAAGGTCCAGAGTTAATTTCAAGTGTGCTATTTGCATTTGGAATCTGTTGCCTTCCACTCTCAATATGAGATCCAAAGAGCTGTCACTATCAGTGAAGCAAGCCATCATTAGGCTGAAAAAACAAAACAAACCCATCAGAGAGATAGCAAAAACATTAAGTGTGGCCAAATCAACTGTTTGGAACATCCTTAAAAAGAAAGAACGCACCGGTGAGCTCAGCAACACCAAAAGACCCGGAAGACCACGGAAAACAACTGTGGTGAATGACCAAAGAATTCTTTCCCTGGTGAAGAAAACACCCTTCACAACAGTTGGCCAGATCAAGAACACTCTCCAGGAGGTAGGTGTATGTGTGTCAAAGTCAACAATCAAGAGAAGACATCACCAGAGTGAATACAGAGGGTTCACCACAAGATGGAAACCATTAGTGAGCCTCAAAAACAGGAAGGCCAGATTAGAGTTTGCAAAACAACATCTAAAAAGCCTTCACAGTTCTGGAACAACATCCTATGGACAGATGAGACCAAGATCAACTTGTACCAGAGTGATGGGAAGAGAAGAGTATGGAGAAGGAAAGGAACTGCTCATGATCCAAAGCATATCACATTATCAGTGAAGCATGGTGGTGGTAGTGTCCTGGTGTGGGCATGTATGGCTGCCAATGGAACTGGTTCTCTTGTATTTATTGATGATGTGAGTGCTGACAAAAGCAGCAGGATGAATTCTGAAGTGTTTGGGGCAATATTATCTGCTTATATTCAGCCAAATGCTTCAGAACTCATTGGATGGCGCTTCACAGTGCAGATGGACAATGACCTGAAGCATACTGCGAAAGCAATCAGAGTTTTTTAAGGGAAAGAAGTGGAATGTTATGCAATGGCCAAGTCAATCACCTGACCTGAATCCGATTGAGCATGCATTTCACTTGCTGAAGACCAAACTGAAGGGAAAATGCCCCAAGAACAAGCAGGAACTGAAGACAGTTGCAGTAGAGGCCTGGCAGAGCATCACCAGGGATGAAACCCAGCGTCTTGTGATGTCTATGCGTTCCAGACTTAAGGCTGTAATTAACTGCAAAGGATTTGCAACCAAGTTAAAAAAGTGTAAGTTTGATTTATGATTGTTAATCTGTCCCATTACTTATGGTCCCTTAAAAAGTGGGAGGCACATATACAAACTATTGTAATTCCTACACCGTTCACCTGATTTGAATGTAAATACCCTCAAATTAAAGCTGAAAGTCTGCAGTTAAAGCACATCTTGTTTGTTTTATTTTAAATCCATTGTGGTGGTGTATAGAGCCAAAGGGGTTAGAATTGTGTCGCTGTCCCAATATTTATGGACCTGCCTGTATATGGGACTGGAAGCACTGGGATGTAAAGGAACAACTGTGAATCCTCTTGCTGGCAAAACAAGGCCCTGCATGGGGCATGCAGGTAATCACCCCTGTGAATGGAGCCTAAATGGGTTCCCTCTTCCCCATATAAAAGCATCTAAGCACAGAGAACAGCTATTTGTGTTGTGGAGGAAAAGGCTGGCCAGGTAGTGTTTAATCAGCTTTCTGGAATTTAGAAGACATTAGATAATAAATGAGTTACAGTGACAGTACAGAACTATGCAACAGCACCAGTGGCATTCTGCATCTGAGACCCACACTAGTCTCCATTCTGATGGTCCAATTGCTAATCTGCCAATAGAGGAGACTGTTGGTCTGTAGCTTGCTAGCCTTTTCAGCAGAGAAGACCCTTTTTTCACCCTAACAAAAGATTTTGTGACATTCTGAATTTTGACTGTGACAAAGACAGTTAGTGCTAGGAGTGCAACCAGTAGCTGGGAAAGCAGGGGGTGGGGGAGCTGGGAGGAGAAGCATGCTGCAGGGGGTGGGGGAGCTGGGAGGAGAAGCATGCTGCAGGGGGTGGGGGAGCTGGGAGGAGAAGCATGCTGCAGGGGGTGGGGCATGCACATGTAAAGGGGAGCTCTGATGGGGACATCTGATATAAAGGGGTACCCTGATAGGGACATCTTATGTAAGGAGCATTTTGATGGGGAGGCCTGGTGTAGGTGGGCACTCTGCTATGGACACCTGATGTACTCTGGTTTGCCTTACTACCCTTTCTCTTGGATCACATTCCTGACAGCATTGACTATAACGATTTCGCCTTATTTAGACCTCTGATGACCAATCCAGCACAACACCATATTTATCTGGAAAAAATGAATGAGACCCCTCCCAGCCTATAATCAAACCAGAATACCTCCATCCCTAAATATTATGCAAAAACAAAGAGGTAGTGGAGTTGGGACTTTAATTGAGGTATAAAGGTATATGAATTAAATAAATGGAATAATTTTGATGTCATAGTTCCCTACAAAATGGCATGATCCAATATTGATGAACCAGTAACCAAAATACGTTTATGATACAGAAATGTGATCACAAAAGAACAATTCATAATCATCATTAATTTAATAACACGATTGGTTAGGGAACATAATTAATGACATACAAACATGATAATATTAAATGCAACAGCGAATGATAAATAGATAATAAATACATGATCAACATATATCAAAATTAATATATAGTAAAATGAATTTGTATAGGACATCCAGGGATGATTATTCTGTTCAGTGGATCTCCCGCCTCAACCCTGGGGAGGACCACCTTTCCATACATTTTCCCCATTATGGTTCTAGCACATGGGCTGCCTGGCAAGGTACATTGATGGTTTTTGTTTCCTTTTTTTTTTTCTTTTTTTTTTTTTTCTTATACTTTTTCTCCCTTTACTCCTTTTTATTACCTTTTAGGGTTTGTCTATGGGGAGTAGTGGATCTCCAGAAACTACCACAACAAATTTCTCTATTCATTTAATTCTAGAATTTCTTCATGCGTCCAAACTCCTGACGAGTGGCAAGCGACCACGAAACACGTAGAGCATACATCCCTGGATGCTCTATACAAATTCATTTTACTATATATTAATTTTGATATATGTTGATCATGTATTTATTATCTATTTATCATTCGCTGTTGCATTTATTATTATCATGTTTGTATGTCATTAACTATGTTCCCTAACCAATCATGTGTTATTAAATTAATGATGATTATGAATTGTTCTTTTGTGATCACATTTCTGTATCATAAACATATTTTGGTTACTGGTTCATCAATATTGGATCATGCCATTCTGTAGGCAACTATGACATCAAAATTATTCCATTTATTTCATTCATACACCTTTATACCTCATTTAAAGTCCCAACTCCACTACCTCTTTGTTTTTGCACCATTTTTATCTGACTAAGGCTTACACGGGACATTTTTACAACCACTCCTGAATGATTTAACTTGACAGATAGTAACCCACGTTTAAAACGTCAGTTTTGCCGCGTTTTGTTGCGTTTGCATTTAGAAGCGTTCAAAAAATATATATATATTTTTTTAAATAACCAAAAACGAAAAAAGCCTATAAACGAAACACTGCTAAACACGGGTTACCACGTTTAGCAGCGTTTGGCATCTGAAACGTCGGAAACTTCGGTGTCTGAACTCATTTTTTTGCCTTCAAAAAAGGCTTATAAACGCAACTGCCTAAAAATGAGAGTAAACGAACCTGTGTACATGTACACATAAGATAACATTGAATGAGTTTAGGGCAGTTGAAAAAAGCGTCCAACTGCCTCTGAACGTCCGTTTAGCAGCAGCAGTGTACATGAGGCCTTATTGCCACTAACACTGCTAGCGGCTGTTACTAGATCTCTTTTTTTTGCGTTCATTTATGCTGCTGATACTTTTACCTGCCTCTGTTACCATCCTCTAACACCCCAAATAATAGTTCTGTTTTATTGCCTATCATACCTACATAACTACAGTGGATCTTCATTGAAAAGTCCCTAAAGAGAAGACTAGTTAAAGCAAAACCTTTTCCTCATTTTATTTTTGGCATCCTAATTCACCCTTTGAAGGAACATTTCCAAGTCCTGGCTGTATATTTTGTTTCAGATAGTAAATTCCTTTGTTTTGAAAGGCCTAACTTTGGCTGCTTTTTGTGCTTTTAACTGTCCAGGCTTTCAGTTGGCCATTGTTATACTGCTGGTGCTCAATCTGCAATTCCACTTCTCCTCTTCCTTCCCAGCACGTAATACTTGAGCTATGCTGTCAACACTGTCACATAAGAAGGAGGAAAAAAACATTAGCCCTCTGCAAGCTCCGACACCATTGAACAGAGCTTACATTGGCTTGGGACTTAGCATTGAAAGAGAGTGACATGGGAGCTTGGGGAAGGTAAGTGTCAATGGGTGTAGGGTTCATCTTGCCAGAGAACCTTCATTTTGTCCTGAATGATATAAGTAACAGTGTCGATAAAAGGGTAACGCACAACTTGGGGCAAAATGCCTCCTCCTGCCCTCTCCATCCTACATACTAGTCCGAACACTCCGCAATAGATATTAGCTGACTTTTCCAGCTCAGGTGGGTTAGCAGTCATCTTAAGTGAGCCAAAAGCCACAGTGTATTCAATTTCAAAGGCAGACCTTCCTCCTCAAAGCAGCTCTGGTAAAGCAGGTTCTTCCTTGAAACATGTACTACAGTATGCACTTTTGTACCAGTTACTAAGTGTTGTTGAGTTCAACAGTTGGCCCTCTGTATCCAATGTATAGAACGAATGTCAACATGAAAGCATTTTATGTTTTATGTGCTTTTTGCCAAGCACCTTTGTGAATATAGGAAAGAAATTAAAGTTTTATTCAAGATATTGCATGAGGCTGGTGTGTTTCCTTTTATTTTAGTTTCTCATAAGGTTTTTTCCAGTCTGGAGAGAGCGGCAGGGCTTTGGCTATCATTTTTCATTTTGCATTCTTATGGGAATATTTGTGTGCATTCTGGATAAAGGTAACCTACCAGTAAAATCTTTCAACATTTGAGCACTGACAGTTATTTGTATGTTGTTGTTTCCCTCTGTGGTCTTGAACTTTGTGTGGTTGGGATATCTCCTGGAGTACTAAGCCATACACATCGGTGGATTTATCGATAATTCAAGATTGCACATAGAGATACAGACTATTGTTTAATATTTTATGTTGTTTGATTTTCACATTTTGTTTTTATGATTTGATTTTTCTGTCAACAGTTATTTTTTATAATTTTTTTAGAAAATGCAATTAAGAAGAATACTATTTTTTTTTTTTTTGCCTTCTTTAATTAGACGTAAAAAAAATGTGCTTATATTGCATATTACTATTTAGTTTTATGCAAATGAAATTAAAGTTTATATTTAATATAGTTGTGAGGTCTAGCTTATGGGATGACCTGGAAAAAAAATATATATCCTTTATTTCACCATACTTTCTAATCTTTAAGTGGTTATAAAGCCTTAAGGTTTTTCACCTTAATGCATTAAGGTGAAAAACCTTCTGTGCTGCACCTCCCACACAGATCTCCCCTTTTTCTTACCTGAACCCAATTCGATCCAGCGATGTGCACGAGTGCAGCGGCTCCAGCCACTGAGGTTCTCCTCATTGGACAGATTGGCTATTGTCTCCCGCTGCTGTCAATCAAAATCTGTGATGCGGGAGTAGGGGCGGGGCTGATTCTCACTGTCTGTGTCAATGGACAGCAGTGAAACTCGGGAGCAAGCCCAAACGCGTGCCCCCCATGGAAAGCCTCTTTTCGATAAAGAGGAGGGGCCTAGAGCACCATCGGGGGACTCCAGAAGAAGAGGATCAGGGCTGTTCTGTGCAAAACCATTGCATAGATCAGGTAAGTTTAGGCATGTTTCTTATTTTAAGAAAAAGACTTATGGTTTTTCACCTTAATTCATTCTATGCATTAGGCCCCCTTCACACGGGCTTTTTGATCAGGTCCACCTGTCAGTTTTTCAGGCGGACCTGAACGGACACTCCATTCACCTCTATGGAGCGGCGGATATCAGCCGTGACATGTCCGCTGACATCCACCGATATTCGATCCTGTCTGTGAAATCCAGACGGATGGTGACCCTATTTTCCATCCGTCTGGAGGATCGGATTGTATGGAATAGGATGAAAACAGACAGGCGGTCCGTTTTCATCTGATCTCCCCATAGAGGAAAGAGGGGCTCTGACAGGTCCATCTCTGCACAGTGAGCGGAGACGGACCTGTCACCCGCCTGCTCAGCGGGGATCAGCGAGACCGCCCGTGTGAAAGAGTCGTAAGGTGAAAAACCTTCTGTGCTGCAGCTCCATCCCAGACTACCCTTTTTCTTACCTAAGCCCAATCCGATCCAGTGATGTGCATGAGTGCAGCAGCTCCAGCCACTGTCACTCTCCTCATTGGACAGATTGATAGCAGGAGGAGCTATTGGCTCCCGCTGCTGTCAATAAACAAAGCTGTGATGCGGGAGCAGGGGGCAGAGCCGAGTCCCACTGTTTGTGTCAATGAACACAGCAGCGGGACTCGAGAGCGAGCCCGAACGCATGACCCCAGAAGAAGAGGATCGGGGCTGCTCTGTGCAAAACCATTGCACAGAGCAGGTAAGTATAGGCATGTTTGTTGTTTAAAAAAAAAAAAGAACGTTTACAATCACCCGCCCCAGCCTGTGACTAGACAGTTTAAGGAGAGGCAGCACAGTGATGAGTTTATCTTCCTGTTGCCTTGCTTTCTTTTACTATCAGCATGCTTTCCAGCAGGCATATATCAGGTCAAAATTAGGTGCTTACACTCCTTGCATTAAAAAAAAAATACATTAAATGATGTATAAATGATTACATAACTGCAATAATTTTCATCTTTTAAATTTGACTGAGGGTTCAGTTTAAGGCAATATAAGGGCCAAGAGGGACACCATTGTTGGGCTGTGCTTAGGGCATCAGTTGGCCTTAATCCAGCCCCAAGCCATCCAACAAGAGTTGAGTAATGTCTTTTAGAGAACATACGTTCCCATATTACATAGGTTTTGTTTGGCGTAATATAAATGTATCCCCCCCAATAAATACCTTTTCGGCTGGGTTCACACTGCAGCATGAAGCGGCTCACAGCAGGGGTCCGGTACATCCCCATTCACTGTTTCAGGTCTGATTTCAGCCTGAATTTTTGGCTGAATTCAGACCTGAAACGGACCAGAAGACGCACAGGACTCCTTTGCAATTCGCACCGGTGCCGCTCCGTAGATGTGTGAACCGGCTCCATAGAGAGTCGAACACAATCTCCTGACATGCGAATTGGTTTCGGGGGAAACCCGCATCCAATTCGCAATAATGTGAACCCACCTAGAATTTTTAATAGCTGAATACTTTGCATAGTACTACAAGTAATCAGAATGAGGAAATGAAACAAACCTACTATAAACGTGTCACAGCTTATCTTGCTCAGTTGGATTGTTCACCATCAGAGGCGTTGCTAGGGGGTGCGGGGGGTGCGGTCCGCCCCCGGGTGACACCCGCTAGAGGGGTGACACCCTCCCTTTTTTTTTTTTTTACAGCTGACCCATTCATTGATTAATTTCACCCCGCTGGGCTGGAAGCCTGGAACAACACCTCCAGCGCCGCGGCCGCGCCTGGTGTGTGTCCTCCGGCTCCTTATTCTTCCTATTCCTAAATTCCAATCCTCCTCCCTACCCTACAGAGCCAGCGAGCGACTCAGCCTGTCACATCATCACACTGCACTGTGATGATGTGACGACACGTCACTGCAGCACACACACAACTTTCTCCGCCCGTGGCTGCTGTGTGTGACGGTCGCTGCCCACAGTGCCCAGCCCTCCTCCTCTCCACTCTCCAGGAGTACAGACTGTCTGAGACTCCAGCTGGCGGCGGCACGGCGCACAGAATAAGAACAGGTGGGGGGGGGGTTCTCCACCGTCGGCCCGCCGGAGCACAAGATGAGGTGTGTGTATGGGGGGGGGGGGTTGCCTTTGTAAGAGAGCTAGTGTGGGACAGTGGGAGGACTCAGTTTCAGTGTCTGGCGCCCTGCCCCTGACGGCCTGTATATGATATGATAAGGAAGGGGGGGGGGGGGATGCAAGGTGGTCTGCTGCTAGACACAGCTATAGATTTTATATATATATATATATATATATATATATATATTATGTAATATAGCTGGTCCAGCCGCCCCTCCCCCCACCAGACCAGCTAACTCCTGTGCTACTGTGCCTATTATATGTAATATAATATATCTGTGTCCAGCAGCCCCCCCCCCATTATCAGACAGCCAACACTCACAATATAATTTATATTAGCTGACTGAGACACCCCCAGCCTGAGCTGGTCTGATGATGATGATGATGGGGGGGGGGAATGCTGCTGGCCACAGATATATTATATTAGATATAGGCACAGTAGCTGAGTGACACACCTACCCACCCTGAGCAAGCTGGTCTCATGGGGGGGGGGGGTGCTCTGTGTCACCAGGTATGATAGCTGAGCGGAGCCACCCTAATCTGGCCTGATAAGGGGGGGTGTCCACAGACCACAGCACAGGTGTAGGCAGACAGTGACCCACATCAGATCCATCCAGCAAGCAGAAGGTCACAGCAGCATCTTCTCGTCTTCTCTGTGGCCATCAGATCCGGTCCAAGCAAGCAACACGCCTTGTTGTCAGCAGGTCACAGCATCTTCTCGTCTTCTCTGCGGCCATCAGATCCAGTCCATGCAAGCAACACGCCTTGTTGTCAGCAGGTCACAGCATCTTCTCGTCTTCTCTGTGGCCATCAGATCCGGTCCAAGCAAGCAACACGCCTTGTTGTCAGCAGGTCACAGCATCTTCTCGTCTTCTCTGCGGCCATCAGATCCAGTCCATGCAAGCAACACGCCTTGTTGTCAGCAGGTCACAGCATCTTCTCGTCTTCTCTGTGGCCATCAGATCCGGTCCAAGCAAGCAACACGCCTTGTTGTCAGCAGATTACAGCATCTTCTCGTCTTCTCTGCGGCCATCAGAACCGGTCCAAGCAAGCAACACGCCTTGTTGTCAGCAGATTACAGCATCTTCTCATCTTCTCTGCAGCCATCAGATCCGGTCCAGCAAACAACACACCGTTTCAGCAGGTCAGTTCCAAAATCCAAATCATGCCAATGATGCCATTATCTGCTGTCCCCAGGGACAGATCCGATCCAGAGATCACCATACAGTGGGATCTCTGGATTGGATCTGTCCCTGGGGACAGCAGATAATGAAAAGTGTGGGGGCAGAGCTGCGATGAAGTCACTCATCGTGTTGGAGCCCTCGGTTAAGCCCCTTTTACACTGGGGCAGTTGGTGCGTCGGCGGGGGGGGGGGGGGGTGACACCATGTTATACCGCACCAGGTGACACCAACCCTAGTGACGCCACTGTTCACCATGCAATTTCATAGAGATCTTTTATTTATAAAGCGGTACCATGCGCTATACCAGAGGTCTTCAAACTATGGCCCTCCAGTTGTTCAGGAACTACAATTCCCATCATGCCTAGTCATGTCTCTGAATGTCAGAGTTTTACAATGCCTCATGGGACGTGTAGTCCCGCAACAGCTGGAGGGTCGTAGTTTAGAGATTCCTGCTCTATACCATGGCTCTAGAAAGTAAGTTCCAGCAGCAGAGCAGAGGGGAGTAAAAGCATAAAACAAAAATAATAGTGGAGCAGGTTGTACACAAATAAAACTGTTTTGTCAGGTCTAACATTTCAGTGACAATGTGTACACTAAATTCCGGCTTTATACGAAGATTTACATGGATATATTTCTACACCGCTCTGCCGATGAATATTTTTGCAATAAAAGTCATCTGCCTCCTTGCCCACATGATTAATTGATTCCACTTCACTAACTCATGTTTTGGCTTTTAGAGAAGCAGTATTCCAAATGCATCCAGAGTGTTCCGACTATAAGAAACTACTGATGACTTACAGCTGAAGAGAGCATCTAAAAAAGAGAGACTTGCATTTTACTTGCTTTTTAATATGAAGTACGGTTCAGATGTTGGCAGGTAGTCTGCCTGTTGAGATTTAGTTAATTGCTGTTCTATATAATATCATGTTTAGAAGGTTAGTGTTTCTGGACTCATATTGCATAAAGGCGCATTCCACCTACAGCTGAAGCTTCAGCTTTGGATGAGGACATACAGTACCTTGAAAAAGTATTCATACCCCTTTTTCTACATTTTGTCATGTTACAACCAAAAACGTAAAAAAAAAAGGGATTGTCATTTTATTTCATAGACCAACACAACTTGGCACTGTGAGGGGGGTTAACTCGGTAGCGGGTGTGTGTGACCCCCTGGTTGGGCTCCCCACACAAAAACAGGGCCAGCAGACGGAGGTTGTGGTTTTCAAAATCAAAAGGTGCGGTTTATTTCTCTATGTACAGTGACAAAACACAGCAAAGCCAAAAAGAAACAAACAAAATAAATCCTGGTCAGTTTGACCTCTGACTAAACATGCAGGTTTCCTAAACTAACAACTGGGATCAGCCTGGTGCTGTCCTAGTCCCTAAGTCCCTGGTTTAGTAAAAGTCCAAACAAATAGCCACACAGGCTTTGCCTCACCGCACAGGGGTTCACTCTCCCTAGACAGTCCACACAGGTCTGGTTCCAGGCATGAGCTAACATCTGATGAAGCTGGGAGTTTTTATAGAGGCCTTAAACGAACTGACAGGCTTCAGCTGGTCTCATCAACTCCCTGCCTCACGACGCCCAGCACTCTCCCTAGAGGTATGAGTCATTCATGAGCCCACTAGCCTCAGCTGGGCTTCATCAACTCCCTAGTTGTATAAGTCGGCATAAAGCCTGAATCTGGGAGAAATATATCTACCCCCCTGGATGCAACCAGGTGACTTTACCTTCCTGCTGTCACATACCCCCCCCTCTTGTTTTAACCTCGGGGTTGGAACACCAGCAATCAGGCATTCATGTACTCGAGACAAAGCATCCACATTCCCCATTTGAACGCCAGGGCGATGCTTTACTGTGAAGTTGAATTCCTGGAGGGCCAGGAACCACCTATTCACTCTTCTATTTGTTTCCTTGTTTTGAGCCATCCACTTTAACGGAGCGTGATCCGTAACCATGTCAAAGTGCTGTGAGGGGGTTAACTCGGTAGCGGGTGTGTGTGACCCCCTGGTTGGGCTCCCCACACAAAAACAGGGCCAGCAGACGGAGGTTGTGGTTTTCAAAATCAAAAGGTGCGGTTTATTTCTCTATGTACAGTGACAAAACACAGCAAAGCCAAAAAGAAACAAACAAAATAAATCCTGGTCAGTTTGACCTCTGACTAAACATGCAGGTTTCCTAAACTAACAACTGGGATCAGCCTGGTGCTGTCCTAGTCCCTAAGTCCCTGGTTTAGTAAAAGTCCAAACAAATAGCCACACAGGCTTTGCCTCACCGCACAGGGGTTCACTCTCCCTAGACAGTCCACACAGGTCTGGTTCCAGGCATGAGCTAACATCTAATGAATCTGGGAGTTTTTATAGAGGCCTTAAACGAACTGACAGGCTTCAGCTGGTCTCATCAACTCCCTGCCTCACGACGCCCAGCACTCTCCCTAGAGGTATGAGTCATTCATGAGCCCACTAGCCTCAGCTGGGCTTCATCAACTCCCTAGTTGTATAAGTCGGCATAAAGCCTGAATCTGGGAGAAATATATCTACCCCCCTGGATGCAACCAGGTGACTTTACCTTCCTGCTGTCACATACCCCCCCCCCTCTTGTTTTAACCTTGGGGTTGGAACACCAGCAATCAGGCATTCATGTACTCGAGACAAAGCATCCACATTCCCCATTTGAACGCCAGGGCGATGCTTTACTGTGAAGTTGAATTCCTGTAGGGCCAGGAACCACCTATTCACTCTTCTATTTGTCTCTTTGTTTTGAGCCATCCACTTTAACGGAGCGTGATCCGTAACCATGTCAAAGTGCCTACCTAGCAGATAGTACCGAAGGGAATCTAGAGCCCACTTCACCGCTAAACACTCCTTTTCAACCGTGGCGTAATTTACCTCATGGGACTTCAACTTCCTGCTGAGGTAAATGACTGGGTGCTCTTCCCCGTTCCAGACCTGGGACAATACTGCTCCTAACCCCACATCTGACGCATCACTTTGTACGACAAAGTCTTTAGAGAAGTCGGGTGAGTACAACACTGGCTGGCTACATAAGGCTTGTTTCAAGAATTGGAATGCTGCCTCAGCCTCGGGGGTCCATTTAATCATGACCGACCCTTTCCCTTTCGTCAGGTTGGTTAGGGGCACAGCCTTAGAAGCAAAGTGGGGAATGAAGCGCCGATAATAACCCGCGATTCCCAGAAAGGCTCGTACCTGCTTCTTGCTGTTGGGACGTGGCCAACTCTGGATGGCCTCGACTTTGTTGAGTTGGGGTTTTATTACTCCCCTGCCAATGGTGTACCCAAGATATTTGGCCTCCTCCTGCCCAATGGTACACTTCTTGGGGTTAGCCGTAAACCCCGCTTCCCGAACAGAGTCCAGGACTGCTTGCACTTTTGGCAGATGTGAGGCCCAATCTGTGCTATGGACAATTACGTCATCCAGGTAAGCCGCAGCATACTTCCGATGGGGCCTCAGCATCTGGTCCATTTTCCGCTGGAATGTGGCCGGCGCATTCTGTAACCCGAACGGCATTCTCTTATATTGGAACGCCCCGTCTGGGGTTACAAATGCGGTTTTCTCTTTGGCCGACTTGGCCAGGGGAATTTGCCAATACCCTTTTGTGAGGTCAAGAGTCGTCATGTATCGGGCTGTTCCCAGCCGGTCGATCAACTCATCTATACGTGGCATGGGGTAGGTGTCAAATTTTGTAACTTTGTTCAACTGACGAAAATTGTTACAAAATCGCCAGCTCCCATCCGGTTTAGGCACCAACACAATGGGACTAGACCAATCACTTTGGGACTCCTCTATCACCCCTAAGTTCAGCATTTTCTGTACTTCCTCCCGTATTGCCTCCCGTCGGGCCTCTGGGATCCGATAGGGTTTTAACTTCACCCTTTCACCGGGCGGGGTAATAATATCATGCTCTACCCCAGATGTTTGTCCCGGCAGCTCAGAGAACACCTCCTTGTTGCGAAGCACAAACTCCTTAACCTCCTGTTGTTGGGGTTGTGACAAGGTGGCTGCTATTCCAACCTCCGGAATCACGCAACCAGTTTGAGCTGGTGACCAAGTTTCTGCGACTAGGGACTCTCTATCCCTCCAGGCTTTCAACAGATTAACGTGATATATCTGTTCGGGCTTTCGCCTTCCTGGTTGTCTGACCTTGTAATTCACTTCGCTCACTTTTTCCATTATCTCGTAGGGGCCTTGCCATTTGGCAAGGAATTTACTTTCAACCGTAGGGACAAGTACCAATATCCTATCCCCCGGGGAAAAGGTACGGGTCTTTGCTCCACGGTTGTACACTCTCTGCTGTGCCAACTGCGCTTGGGCCAAATGTTCCTTCACGATGGGCATTACCTGTGCAATTCGATCTTGCATCAGGGCGACATGCTCAATCACACTCCTGTGGGGAGAACTCTCACTTTCCCAAGTTTCCTTGGCAATATCCAACAGCCCTCTTGGGTGTCTCCCATACAGTAACTCAAAGGGGGAGAATCCCGTAGAGGATTGGGGCACCTCCCTAATAGCAAACATCAAATAAGGAAGTAGACAGTCCCAATCCTTTCCATCTCTATCCACCACTTTCTTCAACATTTGTTTTAGGGTTTTGTTGAATCTTTCAACCAGCCCATCGGTTTGGGGGTGATACACAGATGTACGCAATTGCGTCACTTTGAACAATTTACACAGCTCTTTCATAACCCGGGACATAAAGGGTGTACCTTGGTCCGTAAGCAGTTCTTTACAAATACCCACCCGGCTAAAAACAAGAGATAGCTCTTTGGCTATGGTTTTGGCCGAGGTATTTCTGAGAGGGATCGCTTCTGGATAACGGGTGGCATAGTCCATTATAACCAATATGTACTGGTGCCCCCTAGCGGACTTGATTATAGGACCTACCAAATCCATTGCGATTCTCTCAAACGGGACCTCAATGATGGGTAGAGGGACCAGCGGGCTACGGAAATGTGGCATCGGGGCCGACCTCTGACACACAGGGCAGGAGGAACAATAATTTTCTATGTCCTTCATCACCCCAGGCCAATAGAATCTCTGTAATACCCTCTCCCGGGTTTTCTCTGTCCCCAGATGACCTCCAAGAATGTGCCCATGGGCCAACTCCAACACCAACTTCCTGTAAGGTTTGGGCACCACCAGCTGCTCAACGGTTTCTTCTGCCCTTTTTGCCACCCGATACAGTAGGTCCTTCTCTACGCTGAAGTATGGGTAAGTGCAGGTATTATCTGGGTTCACTAACTCGCCATCTATTTCCACTACGTTTTCCCGTGCCTTTATTAGGGCGGGGTCTTTTAACTGTTCTGTGGCAAAATTTTCCCTGTGAACCTCCAGATCAGAAAACTCCACAGACGGTAGGTTTTCGTCTGAGGAGGTGGGCTCCTCTCCAGTTTCTTGAGTCTCCCCTGCCAATACTGACAAGGGAAATTCTGGAGAGTCCTCACCACTCTCAGAGGAGTTCTGGCTATCACATTCCTGGTACATAGGGGCACCAGTGGGGGGCTCAGGATCATCCCACAGTTCCCAGAACTTCGGAAAATCCCTTCCCACAATGGCATCATGCGGTAATTGAGATACTAACCCCACTGGATGAGAGAGGGTACCTTTGGGGGTCTCGAAACACACTGTAGTCACTGGATACTCTCGGGTGTCCCCATGCACACAAATAACAGCTACCTTGCTATTCCCAGAGACCTCTGTTTTAACTAATTCAGCCTTTATCAGGGTCACAAGGCTACCTGAATCCAGTAATACCACAACATTTCTACCATTAATACACATTTTGCATAAATGTTTCTCAGTTCCCCGAATGGCAGTGCATGCGACTGTCGCACACAGCGACTGACGTCTGTCCATCAGAAAGTCACATTGCATGGGTTCCTCCACAACCGGGCAATTTGCTGCAATATGTCCCGCTTGCCGGCAGCGGTAGCAAACGATCCTTCTTGCGGCCTCTTGAGCCGCTGATTTCCCAGGCTGTTCTCGCCAAACTTGGGGTAGAGCTCCCACCCTCTCACTCTCTCCACCCTCACCCCTTGGAATCCTCTTATCCGCCCCTGGGGATGGTCTGGTCTTAGGGTGGAAAGTCCGAGAGTCTCTGGAAGAGGCCGTCAGGTTCTCTGTAGCCAAGTATCTCTCTACACGATCCACAAGTTTACCGGCCGTTTCTGGGTCTCCATGGCTTACCCACTTTTGAATGGCGGTAGGAAGAGCTCTCAAGAAACGATCCATCACAACACGTTCCACAATCTCCGGTGCGGACAAAGTCTCTGGCTGTAGCCACTTCCTGCTCAGGTGAATGAGATCATACATTTGAGACCTGGGGGGTTTTCCAAGCTGGAAAGTCCAGTTATGCACACGCTGAGCCCGGACAGCCAGGGTGACACCCAGCCTTGCCAATATTTCAGCTTTTAGCATCACATAGTCTTTTGCTTGGTCAGGCTCTAGGTCATAGTAAGCCTTCTGCGATTCACCAGTTAACAGAGGAGCCACCAGTCCAGCCCACTGCTCCTCAGGCCACTTTTCTCTTTCAGCAGTCCTTTCAAATGTGGTCAAAAATACCTCTGGATCATCCTCTCCAGTCATTTTTGTCAATAAACGACTCACCCCAAAGGACGCGGTATTAGTGGGACGGCTTTCCTCACTGGTCTGCGGACGTTGCTGCATTACTGCTTCCATTTGTTGTAGTCTCTGCTCTTGCTTCTGTAACAGGTCTATGAAGCGGGCCTCAGATTGCTGCTGGGCTTGTTGATGAGCTTGCTGCTGGGCTGCAAGGCTCCTTTGCAAACCTGCATTTGTCTGCTGTTGATTGGCATTTGCTAGAGCCAGCTGTTTCAGTATCTCCTCCATGCTGGCTTAAAAAAAACTGCCCGCATTCTCCACCAACTGTGAGGGGGTTAACTCGGTAGCGGGTGTGTGTGACCCCCTGGTTGGGCTCCCCACACAAAAACAGGGCCAGCAGACGGAGGTTGTGGTTTTCAAAATCAAAAGGTGCGGTTTATTTCTCTATGTACAGTGACAAAACACAGCAAAGCCAAAAAGAAACAAACAAAATAAATCCTGGTCAGTTTGACCTCTGACTAAACATGCAGGTTTCCTAAACTAACAACTGGGATCAGCCTGGTGCTGTCCTAGTCCCTAAGTCCCTGGTTTAGTAAAAGTCCAAACAAATAGCCACACAGGCTTTGCCTCACCGCACAGGGGTTCACTCTCCCTAGACAGTCCACACAGGTCTGGTTCCAGGCATGAGCTAACATCTAATGAATCTGGGAGTTTTTATAGAGGCCTTAAACGAACTGACAGGCTTCAGCTGGTCTCATCAACTCCCTGCCTCACGACGCCCAGCACTCTCCCTAGAGGTATGAGTCATTCATGAGCCCACTAGCCTCAGCTGGGCTTCATCAACTCCCTAGTTGTATAAGTCGGCATAAAGCCTGAATCTGGGAGAAATATATCTACCCCCCTGGATGCAACCAGGTGACTTTACCTTCCTGCTGTCACAGTGCCTACCTAGCAGGTAGTACCGAAGGGAATCTAGAGCCCACTTCACCGCTAAACACTCCTTTTCAACCGTGGCGTAATTTACCTCATGGGACTTCAACTTCCTGCTGAGGTAAATGACTGGGTGCTCTTCCCCGTTCCAGACCTGGGACAATACTGCTCCTAACCCCACATCTGACGCATCACTTTGTACGACAAAGTCTTTAGAGAAGTCGGGTGAGTACAACACTGGCTGGCTACATAAGGCTTGTTTCAAGAATTGGAATGCTGCCTCAGCCTCGGGGGTCCATTTAATCATGACCGACCCTTTCCCTTTCGTCAGGTTGGTTAGGGGCACAGCCTTAGAAGCAAAGTGGGGAATGAAGCGCCGATAATAACCCGCGATTCCCAGAAAGGCTCGTACCTGCTTCTTGCTGTTGGGACGTGGCCAACTCTGGATGGCCTCGACTTTGTTGAGTTGGGGTTTTATTACTCCCCTGCCAATGGTGTACCCAAGATATTTGGCCTCCTCCTGCCCAATGGTACACTTCTTGGGGTTAGCCGTAAACCCCGCTTCCCGAACAGAGTCCAGGACTGCTTGCACTTTTGGCAGATGTGAGGCCCAATCTGTGCTATGGACAATTACGTCATCCAGGTAAGCCGCAGCATACTTCCGATGGGGCCTCAGCATCTGGTCCATTTTCCGCTGGAATGTGGCCGGCGCATTCTGTAACCCGAACGGCATTCTCTTATATTGGAACGCCCCGTCTGGGGTTACAAATGCGGTTTTCTCTTTGGCCGACTTGGCCAGGGGAATTTGCCAATACCCTTTTGTGAGGTCAAGAGTCGTCATGTATCGGGCTGTTCCCAGCCGGTCGATCAACTCATCTATACGTGGCATGGGGTAGGTGTCAAATTTTGTAACTTTGTTCAACTGACGAAAATCATTACAAAATCGCCAGCTCCCATCCGGTTTAGGCACCAACACAATGGGACTAGACCAATCACTTTGGGACTCCTCTATCACCCCTAAGTTCAGCATTTTCTGTACTTCCTCCCGTATTGCCTCCCGTCGGGCCTCTGGGATCCGATAGGGTTTTAACTTCACCCTTTCACCGGGCGGGGTAATAATATCATGCTCTACCCCAGATGTTTGTCCCGGCAGCTCAGAGAACACCTCCTTGTTGCGAAGCACAAACTCCTTAACCTCCTGTTGTTGGGGTTGTGACAAGGTGGCTGCTATTCCAACCTCCGGAATCACGCAACCAGTTTGAGCTGGTGACCAAGTTTCTGCGACTAGGGACTCTCTATCCCTCCAGGCTTTCAACAGATTAACGTGATATATCTGTTCGGGCTTTCGCCTTCCTGGTTGTCTGACCTTGTAATTCACTTCGCTCACTTTTTCCATTATCTCGTAGGGGCCTTGCCATTTGGCAAGGAATTTACTTTCAACCGTAGGGACAAGTACCAATATCCTATCCCCCGGGGAAAAGGTACGGGTCTTTGCTCCACGGTTGTACACTCTCTGCTGTGCCAACTGCGCTTGGGCCAAATGTTCCTTCACGATGGGCATTACCTGTGCAATTCGATCTTGCATCAGGGCGACATGCTCAATCACACTCCTGTGGGGAGAACTCTCACTTTCCCAAGTTTCCTTGGCAATATCCAACAGCCCTCTTGGGTGTCTCCCATACAGTAACTCAAAGGGGGAGAATCCCGTAGAGGATTGGGGCACCTCCCTAATAGCAAACATCAAATAAGGAAGTAGACAGTCCCAATCCTTTCCATCTCTATCCACCACTTTCTTCAACATTTGTTTTAGGGTTTTGTTGAATCTTTCAACCAGCCCATCGGTTTGGGGGTGATACACAGATGTACGCAATTGCGTCACTTTGAACAATTTACACAGCTCTTTCATAACCCGGGACATAAAGGGTGTACCTTGGTCCGTAAGCAGTTCTTTACAAATACCCACCCGGCTAAAAACAAGAGATAGCTCTTTGGCTATGGTTTTGGCCGAGGTATTTCTGAGAGGGATCGCTTCTGGATAACGGGTGGCATAGTCCATTATAACCAATATGTACTGGTGCCCCCTAGCGGACTTGATTATAGGACCTACCAAATCCATTGCGATTCTCTCAAACGGGACCTCAATGATGGGTAGAGGGACCAGCGGGCTACGGAAATGTGGCATCGGGGCCGACCTCTGACACACAGGGCAGGAGGAACAATAATTTTCTATGTCCTTCATCACCCCAGGCCAATAGAATCTCTGTAATACCCTCTCTCGGGTTTTCTCTGTCCCCAGATGACCTCCAAGAATGTGCCCATGGGCCAACTCCAACACCAACTTCCTGTAAGGTTTGGGCACCACCAGCTGCTCAACGGTTTCTTCTGCCCTTTTTGCCACCCGATACAGTAGGTCCTTCTCTACGCTGAAGTATGGGTAAGTGCAGGTATTATCTGGGTTCACTAACTCGCCATCTATTTCCACTACGTTTTCCCGTGCCTTTATTAGGGCGGGGTCTTTTAACTGTTCTGTGGCAAAATTTTCCCTGTGAACCTCCAGATCAGAAAACTCCACAGACGGTAGGTTTTCGTCTGAGGAGGTGGGCTCCTCTCCAGTTTCTTGAGTCTCCCCTGCCAATACTGACAAGGGAAATTCTGGAGAGTCCTCACCACTCTCAGAGGAGTTCTGGCTATCACATTCCTGGTACATAGGGGCACCAGTGGGGCGCTCAGGATCATCCCACAGTTCCCAGAACTTCGGAAAATCCCTTCCCACAATGGCATCATGCGGTAATTGAGATACTAACCCCACTGGATGAGAGAGGGTACCTTTGGGGGTCTCGAAACACACTGTAGTCACTGGATACTCTCGGGTGTCCCCATGCACACAAATAACAGCTACCTTGCTATTCCCAGAGACCTCTGTTTTAACTAATTCAGCCTTTATCAGGGTCACAAGGCTACCTGAATCCAGTAATACCACAACATTTCTACCATTAATACACATTTTGCATAAATGTTTCTCAGTTCCCCGAATGGCAGTGCATGCGACTGTCGCACACAGCGACTGACGTCTGTCCATCAGAAAGTCACATTGCATGGGTTCCTCCACAACCGGGCAATTTGCTGCAATATGTCCCGCTTGCCGGCAGCGGTAGCAAACGATCCTTCTTGCGGCCTCTTGAGCCGCTGATTTCCCAGGCTGTTCTCGCCGAACTTGGGGTAGAGCTCCCACCCTCTCACTCTCTCCACCCTCACCCCTTGGAATCCTCTTATCCGCCCCTGGGGATGGTCTGGTCTTAGGGTGGAAAGTCCGAGAGTCTCTGGAAGAGGCCGTCAGGTTCTCTGTAGCCAAGTATCTCTCTACACGATCCACAAGTTTACCGGCCGTTTCTGGGTCTCCATGGCTTACCCACTTTTGAATGGCGGTAGGAAGAGCTCTCAAGAAACGATCCATCACAACACGTTCCACAATCTCCGGTGCGGACAAAGTCTCTGGCTGTAGCCACTTCCTGCTCAGGTGAATGAGATCATACATTTGAGACCTGGGGGGTTTTCCAAGCTGGAAAGTCCAGTTATGCACACGCTGAGCCCGGACAGCCAGGGTGACACCCAGCCTTGCCAATATTTCAGCTTTTAGCATCACATAGTCTTTTGCTTGGTCAGGCTCTAGGTCATAGTAAGCCTTCTGCGATTCACCAGTTAACAGAGGAGCCACCAGTCCAGCCCACTGCTCCTCAGGCCACTTTTCTCTTTCAGCAGTCCTTTCAAATGTGGTCAAAAATACCTCTGGATCATCCTCTCCAGTCATTTTTGTCAATAAACGACTCACCCCAAAGGACGCGGTATTAGTGGGACGGCTTTCCTCACTGGTCTGCGGACGTTGCTGCATTACTGCTTCCATTTGTTGTAGTCTCTGCTCTTGCTTCTGTAACAGGTCTATGAAGCGGGCCTCAGATTGCTGCTGGGCTTGTTGATGAGCTTGCTGCTGGGCTGCAAGGCTCCTTTGCAAACCTGCATTTGTCTGCTGTTGATTGGCATTTGCTAGAGCCAGCTGTTTCAGTATCTCCTCCATGCTGGCTTAAAAAAAACTGCCCGCATTCTCCACCAACTGTGAGGGGGGTTAACTCGGTAGCGGGTGTGTGTGACCCCCTGGTTGGGCTCCCCACACAAAAACAGGGCCAGCAGACGGAGGTTGTGGTTTTCAAAATCAAAAGGTGCGGTTTATTTCTCTATGTACAGTGACAAAACACAGCAAAGCCAAAAAGAAACAAACAAAATAAATCCTGGTCAGTTTGACCTCTGACTAAACATGCAGGTTTCCTAAACTAACAACTGGGATCAGCCTGGTGCTGTCCTAGTCCCTAAGTCCCTGGTTTAGTAAAAGTCCAAACAAATAGCCACACAGGCTTTGCCTCACCGCACAGGGGTTCACTCTCCCTAGACAGTCCACACAGGTCTGGTTCCAGGCATGAGCTAACATCTGATGAAGCTGGGAGTTTTTATAGAGGCCTTAAACGAACTGACAGGCTTCAGCTGGTCTCATCAACTCCCTGCCTCACGACGCCCAGCACTCTCCCTAGAGGTATGAGTCATTCATGAGCCCACTAGCCTCAGCTGGGCTTCATCAACTCCCTAGTTGTATAAGTCGGCATAAAGCCTGAATCTGGGAGAAATATATCTACCCCCCTGGATGCAACCAGGTGACTTTACCTTCCTGCTGTCACAGCACATAATTGTGAAGTGGAAGGAAAATGATAAATGGGTTTCAATTTTTTTTATAAATAAATATCTGAAAAGTGTGGCGTGCATTTGTATTCAGCCCCCTTTACTCCGATACCCCTAACTAAAATCTAGTGGAACCAATTGCTTTCAGAAGTCACCTAATTAGTAAATAGAGTCCATCTGTGTGTAATTTAATCTCAGTATAAATACAGCTGTTCTGTGAAGCCCTCAGAGGTTTGTTAATAAACCTTAGTAAACAAATAGCACCATGAAGGCCAAGGAACACACCAGACAGGTCAGGGATACAGCTGTGGAGAAGTTAAAAGCAGGGTTAGGTTATAAAAAAAAATATAACAAGCTTTGAACATCTCACAGAGCACTGTTCAATCCATCATCCGAAAATGGAATCAGTATGGCACCAGGGTCGTATTTAATATGGTTTGGACCCTGGGCAAACATTTTTTTTGCCCCCCCCCCAATGCAATTTTGCTCTTCACCCCAACCTCTCAAAAAACAGACACATACATAGAATTATCTAATAAAAACTTTAATAATGTATTGTAAACATAAAGAACTGGTCCACAAACAAGTCCTTAGCTAGATCTGTAACAGTACATACTCGCCAACTGTATATCAATCGCAGCCACTGTACCCATCAATTTCTGCCGCTGTGCCCATCAAATGCTGCCACTGTGCCCATCAGTTGATGCCACTGTGCCCATCAATTGCTGCCTCTGTGCCCATCAAACGCTGCCACTGTGCCCATCAATTTCCGCTACTGTGCCCATCAATTGCTGCCAGTGTGCCAATTAATTGCCGCCAGTGGGCCCATCAATTGCGCCACTGTGCCCATCAAATGCTGCCAGTGTGCATCCCCGCCCACCCGGCACTTACTGTGTTTTGGTGGGGCAGCGGGTCACGGCGGCGGTGTCCTCCACGCACTTCGATGTCTTTTCCCGTCCTCTCTTCCCTGATAGGCGTCCAATCACAGTGCCTGTTGTCTCAGCCAATCAGGTGACAGGTAACAGGCCCGAGCACCTGATTGGCGGAGAGGCGGTTCAGTGTTAGGAAAGCGAATATTCATAATACATGGCTGAGTGAACTGCGAGCGCCCAGTTTTTTTACGCCTGTTAGAGCCTATGGCTCTAATCGGGTGCTTCAAAAAAATACCCCGCCGCTGTAATTCAGGCTCCCGGCACCTGAAAAGGGGACGGACACCTGAATAGGGGGTGGCAGCGGCATCCATAGATAGATTCATACAATGCATGAATCTATCTATGGTGATAGACAGGTGGCAGGAGAGAGGGGGCGGCGCCCGTGCACCCTTTATGGACGCACCGCCACTGGACCTGGGGATGTTTTTTCTTTTTAAACAGCTGCAGAACAGAGGTGCCCAGGCTTTGTAAGTTGGACTTCTCTCTGCTGCCGGGAACACATACGGAACTGGCAGGGCCAGGCAGAGTGATGCACATGGTGGATGATTAGGGTGTGCCCAGGCACACCTGGCACACCCCGTACACATGCCGATGTTGATGGGATTATTTTGTGCCTGGCTGGTTCACATGTATGGGTTTTGCCGGCCCACATTTGCGCAGGCACAGCAGCCCATTCATTTCAATGGG
Source organism: Rana muscosa (assembly GCA_029206835.1). Lineage (NCBI taxonomy): Eukaryota > Metazoa > Chordata > Amphibia > Anura > Ranidae > Rana > Rana muscosa. The sequence continues at coordinate 210,921,494 of CM055123.1, read as the reverse complement.
CTACCATGCCTGCGTTTCCTGCAGAAAAAAAAAGGTGCATCATGCATGAATGAATAAATGGGCTGCTGTGCCTGCGCAAATGTGGGCCGCCAAAACACATACATGTGAACCAGCCAGGCACAAAATAAGCCCATCAAGCAGTGAAATACAGTAACAGTCCTGTCTGGTTTGGTGGCCCATTCTGTGTGCTCTGAAATAAAAAAATACACTCACAGCCTCACTCAGCCTGGACACTGCTGGACTGCAGGAGTGTTTTTAAACTCTCTACAAATGGGGAGCCAGGGGAGGAGAAGACCTACCTTGTCCTCCTGGCCAGCTCAGCTCCGATCACTCCCTCCACACTCTAGTTTCCCTTAGTTGACCATGATCCAGTAGACCAGCACTCTGACAGCACTCCACTCCTTGGTCCAACTCCTCCTACCGAGGCTTCCGCTCCTCCGAACGTCGTACACTTGTACAGGCAGTGACTGTGCACGCATAGCAATGGAGCGGGGCCAGAGCGTCAGTGGAACTAAAGGCCTCGCCCACCTGCGGCCCGCTCCGTGATCGAAAATATGCAGCAGTGGCACTGCTGCACTGTGCGCGCTCATGCTGCGGCTCAGCGGCTGCTTGTGACAGACTGTCACTGTGTGTGTGGTAAATTTTATGCGCCGATCATGCGATTTGCAGGCAGTGTATTAACGGACAGCTTTTCCTGACCCAAACAAACTAGTAACCTTGGGCAGGACTTCACTAGGAGCATGAAAACAAAAAAGTGTAGCGCTAATTAAGTTCGGTTGGCATAAAACTTCAAATCACAAATATAACAATAAAGTGAAGTGAAAAATGTCCACATAAATGCATAAATATATAAAATATATAAAAGAATGTCCATATGTGAAAACACAATAGTGCAAAGATATATGAAAACAAATCTGACTATTATATAGTCCAGCAATAATAATGGTGACTTCCAAAGCCTAGTGATGACTTCAAAAGGTGCTAGAGTTGAAAAGAGCATTGAATGAATTAACGTGAAGAAAAACCACCACCGATAGGTAAGGGGCTCACTAGTAGCAACCGGGGGTTCCACACTGGGTGTTGTCCTCCCCGAGTCCATGGCTGCCCACTCGGAACGAAGTAACATAATTTCCATTGGCCCATAGCATCTCTTGAGACATGGTCTCGAACAAGTCATCGTCCCCAGAGATGTCCGATAAGGAATCTCATTCAGAGTCTCGTAACTCCTCCGCGGGCATATATCTGCAAACATTCTCCATATGTGCACTTTCCCCAGATCTCTCACCCGTTCCTGTCGTGGACTTCTCAGGAATCAAACTTTCCTTTGGATCCGGTCCGGGTAGTCTTTGGGGTAGGCCTCGACCATGGCCACGGGAGGCTTTCACATATCCCACTTTCCGTTGGACAGGTGCAGCGGGACCAATTGCAGGTAGCAGAAGTGTAGGTAACAGCAGTGGCAACGTCCGCCAGTGACTACTCAATGGCAGTAACAGCGCCATCTCACTCTTCTGGAATGACTGTTGTGTAGCAGATGTGGCAAGCGCAGGTCTAGCCGCAGAAGCAAAGGCCCCAGCCTCTTCGGTAGCGATGCCCGTGGCCCAGTCCATCCGGTAGGCACGGGGTGGCATGGTGGGGTGCTCTACGGCGAACAGGTACTCCCCGCAATGTAGGCACCGAACAAATGGACGGGGTTTACAGCCAGTCCTTCGCACCTGTTGCACAACATACCCAGGGCTTCCACATCTCCAATCACATAAAGCACAAACCTCCCATGCGGTTTCAACCAAATGCCAGTGTCCATCAGTGCAGTCCCCGGCAGCATGGCACTTGTAGCGGTACCCACAGGAGACATCCTGGGCCCCATGGCAGACTACATGACTGGAACTAGAGACATGGCGGTATTGCGACTCTCCGTTGAGTGTTGGACACACATGTGGTGTCTCACGCAGCAAACAGGCGGGAACTCCTCCCACTTTTCTCTTCAGTCACGTAGTTCGCGGGTTTTTCCTTTCTTGGCTCCGCCCATGCGGCTAAGAAGTGATCCGCAAATTAACCTTGGTAAAGGCATATTCCGGACTCGAGCCCCCACATGTAGCAATACCCCTGCAGGGGCCGCTGGTTTAAGATTTGGGCCTGCCGTTACCTTACTGTTCACCACGTCCGTCCTAGGGGTCTTCCTTGAAGAATTTCTCACAAATGTCTGCACCAAACACTTAGTCTCTTTTTCTCAAGGGTTTTATTAAAGAACTTCCAGACAGAGGGATGGAGGGTTAGGGGAGATTCAGGTACCTTGCTTGCGTATCACGGGTATTTTCCCAAATCAGAGGACCAACAGCTTCCACACTGGATATAGCCACCAACGGATAGGCCTCTCTCACTGACCTAGCAGCCGGTGCGAGCTCGTTCAAAAGTCTCTGCCACAGACTTGTGTAACCACACACTTGGTAAAGTTCCGAAACACAACACACAATGCCAGGATCTTTCAGCCAGGCCGGCAGCACTGTGAGGTAGATTTCCATCCGGATGCGCCCTTCAATTGAGTCCTCAACTGCTCTGTCCCTTCCCGCAGGCAAGGCGACACAGGACTATCCCTGGAACAGTAGGCCCCAGAAACTCCTGGGCCTACACTCAGTAACGGCGCCTCGGGGGGTCTGCAGGCCCGAGGCAGAAAAACTGCTAACACATCCCTGAGGCCAGGAGGGCTGTCAGGTCAGGATCGGAAGACCCCGCCAAAACGTTGTCTGCCCCTTAAGTACCCTCTCCCAGAATGCACAGCCGGGTGACCAATCCCATTGAGATAATTTAGGGCAAGAGGTACTCAAATGTTTTTAAAAATTGGTGTGGGGTCCCCCCCAAAATTCATACCAGATCTTTACCTGAGCATGCAGATCCCACCCCCCCCCCCCTAGTGTGAATGAGTGTGGTACCCCTACTCATTCACCAAATCAGTAAAAAAAGTAAATAAATCAAAAATGAAAAAAATAAAAGTTTCCCACTGTAGATCCATTGTCAATCACAATGCCTACCGCCGACCCAAAAAAAAAAAACCTCCGGTCCCGACAAAGGCTCCCGCCGTCTGACAGCTCTTAAATAACTAAGGCGCGGGGGCCACTCAGTGATGTCACTGGGTGGTGCCGCCCCCTTGTGATGTCACTGACCAGGGGCAAGCTGATACACACATTGCCCAAGTCCATAGTATATGTAAACTTTTATTCACTTGGAGCTTTTTAAACAAAATATCTGGCTAATTCAGTATGGCAGCTAAAAGAGCAATATTTCAATTGCAGTTATCCACACCAACCAATTAGACCACTGGTGCCCTACCAGCCACCCTTTGACACTTTTTGTGTGGCCCTAAGGGCCCCTGCAAACACTAATATGTGTTTCCTTATTTCCCAGTTTTAGCAGTAATTTCTAGAAGTCTAATGTACTATGTATCCAGTTCCTGAAGCATGTCTCCAACAACTCCTATAAGCATGTTCGCAGTCTTTGGTCATCTCCTGCAGCATGACCCCAGTCCTTACACTTTCTTGTATCATGCCTGCAGTCTCTGACCATCTACTGTACTATGTCCACAGTCTATGAACATTCAGTGTATTAATCAGAATAAAGTATTCTGATTTTGATATCCACAGTCTCTGACCATCTCTTGTATCCTGTCCAAAGTCTGTGACCATCTCTTTTATCATGTCTGCAGCCCCTGACTATCACCTGTATTATATCTACAGTCTCTGACCATCTCTTGCACCATCCCATGGTCTTTGACTATATCTTGACATTCACTGAATTTGATGTTCAGCCCTTTGGTGATGTCAAAGGCCACAGTCGAGGGCCCCCATATCAAGAAAATTGACCACCACTGAATTAGACCATTATTTCTGTCTACAGTTAGCTGCCAACTAAATGGCTGTTACAAGATTTTCCAATATATATATTTTTCTTCTTCTTTGCACTTGCTTACTGTATAAACCTTGACATTTTTTTTGCTACTTGAACAAAACTATACTGAACTTCACAGAGAATTGCTGGCTGTCAGCCGTTTTCTCCTTTATAATGTGAAAGCTGCTGCTTGCTTGTTTTGTATTGTAAAGTACAATTAGGTGTAGGCCTCATTTCCAGCTCACTGTCACCTTAATAAGCAGATCTTTTCCATTCCACGGTCTGATTTTTTTTTTTCTCCTTTTTTACTGGAATTCACACCTGTCTTCTTCAGATTCAAAAGTTGCTTTGACATACATGTTGTTTGATGTCTCTGTATTCTGCTTTGGATAACAGTAAGTGAAAAATGTGTCTTTGACGCGAGAATTCCAGCCAAGATGAGAGCCTAATGTAGGAGCTGAGAATCCTTTCTGATAACACGTCTCAGCAGGATGAGAACAGTGCAAGGGCGAGTGTTCCGTATATGATAATGGAATACAAATACTGCCGCGTGGTATATTTTCTCATATATAGTGACAATGGCAGAGAGGACAGGAAAGCAATTTCCAAGGGACGCCGTCACCTTGTCTCCCTCCAACACTTTTGTTTCCTCTTAGCACAATTAAAGTCCTTCATGCGCTTTGTCTTCCCTTTAGCTTTTCCTCATTTGTGCCACTTGAGAAACTTGATATTCAATGGCAAGTGCAAAATGCTCTCAAATGAGTGTTCATCTCATCCCAGCTACTTTCCTAGACTGATGTTTCAGTGGTAATTACCATCTTGGCATTTCCTAAACTGACTGACAGTCCGCAGCACAGGGAAAAACTGCTTGCGTTCTTAGTTAACCTCCCAGCACCAAGCTAAGTATAATACTTAAATAGCAGCAATATCCAGTTACATTATTGTAATTAGAAGCTCTGTTTATGTGCTAGAATTAAAGAGAACCTGTCAACAAGAAAAGACTTTCTGGATATACAACAGTTCACCCACTAATGTTTTTGGTGAGTTTGTCAGTATCTTCGTTCATGGTGCAACATAATACAATATGACATTTCTGCACCACCATTTTGAATAATTATCTTCAGTGTCCAGGTATTGAGAAGAGTTGCGTTGATGCTCCAGGCAGGATACAGGTTTTTACTGTAGTGATGCAGATTCATATAAAAGATAACAAAACTCTTGTTACTTGGCAATAGCATTATTAAAGTAGATGAAAAACTTAAAGGGGTTGTAAAGGTTCATTTTTTATTTTCTAAATAGGTTCCTTTAAGCTAGTGTATTGTTGGTTCACTTACCTTTTCCTTAGATTTCCCTTCTAAATATTTTTTTTCTTTGTTTTCTTTGTCTGAATTTCTCACTTCCTGTTCCTCCTCAGTAAGCTGTTCAGTAAGCTGTTCTGGCTGACTAACCCCCGCTTGGATGATGGTGTGAAGTCTAGTGAGGAGAAACATTAAGTGAGAAATTCAGACAAAGAAAAAAAACATTCAGAAGGGAAATCTAAGGAAAAGGTAAGTGAACCAACAATGCACTAGCTTAAAGGAACCTATTTAGAAAATAAAAAAACAAACCTTTACAACCCCTTTAAACAAATTGCATACAATAGTTTGGTACAGCATTTGGCATTAGTCCCTGTTACTAGTACTGATTGAAAAGAAAATAGGAACAGGCATAGATCAAGAGGATTCCAGCTGATGGGTGAGGAAAGGAAAGAATAGTGCAGGCGAAAAGCAAGGGAATGGGGGGAAAAAAGGGAGAGAGAATAAAGGAAAAAAGGTGGTGAGGGGTGTTGAAGGAAATGGTGGTGAAGTATAAGTAGGCCAAGGTCTGGCCAGGGTACTGAGGGAATGGAAGCACCTAATGCCCCGTACACACGATCTGACCTTTTTCTGATCAAACTTCCATCGGAATTCCGACGGAATTTCATCGGAAAAAAATAGAACATGTTCTATTTGAAAATTCCGATGGAATTCATCTGAATTTCTCCGATGGGGCCCACACACAGTCAGAATTTCCACGGAAAAAACCCCAACGCACTCCGTCTGACTTTTTTCATTGGAAATTCCTATTGTGTGTACAGGGCATACGGGTAAAACAAATCTTAATGCCTAAGCTCAATTTTGCAACTTTGAGATGTGTTAATAAAGCTGTACATATCCTCACAACTACTTTGTGCATTCAGGTGGATTATACCTTGTTTTTTTTAGAACAAATTGGGCTTTCATTTGGTGGTAAATGTTAATGGATATCTCTTTATTTATTTATTTTTATTATCAAAGAAAAACGGGCCCAAAATTGTATAAAAAAAAAACAAAACATTTTTTTTAATTTAAGTTTAGCTGTATATTCCTTACTATTACCATAACCTCCCACCAAAGAACAACCCAAAATACATTCTGCTGCTTCTGACGATCACAACGATACCACATATGTGTATGTTAGTTGTTGTTTGCACCCGTAGTACAGCCCAGAAACAATAGTGCACATTTTGCTTTTTTTTTTGTTCTACCTAAAATATGCTGACACTGATACTAACTAGAAAAAAATTAAAAATCCTGTCCAAAAAAAAAAAATACTGACCCTGACCTTGACTCAAACACTAACCCTGGCACTGACCTAGATCAATCCTTCATCTACTGTAGGTATTTTTTTTTTTTATTTTTTTTTATTATTATATTTTTTTACACACTCTTTTTATTTCTCTCTGCAAGGAAAGAGAGAGATATAATTTATCTTTTTCCTCCATTCACAGAGAGAGAAAACATTGGGGTGACTGATCACTGTGGTAGCCAATCTGAAACTATCACAGGTGACCCAGAATCGGGTGTTCTGGGTCCCGATTGTTAGTACGGGGCCAGGGGTTCTCATTGATACACCGGTCCCTGTGCTGGGAGCACACTGTGTGGCACGCTCCCAGCACAAAGGGAGATATGCAAATGTGCGGCCCCACAGAAAAATAAGCTAGTGGGGCCACATATTTGTCTGAGGGGTTAAGTATCTCTAATAGGAAGGTGTGCTGAATCCAGATATGATCTATATACTTATAGAAGTTATGGTGGACAAATTGCATGAGTAATCTCTTGAAATGGGGTAAACGCCCTCCAGGCATCAACCAGACCAGCTTGAGTATACGGGTGCTATTAGTGTTTGAACCCCAGATTAGCTGAGGGAGTGGGATGAGAGGATTTACTGTATCTATCTTGGATGTGTAATTAAATTAGGGTCTGGATTTTTTTTTAAATGTGCCCTTGGGCCATGTGAGGCCAGGAGTTCTAGGAGGTGGGAAAGAAAAGGAAAGTCGGTGATATTTAGAACGTAGTAACTAAGAATTGTTATTTCAGACCCGTGTAGAACACCTTGTTTGTTCCAAATTAAGTTAGTGCCACTTTTATTTGATAGATTTGATTTTACCTACTCTATATTCTTTCCTGCATCTTATGCCGCATACACACGGTCGGAATTTCCGACAACAAATGCTCGATGTGACCTTGTTGTCGGAAAATCCGATCGTGTGTATGCTCCATCAGACATTTGCTGTCGGAATTTCCGACAACAAATGTTTGAGAGCTGGTTCTCCAATTTTCCGACAACAAGACTTGTTGTCGGAAATTCCGAACGTGTGTACACAATTCCGATGCACAAAATTCCATGCATGCTCGCAATCAAGCAGAAGAGCCGCACTGGCTATTGAACTTCATTTTTCTCGACTTGTCGTACGTGTTGTACGTCACCACGTTCTTGACGTTTGGAATTTCCAACAACATTTGTGTGACTGTGTGTATGCAAGACAAGTTTGAGCCAACATGCGTCGGAAATAAATCCATGGTTTTATTGTCGGAATGTCCAATTGTCTGTACGCGGCATAAGTGTTGCTGGTCTCCTGCAGCCTCCTTACAGCCAAATCCTGTCTACAAGCACTCCACTGATGGGTGCATGCCATTTCTCAGGGCTGGTTTTCTTATGGTGACAACTGTGATTCGTGTGTTGAAATAGCCACTTGTCTCCATCAGAAGACTATGTGACAGATGGGACGAGGAGCACAACTAGGAGACAGGGACAGAACCTTGTCCCTCTATAACAGGAAGTCACCAGGTTCACCGGGTATTACTTTAATGAATGCTGCAGCTTTAAGAGTATTGAAAATAACTTTTGAAACTACATTAACATGTTAAAGCTCATAGCAGGTTTTAGTGATTAGGTCTACATATACTTCATTTTAAACGTGAAAATTATGTTTGCTCTATTCCAGTTTAATTTTCTGTTGACTTAACTTGCTTTATATAGCAACTTCAATTAATGAAAAAAAACCTTCAAAGGTCAGTTTAAGTTCTTGAAGTGTCCCACATATTAATCCCTTTTAGACCTGAACAGCAGAAATGTACAGTCAAGTAACTGCAAAAAACCCGAATGGTGGGTTCTACTGGGTTACAATTTAAATGCAGTTAGGTAGGACGTGGTTACAGGCAGCATAACGAAAGCAGTGCATGAATACAGGAGCCATTGGTAGATATGTAGCAGTGTTTTATTTTTATTGAATCTTTTATTTTCGATTATGTGTTTTTCTTTTATAGCAGGGGAGGTTGTATTGTGGATTTTGGTAAGCCAAAGATGAGTGTAGGGATTTAGATACAGTGTTAGCTATAATTAGACATCTACCCACAAATATTAAACACCCCACCTGTTTTGGCCAAGTTAATTCTATTTTTATAATATAGTGGCCCTTGTACATGGTATATTACTTACCAAGTTTCAATCAGATATCAGTTATAAACACAAAATTCTTTATTATGTTTACATTTTTCCTAATTTGGTATTATAGTCTCCAAACGTCTCTGTACCCTGCCTATGTTGCCTTTTTGGCTCAATCTCTATTGTTGACTATCTATTGAAGAGTACTGTATATTATAATTCTTAGTGCCTCTTAAGCCTCATACACACGGTCGGACTTCCATCGGACTTTTCCGTGCATTTTTGTCCTAACGGAGTTGGTTGGGAACACCCATAGCATACACACGCTCGGACTTTTCTGCAAACTTTCTTAAAACTTCTTACAACATCACGTGTTTTTTCTGCTCTTTTCTGATCTTTACTGCCAACCTTTGGTCAACTTCTGCTATTGTTGGTTGATTTTAACATTAGTTGTTTTGTCCATCGGACTAAAGTCCGATGGTTTTCTGTACACACGGTCGGACTTTGCTCCATCGGACTTTTGTTGGGCAAAACTTTGTCCGTTTGCAGACCCAACTTTTGTCCGATGAAATCCAAAACCAAACGAAAAAAGTTTGTCCGATGGAGCGTACACACGGTCGGATTGTTGGTCCAACTTGCTTAAAACGAAGTTTGTTGGGCAAAAGTCAGACCGTGTGTACAGGGCTTAAGTTTGAACATGATAACATATGAAAGCCTGTTTCCACCCCAAGAACCTGAGAAGCCAGTGGGGCTGATTTACTAAAGGCAACTAGGCTGTTCACTTTGCATGGAAAGTTTCACCTGATCTTGGTAAACATGAAATTTTACTTTGCAAAAAATACCCAAACTTGTGCAAGGAAAATAGAAAACAAACATAATTTTTGCTTGAACACGATTGTATGATAGCAGTTAGCAGAACTTCACCTCATTCACTAAGCTCTGGGACAAATTGCAAAGTGCAACTTCCCTTTCAAAGTAAATGTAGCGCCCCTTTACATTTCAGGGGTGCTATGTACTTAAATTTAGGGGGTTGGTCTGAGCTAGTAGTAGTAGTTGATTTGTTAGTACTCGCTTCTGTCTATGTGATGTAACCTGATGTGCAGTTCCCTGTGGCCTGTAGGTGGCACTGCCATATCAGGTCAGGGTTGAACCATGGGTGACATTGCTATGCCTTAGGGTGTCCTCTATCGGGAGCGGTATGGTGGGCGTGGTTGGCCTGCTGTGCATTCCGGGAGAGGATACATAAGGGGCAGACGCCATTCTTTTTGGGGTGGAAGTCGGGAGTCTAGAGTGTGAGCGGTTCGCGCCACCCGGCCCTCCAGGCTAGGGGTGCGCGCGTGTATCAGTCTCAGGCACCTTTTATCCTGGGGCTGCAACTCCACTAGTAGGCCCAGCACCTTTTGCTGGGGTCTATCTCCAGAAGAAGAATCCCAGGGTGCCCGGGAAAGGGTGGACCCGCTCTAAGAAGAGGAGACCGGGGGAGGACCTTTCTGATGGAACGGTGAGAGTTCACGGTGAAAGAGAGACCTGGTTGCCTTCTAGAGGGATTCAAAGATCCATCACAGGCCTTGCATTGTGCTATCACTGGCACCTGTCCTTGTGTTGCAATAGCTGAGGAGTTTGGGACTTAAAGATTCTGTGGCAGAGGATCTCCCGATCGTATCTCTAGGAAACCTAAAGTGAACGTTCGAGCATCACTCCGGCTGCTAGGATCCGCTCTTACAGGGGACTAAGCCGGGTGAGCTAAACCCACTCGGGATCGAGTGGCAACTATCGTACCAGTTTGTGCCTGGACCTATCTCCCAAACCTTGCTGTCCTTTCTCTCATCCACCTTTTCTGTCTGCTGAACTTGAACTTGCTTATAAAATAAACTCAGAGTTAAAGTGGTGTGGACATTGGCCTTCCTGGGGAGAAATAGAGACTTGTCCCTACACTCTAGGAGATGAGAACCAGTCTGCTGGGATACCTTGCTGCAGGACCCAAAATTGTTAACACCGCTCAACCTCCTCGAACAGGAGGGTACGGGCATATAGCGCGGTGTGCCTTGACTTGCAAGTGAGCCAAAGGCAGGGAAAAGGTCCGTGTGCTACATAAAAAATCTATTTGCCATTATTAAATCAAACCCAGTGCCTCTAGGTTCCATGCAGGGTTTACCTATATGTATGCCACTATCATAGTTACATAGTTAGTAAGGTTGAATAAAGACACCAGTCCATCCAGTTCAACCTGAGTGAGTGTCTACAATTCTCCCTATCCCTGAACATACTCATCTATTATATTATTATTTATTTAAGGTACCCATATAGCGCTGTCAATTTACGCAGCGCTCCACACATACATTGTACACTCACATCAGTCCCTATCCTAAAGGAGCCCACAATCCAAGGTCCCCAACTCACATTCATATACTAGGGCCAATTTTGGACAGAAGCCAATTAACCTACCAGCATGTCTTTGGAGTGTGGGAGGAAACTGGAGTACCCGGAGGAAACCCACGCAGGCACAGGGAGATCATGCAAACTCCAGGCAGGTAGTGTCTTGGTTGGGATTCGAACCAGCGACCCTTTTTACTGCTAGGCTAGAGTGCTACCCACTACACCACTATCCTTCCTTTCCAGTGTAATTTATGTTTGGGGTTTAGAGGTTCTAAGATAATGATGTACTCTTTATACTCTAGTTCAGCTATTTTTAACTAGGGTTCCTCCAGAGGTTGCTAGAGGTTCCTTAAGCTGTTTGACCTTCTATTTGGTGGTGCTTGCATAGTTCTGTGGCCAGTGCCACTTGGCTGAGCCAGCAGCAAGACACATGTTGGCTGTCTTTAGGGGTAGCGTTCTGATCACCACTTTAAGCGTTGCATTCTTGGCCCCAGTGTAAGGAGCATTCTTCCCATTGACCACCAATATAAGAGGCATTCTTTCCATTGACCTCAAGTGTAAGGAGTATTCTTCCCATTGACCCCCAAGTAGGGAGTATTCTTCCCACTAGCCACCAATGTAAGCAGCATTCTTTCCACTGACCACCAATTTAAGAGGCATTCTTCCCATTTGACCCCCAGTGTAAGCAGCATTCTTCCCATTGGTCACCACTGTAATCAGCACTCTTCCCATTGACCCCCTGTGTAAGGTGCATTCTTCCCACTGACCACCAATTTAGGGGCATTTTCCCCATTGACCTCAAGTGTAAGGAGCATTCTTCCCACTGACCACTGATTTAAAGGGCATTCTTCCCATTGATCCTTAGTGTAAGCAGCATTCTTTCCGTTGACTGCTGGTGTAAGGAGCATTTTTCCCAATGACCACCAATTTAAGGGGCACTCTTCCCACAGACCTCTGATGAATTGGATTAAGGATGAATTCCTTGAGGCCTGAATATTATTTTAGGCATTCCTCTAGATGGAAAATGTTGAAAAGGCTGTTCTAATTTATATTAATTATAGAATGATTGTGTGTATTAATCCATGTTCAGCTGCAAGGTGGAGAACAAGACAAATTTCTCTGTATCAAGGGAGCTTTGTTTGGTAAGAGTTGACTATGGCAGTAGTATTTTACTCTGTGCTGTAGGTCTGTACTGTATGGAGCAGTATTTAGTATAGTGTGGCTGGCAAGACAAGAACTGGATGGCTGTTTTTTCTTCACTCTCTTCCACATTTCCTTGATGCCATTTTGTTTCCAAAGAAGCTTTTATTCTAGACAACTGTAAGACATAAATTCTATGTCTGTTTATCCTCAGGCTGACTATGTTTTATTGCATTATTACAGCCATTTTCTGTACATTTATAGGCATAGCTGTGCTTTTATTATATATCATTGTAAAGATGCTTCCTAATGAGTTCCTTCCCTTTTCACCAATTTATTACCTAAACATACAGTTAGAAAATAATTCAGATGAAAGTATTATGGAGAAATAATATGTTGCTCTAAAGCTAACCATATGCTATGCAATCTGATTGTACAGTCAATATACAGTCTCATTTGCATTGTACTTACTAAGCAATATGAGGAAAAAGCTAAACAAAGCATTCAGTTAGGCCCCTTTCACACTGAGGAGTTTTTCAGGTGTTTTAGCGCTAAAAATAGCGCCTAAATACCACCTAAGAAAAACTCCTGCCCTGTAGTCTTAGTGGGAAAGCCCGAGGGCTTTCCCACTGAGGCGGTGCGCTAGCAGGACCGCTCCAAAAGTCCTGCTAGCCGCATCTTTGGAGCGGTGAAGGAGCGGTGTGTATACCACTCCTTTACCGCTCCTGCCCATTGAAATCAATGGGACAGCGCGGCTATACCGCCGGCAATGCGCCTCTGCAGAGGCGCATTGCCGGCGGTATTAACCCTTTTTTGGCCGCTAGCGGGGGATAAAACCGCAATTCCGACGCTATAGCGCTGCTAAAAATAGCGGCGCTATACCGTCAGCGCACCTCCCGCCCCAGTGTGAAAGGGGCCTTAGCATCAAATCCGACAGGCCATTGCCTACATAGTTGGTGTTAGATCTAAGGGAGATTGTACAATCAGATAGTATAGTGAATGGTCAGTCTAAAGCCGGATACACACTATCAGTTTTGTTTTCATTCAACCCTATGGGTTGAACAAAAGAAAAACTGTCAGCTCCGGTCGGAGCTGCTGTCTTAACCATACAAGGTTAGTTCAGCGATCTCCCCCGCTAAGCTGTTGTTTTTTGACAGGGGAACGCCCTTATTAACCTACAAGTGTAGCAACCCTTTAAAGAGGAAGTAATGTAAAGTCTTCCTCTTTAATTGTACCTACAGGTAAGCCTAAAATAAGGCTTACCTGTAGGTCCTGTAAATATCTCCTAAACTTGCACCGTTCAGGAGATATTTACTATATACGCTGCCACTGACATCATTGGCGCATGCACACTGAAGGAATGGCCGCTCGTGCCGTTCCTTCAGGGGCAGGGCCCGTGCGGTGACCAGCGGCTCCTGTGTGCATGCTCCAGACAATCACAGAGCCGGAGCCCGCAAACCCGGAAGTAACTCTGGGAAAGATGTCGGCTCTGTCAGCTGTGTGCTGACGTCGATTCAGGGCAGTGT